>JAIUSX010000194.1:0-722598 GCA_026573805.1 Hesperophylax magnus
TTCACTACGACCTGCTGGTCATCTGTGTTGTATAATAATAAATAATTTTAATAGGTTATTTAAGTTTTTTCAACAAAAATAATAAAATTTCCATTTTATTCAACTTGCAAAAATTTCTAAATAACTCTAATTAAAGTTTGTTTTGGCGTAATAACATGCATTATGGTATTATAATATTATATGCATCTTGAAAACTATTATTTCCTAAGCAGATACAAGCTCTGACGGAGGCTTAAAGATAAGGAATAATGGCGTTCATTTTTTAGTAGCGGCATAAAATATGAATTTAAAAAATAAATATTAAACTTAATCCATAAAATTACACGTAACAGACAAGAAACTTCAAACATCCTTATAATGCAGATGTAATAAATTTATTGTTGTTAGCTTGAGTTTTAAATATTATGAATAAGTATGATTGCTCAAGTCAAACTGTAAATATTATTGAATTTACCAAGAGCACTCTTACATTAGTAAGCTTCGAAAAATTAGTTTGCCTTGATTCAGCTAACAGATGTTTTGATTCCTTTATAATTAATTTAAGCCTTGATCAGCCATGCATTAAACCAACATATCCCATCAGAGATTATAAATGTTATTTGCGAAACCCACTATAATATCAATTTAAAACACCTAAATATTTCTACAATGAGAAGATAATATATTGAATTTGTTGGCAACGGAAGTCGGCAAGATATGATGAGATACGTTTTGGAGATAGGATCAGCGAGCTGGCACCAGAAGACGAACTTTAGACGGACAAACTTCAGCCTGCACGGGGCCATATGCCACCAGCTCTCCGTCTACTGTCAGATGCGCCGGGTGGGAAGGGGAGGGTTCCGGTTCAATACGGAAGGCGCTCACTGCCAGCAGTTGGATGGACCTGTCTCCCACAGCTGGATCTATAGCATGTGCCCCCGTGCCCAGTCCCAACAGGAAAGCGAGGAGCTGCGCTCGAGTCGTGTTTCCCCGAATGACCAAGAGCCAAATGACTCCGTCATCGAGGCGCGATTCGGGAGTAAAGAAGAAATCTTCACCGAGGTGGGATTGATAGCCCGCGTGCACCATGATGAACTCTCCCTCGATACACTTCCAGTCGGGTGGAACCGGGGCTGTGAGTGCCGGTAGACGCGATGCAGGTCCGTACACGCGTACGGGTTCACTGTTCTCGCCCTTACTGTCGGTTACGCTCATATAATCCGAGCCGGCGCTGCTAAAGTAAGCGCTCTTTCTTGAAGTGGCCGAGTACCAGGAGTCCAGCCTCTGCCGAGACTCTCTGGTCGGGGACTCCATGTTGTTGGTGTCCAGATTGATGGCGCTGTTGTTCCGGCAGACTTTGCACTCGTCCCCGAGGCGGAAGCATTCCTCGCAGTCTAGCATGGAGCCGGTGCTGAGGCTGTGCTGCAGGGCGGGCTGGAAGTGGGGAGTGACAGCGCGGGGTGAGGTGTCCAGGGGCTGGTAGTGCACCTTGCCGCGGTAGGTGCGCAGCCCTATGAGACGCGCGAGGGACCACACGGTGAAGCGCTGCCCACCAATGGCCCGAAGACGCTCGCTCTCTATGTCTATGTCCGACAGTAAACCCCAGCCAACTGACAGAAAGGAGAACATTATCTGTAATAGAAGAAAAATAAAAATTTATTTTAAATAATATAAGGAGCACAGACGTTCAAAATGATAGACCAGCCAATCAGGGAAAGGGGAACAAATCAAGCTGCGCAGAGAACGGGAGGCCGTGTGACCGTCTCCCTTTCAATGATTTGTCAATAAATGAATCTGATGTATACTGTCAGCATAATGCAACTCGCATTGTATTATCACTATTCAGCCCTCGAAAATTAATACTGCTTACGACTTTTTTCAATTTTCAATTCGCCGTTTGCTTAAAAAAATTAACTACATATCCCAAAACGTGTAAACAAAAGTTCAGACTTGTTTCCAAAATTGAACATTTTGTTAAGGTATTTAGTTAGACACTTTTACAAATGTGTTATAATTTACCCACCTCACTCAATTTTAGCGCCGCTACGCCAGGCGGTTCAGATCCTACGAACAGATTCAGAACATTCAGATCCTGCGCAGAAAAGTCCCACAATGGACTGCGCTACAAACTTCCGCCTTACTTTGAAGAACTTTACTTTTCTGCGCAAGGTCTAGTTAATTCAATGTGCGCTCTTCGGCGGTCAATATACGACTGATGTCGCAGTATATTCAATGCATTCTCGAGCCCTTCTGGTGCCAAAATATGGTTACATGGTTTGCCTCCACCTCGTCGAAATGATACCCAGATTTCATGTTAGGGCAAGTTTAGGATGTCTGTGGTAAGGAGAGATTTAAGACCGCAGGATGCAAATTTGAGATTTTTTATAGAATTAAATATTTCTTTAAATGATCAGTTACTTCTTCAGTTAGTACGATATTATATCATACTAGCTGTGGTACCCAGCATTACCCGGGCTTTATAACGCAGGGTACTTCAGCTAGTATGATATAATATCGTACTGGCTCAAGTACCCAGCGTTATCCGGGCTTTATTCTGCTTTAACCCCTCAGGCTAATTTGTTAGCTTTCGGGAACAACTCATATAGTCTCACAGAAATCATTGTGTCTCCCTTACTATCATGGGGAGAAATATGATCTAAACGTTGTAGAAAGAAAAAAAACACCACGATTTATATTCAAATCCATAAGTTGATCCATACAAAATAATTAAAATATTGCACCTCTTCAAAACCAAAGGTTCCGATCACAATTCGAGAATAATTTATATAACTTTTTTAGTAATAAACTAAGGTAGGTTTTTTTTCATTATCAGTAATTTTAGTGAGAAATAATGTAAGGTGTGCCAATTTTAAAACTTTTTCATGTTTGCATTCAAAATTATTTTATTTTAAAAGTTATATGTTTAATACTAACAATGAAATTTAAAAGCATTTTTCATCACCTATCAAAAACAGTTTTTTGTTCTCGGATACTTTCAGAAATATTAAAATTTTTACGAATTTTATTGCAAATACTCCGACCTTCTGAAAGAATACGCCAGTTAAGGGGTGAGAAAGGGGGATGGAGGTGGTTTTTCGAAATCTCATGTAGACACTAACCTTCCTCTTGTTTTTAAGGTGAAGTGTGCAAAATTTCATCAATGTAGGAATAAAACTGTGAGTAGATTTGTATAAAAAACAAACTCACAGACACTATTCTTTATAAATGCAATTCTTCTAAATATAATAGACAGATAGATTAATAATTAGGAATATAGACCTAAATGCTATAAATCATAAACATTTGGCGAACTTTTATCGTAAAGTATTCGTTTTTTATCAGACGTATATTTCAAAAACACATTTATATATCAGATAAGATAAGGGAAATATATATAAAACAGCAAATGATTAATAATAAATTATTGATAACATTATAAAAACACTTTGAACACCTATAAGTTCAGATCTCACTAAAGCAAAAACGAACTGAGCGAATACGAGCAAATTTTTGCATGATGAACAAAAACATTGATAACGAAAAAAAACCTTTATTTTATTAGACCAACAATAATATTGACAATTTGTATAGCGGTGTTTTTGTGAGATATCACCTCAGGGGCGCATTACAGTTGATGCAGGTATTACAAAAAATATAAATATTACAAAATTAAAGTAAAGTTAAGTTAAGTAAAAATGAAGAACAAGAACAGGTGACATGAAGATAGAAGATGGAGACTCTGCAGCAAGAATCCTAGGTGATAAAGAAACTGGACCAGCTGCTGCCGCAAGAGACGCAACCTCGTCCACCAAGAGTGCCAGCGCGAGGTAGTCATCCGTCCAGGTATGTGCCCGCTGCTAATAAAGCGCTGACACAATATCCTCACATAGATAACAGACCTTGGCAGCACCGCTGTGACGTTTGACGGAGATGGAGACTCTGCAGCAAGAATCCTAGGTGGTGAAGAAACTGGACCAGCTGCTGCAGCGAGAGAGTCAACCGCGTCCACCAACAGTATCAGCACGAGGTTCGTCATCCGTCCAGGTATGTGTCTGCTGCCAATAAGTATTATAAGCGCCAATTGTCACTTCACCTTTCTATCGTTTGCTATAAAAATAATTCACAAAGTTTTTTAAATTTGTCTCAAATTATGGTGTATATTCTGTTGTTAACTTATGGATTTGAATATAAAGCGTGGTTTTTTTCCTTTCTAACACCGTTTAGATCATATTTCTCACCATGACAGCAAGGAAGACACATTGATTTCTGTGAGACCATATGAGTTATTCCAAAAGCGAACTCCCGCTCTCTGCCTCTCTCATCCTATTCACTACTGAGCCCCGCGCGCCTCAGTACCTTCGTAGATTGTGACCGAGATAGCGCAGGAGGATAGACCCTCCCTCACATAAGTACAAAGTCTATTTACGATCCCCGGGATCCATGACGTCACTCACGTTTATCTTTTTCAGTTTAATTGTCAAGATGGCGAGTCAAAGCCCTGAACCAAGTACTTTAAATAGGTACTATATTTATTTACAGGCACTATCGACCGTTGACTATTATTTGAGGAACTGTAAAACGAAGTATAAATTGAAGATTCAATCCCAGATCGTGCAAAAATACTTTATGTATTGTCATTATTTGTATGTTAAAAGTTATGATTGTTTCGTGTACACAAGTTTTAAAATTTGTTATTTTATTATGCGGAAACATCATTTTTAGTTACAAAGATGTCATATTTTTGTAGATGTATTTTTTTGTTGGATGTTTTGAAAACATTTCATGGTGGGAGACGCGCCTTAACAAACTGTCGCACATCAATAAAAAAGGGTTCGTGTTTTTTACAATAATATATGGAAAGGAAGGAGAGGAAGTTCTGGTAAGGAAAAAGGTATGAGGGGTGGGTAAGAATCTAGGGATCAGTGTGTTCAGGAGTGACGGACGTATGTATCTATCTCTCCTGCTGCGGCGCAAGGCGATGGGGTAAAGAGAGACCAGTTGGAGAGGTTAAAGGGTCTCCCCAAACCAGCCACTCCCGATCTGGCACGCCACGCAGCTGGTGGGCAGGGGCATGAACATACCTCCTCCGATGAACCCGGGCACCCCTGCTAAGTCACCAAACGTAGCGAACCACACGGGGTGACCTGTGGCAGAGGTGTTGGTTCTCCAATAAATGGTTCCCGGGGCGGCGGTACCCAAACTCGCCTCCCTAATTGAAAATGTGCGTATTTGTATCAAATTACGTAAGTAACCTTAGGGCCCATTCAACTATTTTATCTAGTTGATCCCACCATAACCTCTACAAGACCCATCTTCATTCCTTCTCCTCCAATAGACCCTCCAGACAGCATCCCCAAATGTTAAATAAATTGTTAGGATAAACACAAGTTAATACAACAAAATAATATAATGTATACCTCTGGGACGTTACCGCTATTTTTTATTACGCCTCTAAGGCCCGGTATATCAGTCAGTCAGTATCCTCGCTATGTGCGACATTCCTCGAACAAATTTAAGCGGGCAAAATCAATACCTCGAGCGATGAGGGATGTTGACGTTATTAATTGATAATCAATCTGAAATATACAAATGATCCGGTATTATAAAATAAAATTTTCAACGCCACGACAGTGTTTTCAGCGATTTGTTTGTAATAATTTCATGAATAGTGCATTGACTCCAGCAAAACAAATTAGTATCCTTGCATATAGCACCATGCTGATGGAAGTGGGGAACTTTATCAAAAATCAACTCGTAAATTACACCCACCAAAGTTTTTTGAAAGTTCGCAATCTCGCGGTGACATTGGAAAGTATAGATACACCACCAACGTAGACAGTTGTTTGATTTTACAAAGGAAAAGCAAACACGTCTAATGATGGGCAGGATCGTAACATTTACACGAACAAATATTTTAATCGAAACATCAAAATAATAGAATGAAAAATCGACTTAATCGCTCGGAGTTCAGCGCGAGAGCAGTAGCTGCGGACAGAGGCAGAGTTTTTTTTCTCGTTGAGGGGGTGGGGGGGGGCACATATGGTACTTTGGTATGGCAAAATTTTGATAGGTAAGTAGTGCAGTAGCAATAAATGGGCAAAACCAAGTCAGAATGCCATTATTTACACACTAAATGTAAGGGCGTCATAAATCCCAACCTAAAATATGAATGCATTGTTCTCATACTCGTAACTTCTTCGTTTGGTAATAATATACTATTTAAACACCTAAAATTACCAACACTTGACAATATCAAATCATATTAGGTAGTACGTAACACAATATATATATAATATAATACTTTTAATATTATGAATGTGTTTGATATTCGGCAGCTATATGTAAAAACTATCCTAACTCATCTATACTCAAATATACATAATTACTACGTAAAAAGTTAAAGTACACGATGTACTCGACGCAACAACAAAAACTTACTACAAATACCGATAACACATACTACGTTTGGTCAACGAAACTTTAAATACTTTGCGACAAGACTCTACAACATTCTTCCAGACTGCATAAAACAATGTGATTCACAAAAAAAATTCAAAGATAATGTAAAAATTTGGATCAAAAATAAGAATAGGGCCTTCACCGGTGCATTCACCCAAATTCGCAGTTATTGAAGTCACCACATTACCACCACATTATTGAGCGAATACTTCTGAATACAAGTATAGGTATGTTCAAAGGTATTAGGAACTAACACGAAAAATTCTGCCTCAACACAGGCTAGCCTAGTGAGGCGGTATTTGAGAAACCTCAACTGTACTTTTATTTTCTCTTTACCTTCACAATATTATGTTTGTATTAATAGTTCTTCATTTGTGTTAATTTTATAACCTTAAATATAAAAGTTACAAATCAATGTACACCATAATATGTATGTATAGTTGTAATGTGTAAACTTTCCTAAATAAAGATATTATTATTATAATAATGTACCCACTGGAATAATATCTCGTTTGTCAAGCAATCCGAGATATTTCTGACAAATCTCGATATAATATTTCGATGGTCAAAGAGATCGAGTAAATAAGCGATGATTCATCGATTGTGCCCATCGCTAAACAGGTCTCTCTATTGAAATCATAGACAATAGTGTAATATTGCTAATGTCTAGACTTCCGGCCTATATACGGATTATGTTCCAAACCGTGTTAAGCTCGACATTCCAACCAAGCCAAGCTTACAATCAACTGATATACCGGGCCTAAGCAAGACGACTTCAAAATACCATAAGATATGGATAAGAAATATAATTCAATAAGTACCACGCAGATAAATTACACAAGTTGATTAACTATTTATTAATTATTTTTACGGTGAGTTGACATTTACAAAAAAACGTGCTGGGTAGTTAGCATGTTTCTAACATTGATTTTTTTATTGCACAACTTACCTTGGCCTTTCATTGATTTTCTATGTCCGTACCATACCTACATTACATAGGTTACAAAAACGTTAGATTTCAAAAACGAAATTTACAGATTTATAAATGATAGTCTATTTTTGAACGAACGTTTTAATTAATAATGATTTCTTTTATCTACCTAACTCCGCGAAGCACGTCTAAGGAAAGACAAGTAGACAATGCATTTATTTGAATAACTGCCAGGGCTATAAGCAAAGTTTTCTGAAATCTCATGTAGACTGCGACCTGTTGTTTTGAAGTTCAAGTGGGTAAAATTTTGGCAATATCGGAATACAACCGTAGAATTGTATAAAATCAAAGCCCGTCCGCCCGCCACAGGAGCTTACACTTTATATAAATTGAATATTAAAGTTTATAAACGACTACGAGGAAACGTTTGGATTACGAGCCGAGAAGTAGAAATAATTTAGCCTATTAACATAAATTTGCCTTTTAAGCAGTGCAAAACGAAGCTATACGAGTGTCAGAAACGACTTCGTCGGCACTTAACTGGCTTCGGTTGAATTTTTGTAGATGCATGTAACACTATTCACTTTATGAACTAAAGCAATGGTTCCCAACCAATTGTTTACCCTAGGTTCATGGGATCCACTTCTAACAAGAATCTTACAAGAATTTTTGCTAGAACTTTTAGTTCTTCAAAACTTGGATCAAACCCGCTTCATTAATACATCAAAACTAATGTGTCCTACGACCAGGATATATGTAATATTTTTTCTTTTATAATAATTGGGACCGACCAAAATTTTAATTTGAAATTTGACCGGTTTGGAAACTTTGAAGTAAAGAATTTCTTTGAATCAATATTATTTTTAGATGATTGATCAAGAGTCCCTACAAGGAGAAAAATAATTATTGCTCATTTATTATGAATCTCTTCAAATTATTGGTGATCTGGTTAGAAACGGGATTGCAGGCTGTTTCCTGATAAACCTTTAGATTGTAATTTCCCTGTTATACGATACCATCTGTATACAAATTAAGTGAGGGCTTGCGGTTGAAATGATCTTCCAGATACAAAAATGGTAATCAGATTATTCGTTAATATTCTACAGCTAAATGAACGAGATTGCAATATTTAGTGAAATGGTACGGGAATGTTTCTCAACACATAATTTTTACAATGGACATGCGAGTGGTTATTGAATTATTGATAATATTTTTGCAGGTTGAGAGGCTTCGATCTATCTATAGAGGTCGGTGAGACCACCCGGTACATGCTGGGGGGCAAGGCGCGCCTCCTGCAGTTGGCCCAGGGCGCAGCGGCCCAGGGGCCCTTCTCCCACAACCACAACACCATCAACCACCATCCCAATGCAGTGAGGGTCTCTCAGACCCCGCCCATCTGTCATAACAGTCACTCAACCGGGGGAATCGATGGTCGGGAGACAACTCGCTGTGATATCCAACATTAATACAATATTAACACCTCTGTGAGAAAATGGTAAGTACGTTCACCTGTGGAGAAGTTGAGTGAGTTTTTTTTTACCTGTCAAGGGACGTTGAGTGAGATTGTTTGCCCGCCATGATAAGTTGAGTGAGTTTTTTTGCTCACTACCGATGAGAAGTACAATAATTACTTACACTACAACAATAAAATCAACATTATTCAAATCTATCGAATAGTAATTTATCGTGTGATCTTAAAAAATACTTGTCTGTCAATAACGGTTCCATGATAACTCAACACAGTGACTATTCAACACACCTTTAAAAAGTGACCGGATAACCAAACCTAACCTAACTTAACCTAAACCTAAACCTAAACCTAAACCTAAACCTAACCTAACCTAACCTAACCTAACCTAACCTAACCTAACCTAACCTAACCTAACCTAACCTAACCTAACCTAACCTAACCTAACCTAACCTAACCTAACCTAACCTAACCTAACCTAACCTAACCTAACCTAACCTAACCTAACCTAACCTAACCTAACCTAACCTAACCTAACCTAACCTAACCTAACCTAACCTAACCTAACCTAACCTAACCTACTTAACCCAGTTAATAAAGTTTATGTTTCATCACTTTCTATGACTTTATATAACTTTTTTTAAATGTGATGAATTATCATTTTTATGATTTATCCGGTCACCGTCAATAACCATTATTTTTATTATAAAAAATTCTATATCTGAAATTCAAAGGATCATTTTCATTTATTTTATCAAGCTTATTGTTTAATTTATTTTTAAATATATTGTATTAGCCGGGGTACCCGCTTCGATCAGGGAGTTGATATGAGATTGTGTGGTATTTGAAATAAAAGGATAAACTTTTAAATATAAGAGTTAATTTTTTTATTAAAAACATATATTATAAACTATTTACAATACTTGTTTATAAGTAACATTTTTCATTTGGTTATCCGGGGTATATATATACATATTTTTCGAATTTCCAACTCGGGAGCAAGCTACGTAGGTATAGCTAGATGACCGTGAGAAAAGCAGGAGGGCGATTCTCGTTCTTTTAGCCTTAAGCTAAATGATAGCATTCGTCAACGACTGCTATCGTTTGCGAAAGACGCTTGTCCGTCGCTTGCAACATCTTTTCTTAACTATTAAGCGATTCTCGTTCTTTTGATATCCTTACAAGTTCGATTTTGGAGAGACCTAGTAAAAAATCCTAAAGAAGCGTGGTTAAGAAATTGTTAAGAGATTATTGAAAACACAAATTGGTGAAATATAATTAAGTGACGCAAGGTTTCTAACTAAAACTTAAAAAAACAAATACTTTGTATTATAATGCATTTTAATAACTGCTTATTTTATTTATGAATGACATAAATAAGCCATTTATCGAAGATTTACGTTTTGTAAAAAGGTACCTACCTCGCTGGATAGTAATGACTTTTTTACAGATTCACCACTTCTAAAGTGACGTTTGGTGTCGAACTAACGTCGCTAACTGTCACCCAAGTTGATTTATGTTGTCAACGTTTTCGTGTTCGTTTGCTAATTAACTTGACAAAATTGTTTAAAATGAGGTAAGCAAAAGCTATATGTTGTAAGTAAAAGCATGATATCATTTAGATGGTTTTCACCCCAGACTGAAACGGAATTAACAACGTATTATGTCTGTGTACAATTGCATTTTAAGGTCAAAAAGTGAGACAGCTATTTTATTATTATCTTTCGTGTACATCATTGTGTTTGAAACCTAAGAATAGTGTGTAATAGTTACATGTCATCAATTGTCGTAAAATTCAATTTCAGTGTGCAGCAACAGAGTGGCACGGTCAAGACAATTCGATAAATGCTGCTGGCGGATCCATGACAGCCGAGCCAATCTTTTAAAATGGAGACGACATTTAAAACCTAGGAGATTAATTAAATAATGCTGCTCCACACAAGACTATAATCCAATGGCAAAAAGTAAGTTTATTTATCCACTTTGAATAGTGCCTGTTCGACAATGTGTAGTCAATTGAAGGACTAGATGTGCCCAAAGTCCTTCCCAATGACGATGTACGTAGTTTATTTATGTTTTATGGTGCTATATCATGTTTAACAAGTACACAACTGATATTGTGTGTCGAAATGCATAGCGGTTAAACACAAGATACCTTTGGCAGAGAGGATATGCCGAGTCAAAATATCTGATATGTGTATACACAAATTTATTTGTTAGTTTATATAATATGTTTTACTAAATAATCAAATTTCATAAGATACAATTTGATACGTTTATTTATTTCATAGAGATCTCTTCTTGCACGTGGATGTCGCTGATGAGAGTGATGAGCCTCCTGTACTTGTAGAGATGCTAGCGGTAGAGATGCAGTGGAGTGTTGGGTGAATACCCCGTGACAAGCCCACAGTAGACAGACCTCCCCCTCCCCAAGCCAGCCAAGGAGAAGACCTCGATTCGTAGCAGGTAATTCTTTATACAAATAAAGTAGCTTCACGTCCATTTAATCTACGTTCGCAGGAAAACGACAGGTTAGTTTTACCCTACTGATGACCGATCATTGCGATAGTAATACTGCTCAGTACGAGAGGAACGGCAGTTTTGGACATTTGGTTCACGCACTCGGTCGACCGGCCGGTGGTGCGATGCTACCATCCACAGGATTAGGCCTGAACGCCTCTAAGGCCGTATCCCGCCTAGGCAAATCGGGCGGTGATACGTGATGTGAGTTCCGCGAGTCGAAAGGCTCTCTAAACAATGTGACATCTATCAGACGGAGGCCCCCGTCCGCGGGGGCCTCCGTCGAAGCCCGACGAGGCGAGGCGAGCACTGCGCAACGTGGTTAAATGTCCCGGCGCGATGGCGCCCCGCCTCTGACCAAGCTTAAGTTCGACGTCGGAACTCGGAATCGTCCGCAGACGACCTTCGTACCTGGCAGGGTGTTGTGCCCGGTAGAGCAGCGTCATGCTGCGATCCGTTGAGACTCAGCCCTACGCCAAGAGATTCGTCCGATCGTCTCCACGGAGCGTCGGCCCCCCCATACTGCTGCTGTTTGCGGCCTAGCGCGAGCGAGCGTGTTATTTAAATTATATTTTATAATGTTCGTAAGATCAATTAAAAATTATTAGAGATATCAATTTAATAGTTATTAAATTTTTCAGACCGAAACGAGAGCAGAGCTGATGAGAAGCTGATGGATTAGCAGAACGGCGCTATGTTGGTGAAGAAAACTGGTTCATCGATTCTGCTTATCCTGCGTGGATTGTGCTACACGACGTATGAATTTATAATTCGGGTCGCTCATGCAGACTCATACACATATTCTTTTTGTTTTTAAATCGAATATTATATATCAATATCTTTGAACTAAATATAATGTTTCCCGTTCTATGATTAAATTTATACGATGAGAATGCCAACATTTTTATAAATCCCAACCAGGAATTATTAGATTCCTGGTCAAATAAAATTTTACACGCAAAAAACTTCAATTATCTCAACCAAACGTATGTTGACAAATTTTCGTCAAACAAATGGTTGAGTATTGGAGAGTTGAGCGCAGAAATAGAAGGATTTATGCTTGCCATTCAGGATAGAGTCATTAATACTAAAAATTATAGAAAGCATATAATCAAAGATACAAATCAAATTGATGATTTGTGTAGAAAATGTTTGGCTTTTCCGGAAACTATAGAACATATTATATCGGGATGTTCTATATTAGCATCGTCCGAGTATACATTTAGGCACAATCAAGTTTTAAAAATAATTCACCAAAATTTGGTAATTAAACATAACTTGATTGACTGCCGTAATATAGTACCATATTATGAATACGAACCAAATTCATTTTTAGAAAACGAATTTTATAAAATATATTATGATAAAACTATACTAACAGACCGAGCGATTAGTCATAATAGACCCGTTATAGTTTTACATGACAAAATTTAAAAAATAACTTATATCATTGATGTCGCTATACCAAATTCCTGTAATATTCAAAAATCTGTAATATGAAAAAATAAGAAAATACACAGATTTAGGAAATTAAATAAAAAGAATTTGGCATTCTCAGACTATAAAAATATTACCATTCGTTATTTCGGCTACTGGCATTATACCTAGCTCTCTAATTCAAAATTTAGGCGTATTAGATCTTTAAAAAAAATTATATATAAAGATGCAAAAGTCTGTCATTTTGAATACATTGCTAAGATATGGATAAACCGGGACTCGAACCTGGTTATTAAATTGGCTAAGCTCAGATAAAATGGTAGAGCAGGCGACTCGTGTACAATCAGGGGTGGGCAGTTCTTTGATCAGCAGCTCGTCCATCGGTCAGGAGGTTGGAAAAGGACATCACAATAATAACACATAAGTAAAAGGCACAAGGTATATTAAATGTCTCGAGAAATACAGGTTAACATGGATCTCCCTACTAACTCTCTCTACTAATTTATGACGACCAGATAAAGCGTGGATTCTACATGAAATTTACGAGAATTGAACACAAGAAAAAGGGGAAGGTTGAAAGCTTACGAATCGTCTCGATGAGGTAAGGGGCATCAGGTTGAGCCAGAGGTACCCGCGCTCACAGGCGGCGGGTCAGTTGAGGCGGTGAAGTGCACTCGGGATTTTTCACGGGAACGGGACTCCATTGAGTAAGCCCGAACCGTAATAATAAACATGATTGTAAGTTTGATGGCGAAATGCATCTAGTAGGAAACTGGCACGAGATCGCGTCTGTTTCTATTATTACGTAATTCCGCGCGCTCGAACATTGTGAGCGTTTGTGGTTCGCTCTGCGAGAAACACACTGTTGCCATGACCGAGGTCCGCTCTCGACTGGCGGGGCTCGGCGGTGGCGGGCAGTGTTGAGCCGAGAACGCTCCCTGGGTGGTCTGTGCCATCACGCGGCGGCTAGCTGCGTTTTGTCACGTACGCCACGATCGTTTGCATGGGGAAAGCGAGGCTAAATTATGCATCTTTTTTATAGGGTGACTTGTATTACGTAACACATTCCCCCTCCGCCAGTAAAAGGCGACGTGGTAATGAAGCTTTAGGCGCTAAAAAAATCCTCTTCACCTTGTCGTGAGGGAAGTAGAGAGAGAAGAAAAAACAGTGTTGATTTACAAAAAAACAAAGAAAAAATACAAGGTTATGCAATGGTGAAAAGACAACATACAAGGTTATGCAGTGATGAAAAAACAAACATACAAGGTAATGCAGTGATGAAAAGAACAACATACAAGGTTATGCAGTGATGAAAAGAACAAACATACAAGTTTATGCAGTGATGAAAAGACAACAACCTGACTCTAAAATTTCATTGGTCTGTAAGCTAAGTTTGAAGAGCGTAGTGTTTTCGTAGAGTACCAAGTAGACGTAATTTCACTGAAGTTATAAAGTTACATTTTCACTGTAACTTGACCCATTTGAGATTGCACTCAAGTATCACTAGGGCCATAGAAATTGAACTGTGCTTCTTGGTTGTGGTTGAGAGATGGTGATGCGGAGGGCCAGAAGTATCCGGGTTTTGTTGTTGTACCAGCGTGAATTTCATTATGCTGATGCGGTGGAGCAGTGGTTGTCAAGGTGAAATGGAGTTGGTAATAACATGGAGTAATACCAATAAGTTGATTGATGGTTGATGCGTGTAATGGTTATTATGTTGAGTTTGCGCATCGGCAAGTGGTTGGTTTGAACAAATGGCAAGTGGTTGATTTGTATGACTGCCAGTAATTGATTTGCACAAACGGCAAGTGGTTGATTGCACAACGGCAAGTGGTTGATTTGCACAAACGGCAAGTGGTTGATTTGCACAAACGGCAAGTGGTTGATTGCAGGAACATAATTAACCTTGAGCTGGCATGCTCTGAGGTTGGTTCTATTTGAATGTGGTTTTAATGATGAGACAACTTGATTTGCAACTGCACGCACGACTCACACCTAATTTGGGTGCGGTCGGGTGTTTTTGGTACGCAGAGATTGGAGAGATGTGAGTGATGGAAGTGAAGGCGGCAAAGAAGAGAAGCTCAGCTTGCAGGTGATGAGGAGGGCTGCTGGTCTTCTTTTTAATCCAGGGACAGGTTATTATTAGAGCCAAAATTCTTGAAGTTTACCTGCCTAGTAGACCAATGATGCAAAACGTTTGGAGAGAAACAAATTGTGTTCAAGAGAAAAGACAAAAAGACAAAAAAAACGTCGTTGGTTAGAGAGGAGTGAGAGAGAGTAGAGAGAGAGTAGAGAGAGATCCAATATGCTGACTATACCATGAGTATCCCGAGATTGGGGAGACAAAAAACTATCACGACTGGCGTGAGGTTACCTATTTGATATACAAGGTATAGGTAGGTGGTTGTACAGTAGTAACACCAAGTTTCTGAAAGAAGTTGGCCTTCCATGGCCGGTGTTAGCGCTTGAGCGATAACAACTTACGACTTTCAAAATTACAAGAAATGTGTTGATTACCTAGGTATGGGGTGAAAAGGAGAGATTTGAAGCAAATTTCATGGATAAAGATTGTCTTATAGACAGACGATACGCTATGTGCGTAGGGTACACCTTCCAGATTCATGAAATTAACCTCAAGGATAATGAGGGATGAAAAAAAAAAAAATGGCGTTGAGCGAGAAGGTCTGCTGGTGATGGAGCTGATTCTCCGTTCGATCTCTTTCAGAGAACGAAATGTGGTCAACCAGCAGATTTCCTAACTTTTACAAATGTACAAGAGTTTGATGGAGGGGAGAAGGATGGAGGATTGAGTAGCGAAAATTGATAGTGACTGAGCTAATTCCCAATTCGATCTCTATGTGAGGACGAAATATATCAACCAGCAAATTTCCTAACTCTTTACACAAATATGCATGAATTTGATGAAAAGGTGAAGGAGAATACACAGTAATAACAATCTAATCTTTCACGTGTATTTGGTGAAAGATTAGGGGTCGTATTTAATCCTCTACAGTTTGTGAGAACATGACAGACCCTTGCTCAAGCTTCACAAACCTGGGAGTTTTTCTTATTCGTCTCCCAGACAACGAGTTAGGTGGTTTTGTGTCACTGTCTCAATTAACTCCCACGACACGATACCTCATAACCAACAGTGAAGCTGATGGCTAGTCCATGGTCAATGGATAGTGGATGGTTCTTGGGTCCGCTGACAAGAAGTCCACAGGTATCAGTTAGCGTAAAAAATTGCTGAATGCACAGCTTCATGTTTGTTTGAAGAGAACAAAAAAATTCTCACTACAGTGAAGGACATTTCCCTCAGTGTCATGAGTTATACAAAAAGGGTCCCAATTAAGGGTGACAAGTCAGGGTAAAATGATCTACGTCCGGTAGAACAAGTACAAAGTGTCAACTTATTTAAAGAAGACAACAACAAGATATTGTATCGTTCGCACGAATCATGGTTAGTATTATAACGTCTCCACATCTCATGTAGAACAAGTACATATTGTCAACTTATTTAAAGAAAACAACAACAAGATATTGTATCGTTCGCACGAATCATGGTAAGTATTATAACGTCTTCACGTCTCATGTAGAAATTGAACGAATTACGAAAGAACCCTAGTATTGAAAGGAAAGGTACAACATAGATATTTATAACCATTTAATGGGACAAATTATCTCTTTGGCCACAGTGTATGTAAGCCAGTAAAAAAAGTAATTATAACGAACTTCTCGTATCATGGTAGATATTATAACATTCTCATGTATAGTGTTAGATTTTATAACGATCCCTCGCTCATGGTGGATATTGTAACATTCTCATGTATCATGAAAATAACATATCAACGTTCAATAATAAAAAAGTACCATTTCAATACCGGAAAAAAAAGATACATACACAATGTCAAAAACAATCAAGTAGTGGCTATTGGTATTATCAAAAAATGACAACGGCATAACCTTTGGTTGGGTTTATGCGTTAAGTTGGCAATAATACAAGACATATGCCAACAAGGATGTCTTAAACAAGACACAAATATAGCAAAAGAGACCTATTTGGTTTTACTAACTCTTTGCTTACAAAATGTTGTGATGGCATAACCTTTGGTTGGGTTTATGCTTTAAGTTGGCAATAATACAAAACATATGCCTACAAGGATGTCTTAAACAAGACACACATATAGCAAAAGAGACCTAATCGGTTTTACTTACTCTTTGCTTACAAAAAAGGTTTGTAGTGGTTTATTTAAGACCTGATTGGGTTTTACTTACTTAAAATGACCAAACAAAAACAAGGAAACACACTTGGTGTTACCAAAATTGCCACAAACACGAATGTTGTGAACTTTATGTTACAAATTTGATACAGAAGGCACCTAGAGACACAGGATGACTTAATATGAGTGACCTGGCTCGGTGTATTTGACAAGGCAAATTAATGCTTATTTAAGTCAAAATATAGTACATAATATAACAAATTGGGGTCAGGAAGTTGAGATCTTAAGATTTTACATACTCAATGTGACCGAAAGGTGTTATGTATGTAACATTGTTATTGATGAGGAGGACAAATCGGTGTTTGTTCTCCTTTACAACAACCTTTTTCAGAATTGACGTGTCAATATCAAATTCTGAAAAAACAACAAATAGAGCAAATGGGAATGTTGAGCGCCATTCAATTTTTTAGAAAAAACTGAAAAAACTTTAAAACAAAGTTATTGTAACTTTTTATTTGTTACACCTATGTAAACTTGAATCAAATGACGATACCAAACTGGAATTTACACACGCATTATGATTACAAGTTACAGGGGTAGAATATTCACCTCAATTGGGTGTATGTTGCAAAGGGGCCATTGTTTTATGTACGATGGAACCCATTGGAACAAATGTGAAGAACAAATGTGAAAGAACAATGTAAAGAACAATGTGAAGAACAAAGTGAAAGAACAATGTGAAGAACAAAGAACAGAAAAAATATTTACAAAACAATGTTGTACGTGACTTTTTGTGGTATTTATGACAAAAAATAGTTATGTATTTAGTGTCGTAAGTGTCAGAATGGTAACGACTAACAAATGATGTCCAGGGTCGACTCCGGGAGCATAAATTGTTCGGGAAGTGGAAAAAGTCTCTTGACTAGAATGATCAGTTCTAGAGAAGATACGTACAAAATATTAGTACAATTATAAACATTACACGGTGAGGTGTGACAAAGAAACAAAAATAACAAAGGGTTTATACAAAAGAGCATAATAGTACAAGTATTGGTGAGAAATGATTTAAAACCACAGTTGACACTTCTGTGTTTTTAGAAAAAAAGGTTACCTTGCAGAGGTCGAAAAAAAGCGAGTTTTTATATGAAACTAACGCATTAAGACATGCTATTTGTCTGCACGAGGGCCAAGTCTCGTGGGACAAAGGTAGAGCCAAAAGTTTGTTAGTTATGTGAGTGTGACCTAGTGAAGGTGGTGTCTATTGTGTCCACACTTCCTAGTTTGACAATATCTTTTACGTGATAGTTGCCGATGTGTTTCCCAGAGGCATCCGATAGGGTGTACACTACATCGGAGATTTTTCTCAGGACTTTTGCTTTAACAAAGCGAGGAGCTAGTTTTGCAGAGAAATACAGAGCACCTTGTGAGAGTGTGTTGTTGCGTCTCCAAACTATGTCGTTTTCCTTAAAGGTAACATGTTTCCTGCGTAAATTATATCTGTTTGCACTCTTTTTGTGAGCAAGTATCAACGCATCTGTGACTTCGCTGTAGATAGCGGAAAGTTCCTCAAGACGGTGAGCATAATTCTCTGATGGGTTATCAGTAGAAGGAGGAAAAGATGATGGGAGGCTAGCGTCCCAATGCAAGGAGCCATGAACAATTTGTTCCATACCATGTTTGAGGAAGAAAGGGGTGTACCCAGTAGTGAGGTTCACTGTATTGTTTAGTGCAGCTTGAATTTTTTCTAGATTTTTGCACCATGTTCGTTGATCTTTGTCAACCAGGATTGCCAGAGCTGTGTTGATGGTCTGGTTGTAACGCTCTACCGTATTATTTTGAGGCGTGTAAAGGGTATTATAGAAAATATCTTTTATGCCATATTTGGCCAGAAATTCCTTGAATTCCAGAGCTATGAATTGTTTTCCATTGTCGCAAATGACGGTGCGAGGAGTGCCGTAGGGGATAAAAATGTTTTTTTCTAACAAGTTTATGATTGCAGAGGCTGTGGCTCTTTTTAATGGGAAGATCCAACAGAACTTTGTGAATACATCCACTATGCTAAGTATATGCATGTTTCCGGCGTAGCTTCTGGGAAAAGGGCCGATGAGATCCATAGAGAATGATTGTAATGGCCTGTCTGCTCGTTTGGGGTTATTCATGAGACCAGATGGGGGTGCAGTACTATGTTTGTATGCTTTGCAAATGTCGCACTTAGAGATGTAGTTGCGAACTTGTTTAAACAGGCCTGGCCAGTAATACCTTAAGGCTATCTTCTTATAGGTTTTGAAAGTTCCTGGGTGTATGGATCCGGGGGCGCTGTGATTGTCGATGATAATTTTTTGTGTGTCCTCCGAGGGAATGACTATCTTCCAAGCATAGTCCTCGAGTATAGACAGTGGTGGTTTGCAGTTACGATATAACCGACCTTCTTTTATAATAAAGTTGGGAAATTTTTGCGGGTTGTTCCTGCATTCCTCGTAGGTTTTTAAATACCAAGTGTCTTTGGTGGTAGGAGTTGGTGTTGCTTCTTCGGAGGTCAGAGTGGCGAGTTCTATTCTTGAGAGGGCGTCTGGGACGATATTGTCTGCGCCTTTACGATGGATGACATCAAAGGTGTATTGTGATAGGCGAGACGACCAGCGGGCCAATCTACCAGATGGGTTGCTTAATGATACCAACCATTTTAGGCTACTGTGATCGGTGATGACTGAGAACTTACTGCCTTCGATATAGCCGCGGAAATGGTGGATAGAGTCCATGACTGCGAGTAGTTCCTTTTCAGTTATCCCATAGTTTTTTTCGTGTTTGTTTAGACTACGAGAGAAGTATGCCACTGGGTGTTCGCCGTCGGGGAATTCTTGTGTTAGGACTCCGCCGATTCCAACATTGGAGGCGTCTGTATGCAGGGTGAAAGGCAGATTGAAATCTGGACAGTTTAGTACCGGTGCAGATTGCAGTGCTGTTTTTAGAGAGGTGAAAGCCTTTTCAGTTTCGGCAGACCAAGCGAAGTTACTGACACCTTTACGGGTACCGGTAATTTTATTAAGGGGGGCCGCTATTGTGGAGAAATCCCTTATGAATCTTCTGTAGTATCCGGCGAGACCAAGGAAACCTTTAACTTCTTTAGCATTCTTTGGCCTGGGAAAGTTTGTCATAGCTTCGACTTTGGCAGGGTCGGTCCTTAGACCTTTTTCGTCTATTACAAAGCCGAGGTAGCGTAGGCGTGATTTGCAAAATTCGGATTTCTTTAGGTTGATTGTTAATCCGGCAAACTTGAGTTGTTGGAATACTCTTTCTAGGGTGGCGATGTGTTTTTCAAACGTGTCGCTGATGATTATTAGGTCGTCCAGGTAGCAGAACAAATTATTGTCGGATTCGGGGCCGAACAGTCTGTCCATCAGTCTTTGTAGCTCAGCAGGGCTGTTTTTTAAACCGAAAGGGAGTCTCTTAAAGTGGAACATTCCTCTGCCGGGCACTACAAATGCTGTTTTTTCACATGAAACTTCATCCAAAGGTATCTGCCAGAATGCTTTGGACAGATCTATTGAAGAGATGAATTTTGCGTTGCGTAGTTTATCCAGGATTGCGTGTACAAGCGGAAGTGGGTACGCGTCAGCCTCAGTGCAGGCATTAAGTCTTCTACTGTCGAGGCAGAATCGGGCGGAACCGTCTTTTTTGGATACCAAGAGTGTGGGGTTGGTCCAGGGGCTTCTGCTGGGAACCACGATGCCCATATTTAACATATCATCGAGTTCCTTCTCCAACAGTTTTAGTTTCTGGGGAGCCAAATTGTAGTATCTTTGTTTGATAGGTGGTCCATTTGTCTTGATGTGATGTTTGACTAAATTTGTCAAACCAAGTCCACACTTTTCGAACGAGATTGATTCAAATTTCTTGATCATGCCTTCCAGTTGTTCGGCCTGTGGTGGGTGAAGGTTCTCGTACGGAATTATTGTACGGATTTCGTTGATTGAGGTGGTGGGTGTGGTGTTGTTGCATGGGTTGAAAACCTGGGGTGCAATGTTGAATGCTTTCCAAAAATCAACTCCAAGAATAAATTTCTGGGTGATGGTTGGTACAATTAGAAAATTTATTGGAATTGATTTACTTCCACACTTGACAGGTAGGACAATTGCTCCTGTGACTTTTTGAGTGTTGTTGTCTGCAGTGGTGACGAAAGCGGGGTGTTTGTTGATTGTGAATCCATTGTTGACAAAGGGGATGTGGGCGTTACCGCCGAGGCAGCTAACTGAAGCTCCACTATCCAGTAGTCCAGAGAAGACGACGTCATTAACAGAAAATTGCGCGTATGGGCGACCATCTTTAGCTTGAGTGCAGCTCACTGTAGAAAGTTGTAAGGCCTCTTTGAAATATGCAATGTGTTTCAACCACTCGGTCCATTCAGTAGGCCTAGATATTGAATGAACTTCCGAGGGGTTGAATCTTAGTTTTTTGGAGTTCTCTTGGACCAATTTGGCGGAGGTTTAGAGAAGTCTGTAGGTGGTCTTGCAATTAAGTTGTTAGAAGGATGTAATCTTTCAAGGTTATTTCTTGATCTCTTGAAGATTTCCCTCAAGTTGTCATGTTGAGGAGAATGGTCACGGGGGCGCTTTTGGTGGCCCCTGTTATCTTGGGTATACGAAAGTTTAGCTTTTTTGTAGCAAGATGATTGTGAGTGTCCGGTTCTTTTGCAAAAGGTGCAAAACTTCTTCTCGTTAAACTCTGGTTTAATTTGATTGGATGACCGAGAGGCGAGGCTTGGTAGAAGGGGCTCGTTAGAAGTCTTGGTGTTTCTTCTTTTATCTTGATAGTTTTCCAATAGAAGACAGACATCTTTGAGTTGTTCTACTGAGGATATTTTTTGAGAGGTTATTATGTTCTCATATCTTGCTAGGAGGCCATCAGTCAAGATAGGGACTAGCTCTGTTTCAGGGACTGGAGTTGTCAGTTTGATGTTTAGAAGATCTGCTCTCTGGGCGTATTGTGCTACTGTTTCGTTGGAGAATTGTTTGATGGAAAACAGAGTAGACTTAATCCTATGCTGTGTTTCTTTTGGTGCGAAACTTTTCAGGAGTGCCGCTTTGAGTTCGGGCCAGGAGCTTACTTTTTTCTTGTGAATTCTATGCCAGGAGAGTAGCTCGTGCGAGATGAGATCTATGAAGTTACGGTGTAGTATCTCAGTAGGAATGTTGCGTATCGCGGCTGTTTCTTCAATTCGGTCGATGAAATCTTCTACGTTAGTATTGCCGTTGTACTTAATTTTCCATCCAGTTAGATCGAAGGGTTTTGTGGTTTCCTTGACGGGTGTAATTGGTGGTTTAATTTCTGTGCAAGTAGGTGTGCTTGTGTCAGAGATTGTTATACTGCCGGGTTGAAATTCCAGTCTCCTAATATATTTCCTGTTATAATATGTTGCGTACTTGATCAGGACGTTTTTGGTTTTGTTGAAAGGAGAAATATTCCTGTCTTTCAATTCCTTTTCTAAACTTTGCGTACTTCGAGAGCAGATGTTGGCTATTATGCCTAAGGTGTTGTTTCGAGGATTCATTTTGTGGCTAGTTGAGTTAGACATTGTGAAAAGAAAAAAGAATTGTCAGAGTGTTGTGGCTGGTTGTTTTTCAAAAAAACACCAGGGGTTTACTTGTGATGGTAGGTGAAGAATTTTGTGAAATTTTTGAAGTCCCAGTATGGAAAAAAAATGGCCAGCGGTTTCCTTGTATTTTTGATGGAAAAGTTTCTGAGATGTGCGTTTTTGAAAAATTTCTCGAAAAATTTCAAAGTCCTAGATGAGTGAAGGAAATTTTTGAAAAATTTCCAAGTCTTTGATTTGAAAAAAAAAAAAACGGCCAGGGGTTGTCCTGGGATTTTGATGGAAAAGTCCCTGGGATTGTGCGTTTTTGAAAAATTTCCGAAAAAACCAAATTTCCGAAAAAATTAAAATTTCCGAAAAATTTTCAAAGTCCTTGATTTTTGAAAAAAACGGCCAGGGGTTGTCCTGGGATTTTGATGGAAAAGTCCCTGGGATTGTGCGTTTTTGAAAAATTTCCGAAAAAAACCAAATTTCCGAAAAAATTATCAAAGTCCTTGATTTTTGAAAAAAACGGCCAGGGGTTGTCCTGGGATTTTGATGGAAAAGTTCCTGAGATTGTGCGTTTTTGAAAAATTTCCGAAAAACCAAATTTCCGAAAAAATTAAAATTTCCGAAAAATTTTCAAAGTCCTTGATTTTTTGAAAAAAACGGCCAGGGGTTGTCCTGGGATTTTGATGGAAAAGTCCCTGAGATTGTGCGTTTTGAAAAAAATTTTCGAAAAAAAACAAATTTCCGAAAAAATTTTCAAAGTCCTTGATTTTTGAAAAAAAACGGCCAGGGGTTGTCCTGGGATTTTGATGGAAAAGTTCCTGAGATTGTGCGTTTTGAAAAAAATTTTCGAAAAACCAAATTTCCGAAAAAATTAAAATTTCCGAAAAATTTTCAAAGTCCTTGATTTTTTGAAAAAAACGGCCAGGGGTTGTCCTGGGATTTTGATGGAAAAGTCCCTGAGATTGTGCGTTTTTGAAAAATTTCCGAAAAAACCAAATTTCCGAAAAAATTTTCAAAATTCCGAAAAATTTCCGAATACAGATTTCGAGGAAGTATTGTTTTTTCTTTCAACAATTAATGGAGGGTTGTTTGTGATTCGTGACCAATTGTCTGAATTTAGGCAGAACCAGCTTTTGGTTATTTACACGCAAGCATCCCTTTCCCTGGACACGACAGGCTCGAGGCGGAGAAGGGCCGAGAGTCGGGGATTTACGTCAATCGCGAATCTCAATTATATGTAAAGGGTAAGTCGGCTTTCAAGACTTTTCTTTCAAAAAGGATACTCTACCCACCTTTATTACATATAAAGCGAAATTATCAGATGACAGAAGGGCGTTAATTTTCCTTGTCTATGAATTTTGCAGAACGATGCTGGCTTATGGCTCCACTAACAAGGAATTTATTTTGTATCATGTACAAGATTTGAAATTGTTGAATTGTAGTTTAATGTAGCTCGTTTCCTCTAATAGTTGTACTCGGAAAGTAAACCTTCATGGTTAAAGATCACTATGTGATGTTTGAGATGTCCGAAAAGAAGTAAATGTTGGTTGCGCACCTTGTGATAGAATACCGGTAATTAAATTTTGTCGAGTGACGATTCGTAGAACTTGTAATTTAACACAGAATAGTTTTAATGTGACACGGTTGTTTTAGATTTGACGCGATGGTTTGTAGAACAGCTATGATTTATTGGAAGAAAACATAGTTATTCAATTGTTAATACAAAGCAAGACATAAAACACAGTGAAAGAGTTCAAGATTATTTCCAATTTGACCTCCCGATGGACGATTAATAATCAGAGAAAAAAACCACGTTTGCGCCAGTGCTAAGATATAACAATACATAACACAATAAAGGCACAAGGTATATTAAATGTCTCGAGAAATACAGGTATACATTGGATCTCCCTACTAACTCTCTCTACTAATTTATGACGACCAGATAAAGCGTGGATTCTACATGAAATTTACGAGAATTGAACACAAGAAAAAGGGGAAGGTTGAAAGCTTACGAATCGTCTCGATGAGGTAAGGGGCATCATGTTGAGCCAGAGGTACCCGCGCTCACAGGCGGCGGGTCAGTTGAGGCGGTGAAGTGCACTCGGGATTTTTCACGGGAACGGGACTCCATTGAGTTAGCCCGAACCGTAATAATAAACATGATTGTAAATTCGATAGTGATTAATTAAGAAACTGGCACGAGATTCCGTCTGTTCGCGTAATTATGCAAGTCATTGCGAGTAGATTGTTTCCGCGAGCGACCATCAAGGCCGAGGTCGGAGCTAGACTGCCGGAGCGATTAGCTTGTGCCGCGGCGCTGCGTGAGGTCTGTGCCGGTCACGTGGCGGCTAGCTGCGTTTTGTCACGTACGCCACGATCGTTTGCATGGGGAAAGCGAGGCTAAAGTATGCAACTTTTTATAGGGTGAATTGTATTACGTAACAATATTTTGTATGGTAAGTTTCAGTGTATGTCAGTGATATTATGTGTATCGAGAAAAGCAAAAACAACTTTGTAAGGCTGGGAAAAGTTGTGGAGTTTGCATGCAACCTATTTGCGATGAGCATTCAATATCAAAGGCAACATTTCGTGGGGTTACTGGGTTTTAGATAGTGACTAAATTTTTGGTTTTTTGAGTAAGCGATCCATTATAATCTATGTCTCGAATAATTTTGGGTCCTCTCTTATGTCGTTAAGTAGGTTTTACTACTCTTTTTATAAAACTTTGTAACTTTTTATAGTTAATAGACAAGAGAAACCCTGACATTATAATGGCGATCGAGCTTTAAATTGATTTTACTCCAAAACATGTTGTTGTAAGTTACCAACTTTTGGCAGTGACCCCACGATGGATTTTTTGTATGGTTGCTGAAAAAGCAACTCAACCCCCCATCTCGGAAATCAATAGACTCTTTTTTTTAATTTCGCCTTTGTAAAAATCTTACTAAAAATGTAGAAATCCCACGAAATTATAGGTCACTACTACTTCTAAAAAAAATCTCACCAACGCATTGGTATTTCTTACACTATTTGACGGCCAATTTGAATTGTGATCAAAAAGCATCGTCTGTATAAAACTGATAAGTGTATAACGCTCTTACTCATTACTGAAATTTAGAGCTATAAAATAAATGGTAAACTAGTCGTATTCCGCGGCGTGCGAAAGGCTCTGTAAATAACAAGACTTGATTTCAACTCGAATGAAGAAATGTTGTGAAAAAAAGTCCGGGTTTTATGTCGCATATGCATCTTTTACCATCTCCCACCATATGAATAGTTATTTCTTGTAACAATTAAGTTGAAATCAAGTGCTATTTATATTTTTTCGTATTAAGCGTGCAGCGGAACTCGAAAAGTTTATCAAATAAATTAACAGCGTTTCAAGCAGTTTGTCATTCGCCCATTCTTGTTATCTCTACAATGTAACCATAAATTCCCCCCAACCAGTCCACAGAACAAAGTTCTTGAAGCATCTGTATGTCATATCTTATACGTCTGTCTTATCATATTACAGTATTAAACAGAGCAAATCAACAAAGCAAATTCATAATACCATAAGCGTTAGCAACGGGCGCCCGAGATAGTTGTTGGAAGTTGTAGCGTCACACCCTCGCTACGATCCATGTTCTCTACGCCGTTATGGTATCTACTGCCTACTACGGTGTCCTCTGCGGCCCCACGGTCCCAGGGCCCTACGGGTCCCAAAGGGTGATACGAGGCAGGACGAAGTGAGATGGAAATCTCGGAATGACCGCTAAGGGTCTCTGGCAGGGTCGGATTGTAACAAACAAAAATTGTACAGTAAATTTAGAAAAAAAACTATCTATTTTCGCTTACACTTACCATGACTACTCATAGCCCATTCCTATGCCGGTACGTCATTAAAGTAATTTTCTTTTTTGTGGCCAAAGAACTTCCATGAGCATGTTTACACGCGCCTATGTTTCGCGTATTATGAAAAATGACGAATACGTCATTCCGCGAAATACGTTTTTGTCAACAAAAAACGTATGGGTAAGACGTATCTGTTTTTGAAAACATAGGAAGATATATGATCGAGTTCACACTATTTGTTTTTTGACATATTGTTTTTTTTCCATTCACCTTTTCGTCGTGTGCGAGGCAAATAAATACTGGATTCTTTCGGCTGACAGAAAATAATATTCGTTCTTTCGATTGCAAATCACGTACCCATCTTTGGCGTATAGTGATACGTTAACGATACCTGAAGCTCTTGTATTCACAATACGATTGAAATGATACTACTTATTATTGCTCGAAAGAAGATTTCTTTACTGATGCAGAGTCCAACACTGCCATCCCAGACCCATAACTGGAATGATGCTTGTTTCTTTGACTGGTGAGCATTCCGAGACGTATTCGGCGACAAGAGGACAAGAGGTCCGAGACCGTTTCCCTTACGCTCTCCGCCCGCGCCCCGCCCGCACTCCACCCCCACTACGCTCACACTCGGCATCCGTTGTGCGCATTTTAATCAAAGATTTATGAACACAAAGTAGAAACCCCTTACTCCTTATTCCCGAATCATTATTTCAGGGCACGTAGTACGGCGCGAGATAGTAGCTCGTCCGAATGAAATAGTCAGTGCAGCGTCTCCTGTTGACGATTTGATTTATTCCGTAAACAATACATTTGTCGACATGTTGCCTTTATAAATATCTGTTATGGGTGTTTCACAATTCGCCATTTGGGTGCTCGCAATCCAACACTGTAACTTATTTGTTCGTCTTATCATTTGGTATTACATAATGATACTAGATTCAAGTTATGGCCACAATATTGTTTTTATTTTAACCTAATGGACTCACCCTAAGCACCAACATAATTTTGTTGTTTTGTTAAGATACTAGGAAAGCTTTTTTCGAAGGTAGTAAGAATCTTTCCAAAAATGTGGATATTAATGTACTTAATGTCAGAAAGGCTATAAGGCGACAAAGGGATTATTATAATTTTTACAACGACCGATAATTTTAATACAGATAAAGATATAACTGACTAACTAATTAACCATCACGCCGTTTCCCCGCAGGGGTAGATAGAGAGAACGGACCACCAAACAACCCAGTCTTGGCACACGTTCCTTACCTCATTTACATTCATATGTCATCTCATATTATTCTGACTCTTGACATGACTCGACTCAAGTATTTGATTGACTCTATCCTGCCATATAAAAGTATTATCATATCTTTATTATTGTTACTGTAAATTTTTACCCGCATGTTCCTAAAATCAAATTATAATATTCTAAAACAAAATACAGCGAATTGAACCAAAATATTATCCCACTCATAAAAAAAGATCGGCCTCCTGAGACATACCGATAGTATTGCTTGGTCTTATCATCCAAAGCATTAATAATTCAAAACCGTCCTTCTTAGCTTCGCTGTTATCTAAGTATGTTTACCCCCATAGCCGGGTCATTGTATCGCCAGTAATAAGAAATCATGTAACTTCCCCCGTTTCGATACAAACTGTTATGGCTAGAGATTGCAATTCGGATTATCCGGATTTTGAAAAATTTGATTTTTCTGATTATTCACAGCGGAATCAGAATTCAAAACTAACTAAATTTCCATAGTGACGTTTTTCCACAGGGGTAGGCAGAAAGGATACACTGACATACAACTCTGCTCAGCACACACTCCTTGCTTCATACATCGTACCCTTTTAATGCTATGTTCCCCGGGCGTCTCCAACTTCCTCTACTATTTTCCAGACACTGGATATTCAAATAGTCCGCATTGTTCGGATTTTGAATAAATTTTTAAAAATTTATTCGCATTTTTACCGCAATATCATAGGAAATTAACAAATAAACGCGTACAACGGGTTAACAGGAATGCAATACTTAATAATTTGTAGACATTAATTGTGAAGACGTGAATAAATAAATTTGTCGTATTAAGTATGTCGACCCAAAAACAAAACGTTAACACCATAAAAGAAGTGGGCTTATTATTTAGCCAGAAAACTAAGAATAAAATACATTTATTTGATTATTCACGCCCCCTTTACGATTTTACATTTTATTACATCGCATGCGTGATACTTGTACAACACCGAAAAATATATTGTTTTGGAACGAAAAAGTATCAATAAATCCTAAAATCCAAATTTTGAGCGTGAAGAAATTTGAAAATCTGTATTTTCCAATCCCTAGTTATGACTTTGTAATAAACTAGTCGGATGTTTCTGGAATGATGGTCATTGAGTTTATCTACGGAACCAACCGCTGGAGCTTTCCAATCTTGCCTCTGGTTAACCTAGATGCCTCACTTTACAAACCACCTTTAGTTGGAGCAAGCCGATTTATCTGTAACTTGAAAGCAGGTATTCTTATCTGTTAGATTGCATTACCCGCGTTTACATCACTGAATAAAATATGGCTTAGTCAATTACTATTGTGCGATCCATTAGCTGTGGACATGTATATGGTTGGGAGGGCTAGGATACCTAACCTCAAAATATTTCAACTATGATCCTTCTACCCTAATTAAAATATAAGGCCCTCCTAAAGTATTTTACTATACTTTAGTAATATATGTGTGTATTTTTAGTTTACTTTAATAATGTATATGTAATCCGGAAAACAGACGCATGACCAACATATATTCCATGGGACATCTCTTCAATTTCCGGTATCTTTCCAATCACAGTCCTTCCCAAACATGATATCACGACCACCATCCAACAAATTACCCAACAATCGACCCATAATAACATCTACTTTAGTTAACAAACTACTTTACAATCAAGCATCCACAACCACAATACTCATAATAACAATAAAATCCGCATTACTCTAACACACACGACGAAAAATGGAATAATTTTTTCTAACTATATTGCCTACACACTCTGTAACTCTCTTCCAAATATGTATAAAAACAGCTATCATAATGCAAAAAATTAAAGTAAGGCTATAAAAGAATATTTTTTTAAAACATATAAAAACGAAAATACATAATTCTTGTCGTGTTGTACTTTGAATTGTTTCTCTCTATCTCCTTTGCTATCCCCTGTATTTGTGATCGAGCTTAATCTATTTTTACCAATGTATTAGTGGGTACGTACCTTCTTCTAAATTCCTACCTTGGCTGTGTTCTTATATGTATATGCCTCTCTGTTTCTTTTTTTGTGTCTTCATGTTTGTTCTACTTAACCTCCCTTTTTATAAGTGTGTACTGTTTTGTATGTGAAACTTGTAAAATTTTACATATTAACTTCCACCTATGTATTGTAAGTTCCTCTCGTCCTACAATGAGTTTTGTAACTCATCCGGAGTGCTCTAGCAAGAAATAAAAATAAAAATATGTACACATTAGCCGAAGTCCTAGGTGTTACCTGGTATAAGCAGAATTTTTCGAAATCTCATTTAGACTAACTTGCTCTAGTTTTGAAGGTCAAGTGTGAAAAAAAGTATCGATCGCGGAATAAAAGTACAGATTGGCATTAAAATCAAACAAACGCCACCCATTACATACACTCTTTTATATAAATAGATATATGTACACGTAGAAATTTTTCACATGAAAACGACGCATCATTCTGCTCAGCAGTTTTGTACATATTTCCTTCTTCAGATTTTACTTGTAAAGTTTGAATATTGAAGCTTGTGAAGGATAATAGCTTGAAAAATAAAATAAACAAACTTAAATGAAAATAGCTTACAATGTTTACAGCACTATTTTTAATAAAAATTACAAACATATTTCAAAACCGAAGGTTTCTTCATCAGGATATAAAGTATACTGAATATTAAGACATAAGAATATTATACTAAAACACAAATAACTTTGTTTACATCACTTTAGTATATTTAAGCTCTACATGTTTCATGAACAATGTTCACCTCATCAGGAGCAAGTATATACTAATGTCAAAAATTAAATATAGTTTACAATTGAACAGTGGAAGAAGTGGGGAGGGGTAAAAGTGGACGGAGTTTTTCAGAATTGGGAATTACAATATTGTTGTTATACGGGAAAGACCAGTTTAGTGGGAAAATATTTAAAAGTGGGTTTATAATTTTGTTTTGCTTATTAATTAAGTCTGCTTTTTTATTTACATGTTTTCTAATTACTAAAATTTCTAAATTATTTGCAAATTTTATTATTTGCAAAGCTTTATATCCTGTGTGCAGTATTTTGAGACCTGAGTTTTTATCAAATGTGTGATCGTTATTTAAAAGATGATCCGAAAACTCAGATTCACAATTTCCGTTTAGAGCTCTGAGATGTTCTTTAGTTCTAACTTCAAAGTTTCTATTGGTCATACCTATGTAAAAGAAATTGCAATCATTGCAAGTGAGTTTATAAACTCCTGATTTTTTAGTTAAGAGTCCTTTGATTGCAGATATTTTTGTTAATAATTTCAAAATGGTAAATAGATTAGTAGCATACCCTGACTTTACAAGGCACTACCTCTTATAATATATAATTTATTATAAATACGTGGGCCCTTAATAATGTCAGAATTGTAGCTTACCTATTGTGTTAGCCTCATAATACTGCTTATTTTACTAAGAATGATCAATATAAAGCAGGGAAATTCAAATCCCGACCTGTAAGTATAACATTTCAAGGGATATCTGCGAATCGTTGTCACCACTCCGAATTTACCACTACTGCTTTAATTCCATCCTCATTACACAAATGCTTACCAAGTAAATTGTTCCTTGGCAAAAAGTCTTAGCGTAAATTTGATTTAAAATTTATACGACTATCGCACGATATGCTTTTTTGTCTAAGGGCAACTATATCCCATGTTTTTTTAGTAAAACCTTTGTGTGGTTGATTATAATGTAAATGTAACACGAAGTTCGCTCTTTGTTGCAACTGTTAATAGCAAAACGAAAAACACATTAATTAAAGAATTTTGCGTTTAGATAACTACATTTTCTACTATTTTTGTAAACTTTCCAGATTGTACGTTGGGAACAAGCTAGCCGGTATTATATGGGTAAAAAAACCGGGTTAACTTGCAACCTTTTTTTTGAGAACATTTTTATTGAACTAGAACAGTATTAAAAATAACAACAAATATTTATAGTGAATTATGTTTGGGGTTTTATGCCGTGTTGCGATACCTTCTTCTTTAGCCAACGATAATAATAATAATAATAATAAGTTTTTACTATCTTTTCAACAAATGGATATAATGATGAACTCACTGGGATCGCCCGTGCTGAGAATTTCATTTACATATAATTAAAATTTTGAATTAAAATTAAAATTCGGACAGCATTACAGTTTCATGAGGGCAGAGGTGTAATGCATTTTACACAAAAGTTTAAAATATTGTCTGCTTTTGGAAACAGATTTCAAATGTTATTGTTTTTTATCTTTATTGGTGATTTAGGTAAAAAGTAACAATATGCAATCGTGTTGGAAAAATAAACTCTTTAAATTTTTAGTTTAATTAAAATCAAATTTAATAATATAATTATTAAGTTCTGCAAGTATTTTTTGGTTTTTGTTATTGTTACAGCTGTTTCGGCTTTCAAGGCCATTTTCAAACTGTGGTATAGCCACATTCAGACGACTTATTAATATGATTCTATTTTACCCCCTCCCAAATTTAAAATGATTTATTACCGTTTAAACCAATTTACTGATAAAAATAATCGTGACAATAGATTTCATATTCTGTGGGGGTATTTTGAAGTCTATTTTCCCCACATTAATGTTTTCTTAATTGTTCAATAATGATGTAGCAGTTATTAATTTATTTAAGTGTGTTATATTGTTTAGGTTTTTTTGAACATACTTAGAAGCGGGGAATAAATAATTTTCCTTACTTTATTAATTAATGTTATATAGGGGTCATTTGTTATTTTATTGATTTCTAATTGTTCAAGTAAAGCCCACTTCTAGCGGAGATATTTATGGATCATATTGAAAATATTAAATGGAGTTCTACGAATTAAACACAAAAACAATAAATACTCTTTAAATTTGTTTGAATTACAAAAAAAGTGTCGGTTTTTATATGAAATTTCAAAATATATTTTAATTTTTCTTACCTCTAGATAAACACTATCCGTAGTATACCATATTATTTGCGGATTTTTAAAAATAAAATTTAAGATTAATATTGGACGCGTTTATAATTCCTATGGTTACGGAACGGCAACGGTACAAATAAAACAAACAAAAAACGGACGTTCTTTATTACAATATTGCTGCAACTCTTTTGTACGCATTACGTAATAATGTTTACTCTTTCACATTGTTTACAAACTCTTACACGCTATTTCTTACAAAAAATCTGTGGAAAATGAGATGAACGATGTATGTATACTACGTAAGTTTGCTTCCTACAAAGGAAAAATGTTATCATTTTCATACATCTCCCTCATACTTATTAAAGAATTAAAAGACCTTTGCCGTTCGCGCCGTGTCCTTTCCGTGGGAATTCTAAAAGCGCCCATTGAGCAGTCGAACCTAATATCTTTGAGTCGAACCAATGTATAATGGCTGTATATACATAGGAATAGTTAGCCCAGGTTTCTACTATTGCGAATATTTATTTATTAGTGGCTGACGTATACCCGGCGATGCTAGGGGTTATGAATGGTTTGGACTTTTTTGGAAGTTTTGAGGTTGTGACTTCTAGTGTACCTGAAAACTGGGCCTATTTTTAATGTGAAAATAATATTGTTCTAAATAATTGAAAATAATTACACTGTATCAGTTTTTGTTTCACTTGAATGTGCTTCCTCTGGTGTACCACCATTCGCTACTATACACCACATTGTTTCTATTTAACAAAAACTACATTGTGTCGACTATATGTCTCATTCCAGTGCCGAGAAATGCGAGTCTTCCTCGGGAGTCCCCGACTTATTCTACCATTCAAACCAACCTCTAAACACTTTTGACACTAATAAGCACAAACTATGAAATTGTCCGTGAAATCGTACCAGCAGTTTTTGAGTCTGTAGGGGTCAAACAAAGAAACATTTATTATTTTATTTTATATTTACTAAATACAAAATAATATAACATTTAAAATTATAACAGAATGCAATGTAAATATATTTTTTTTCCTAATTATTCTATTACTCCATAAAGTGAGCTCCAGAAGCTCGGGAGTTTACGGGAGGAGTATTTACATACAAAAAGAAAATAATGCTTAAAAGGTGAAGTGTTTAAACAATATTCAAAGACTTATTAAATATAAACGTAATTCTACATACAAATTAACATAATTCAATATTCATGTAAACTAAAAACGTAATTCAATATTTACAAATTTAGAGAATTAGTTTTAGAAAAAAATATAACACTAGCCAAAGTTTTTTAAATGCCAGATAGTATTTATTTATTTATTTTATTAGGTACAATATTTTTTACAATTCAAGTTTTCCAGTAATGTAGGCCTCACTGGGTGGCTTAAGTATAGATTAATATTTCATAGTATATATTGACTTAGTGTATATTTCATATTTGTAATAAGCATTTACTTTGTGGCTCGTCATAAATTAACAATAAAAGATATAAATTTGTTTTAGACCACTTTAATTTTAATTGCACTCTACCGGTTTCGGAAGCACCCTTCCTTCGTCAGGAGAATATTAAAACTGTTTAATATTCTCCTAAAGAAGGAAGGGTGCTTCCGGAACTGGTAGAGTGCAATTAAAATTAAAGTGGTCTAAAACAAATTTATATCTTTTATTGTAGTGTATATTTCATTTCGTTAATTTGATTTGTGAAATGTTCATATTTCAATGTTTCTTTATTGTATTTGTGTTTAATTCGTAGAACTCCATTTAATTTTTTAAAAAATTAATTAAAATCAAATTTAATAATATAATGGAAAGGCACCAACCTTCAATTAGATATCTTTATTAATTGGGCCAACACTGTTAATAATAAAATCTGCTTCACAGTCGAACATGAGATCAAAGGTAAAATAAACTTTTTAGATCTAACAATTGGAAAGAATAATAATAAACATACTTTTGAAATATTTAGAAAACCAACTTTTACAGACACTACAATAAATGCAAATTCAACTCATCCTTCCCTTGGTCACATAAATTATCAGCTTACCATTCCATGGTACATAGACTCATTAACATTCCCTTGGACAATGAAGCGTATGAGAAAGAAAGGGCAACGATACAAACGATCGCGGTTAATAATGGATATAACATAAATAACATTGAAATAATTATAAAAAATAAGAAATACAAAAATAAAATTAATTTAATATATCCGGCAAATAATAAAAATATAGAAAAGTTTGCATGTCTCGAATTTATCGGTCCAATATCCATAAAAATAGCAAAAGAAATAAAAAATGCTGTCTAAATATAGCTTTAAAAACCAATAATAACATAGGAACAAACCTTAAAAACTCTAAAAGTAGAAATCCTAAACTTAATAATAGTGGCATATATGAATTAAAATGTGACCACGCCGATTGCAACGCTACTTATTTCGGACAGACGGGAAGGGCTTTTTCAACTAGATTCAAGGAACATATAAGATGTTATAATAATAAGAGCACATTTTCAAAATTCGCAGAGCATCTCTTGGTAAATAATCACATCCCGCTTGACAACAATGAACTTAAACCCTTGCACATAGAAAGAAAGGGCCTTAGATTAAATTTACTTGAACAATTAGAAATCAATAAAAGCACCAATGACCCTAATATAACATTAATTAATAAAGTAAGGAAAATTATTTATCCCCCGCTTCTAAGTATGTTCACAAAACCTAAACAATATAACACATTTAAATAAATTAATAACTGCTACATCATTATTAAACAATTAAGATAGCATTAATGTGGGGAAAACAGACTTCAAAATACCCCCACAGAATATGAAATCTATTGTCACAATTATTTTTATCAGTAAATTGGTTTAACCGGTAATAAATCATTTTAACTTGGGAGGGGGTAAAACAGATTCATAATAATAAGTCGTCAAAACGTGGCTTAACCACAGTTCGAAAATGGCCTTGAAAGCCGAAACAGCTGTAACAATAACAAAAACCAAAAAATACTTGCAGAACTTAATAATTATATTATTAAATTTGATTTTAATTAAATTTTTAAAAAATTTCAATGTTTCGTTTACATTAATTTTGTTTTTGTACAATAATATATTATGCCATCTCACGCCTAAACCCAAGTAGAAGAGCCGTGGTGATTCTTAGCATTGGAATGGCTATTAAGCCATTTGTTTTGAATCTGTTGCTAATGCTATCTAAGGAGTGAATTTTATTATAAAATATTCTTAGTAAATTTGATGTAAGTCGTTGCTTTCATACAATTCTGTGATAGTTGGTACATTAAATTTCCGTAATATTAACAACCATAAGATAATGCATTGTTATCGCGATTATAGTGAAATACCCCCTAAATATGATGTAACGCAAATCAATACCTAATTATTATTATGTTATTTTTACATGTTGGGAAAGGTACAAGCAATCCAAAACCTTTTTGAGCAGTGAAGTTTACTTGAAAATCCTTTTTTGTTTCATGCGCCGCGAAAGTGCTAGAGTTAAAAAAGAAAGTTGAGTAGGTAGGTACTTAAATAGTTAGAAAATACTTAAGTAAGTAACTCCCAACTTAATTCACACCACTTACTTGTGTACCTACTATCTGAGCAGCTCTTAAATTAATTTTAAATGAATGATGTGCCTTTGAGGAGTCTCTAACGAAAATAGCAAAATTTTCATATTCTCTTTTCAAGTTAAATTTTGCTGTGCTACTTTTGCGTCAAGAAGAACAAAAGCAGAAAAAACTGTTACGCAGTGACTTCGTTACAATATGCATTGTTAAAGTATTTGTCAAGTTCAGCTTTATAGGCATATTAAAATATTAGCTATCATTTGTGTGTAATCTATTTATAACAGAATTGTAGCCTGAAACCGTAGCCTTATCACCGCAATAATACTTTAAATAATTTAAATCTATTTTAAAAGAGAATTGTACATTGGAAAGGAAAAAGGAAATGCCTGTCAAGGCTTATTCTAATAAGATCTTTTTTAGAGTTGTACATTTGAAATGGGGCTTAAAATGTGTTCAGCTTTGCTCTTCATGAAACTATTGTTAAAACTTCATAGAATACTGCGAGAGTAATACTGCGTGGAAATATGCCCAAAATGCGGAATGTCTCAATTCAACAGAAAATTACTTGACTTACTGACTAGCTTGACAAATTATTTAGCTTCCGTGATACTCCCAGCTCGAGGTTCTAATACATTTTAGTGCCCGAAGCCGCCCGGACATTTCACGACTGCCTAAAGATTGTACCCATAGTATAGTTCAACTAGCGTTGGCTCTGGTATGAGTCCAAATAAATGTTTTCAAGTGAAATTTTCTTTTACAGAAAGATACTTAACTGATTTTTTCTTTTCCATGAATGATGAAAAAGATTAAAGTTAAAAATAGATAGGTACATAGTTATGTAGAACAGTTTTTAATTTTATATCTAAAGCTGTGAGAAGTATTTACATTTAGTTCATAAAATCTTTAAGCCTTTTTTCGTGGCAATATCAATGGCTATGAAGCTCTCACCCTAAAGTGAATTGCGGTAAATTTCTAAATATAAACTCAATAATTAATTTTCTATTGAAAGAAGTCTTAAAATTTGTTTATTTGATAGCGCAAACACCTTACATGTGTTTGCCTTTATTTTATATAGCACTATTATACCTAAGATTATAGATTTAACTTCATGCCAGTAGTTCGATCTTTCAGTTATTAATCTCTCGTTGGCAGGGTAACACAAACAGTAGATAACTAGGCACTCTAGGCAGTGCCCACTACATCCCGCTGCAGAAACGGCAATGGCAATGGCATAGCCAACCCTCTAAGCAATGCGCCCTAAGATCTGCCTGCCCGGCTGGGTTAAGTTGGATAGGTTTGGGTTGGGTTGGATTGGGTTGGATTGGGTTGAAGGCGAGGTCACCAGGGCCGCATAAACCATGCAGATAGCCCCGCTTGAGTTATTCGCGAGCGATTTATTGTTTCCGTGGACCGGCCCAACTTTATATGTATCTCCTCCTGGCTTGCTCTGGACTGAACTATGCGGCGGGGTAAGGATTCAATTCGTAAATCAAACACCTTCATAATAAATGCATAATTCAAGTCGGAATATATAAACACACACTGTAGATGTGTTATTCAAGGGTATATTATTCACATCATATGGTGTTTAGTATTGTAGATTAATAGTAGATACAACTTTGGGGTTGCAACATATGGATTTTAGTATTTTTTTTGCTTTGTTGTCAAAAATTTCATAATATTAATGTCGTATTTGTTATGTTAGCGCTGTCATGTCCTTGATCTGTCTCGACGTTATGATGATTATTTTGATTTGATTATTTCTACAGTATAAACACATACATTTTTAAATATTCTCCTGATGAAGGTAGGCTACTAAAACCGGATGAGTATAATTAAAATAGTGGTAAAAAGAAATGGATGTGTTAATATTGTAAAGCGAGTCACAACGTTAATGCTCTTTACAAATATGATTATAAAATATTATTTATGCAGTTTCATGCAAAAAAAACAATATTATTATATAGTGTAATAAGTTTTCTACATAATGCAATTGTACGTTTTACATTATCTTTCCACTAGGTGTAACCTGTTTTGAGATACGTTTATTAGAAATATAGATCACTGAATAAACATACGTATTAATGATTAGTAATTCATACGCTTTTGCGTAGCGTTACTTCACAGCTTAAGAACTAATCACTTAAACTGGCTTTAATAAAACAAATTGCCTTTATCCAGTCATTAGGAAAAAAATATTATTAACGTTAACAAATAATGGATTATTTTAGTAGTTCCAATTTAGTAATCACGTATTAAAAAAATACTTGAATAAACTCACCTACATTTTTCCTTCATTGATCTACAGAATTGTTTTAGACCTGCTGGCTGTAATGATTCCTTCTTAGTGTTATACAGATATCTTGTACTTTTTTCAAAATCACCTTTTGTGTTCCGTTTCTATAAAATTTTATTTTTGGGAATTCATACATTCTTTGATTTTAATGGTGCAAATAAGCATGTTTTTCCATAAAGATTCCATCAAAAGAAACATTATATAAATACGCCCATTCTGATTTCTGAGGAATAAATATTTCGTAAGGATTTTATTTGTTGTTCAAGTTTCTACGAACAAGACAGATTTTTCACCACTTACCCTTAATATAAAGCTTTGGCCTACTACTACATATCCCAAAACAGATTACATTTTTTCTCAACATGATTGAAAAAAATTAATACATTTAAAAATAATATCGCCTATTTTAGCCCTCTGATCAAAATGTGTCGATTACATATAACAAGACAAAGTGTGCTGAAGTAGACATTTTCGTCGATAATTTAAATGGATTCACAAAAAAATATTCTGCTATTGCTCAAAAATATTTTGAGCTAATTACATGGTATCCGGGAGTAAAGTGCACTAACTTCGGGGGGTGATTCTACATGATTTTAGAAGTATAACTTTTTTAGAAATTCCAACGTTTTAAGGTAGTTTTTTAGGTAAAAAAGATGAATTGTTTGTATGAGAAAATAAATATTCTTCTAAGGAAAATATTTTAGTATGAGGAAAAATTAAATTAAAAATTGAAACTCGAAAAAAGTTATTAATCTTGTTGACTTCTACCATCACGTAGGATCACCTTCCAAAGTAAGTGCACTTTACCACTGGACACCCTGTACAATATGTATCAATTGTGTCTCTCCTTATGTCTCTCGTGTCTTTTGCCTCTCGTTGTATATGTCATTTGAGTGAGCTTTTATGTAATTTTATTTTTATGTAGATTTTGACGGCCTCCGTGGTCTAAGGGTAAGGCTATCGACTAGCAAGCCAGAGGGTTCATATCCCAGTGTGCGCAGTAAATTTTTGATTAATTTGTGTTTTTCCATAATTTCCTTATTAAATAATAAGATACAGCATATTTGCGGCAGGTTCCATAGTGGAAGATACTCTCAGTATCGCTCTGGTGTAAGACCATCATTCAGAATTGAAACGTTGCTTTAAATTGCTTTGGCCGTGTTAGGTGACCAGATCTATCTCGTTCTCCTCCCAACCACCTTCAACCTCATAACATACTCCGATTGGAGATGCCATGGTATCAGTGTACAGACGGTTGGGAGCATTTGGGTCTCTTGTGCGGTTTCACACAAAAAAAAGGTATTATTTTTTTTTTATTATTTTAATACAGATCATATGGGTTACATTAATACATACATATTTTGCAAAATAAAATATAAAGGTTCATAATTGGTCATGTATACCTTATCATTATATATCCTTTGACTGCGTAGGTTTTTTTTTGTAATTTTACGTACCTATTTGTGTGTAAAGTGAGTTTGTATAGCTGTATTGTAAAATAAAACAGATATCTACGTTGCACGCTTAAAGTTCATGTTTGAAATGTATTTTGTCCGCGGCGAGATGTGCGCTATCGGAACAAAGTATTTTCGGGGACATTCCAAGTTAAAATATGCCGATGTGGTCGAGCTAACGGCGTCTTCCATTGATTCCGATTCCGCTGGAATAGCCCTGGAATAGCCCGGGAATAGCACCAACGAATATATTTATGCTCGTTTCAAAACTCAATGGCGAACATTAGCCGATGGAAACGGATTGAAATGCTCATAGTAAGACCCATTTATTCCAATCAATTAAACCCGGCGGAGTTTCAGAATCTCAGAGTTAGTTTAAACTTTGTGTTGGCTGAGAATTAATGGGTGTTTTTTGTCGATTAGGTTCCCTTGAACATGCGCTTGCATTTTTGTTTTGCCATGTCATCACGCTTTGTCCCTGAAAAGTTGGAAGCGAAGTAAATTGGAGAAAAAAATTAAAGTAATGTATTAACTTCATCATTTTTTATTCTTTAGAAATTTGGAAAGAGCCGTGAAAAACTTTCTTATTTGTGCATGATATTACTAAAAAACCTTGCCTTCGATGTATTTAGCGATTTCAAAGCGGATTTTTTAAAAACCTGTATGGCACAATGGTAAGATCGTTGGCTTAGGACCATTTTTTTGTGTTTTTTCGTATTATTATTATTTGTGAAAAAAATCTTCATTTTTTAATTCATACTCTCAATAAAACGGTTATGTACCAGTATATTACGGAGACGATCCACGTGTATACTTGTTAAATACACATAAGTTAACCTCTTTTAATATATGTGGATTGAGTATAGTTCTAGTGATTAGTTTTAAAAAATATTTGCTAAAGGTGTTGGATTCGACAGTCGTTTAATCACCGGTTGTATACCCGGCTTTGCTCGAGATTTTAGAACACTATTTCAAAATTGAGAGATTCTCCCCTTTAACCACCCCTACTCAACAAACTATATAAATAACTGTAACAGCTTTTAACACTATTTCAAAATTGAAAGATTCTCCCCTATATCTCTCCAAAAATAAGTAATTATAATTTTAATTTTGGGGCGCGACTGTTGAGAACTCCTTAGTTTAGTCAGTATAAGAGTAACAACTTGACACACTAGGCATAAGGACCTTCTTCAAAGTCACTGTTCATAAGCAAATTTCGAAGCAAACTCGCATATTCCAACTTTTTTTTAATCTGTTTTATTTATTAAATTTGTCGATGAGCACCAATCTAATCCAAAAACAATCTCGAAATCTTGAACGAAGCCGAGTAGTAACAAGTATTTAATAAAAATATTTGAAAATAAACGTTCCTCGGTAGAATAATATCTTCGGCAGCTTAGATAAAACAAACACTATAAAGTTTTAGAGCAGCCCCTCCGGCTGACTCCAGCGTTTCTAAGGTGTCGTAGGGCGTTATGGATAACGTTTCCGTAGCTTATCAATTTTATTGAGCCCGGGCCGGGTCCAAAGTTCTCTACTCGTGTGCGTGTATTTGGGTATATAATAATGTTTGTAAGTACTAATTAACGAGGTAAAGTCACTGAGTGGCTTTGAAGCCCGATCAGCATTAGCTACTGGCTATATCGGGCCGTATAATGTGGGTTATTCCCTATTAGCAGGGATAAAGGGCGATCGAACAGACTGATGTGATTAAAATATCGCCATTGAACGGCGTTATCAACCGATACCAGCTCCAGACCTACCATTAATTACTTGTATAACTAATCCTCTCGGTAATTGCCTCTATGGTAGGTCACCTTTTAGCATCCACCTGCTTTTCTGGAAGTAACGCGAAATATAAAATTTTGTGAAAATTCTGCAACAACGCTATTTCTTGATCCAAAAGAATCGATTCAAAATTGTGTGAACATTCTGCAGCAGCACTATTCCTTGATCCAAAAGAATCGATTCAAAATTTTGTGAAGATTCTGCAGCAACACTATTCCTTGATCCAAAAGAATCGATCAAAATTTTGTGAACATTCTGCAGTAACACTATTCCTTGATCCAAAAGAATCGATTCAAAATTTTGTGAACATTCTGCAGTAACACTATTCCTTGATCCAAAAGATTCGATTCAAAATCTGTGATGAACAAATAGTCATTTAGGCTGCCCCCATAATAAAATTAAGAAAATGTGGCGTATGTTTTTCCCGAAAGTTTTTTATAGCTAATATTTAATTTAATTTATTTTTTATTCATATCTATTTAATGCATGACTAAAGATGTGATGTGCATGGCTCGCCAGGAAATCTCGTGTTGAGATTGGGCGAAGTTTACAACGCTTTGCTAAAAGATCACAGTGTACATTGAAATATTTCAATCAAAATAAAAGGATGGGCTGTTTCACAGAATTTGAAAAATTCATCAAAATTCAGAGTTAATTTTCAAGTTCTGTAAAGTTTCTATTCAGGTTCAGTTATTATAACATTATTGGCCAATGATTTCATAGAACTTGAATAAAACTTTTACAGTACTTAAACATTATCTTTCAAATTTGATAAATTGTTCATATTCTGTGAAACAACGCAATACTTTTATAAATTGAATGAAAAATTTAATTAAATCATTGATATAAAAGTTAAAAATCTTCGAGAGCAACAATGTTTAAAAAACTGTCATGCTACTATATAATGCATCAACTCACATTTTAAATGCACAATTTTTTTGATTGATTTTATTTGGCTGAAATCAGTAAAAAATCTTCTGCAGGCTCTTCTGAACGATGCATTTGTATTATATTAAAGCAATTTATTACGACCCACAAAATTAGACATATGCCTGTTTTAAGAATATTATATTATATTTTTAAATGGGACATTTAAATAAACAATATTTGTAAAAGACTGAGAACGATTGTTGGTAGATTATATAAACTGAAGTGTTTCGTTCCTGTGAATATTTTAAAAATCGTTTACCTATCACCCGCAGAATCAACTCTACGGTATGAAATAACCACTTGGGGGCATTCTTGTGAAACTATTTTTAATTACCTACAATCAGTTCAATATTCTATGGTTAAATTACTAGTTTTATAAAATATTTTTTCACAGAGACGTAACATTGAAACTTAAATATCTTGTCTATGCAGGCCTTACTACGGTACAAAATAGTGATTCAGCATATACGGACAACGCACTTTCTCTTATCTTGTGCCTACCATATTTAATAAGATTCCAATGGACATAAAATCTCAATCAAATTGCACCACCAAATTAAAAAATAAAATTAAAAAATGGTTAATAGATCAAGCTTTTTTAAACTGATATTGTTTATAATCTTATGCGTATGTATATATATATACATATGAGTAATTTGCCTGTGTTACAACTGACTGTCTATATATTTTATTGTTTTGTATTGTAGTAAGTTCAAAGTTATTCTATTGCATCTTTTTTATATATGTCTCTGTTTTGTAGTTATTTAAGTTATAATATTCTTCTGTTTCAGTAAAACATTAATATTGTTAAACTGACCTGCTGACAAACTGTTTTGGCAATTTAGCGATTGTAAAAAAATAAAAAAAAATAAAATAAATAAAAAATCTGATTATGAATATAAAAATAAATTGGAACATGAACACCCCACTAGGTTCACAAAGAATGAAAGGCATTCTTGTTCCAAAATATGACAATAAATACGGACTTATAAGAATATAACGTGCTCAAAATTTTCAACATGTTGCCAAGTAACATAATTGTTAATTCCCAAATAGATTCAGATATAAGCTGAAAACATGACTTATAATAAGTAAAAATACTTTATACTTATCATCATTATCGATCAATAGTTGTTGTTATTTATTTGCATGTAGATTTAGTGTTATTTTAGACTGTGTGCCAATAGTAATAATCTGAATATCTTATAAGTAGAAAAATATTATGTATTTTTATAATTAGTAATAATATTATTTATATTTATAATAAGTAAACTATTATGTATATTTATAATTAGTAATACCTACATTGTAATTGAATAAGCACATCCTGTTGACAAACTGCTTAATTGTATTTAACGGGATATAACTATAAAGTAACTATAAATAACTATAAATAAAGAACAATAGAGCTATTGAAAATTTTACTCAATTTACGGAAACCAACATAACTAAAAGAATTCTTGGCAAATTCTTGCGAATCTGAATAGCATTTCAAAAATATAGTCAACAACAAGAAAAATCCATAATATCGAGATTTCAATTGAACTATTCAATAAAAAATATTAATTCCGCCAAAATACAACATTATCGTGATCGTGCTTTGCCGCCTTGAGGAATAAAGGTTAATATATAACATTCTGTTTCCGACATTCAGATTGAAAGCGACTGCACAAAAATAAAATGACTCGAGAAATATGAACTACGTGCGCCCATTTATAAACTGAAATGAGAAATCACATAGTCAAGGTACCAACGTGATAGGTCATGACATAGTTTGTTGCATAGGATCCAGCCATAAGCTTTTGAGGTTAAGCACTGGCCCCAAGGCTTGTTCCTGGAAAAAGAACTCGCTGAAATAAGATATTCTTACATTGCTTGATGACAATATTATTTGCTTCTTTTCATATAGTAAAAGGATTATTTATTTATTTATTTACGGACAAATAGTCCATTACCAATCTAATATTACTTATACGAATAAGAAACAGAGATGGCAGTAAAAGGAGAGCATATATAAATGGTGAGCAATTACAATATACATATAATATAGAAAGTACAGATGGAAGACAATTACAAGTGTTACAAGACAATTACAATTCACGGAGAAGGTTTAAAGGGCTTTAAAATTTACACATTACGTATCGACTGTCGAAATTCATTCAGGCTTACACCAAAAAATTCAATGCTTTGACTTGACGGTGAGTTGACAAGTCTCGACATTCTGGACAGAAAAGAATGGTAACCATCATTAGTGGAATGCTGATTAAGGAAAAGCAATTCATTATTTCAGAATGTATGGGAAGGGACGTTGAACTGGATGAGTCGCAACAAAGCAGGTGTGTCAGTAATACTGTTGATAATTTTGAATATGCAAATCAGATCTGATCAAATGTCCTTTAAGTCCTAATATGTAATACATCCAGATAAAATTCTAGAAATTGTTACAGTGCAAAATAAGCCTTAAATTATTATAGATAAAATCTATTTTTTAATTGTTGAAGATTAAATTAGCAATTTTCAAACGATAATTTGAGACAGGAAAATTTGTAAAAGATACGGTCGCATATACGTAGGACTTGAACCCAAGACCTTCGCCTTGTCGGGGCGCTGCACTACCAACTGAAAAATTCATTTTGAAATAATTATTTCTTTTGTTAGGTACTATTGATTATAACGAATTCTCTAAATATTAATAATATCTCAAACTTTTGACATTTCCCATACATTCAGATTCAGCCAATTCATTGCTATATATACTTGCTCCTCGTACGTATAACATATTAAAGCGGTTGTTTATGTAAGAATGCTTTTATTTGTAGATTGAACGAAATTATATCATATTTCACCAACTAAACCAGTCAATGTTTTTTGGCACCCTGAATACGACTTTTTTATTGTTTGTAATTATTACATCCGTAAACTGCACACACAGAACATATTTTTATATGTATTTTGTATCAATACTGATCAAAATACAAATTAGAAATCGTAAAATACCGCTAACGTCACCGAATAGTAAATAAATTCAATTTTTCGCCATTGAAATGAATGTTAAAGTCAATATGCGACACTAGCACCTCTAGCGGCCAACGTTGTTGACATTACCACTATATCACTACAGTTGTATATATTAATATTGGAGTGTATTTGATTATACTCAAATAACTTAATTTCTAAGACACTTTTCTCTTTAAAAACACATTATTTTAGTACAGCACAAGAGTGTTCCAACTGCTTCCAACCGTCTGGAGCCAGTGAGACTACGGCATTATCTGAAAAGATCTACCAGTCCGCAAATAATAAATAATAATAGTGCCGCAAATAAACTATCTATAAAAACAGGTAAATGTTCGTTTGTTCAAAATCTTAAGTCTCCGAATGTTATTCACCGATTGCTTTGAAATATTGACACAACGTTGCACGCGAGTAAGCCGGTGTTTTTATATACCTATATTATACATAAGTATATAAGTAATATATAAGTGACATCACTTTTGACAGGTAAAAACATGATTTTTTTTAAACAGCGCCATCTGTTGGAGAAACATGCTTTTTTTGTAAAAAAAAAAAACAGCGCCCTTTGTGAGACGTAAAAGCAAACAGGCGTTATTGTTTTTCTATCTGCATAGATAGATTGAGCTAGTACAGGGTGGAGCAAAAGTAACCATCAATCGATGTTCTTTTGTTGTAATTTTTTTTATGATAAACTTTGGTATTGCTTGTGAAATTTGTTTTTTTTTTTCGGTAAACCGATTTATGTCTTGCCGATTTGTATTCTGCGTTTGTTTACTTCACAGATGTTAAAAACAAATTGACATTTGGCGCCATTTGCAAAAGTTATAGCGTTTTCCAATAAGGTGATTACTTTTGCCTCACCCTGTATTTATATAAGATTGGAAACAAATTATACAAAATTCAAAAGTAGGTACAATAAAAAAAAATTCTATAATATTTCTCAATTACTATATTTTGTAATATCATACATTATTTCTCAATAATAATGTAATACTTTTTCATTTGCTTTTTCATTTCTATTATTTTTTTAAAAAATAACAAATTTTGACATATATTTTTTCTCTCTTGCTCTTTCTAAGCAGTCAAGATTTTATTTACCAAGTTCCTCTGCTTTTTTAATAAGAGCGTTGCTTTTAATAAAAGAAATAACTCGAATTATATATTTTTTTAATATTTTGTTATTTTTAATTAATAAAATGTGCAATAACACCAATTAATCAAATAAATTTTACTTGCGCACCCCAGGGTTTGAACCTTCCAACCAATCACTTAACTATTTCCCTTGAAAAGTTCTGTGAAAACAATTTTTGTAGCTAGTACTAAAACACAGGTAGATCTTACAAGAAAGTACCTATCCAGAAATTAAAATAAATTATAATTGAAAAATACGAAATTTAATTATCATTGAAAACAAATCAACGCAAGCCCGATCGTTCATTATTAAAGAAACAAGAAATGTAATTAATGTTTACGAAGAAAGGGTTGAATTTTGATACCATAAATTATTATACTCCCAGTTTCTAACAAAAGATAACAATTTCGACCCTTTTTGTTAATACAACATATACGTCCATTAACCTCTTTTTGAAGCCATTAAGACTGTGATATACCCATTAGGGGACGGGGAAGAGATGGTGGTAGAGAAAGATTATTTCCAATTATTTATAATTTTTTATTACATGCATTTATTTATACGCGCTAATCTCCGAAACCGCCCAACCTCTTTCAATGAAATTTTGTCAATGTGTATGGTTGGTTCCAGCTTGAAATAAAAGATAGTTTTTAAACCAAAAAATATAAAATTTAACGATTTTTTTTCTGATTTCTTATCTAAAAATACATAAAACCACAAACTTTAATTTCCCTACATAGATGGCGATCTGTGGCAGGACAAGGTCTTATATTATAAAATTTATTCCAAATTGTTGAGTTAAATTCTAACTGGTTTCTAATCTTAATCTATAAACAATCACCCTGCGTATTTTTTTAACAATAACAATGATGCAACATGACTAGTACGAGAAAGGTAGAAAAAATCATGGACGCGTGAGGAAGATATAACACGATTAAATGTTTCAATTACAAAAATTAAAATTAGAATATGTAATTAATTACATAAGGAAGAAAAGGGTGTAAGGAAAATATAAAAAGCGGAAGTGAACGGTAGATGAAGTCATGGCACGACAAAGTGAAACAAATACTTATGCATAAAATTAGGCTATGTGATGAAGGAAGAATGAGGTGTAAGGAGAACGTATGACACGGAAGTAAAAGAGTAGATGAACTCGAGGACGCCCAAGGAAATCATGGCACGACCAAGTAAAACAAAAATGTTTGGTAAAAAGTAAACTTTTTCAATTCTTTACAATAATATTATCTCCGCGTTAAGAATACACTCAGTTTTCAGGCAAACATTCACAACATAAAAACTTTACTCCAAACCATTCATAACCCCGAGCAACGCCGGGAACACGTCAGCTCGTTAGATTATATAACAAGTCACCTCTAAGGTACATACAAACTGTATATGCATAACAGTAGTTTGTATGTATTGTTTTATTGTAACTATGTGTTTCTAACTAGACCTAAGTAGTTAATAAATTGAGTTAAAACTATTGAAAGTAGATTGATTCTCAATACACAGGATATTCGGATATGTAACCTTACCTGACTTACCCAACCAGTGATTCGTGCGATTAATTGGGATAAAAATAAAATTGTGGATGACAATATGGTCTTTCGTGACTTTTTTCCGGCTAAGAGCATTCATAAAATCAGTATGTATTTCACAGGTAGGGTCGGGTTGGGGAGTTGAGCGGATACTCGACTGAGAAAAATGTAACTTTAAAAAACAACAACTAGAACGAAAATATGTCGGCGGAGATCAAAATTTTATTGGATTACTGGTTAAAGTTAGTCAGGTATGTATCTTAATTACCTGCATGATCATATCAGGAATCACTGGTTAAATTTAGTCAGCGATGTATCTTAACAATTTGTATAATTGTGTCAGGAATACTCTCACTAAAGCCCAGGTGTAAGACCATCATTCAGAATTAAAACGTTGCTTAAAAGGGTTTTAGCCGTATTTGGTGACCAGATCTGAATAGCCAGGAACTCCCCCACCTTCCTTTTCCCAATATCCATCCCTCCCCTGCCTTACCTTCAGCCTCACAACATACCCCAATCGAGGATGCCGTAGTCTCACTAGCTCCAGACGGTTGGGAGCAGTTGGGACTCTTATGCTGTATACTCATTGAAAGAAGTCAGATATTTATCTTAAAAACCTGTATAATAATTTTCGGAATCACTGGTTAAATTTAGTCAGGTATGTTCCTTAACCTGTTAGTCAGGAATCACTGGTTAAAGTTACTCAGGTATGTATCTTAACAACCTGTATAATTTCCTATCTGGAGCAACGCACGATGTAATATTTATACACCTATAAATTTATAAATATTAAGTGCTTTAAGAATCGTACAACTCGTCTAAGAATCTCACTGAAGTCAGCAGCATTAGCTGTAGACATATTTTATTACTATATTTAATCAATAAGGTGTTTACTTTTAACCTCGCTCTCTCTGTTATCACCTCCGATGTACACATTTCTTACATCATGTAGCAATCTCAAGCATTACTTATAGACTAATTTAACAAGTCAATTAGATTCTTATTTGATGTGGCTGCACCAAGCTATAACATTAAAATAATAGTGAATTGACATTTAAATGATATCGAAAAATAATACAGCGTATAAAGCCAGGTACAACTTTTAATGATGCGATTGTACATATATAGAAGACATCTCCTGGCTATCGCTAAAGAAACCATTAAGGACCATGCAAAGGGAATAAAACTTAACAGGTGTGGTTTTTCACCTGAATGGTTGTGAATTTTATACCAGGGTTATACATACAACCTGATATTGGCTTCAGAGTAGAAGTTAATGTTACTTTTATATCCACCGCTGCACTGTCTAAAGTTTTCTACAAACCCGACATTGTTGGTCATTAATTTTTCACCTAAGCATGCAATCTTCAATAAAAGTAGTAGTTGTTGGTTGGGACTATGATACCTAATATATACATATTTTTTATATATATATATCCTTAGAACGTTATTAGATAAATAATTGTCAGATTACTTCTTTATATTTAAAAAAAAAAATAATTGCTTAGTAATTCTTTAATGATTATATTTATTTTTATCGCTAATGGATTTTGTTGGTGCCCAGACTGCATTAAAGCAGGATTTCAACGGGTTTTCTAGGAGGAAGCGTCACGCTACATCAATCAGTGCGGTACCAAAACAGACAAGCGATTAGCCGCAAATTACATAATTTTGTAACAAAACGCACAAAGCTTTGCATGTTTGCTCACAAAACATTAGCTTCCTGATTCATAATATAAAAGTTTGTTTTTCGCATTGGTTAAAAACAATAATATTTCTTATAACCTTTTGTATCCTGATTGACATACATATTCACAAGTTAAAAAAAATTTCAAAATATTTAGAAAAAATGAACACAATTTTTAATAGGCAAAGATAAATTGGTATTCCAATGAAGCCCTGAGTTTGGGAAATACCACAAGCTTTAATATGTATTTGAACTTTTCTGGGTTTACCATTTACGTTGACGTTTCCTTCAAAGCGCTTCCTGAGTTTTGCATTAAAAATAAAAATATATAAATTCCGTTGTCAGGAAAAATATTCCGAATTCCGTGCTTTGAATACCGTGCGCAAAAAATACAGTTTGTTTTTACACAGTTCTGCTATGTACTTAATTAATATATTTGGAAATTTCGTAAATTGATGGAATACCCGTAAAATACCTGTAATGTAATTTTTTAAAGGAAACTGCTAACGGAGGTATTTTTAATGGCGTGTTTTATCGTTTGTTGTGGTGCTTTTTTTTCTCTTTTAGATGTGTATTTCCATAGCATTATATATATATATGCTGCAATGTTTTTGTTCTTTTCTTAAAAGTATAGGTAGATATGTATTAGGCCTGTATAATACATTTTTGCTACAGTTACCTAATTAAGAGGGCCAAAATCATACAAAATCTTTTTTTTTCTGATATCTTTTCATGAACCATTATGTAGAATCAATGAATGAATAGTTCTATTTTTTTCGGCTATGCTTGACAACAACTTAACGATATACGAGTATCTATTCAAACCTAAACAATATCACCCACCTTTCTTTTTCGTATTGTCGGCTCATTATTTTTATACGTACGAACTGATGCTGACGCAGCACGCTACGTCGAAATAGTTTTTCTGTCACCATATTTAAATTTTTCAAAATTAATCTGTCGTTTGATCTATTAACAGACGATGCTAAGATGCGAAGAGTTCTGGACAAGGTCCGTAGAATTTGAAAATATTCCAGGAAAGGTCTCCAGGGTGAACCAAAATTTCTTCTGAAAATCACAATTAGTTGTATATACCTGCTGCCTTATGTGTAAGATATGCTAAGATTGTCACATTGTCACATGGTGTGGTGTTCTCCGTGATTCTACGTCACCTACGTCCAAACTCTTTTTTATTTTATATCCAAAATAACTAAAACACTCATTGAGTATGCTTTGTAGGAAGTCAAGATCAAATATAGATGAATTTACGCTTGCTTAGGCAACCTTCACCCTGTCTGTATATTTTTCCGTTTTTGTCACTTACTTATTACTACAAAAATTCACTTCTTCACTTTCTTCGAATTTTACTTTTACAAACTGATAGCATGATTGATTCTTCATCTATCTTTAGTTAATCACGCGAATACACCGATAAGCTCATAAGAAGAACAATATTTTTGTCCCTCTTGGAATAGAAATGTTGCTTTCCTTTGAACTCAAAAAATCAAGTCTTTACATCCTATATTGTTAGTATAGGTAAAATATATTCGTGATGCCACCGGCAGCGCCTTTAAAAAATGTTTACTAAAATTTGTGGTGATATCTTGTAAGATATAACCCACATGAATGATCCTGCGTGAGGTTGTTTAATTAACCGAAAACTGGAAAGCATTTTCAAGTTCTATGACATGAAGTAAGCGTGTCCTGCATATCGAGACCCAATCCTGTGACAAAGCGGCAGGATGTAAAGGTGTACTGTGGGTGCATTGCATCACACACTTTCCAGTATACTGCATTCAAACGTAGAGATCGTGTTAAACCGGGCCAGACTCACACAAGTGGTAAGACTAAATAATAGCATTACGTTGACCCATTGTGCTTTCAAGAGAACAAATCAAGTATTCAGGTGTGCTGGTATTCTGGTATTCTGGAGTACCCTGGACCAGTTCATTTGGCCGTGTGATATAATGCCGGACTCTTGGTGTCAGAGGCGGTTGACGGAGCGAGAAACGCTCTCTGTGCAGGTGGGTAAAGTGATTAGCTAGCATTATGGGACAACAGGTGAACATTGCATTACTATTGCCTATGCGGCAGAGTGTGACATGTTTGTGCGCCATATCGGATAACCAAGTGGAAATGGAATTTAGCCTATTGGAATTTAATCATGTCTGTTTAAAAAAAAACCCAGTCGTATTAATCTCAGTAGCAGATTTGAATCGTACTATTTATGCTTCTGGATAAAGAGATATTTTGTAAAATACCTTACTAATTTTTGGTGTATGTAATTACAAAGGTTATTTATTTATTTATATTTCCTACGCTCAAGCGGGCTTTCACAAACATTTGACATACATAATAGTTTAGTGCAACAGAAATCAAGAAATAAAAGTTTTTTCTATTAGTTATATAGAACTTCAATGCAGAAAAATAATATTATGCTTAGCTTATCTATTAACATTATTGAGGTATGTTATTATAGCCTTCTTGTAACTATATTCCGTGTATTTATTGTTTTTGTGTTTAATTCGTAGAACTCCATTTAATTTATTTTTTTTAAATTAATTAAAATCAAATTTAATAATATAATTATTAAGTTCTGCAAGTATTTTTTGGTTTTTGTTATTGTTACAGCTGTTTCGGCTTTCAAGGCCATTTTCAAACTGTGTGAACGTGGCTAAACTACAGTTTGAAAATGGCCTTGAAAGCCGAAACAGCTGTAACAATAACAAAAACCAAAAAATACTTGCAGAACTTAATAATTATATTATTAAATTTGATTTTAATAAAATATTTAAAAAATATATATTCCGTGTAGTTGAACACATTTATGATTTCTGTGAAATTATTGCCAACTGCATGTGATCTAGGTACAATTGAGTATCTAAATGACTCACTCCTGATGTTGTTGTTGTAATTGAAAAAAAAAGTTCTAGTTGGTATGTTAAAGGTGATTAGGCTCAACAAATTAGGGCTGTCTATAATTCCATCAACAATTTTTAAAATAAAATTCAAACTAGAAACGAGCCTTTTATCAAATAATACTCTTAATATTTATACCTATCAAATGTACCAAATATGTATTGAAAATCTAATAAGAACACCTTATTTATTTTACTCAATGTAGGAATTCGAATAAGGGTAAACGTTTTTTTTGATTCCGCTGACACTGGGGCTCAAGTTATTTCAAAAAATTGAATAAATAATATATTTATATAAATAATTATTCACTTTATTTACAACTTGCCTTAATTGCAGATAAGAGGAATCGGTGTGTATGGCCGGCAATGTATATATTTGTCAAACGTGTGTATCATTTGTTTTTCCATCATTTTTCGTTCGAATATTAATCAAAGTTTTTTAAAAATAAAATGTCATTCATTATCACTGAAATAACAAAATTTACATTAAACCTGTATTGTAGGCTGCAAAATGGTAACAGAAATAAACGCAGTTTTGTTATTTCTTCATTCAAATAAACTATCGTGTTTTGAAAAGAATGTTTTTAATTTGCGCAATAAAATGTACGAGTCTTTGAGTTGAACCATTATTAAAGTGCACACCGACGCAAACGGGAAAAGTATGAAAGAAGAATACTCTTTTGCAGACTACATGATCAAATTAAATACTATGCATGCAAATTGCAAATTCCTCTCGTTGAAATCGCGTGTTCCGCTTTTATACAGTATGTACAACTTTGTAAATTACAATTTAAATGACTAAGCAGATTCATTTGGTTCGGAAATCTCTCACAAAATAATCTACTTCTGTTAGAGTAGTGACACCTCCCTATGAATTCGGTTTTCAGCGAACAAAAGCCTCGCTAGTGTCGTAGTAGGTACAGCTGGTCGCGCGTCGGCTAATACCCAAATCATAATTTAAGGTAGTTATTATTGGGCAAAGGTGGATTACGTTTCGCTTGGTCGTATCCTTTAGCGATGTAATTGGCACGCAAATTAATTGCTTCGCTTTGTAATCGAGAAATAACACGACCTAAAGGCTTATGTTGCATATTGTGTTCATTGCGAGCAAATTCGGCACAAAGTCACGCCTACACAATGGCCGTGTAATATAAGCCCATTTTGACAAGTTGCTGTTTCTCTCAATTATCGCGCCTACCCCGCAGTGTGTTAAACGCCGAACAATAGATTGCTAACGTTTTAGTAATCGTTGAAAGCCCACTATTGACATGTATACCCAACTTTAAGTAACAACCATTGAAGTTCGCGTTTAATTTGAGCCGTAAACGAAAAATTAAATTATAATTTTTTTCGGAAAAGCATAAAAACCTCAGACTTATTAAGTTTGGAGGCCTTAAAATTTAATTTTCTACTCCGGTGCCTGAGGTAATTGGACATGAAAATTCTCATTAAATAATAAAAATACTTTTTGCACTTTTCTCAGTAAAATAATCTAAAAGTTGAACATCGCCACCTTCCAGTTTTATATTGTTTTGCCTTCTTGAAATGAACATAAATTTCATTAAACTTTTTTCAATTATCTAAATGGTCTTCATAAAGTTGGGTAACTTTTGCCCTGGAGTTATCAATTCAAATAACCTTTTGACTGTCGGGTATAAAGTACGAACTAGTTGCTTGCTCAAAACAATCGGCCGGTCGGTTGTTGGGTCCCGAGTCTCGAGTTGCCGGCAGTCAGCAGTCAGCAGTCAGCAGTCAGCAGTCAGCAGTCAGCAGTCTACAGTAGACGGTATACTGTATAGTCGTGTTGCCGCCTGCCGCTGCCTTCGCTCGCTGTAGAGAGAAGTTATATGGAAAAACAACATCGCCATTCGTCTTTAACGACCGAATATACAAATTAAGCTTTTGTTTTCGCAGCTAAAGGAAGAGCTTCCTCCCCGTTCATCCCCTCGGTCCCGGGGTTATTATTTCCAAGTTGGAATTAAAATAAACTGGCTGCCGTCAGATGTTGATCCAATATTAGGCGCTTTATTACACGGCCCTCGTTTCGTTTCCGCGATAAAACCTGCCCACCCGTTTCCACCCCATTACGAAGTTTACTTTGGGGCTTTTGTTCGATTGATAATGTCCCATTCTCCTTTTTTTCCTCCGGTGGGGAGGTGTGTCGAGGGGGCTCGTTTTACACTGGCAAAAAAATATATAAAAGCGGATGCGGTTTCGGGGATGGAGTACCTGTCACTCCGGAGGTTATTGATTGAATGACGTGGAACGGACAGCTCTGCGGGGATTGATGATGTATATTTTTGGAGGAGTATCCTATGGGTATAGCCAAGTACTCGCTGGGAGCGGAGCGGAACCGACACAACCCGCTAATGAATATTCTCATCATGTTGTGTTACGATCCGAATTATTCATTATCTTTATTTCCAGACATAAATCACCCCATTAATCAATCCCACTTTTAATTTAATTGAAAAGAAAAATTAACGTTTGATTTTTGTAAAAAAAAACGGCAATCGTAATTTCATGGGATTTCATTTTTTTAGTTTAAAGCAATTACAAATTGTCAACAGAGTGTGACTTGATCGCAGTTTAAATACGGAACAAACAATGAAATAATAAACAAATAATTAGATATTCTTTCACAGGAAGATTTCTGGTCGTTCGGCCCTTAGATATGTGGTAAGCATTATGCCCATAAATATACCTGTCAAGCTGCAAAAACTACAAGGTTACGCAAAAGTTCTCACTAGATTTCCTATTGCAGTATTTTTGTTTATAAGTGAAAAGAATTAATGCAACACAATTTTCTACGATTTTGAGTTCGATCTATGGTTTGTTCTCGTGTATTCTGCTTATATAAACTAGAAAAAATGTCAAGAAAAATATTTGCAAAAATTAAAATAATTTTCCTACAGACAATTAGGAAGTCAGTACGAAAAATTAAAATAATCAAACCACGCTAAACATTAATTATTAATTTAAGAGGAAGATAATACTAAAAACTCTAAGTTTAACAAGAAAAAGAACACTACCCTATACCCTATAGGATAACCCTCTGCCATAGGCTTAGCCCATGACTTAGCAGGGGTGCGCGGGTTCATCGGGTAAGGTGTGTTCAGGATGCGCCTGCCCACCAGCTGCGTCACACTGATCCCTATATTCCTACCCAACCCACATACCCTTTATATCATCTCCTTCCTTTACTTAAAAAATACCCTCCACATAGCATCCCAAATGAAGACATAGGCCCGGAGGAAAATTATTTTTCTCAGGGAATTCTGTTTGGGGTTAATTTACAAAAAAAATAACGAGACACGGAAAATAAAAAAGAAAACGGTTGCAGATCGGAATCGTTACTTAATCGTTAGTAATGTATAAAAATCACAAAGTATTTGTAAATTTACTCGAAAAAAATAAAACCACCTCGGCATTTTTGGTTTTCCAATAGTGCCTAGATCTTATTAGAAAGCGAAATAGGCCGTTCAATTCTTTTCATTTTACACGATGCGCGATGCCCAGTAAATATTAGACACAAAGAAGTTGATCCTTTGTTAGTTTTGCCAGAAAAAAACTTTCTAGCCCGGGAATCTTATTACACTGCATCGAAAACTCGAAAATTCTAAAGAATATCCTAGCAAAATATGTTTCCTTTCAGAGAACTGGCGAATCAAATGACAGCAAAAAGTCATTTCGCAAATATTGACTGCCAAACTTTGCGAATGGATTCCAAACCCTCCAAACGATACATATATATATATATACCTACTGTACAGATATAGCAGTGGTGTACGGGTTCAACCCATAAAAGATCGAATATTTGCACCCGCATTAAGAAAAACGAGCGTAAAAACTTTAAAATTTTAACAAATTACCAATTCCTAATAAAGGTTAAGTAATTCACCTGTTATGGATATTCAATGTTGAAAAAAATGGTGAATCACAAATAATTTCACAAATAAAATCTCCTACTACTAATAAATAGAATTAGATTGCCACATATGAAGAAATCAAAATCCCAGAACTGCCTAATGTACAAAGAACTAAAGATGTATGATGAAATGCCTGAAAGTCTGAAGAATGAATGTACGAGTATTTAAAAATAAATGTTGTTTATTGATAAAATATTTTAAGTTTCAAAATTAAATAGTATCTTGTTTATATTAGTTTATATTCAAATGTTGTACAAACTAACTCAATAAATAATTTTAAAAAATTACCGTAGTTTTCCTTTATGTAATACTGAATAAAGGGTAATTATTTTTCCTTATGAACAAAACACTGTTTATTTTTTAATTAATAGGCACAGTCTGCCCCGGCTAGGCAAGGGTCCTGGGTTCGAGTCCTCAATTTGACCGCATCTTTTTCTGTTTCAAATTTTCGTTTAGGAATCGTTTATATTGTCTTCAGTAATTAAATATTAAAATTTGAATCTTTACAAATTTATTTTATTTTATTTTCCAAAAAATAAACAACTGTTTATTTTTTTTAACTTGTACACTCATTTATTCGGTTGTTCACAACAATTAGAGGCAGATAATAAAATAGCCAGTTTAAATATTTAACACATTAAAATACGAGTGCACACAGTTTACCTTTTGCCATAGAGTAATGCACGCCACTGAGATTTAGCCTACCCCACATAATATGGGCGGGGTGAGGGGGTGAAAGAAAAAGCTGGGGTTAAAGTCTCCCGGAGAATTGGTTGGAAGGAATGGATAAAAGGGGTGAAAAAATGAAGCATGATGTTTTAATTAAGGGGGGTGTGAGAGCTTCGCAATAAAAAGGAATGATTGCAACCACCATTTCTACTTAGTCAAAGAAATCACTTGACTTATTTAATTATGATGAATGCGAAAAATTAAAAGAGTAACCATTATGAGGGTTCGTGGAAGTCGCGTATTTTCATTTTGTTTTTTTTTTTTGTTTGCCCATCTAAAGAGTGTTTTTGATAAGTCACGATGGAGTGAGCTTTTATAATTAACTAGCGAAGACCCGAGGAAAATCACGCGATGGTCTGAATTCTCGAGAAATCAGTTCCAATTGTGAAAACGTTGTTAAAAAATATTTTCTGTTAAAAAATGTAGGTACGGTATTGCTTGTCTGAAAGCTTCCTACAATAAGTTTCAATTTTTAAAAATGACACTTACATTCAATGCAAAACCGAGTTGATTGTACCAGAATTATATAGACAGTCACACGAAATAAATTTTGTATCTTTGACGACTGTCTTCAATGATAGTCCATTAAACCCAAATCTTTGATCTGTGAACACACAACGACGAAGATAAGTATAATATTCGGTTCAAGAATGATATTATATACGATGCATTAACATTTGCACGGTGCATTTGCAAAATTTGTACAGCTGTTAAAAAATCATCAGCTTCAAAAATATTTCCAACAGGTGTTACGGAGTTTGGAAAATTTCATTTTACAAGTAAATTATTATTTCTAAAGTGAAAAGCCGTGTGTCGAGTGGTTAGTTTTGCCTTTTTTATGCTCTTATTAATAGGTAAATTCAATTTTTTTGGTAAAGCTAGTTGATAGTATCATAAAGGAAAAAACTAAATCTTTAAGTGGAACGCATGCGCGGCTTTTTCGTACAAAATACCCAACCAAGCAGAATATTTATTATTTAAGTCATAAGGTTATTGTTATTGCTGACAGAGATATTGAAAGAAGAGTAAATGCAGGTAACTCCATTAATGGAGGACTGAACGCAGTTGGTGCTAAAAAAAAATTGTCCAAAGAAGCGAAGTTAGCAGTCCACAATGGAGTGCTGGTACCTACCCTGATGTATGGAAGTGAGGCATGGAACTGGCAAAGAAAGGATGAAAGTAGATTGAATGCTGTTGAAATGAGATCCCTGAGGCGTATGAATAGGTAAAACCATGTATGATCGTGTGAGGAATGTGGATATCCGCAAAGAGTGCAAGGCTGATGTAAGCGTAATGAGTAAGATCAAGAAAGGGACGCTTAGATGGTTTGGGCATGTAGAGCGAATGAGCGAAGAAAGGAGTGTAAGGAGAATATACGATGCAAATGTGAATGGTAGCAGAAGTCGGGGACGCCCGAGGAAGACATGGCACGACCAAGTGAATCAGATACTTGAGTCGGGCCATGTCAAGAGTCAGAACAATAAAAGAGTATGTATGAGACGATGTATGAATGTGAATGAGGCAAGGAATGTGTGCCAAGACTGAGTTGTTTGGCGGTCCGTCCTCTCTGCCTACCCCTGCGGGGAAACGGCGTGATAGTTAGTTAGTTAGTTAAGTCATAAGGTTTAGTACCTGGTATTTATGTTACTTTATTAATATATGTTTTAAATTATAAAAAGTGGGCCATTAGAGAATTCATTTTGACATGATTTTAGAAGCAGCTTTGACAATTGTAAGTTAGTTATAATTATTAAAAACATATATTTTACTCTTTTTACTACACTAATAAGATGAAAAGTAAAAAAATATCATTTTTCCGAATAACTTTATTGAGTAAAACCACAAATTGTAATATTTAAATATTGAAGATAATATTAGTGATTTCTAAACGAAAATCTGAAACAGAAAAATCAGAAAAGGAAACGGTCACACTGGGACTCACATCTCAGTTGATAGAGCACTGTCCCTAATATTGTCTTCAATATTTAAAAAAATTCAATTAAAAAAGCATTTTAAATTAAATTACGAACGCCGATTTCACTTTGAATACAATATGTCGAATATAAATTAAAACATCTATCCAAGAACACTATTTTTTGGAATGTTTTTTTTATTTTTCGTTATATCAGCACAGTAAATAAGGCAATATTATTTTTGTAATAATTAAAATGAACCCGCAAAAAACGCTAATGTTGCCGCTAAAATAATGCGAAATTGAATTTTTTAACTGCATTTATTTTGTAATTTAAAACATAAATAAATAAATTATCACACATTTATACTAAATTTTTACTATTTCTATTGATTAAAAAAAATAAGTATTCAAGTTGGTAGGATATTTTGGCCCCAAATTCAAATAAAGTTTTGCATGAAAATGGCGCCGCGCTGCCCGAATCTCTCAATTTATCTAAATCTGTCTCTCTAGTACTGAAAAATTGGTGTATGAATGATTTTTTGTGCAGTCTAGTAGTTAGCAAAACAATATCTTATCAGGGTTCCGAATCCAAAAATTAACCACTCTGCTAAAATTCTGAGAAACCATTATGTAGGTATAATACAGTTTTTCTTACACCGTGATTGAATTTAATGTGATATAAAAACTTTTTTTAATTTCTGAAATATGGAGACAGAGCTTTTACTTGGCGCCCTAAGAATTTGCGAGATATTTCAGCAGCCCTTAAGTAAATAAATTAAAAAAGTGAACATTAACCGCAGAAGAAACACTTGGGAGTGCGGCCTGTTAGGAATTACCGCGCCACAACTCACGGCAACCCTTCGCTGGCGAACTTTGAATTCGCCCATAATCGTAAAACTCTCAACCTGTGTGTGTACCTACTATAATAATTCCGATGATGGAAGAAGACATCACAATGCGGGATATGTTTTTGGAAATGTGGTAGTTTTCTTGTTGTTTAATGGTAAAAGTGTGCTAACCAATATTCCAATACTATTCGTATTTTATTTACACCACACAAGAAAGGCGGATGCAAATTATTTCCTTCAAGGCTTGTGTCAGCTTTGGGGGTATTGTGTGGAAGGTCGTTTTAAGGAATGAAAGGAGCATATCTGGATCTTAAAGTTACTTATGTTGTTAAAGAGGGGAAACATGGGTGACATTGGTGGTTTGATTGATTCATATGGAAAACCGTGTGCGAGTATCCGGAGATAAAGCACACTAATTTCAAGATGTGATTCTATGACAATTAAAAAAGATGGATACATTTTTAGGTAAAAATGTAGAATTGGTCCGCTGTGTGTGACTGGCATTATTATAGGTGTTATTAAATCGAATCGGTGTTAGTAAAAGGATAAACGAAGTATGTTTGAAGAATGAGTTAATGATGAATGAAAGTAAGTCTAAAGTAATGGTGTTTGAAAGAGAGAGTACGAAAACAGTGTGAAATATAGTTGTGAATGAGGAATACTTGGAGCAGGTGGATGAGTTTGTGTATTTAGAAAATATGTTTACGAGAGATGGGAAGGCTGACAGAGATATTGAAAGAAGGGTAAATGCAGGTAACTTCATTAATGGAGGACTGAACGCAGTTGGAACTAACAAAACAAAGTCCAAAGAAGCGAAGTTATCAGTCGAAAATGGAATGCTGGTACCTACCCTGATGTATGGAAGTGAGGCATGGAACTGGCAGAGAAAGGATGAAAGTAGATTGAATGCTGTTGAAATGAGATCCCTGAGGCGTATGTGTGGTAAAACCATGTATAATCGTGTGAGACTGATGTAAGCGTAATGAGTAAGATTAAGAAAGGGACGCTAAGATGGTTTGGGCATGAAGAGCGATTGAGCGAAGAAAGGAGTGTGAGGAGGATATATGATGTTAGATAGTGCGTTTCCGCGGGGTCGAACCGTGTGCTATAAGTAAACAGTATTCACGACTACCAGCTACCTAGCTCAAGCGGGTTTCGCGTATTCAGTTCGTTTGAATAGAGAGAAAACAGCCGCCTCCTATAGGTTGATAGAACAAAGAATATCTTGGAAATAAAACAATCTAGGTATGGTGTTACAAAAATGCCTCCAAGAAGACCCATATTACAGCACTTGAATCTACGCATAGGAAAAGCTTTAAATCTTTTTGTGGACGGTTAAAAGAATGGAAAATGATGTTAAATTTATCGGAAGAAAGCAGATACAGAAACAAACAGAATAAAATTGAAACGATACCATAGGGCGAGGCTATTGTAGACGTCCAGGGTGGCAGAGATGGGATCCGGCTGGCGATAGCGGCAAATACTGACTCGAAATATACTAGTACTTAATTTGTTTGGTGGCAAACACTTTCAAAACTGCTTTGCAAAGCAAATCTCGAATTTCAAGCGGAGAAGCGAAACAACGACCTGTCCTGTCGAAAGCTGAGAACCGAGAGCGCTCTGCCTTCCTTTGCCCCTGGGGATCGGCGGCCTAGCCCCGCATCCCCCGGTAACGGTTAACCCTGACTTTGAACACAGCCACGGGGTTACCATATGAAAATATTTAAATATACTAAGTACTTTATTTCAAAAAAATATTGCGGGGTTGAATGTTTTAATTTTGAGAAAGTTCATTTTATAACAATGACGCAAATGCGAATGGTAGCAGAAGTCGGGAACGCCCGAGGAAGACATGGCACGATCAAGTGAAACAAATACTCGAGTCGGGCCATGTCAAGAGTCAGAATAATAGAAGAGTATGTATGAATGTGAATGAGTCAAGAAGTGTGTGCCGTGACCGAGTTGTTTGGCCGTCCGTTCTTTCTGCCTACTCCTGCGGGAAACGGCGTGATGGTTAGTTAGTTAGTTAGTTAGTCAATTACTAAACCTACCGTCCCGCACACAGACAATACACATGGAAAATGGATATTTTGAAAATTCATTAAATTAGTCAAAAGCAATGAAATTATTTGAATTATTTTATCGTTCAAAGCGTAACCACATTTTGTTAATTTTGGTACAGTATTCTTTTTGAATTTGGTTTAAAACATTAAATATTCTAGCGTAATTGTACATGTCGAATTCTCGGCCTAATGTTATTGTTTACATGCGGTTTCAATGGATACGCGCCGATTACAATCTTGCCACTTTGGCAAGCTCACAGCAAATTTATCTGGTAAGTTTGTACCTCAAACTCAAGATTTTTATTAGGTATATCTTACCCCCGGACACCCTGTATATTGAATGTGCTAGTTTACATGGTGATTAAGGATACGTTTTCTAATCACAACAAATTTGAAACAGTATAGGAGTACCTAACTCTCACTCCATTTAAATATCAATATTCCACTTAATTTATTTTTCTCGATCTCATTCTCATTTTCTCAAAATAAATCTTAAATGCATCTGGGTTTCCTTCCTCCTACAACATGGGCCTTTCAAGAATCAGGTTAGCCTCTTCCTTTCCAAGACTCCCGCACAGCATCCCCAAAGATGACATACAAGGGATATTATTTTCCTAGGGGCCTCTTTTCTGGAGTTTATGTACAAAACAAAATAAAGGTAAATTGAACAGTTGACCTGATACTATTTGTTTTAAATGAAAAATTATTTTTTTAGTAATTTCATCTCATATCTGCGATCTCTACATCCTTGAAACCAAGTAATACTCGGAGAGCAAGGAAGAGTTACGCACCGAACGTGAGTTTTTCTCGACTCTCCAAAAAGAGCGGGGCTAATGAAAAAGTTCTCGAGCCGAGAAAACGCACTGGAATTCTTGAGGTTTCCACAGAAATTCTTCATCTTAAGTGCCACACCATGGAAAGGTGAATTTTCTGGATTGTTTACAGTAACCGCGAGTCGGCAAAGTGTTTTATCACTGATCAATTTATAATGGCAGAATTCTACAGTATGAGAAGTTTCCTGGATCTACCGCCCATTACTCCATCTTTTTTCAATCGAGCACTAAATTTTATTATCGAGAATAACGAATTATTGTGTCTTCTCAAGTTTATTATAGAACAATTCACAGTTAGTATTGCCACAGGATTAGTTGGCAACAAATAAAATATAATGAAATGTGGAATTCTTCAATACTGCTCTGAAAACGAATGGGGTTTTTTGACAACAGAAAAAATCAAATTCATCCTAAAATTAAACTGTCTGGCAAAAGGGCTTGCTTAAAGTAATAATATGGTGTGATACCGGCTGAAACGTTGTTGATGGAAAGGCAAAAATAGTTTTACTTCCAGAGTGAGAGTGGCCGTGTCAATCATGGCTCAATGACAAAAAGCCCTTGAGTGTCCATGATAGGAAAATGTTTTCCTATTACAAAATTCATTATGAATGCTGGCGTTATTTATTTAATTTTGGAGGGTTGGCAATCTAACCAATTCACAATGGTTAATTGAGTAAATACTGAAAGTGCCACACACCGAAACCATATATTTTAATCAATTAGAACGAGCCACACACCTTATTATCAATCATCTATGTCATAGAAGTACTGTTCTTCTAGGAATAATCTGACATAGTACTTTATTTTTTTAAGGTAGTGAGGAGGGGACAATGATAAAGATTGGGAAGTACTTTCATTTTCAGACCTGGTTGCCAAATACGGCTAAAGCGACGAGTATATCAAGCTACGAGAGAAATGTATTTTCGCCCTCGCAATAAAATAAGCATCTCATCAATTAAACATCAATTTTCAAGCATCAATTTAAGTATATTTACTTGATTCGCCTTGATAATAAATCTTGACGATACAAAGAATTGGTAAAGCCATTTTTTGGATTTTTATGAACACGTGATCCGACATCATGATAATATAATCGTAATTTACTAAAAGTCTATCAGAAAACCTGTTGAATCATTCGTAAGGCCTGCAATTCCGTTTTAAACTAGAATTACAAATAATTTGTGGTGATTCTTAATAAATTGCCAATACTTATTATTTTCCGTGTACAAATCTAAATGGTTTTTCACCAGGGCGATACTGAGAACATCTTTCGCACTGAAACGTTCCGCAAATATAATTTTTAAAACAAACCTATTGAAAAATTATTTTTCAATAGGTTTGTTTTAAACCTATTGTCAAAAATTAATTTACGTGCGTCCTTACAATGTCACAAAAAATGTAATCGTTCTAGCCAAAGACATGGCACTTGTGTATTTATATTACCCCATTGCAAAACCAGATTTTTTTTTTTTTTTTTTTTTTTTTTTTTTTTTTTTTTTTTTTTTTTTTTTTTTTTTTTTTTTTTTATAAATTTAATTTAGATTAAATTTGATAATATTATTATTAAGTTCTGCAAGTGTTTTAGTTTTTTATTATTGTGACAGCTGTTTCGGCTTACAAGGCCATTTTCAAACTGTAAGCCTGCTTTTGTAAGCCGAAACAGCTGTCACAATAATAAAAAACTAAAACACTTGCAGAACTTAATAATAATATTATCAAATTTAATCTAAATTAAATTTATAAAAAAAATTAAATGGAGTTTTACGAACTAAACACAAAAACAATAAATAAAAACCAGATTTGCCCAAGAGCAAATTAATTTTATTGCCCCTAAAATAATACACTAATTACAACTTTTGATGAGACATTGTTACGAAAAAACAATAACTATTATAAAAAACACATAAAAGTTTGGCTAAAATACACACAATAAAATTAATTAAATAGATCTATTTTTCTTATAAGTCAACAGTCATCTATAGTAATACTCAGTGTTGTTTCTGATTGTACAAATAGCTCAATATTATAGGATACTTTTATTTGAAAATTATTAGTAGGTACCTTATTTTACGTCTGGTTTAAAGCTTCCACTGATAATGTCAAATTTTACGTTATTTTTTGTTTTCATTTCATCTATTGTTTCTACTTTTACAACTTATTTAATATTATTTATCATCAAAGAAAACGTAAATCTTTCTTTTTATTCTTACTATATAATTGTGATTTTTATTAATTTATATAGCGGAGACGGTTTACATATAGTTCCCGTTAGAACTTAGGACATTGGACCATTGTGCTATCTCCCATTTTACCTCATTCCAGTCTTAACAGTCATCGGTCCCTTTTATAAAGTTCACCAGGATTGTCATTGGATATGTGGCTATGTCTTCTGGTTCCACAATATGTATTCCTAGGTCTCATCTCTCCTTTTCAATCCCCTTGGTTCCCTGAAGGCCCCACAAGGGAAGAGAGCCCTCTCCTCTCTATTCCCCTTTGGTTCCCCGAAGTAGGGGAGGGTGGGGTTGGTTTTAACGGAGGTAAGAATTAACAAGCTGATTCCCGCCAAATGTGAAGTGTCAAAAATATGATACTCGGTTTAGAAACAGTATATACACAGCCGAACGTGTCCTGACTTGTCATTTGCCAACCGGCCGTCGCTCGTAGTGGTTGTGCGCAGTGACCTCAGATTGACAGGTAAGCGAAGTTTTTGTTCTTCACAATAAATTGATTTAAGATTTATTCATTCGCTGAATCAAATTATAGTTTTATCATGAATCGAGCTCTATTTTATTGATAGTAACACTATATTATTTGTTTGTAATTATTTTAACTAGTTTGTTTTCTGTAAATGATGAAGCAAAAAAAGTGACCTTGGGGCTAAAATTAACAAATTGAGCGGGGTAAGTATTAACGTGTTAATACTTACCCCGTTCATGAAATTATTAGTAACATGCCTGATATTTACGTAAGTATTTCGGAGGTTATTGATCAAATATCACGCGTACCATCAAATGAGCCGGAATTTTCAAACGAATCAAGACCATCTACTAATAACAAGCCCGGACCAACAAATGAGCCAGGACCTTCAAACGAGCCAGGACCTTCAAATTTGCCAGGACCATCAAATACAAAGCCTACAGAAAAGTTTAATATTGAAAGCATACGACCGCTTCCAAAAGCATCACACCGTCTTGACTCCAAATGCAAACGTTAAAGAAAATCAACGATCCTCACCGATACTCCTGAAAAATTGGCCTTAGAGGATGATGCCAAATTAAAGTTAAAAAACATAGAAAATAGGCAGACGGAAGCGAAAAACAAAGTCAAAGGCAAAGGAAAGGGGAAAGGTAAAGGCAAAGAAACCCGGAGAGCAGAAGTGAAAAAGGTAAAGAAACATATTCTGCAGGATGACAGTTACGAAGAAGCCTGCTTCTGCTTAGTTTGCGCTGAGTCTTATAACGAAGACACATCTGAACTTGACTGGATACAATATATTTTATGCAAAAGATAGGCTCATATCACCTGTGTTAGAGGTGACACCAGAAAATACATAAGCCTCAATTTTTTCTCGGATGATGAGGGATCGTATTCCGAATAACTATTGCCTATCATAAAAATATACTATCAAAGTTCCTAACATAGTTCCTATCATAGTTCCTATCATAAAAATTACTGTTTCATTTCAAATAAATATATCTTTAATGTGAATGATTTTTATTTAATTATTTCATAGAATTTTAGCTTCTGTTAATAATTGCCCCTTGCGTTAATACTTACCCCAGCTCCGTTAATATTTACCCCAGATACTGGGTATGTATTAACAAATGATTTTATTGGTTTTGATGACTCTTTCTCTGAAAGGACTTACCTAACTGATGATTTTTGTTACTAATATCATAGCTGAATAACCAAAGCATGCTATGAATAAAAAAAACAAAAAAGTTCATTATCATTGAAAATATAAACCATATTACAAAATTTGTTAGTACCAGCCCCGCCCTCCCCTACTAATTAGTACCTACTATGATACTCACGATTTTTTGATACATACTACATTATAATTTTAATTGTATAACTTTAATTGTATAATTTTCAATAGTAAGAATATATATAATTTTCATAGTAAGAAAAAATGAACTGTGAAACATCACAATTTAATTAAATAATATCAGATTGCGCAAGCCGGAATTTAAACTCGCGTCTTCCGGATAGGAAGTTAGCCTTACTCCTCGGCCACGGAGATAACGTTTCAATCTATAATTAAATAATTTTATTGTGAGTTGTTTCTCGGATCCATCAAACTGATCTTGTTCCAATAGAGATCGCAATTTTTTTCACCAATAATGATGACTTCTGAAGTGTTTATGAATAATATCAAGTCAGTTCTGTTTGTGTCTCAAACCTCAATTTCAATAATAAAATATTTCAATTTGAGGTTTTACTCAATAAAGTTATTCCAAAAAATAAATATTCATCCTAGACTTGCAGAAGAGTCGATAGATGTCGCACATTAAAAAAAATAAAAAATAAGATAGGTTTATCTATATAGACGATGTCTAGATTGCATTTAGTTCGGGTTGAATCTTGCGATCATACATAAAGATAGTTGCCAATAAAAATGTGCGGTGAAAAATGAAGACAATGTTGGTAGTTCTTATTCCAAGTATGATACAGTTAAATGTGACCGAAGGGGATAGGGTTCCATTAGCTCAGTGGTAGAGCGGTGTTCCGCAAGGCAAGGGTCCTGAGTTCGAGTCCTGGATGTGACCGTATCCTTTTCTGATGTTTCTGTTTCAGATTTTCGTTTAGAAATCGCTAATATTGTCTTCAATAATTAAATAATAATAGTTCTTCTAAATGAGAGTTTATAAAAAACGTATTATTTCATCGAATAATTAAATAGTGTTTATGTTTTCAATGGGAATACCTAGTTTAAAAACTATACCCGAGAAGCACACGGATGCAAAACTCTAAATGTTTGGGAGAGCCTAAAAACTGCCTTTTTAGCAAATCAAATTATTACCACAAATGTTTTGCTAACAAGACATAGTGATTCGGCTCTCCTAAACATTTTGTGTACTTATCGGGTACAGAAATGAATTTGTCTTAGGAATTTTGTGTTGATTTTTTTCGATTGAAACTGTATGTATTTAAAAATGGGGGACCAGATCGAGGAGATATATTTTTTGTCTTGACTTCAAACTAAAGATCTATACATAGTTTTAAATGTTAAAATATTCCTAAGGCTTCTAGAATTTCGAATGTTGTAATGTCATTGAAGTGGCGGTCATCTTGGACGCTTCCCTGATAAAAATTTTTATAGTAATGTTTCTTCTAGTCGCAGCAAAGTTTAAAGTAATGTGTGATACAAAATAATCATCAATAATCAGTGCATACAAAAAAATCAGGTTAATTATTAATTAATGCAGTTTCAATCGATAAAAAATGTTGTAATTTCATTACATTCTTAAATTTAGGTACTTAATCCAGCTGTTAGCTAAATAATATTTTTTCGTTGCGATAGCGTAAGCAACAACTCAGGGAACAATAATGGTGGTAACGCGACTTGAAAACAAAATGTATGGGAAGTCATAGGATTATGTGGCCAGTGCCTGCTGTTATTTTCTGTTAAGGCGACACACGGCTCTAATAACGGGGGCTTGGTCGAGGCTAACATATCAGTTAATTCTGACGAATTCGTAACTTTTTTTTTCAAGCCAATACCAACGGGTATAAGTTATTAATATTTAAAATTAATAATAGCGTTAACTTAACATTAAATATGTACGAAATATTAATAAAATGTTTTTCAACTATAAAATAAAAGTAAGCACTAGATTTTATTTTTCTAGCCGATGAATTAGTAATTTCCCAAGATATTTAGTAAGAAAAATCTTAGATTTTAGTAATACGTTGATCGGATTTAATTAAAAAAAGCCCCGCGTAAATATCACTTTTTTAGGCCTGGCACTACAAACTCGACCGTGGGTCCGTCCGATACGCTGGGCCGTGCGCCGAATATTTTTGTAGACCCCTTCTTCACTTACGTCGTTAAAACTCCGACTATATTGTATCGTCTTAAGGTGGGGCTCAATAGTAAATCATTATTTTGATTAATCTTAATAACGAATTGGTGTACATTATGAATACCAAAAAATATGATTTAGATAAATTGAAGTTTTTCTTATCGTTTCGCTTGAGAAAAATACAAATAAAAAATAAATTACTCAATAAAAAATATAAATGTAAGCTACTAAATTTTTTTTTTTAAATAAAATTGTATGAACGCGTGAAGGAAACAACTTTTAAAATATACAATATTATAGCCAAGATTATCTGTCTATTAACTTTTTTGCTTCTTATGAAATTATTTACAAAATAAATAAAAACCAGTTTTGTGCTTGAAATCGAACGTTTCAAGACTTTTGTCAAGCGATTTTAATGCCTATTGCCTACAATATAAGGTTTACCAAGAATATACACATTTTTGGCTTGTAGCTTCCTCTTAATGGCTAATTTCAGTCATTTTACAGGGGAGCCACAGTAAGAATGGCAAGGTTGGGTTCATTTTTATCATACTCGAAAAGGAAGCTGGCTGTACCAGTCCTTAACATGCCGATCGCGAACAGAGATTTTGAGAACCTGAGGAGTGTGGAAGTAATTATGTAATTTGATATCTCTTCAAAATGTACATAGATACATTAATTTAATGTATTCCTTCAAGAAGTTCAGTTAATTGCGAACTGTTTGACGATAAACTCGACAAGTCACGATAATAATATTATTATTGTTTGTAGTAAAATCACATACTCGATTTATACAACAGCATTATTTCATGATCACATCTAAAATAACAATTACTTCTCAATATAAATCCATCTAATCCCCTTTCTCTCCCTACTTATTTCCAAATAAACCATAAAATTTGATGCCATGGTTCCATTGGCTTTGGGCAGTAGGGCTTCTTGTGTTTTAAAATATTCAAAAAAATATGCAAAAAGGATAATCTGCTAGTCCCCATTTATCTTTCTGGATTTTAACCCTAGAGCAAATATTTTTTTAACATAAAATAGATAATGGCGACTTGCGTGTCGGTACGTTTTGTTTTTTTTTTGATAAATTGCTTCTTATAGAAGTTATGACCTTCCGAAAATCAATAAAATTGCCTGATTTAAACGCAGTCAAAAGACGTTCAGTCTACAAACTAGACAATATATTTTGAAAAAAAGCGAAACTGTCCGACATAGAATAGTTTCTTCTTATGTAGTTGGTAAAAAAAATAAAAATCGGTTAACTTTTGGAGGAGAAAAATGGGGAATACAAAACCTCGATTTTGAAGATTTCATTTAGGTATTTGTAGCCCGAGCTGCATGTGTCCCTTTCGCTCAGTATTCGGGAGGTAAGGGTCGGGGGGACAAGGTTTAGATAAATACGTATGTATTTGTGCGAAGTGATGTCACGTAGTCATAAATCGATATTCGATATTCTAGTGTTGTGTTGTCCCGAGTAATCGATGTTTTTTTTATTATTTTTTCCGTTTGGTCACTTTTGTGTTTGTTTGGTGAAGTATTCCGATATTCTTACTTTAATTTCATATGTTTACGTAAAATAATATCTGTAAAAAAACATCCGTTACGGCCAGACCGACTCCGAGGTGATTTCGTTCCGTATTGCCAATATGGATACAAAACACTCAAATGGATAATTTTTTTAAAAATAACTTTTGGGTAACTAGCATAATATTATAATTCTTCAATAACCTATAATGTATATTGTTATTTTATTTATTTAACTTCTATTTCGACAAATAAATAGACAGCAAAGTGATGTAGCGTAGTATATCGAATTGTGTCGGTGCACTAGTGTTGTCTTTTCCCGAGTTATTGATATATTTTATTAGTTTTTTTTTTTTGGTTTAGTGACTTATTTCGAGTATACCATACTTGCCGATCTTACTAAAATTGGACCAAATTCAATTTATATACGTCAAGTACTATAATAATTTTCAATTTGGGAGGTGGTTATGGGTATCGCCGCCCCGGGAACCATTTATTGGGTAACCTTTGTCATAGGTCACCCCAAGTGGTTCGCTACTATTTTTTTTTTAAATATATATTTTTAAAAAGATGCCATTTGCGTGGTGATCTGTTATAACAAAACACAGTAGGAAAAGTTGCGCCGTTTAGTCATGACTCATGACATTTTCTATTATTTTCGAGTTACATGGATATTTAAATACTAGTTCATTTTTACTAATGATCCGATTTTCAGAACCCCGACATATCTGGAGGTAGAGTGGAAAAAAATGGAGGTTTCCTCCACACCATCAAATCAAATCAAATCAAATCAAAGATTATTTATTGTAAAATAAAAATTACAAAAGTTGTAGCTTATGGGTAGACCCCATTTCTTCCAGCTAACCACATTTATTTAATTACAATGATTATATAATATTATTTGTTTTATTATAATAATTACAATGTTTATACAGATAAAATAATAATAATAAATAATTAAATAATCCGATTTGCAGTGTGGTGATTGGCAAGAGTGTTATGGCTTTCATGTCATTTTCAAAATTTCAACGAGTGGCATTGGCGTTGGCTCTATTAACAAAACAGAATAATAAGATTCGTAAAACAAAAAAGTGAACAAAAAATTGCAATATTATATCGAAAATTTGTCACTTGCGATGTTTATGTGGTAAAAATTGGTCATTTTGGCCAAATAAACATCGCAAGGGAATTAAAACCTGTTGATTTCAGGAATTTTACTAAAATAAAAAATAAATATTTTATTTTACTACTTTTCCCTGTCTCAAACAACTTGAATGGTTTAGTTAAGTTTTGATAAACAAAAAGATAACTATCTGTCCAAACAAGTATTTTATATTATTTTTAATTGATTAATTTAGCAAAACGACACAAATTAATTTAATAAAATTTACTTGCGCACGCCGCGACCTGCGGATTCGTAGCCAAGAGCCTTACACTTCAACCACGGAGGCAGTTCAAATGTACCTACGCACCTACGTATTTTAGTAGGTGTACCTATATGGGTAGTAAGATTTTTTTTTTTAATTTTTAAAAGAAAGACAAACATTCCCGGGTTACGAAAAACCTAACATTTGAAAAACTCCTACTACCACCACACTAAGCGGAAGATATTGCTTGTGTTGTGATGGAGAACTTAGCCAGCCGAGGAATCGAACATGGGACCCAAACGCGATGCCCACTCAGCCACTGACCGGTCAAGTAAGTAAGAGCAATACAATAAATTATGAAATAATGTACCTAGGCCTCCTATTTTATTACGAAAATGTACCTATATAGTTCCTTAGACAATATGTATATAATAGCTTACTTAGGTGGCTAAGGATGGAACGTCCCGTCACAAGAAATTAATTGTTTATTCTTGTCTCCACTCCACACACATGCAGATAATCTTGTAGCGACTTGTGACTAGCCGCCGGCCAAACATCGATGTAATATGATACTACAAAGCGAAGCGCCAAAGGAATAATTATCTGGCGGGCTTTCTCGGCGGAGTTTTTCTTCGCACACTCACACATCTACAGCACGATGACTGACCGTAGCACATAGCGGAATAGCAATAATTGGGCTAAATACCTATTAAATAAGTTTCTGAATTACCGGGATCCCTCTTAATCTTAAATGTAACAATACCAGGACTGAGCATTTCAAACACTTGCTTGTATCATTACGTGAAGTTAGCAGTTTATAGATACGTAGATGTGGCGGATTTATTGAACTGTACAGAAGATAGGTACAAAAAGGCTATAGTTACTATCAAATCCTTCTAATCAATATTAATTTAACCTAGTCTACGTAAACTTGTATATTTTGTATCTCCTACTTGCATATCCTTCTAGAGCTTGTACTGATTTTACACTTTTTGTCATAATTTTACGATCAAATGCCACAGTTCATTTTAGGGAAAAAAATTATATGTATAGTCTTTGATCATGCTTGTATATGATTATGGTATATTTATACCGTTGATATTAAATAAATAAATAAACCTTTATAAGTTCATAATAAAAAAACACATAAATTTGTTTTCTATCGTGGTCAAAAACAAATTTATGTGTTTTTTATTATAAATTATGATGAGCCACAAAGTGAATGCTTTTTATAATTACTTTATAAGTTCATTTAAGGCCACATTCACCGTATGAGATGTCTGCATAAATCGCTTATTATTTATCTTAATTGTTTGCTCTTTTTCGTAGAAAAATACGCATTTATAGGAATGCCGGCGTTAAATCTCTAATGAAGCTGGCTGTGATGGGTGGCACGGGGTTGAATAATGTGAATAAGCTGGCACCTGTTTAAGTAACACCTGTGACGCATCACTGTTCATACTTCTACTTGGGAGAGAAGTGGAGAGTGGAAGGTAGAAGGGGCGGGAGTTATACGGGATAAAATGGGATTGAAGATGGGCTTATAATTTGATATAAATTACCATTACTTTTCAATCTCGTGCTGCAAATTTTCTAAGGACTCATCTCGTCATTCAAACCAGTACAAAGTTATATTCATTTTCTTTGGTAAGAAAAACTCATTCCAACTTTTGTATCAATAAAATTAAATGACATTTAATTATTTTAAATATTGTAACTACAGCCAGAATATGTGTGAATAAGGAAAAAAGCTGAGTAATATCTTTGATATGCGCTATCCGGGTGATTTAATCACTAAACTGCGCTATTTGTTCAATTTGTCGCTATGTACATAAATACTACAATGACTATCGCTTTGCACTCTAAACTCTAAAACTAAGGCAAACATGTACAATACTATATTTATGAATAATGAAATAGACTGCCCTGAACTCCTGTCTCAAATTAAACTTAATTCATCATCTAAACGTAACCGCCAAACTAAACTATTTTACACATTAAATATCAACACAATCGCGGCAGCAATCTCACCAATTTACTGTGTTCTCCAAACATTCAATAGTTTTTGTCCCAACTCAGTTCGTTATTTTAAAAACATTACTGGTGACAATTGATGCAAAATCACAGCGCTACACTACTTAACACGATTCAGACACAAGGTACATATATATATGGTAACCGGATAAATCATCACAATGATAATTCATCACATCTTTAAAAAGTTATATAAAGTCATGGAAAGTGATGAAACAAAAACTTCATTAACTGGGTTATGTCGGTTAGGTTAAATTAGGTTAGGTTAAAAAAATTTTTTTTCATCGTTTCTAATGACTTTATATCACTTTTTAAAAGTGTGTTGAATTGTCACTGTGTTGAGTAATCATAGAACCATTGAGTAATCACATACCCTTATTCATCTGATCATTTTTATATTTAATTTATCTTTAACTTTACCTAGACAAATCATTCCCTAGCATGTACTAACACCGCCCGCTAAAATGTTTAGCGGGCCGGGTTGTGACATCTCCTAACCGTTGGTACCGTTCCCTGCAATTATTACTAAAACCTTGTTAACTATTTACCTACCACTCATTTAATCTTGGTAATGTTTGTTTCTAAAATACTAAAATAAAATTAATATAAATGTACAAAATATCTCAAACAAGATGGTCTGACTAATTTAGTCATTAATAAAGATATTAATTCTTGCACAACGTTATGATTCTGAACAGGACCATTGCCAAAAACTGAAAGGTATTTAATTCAATACATGACATCTACTCTCACAAACACTCGCTTTGCGTTCACATCTAATCGACAGGAAAAGAAAAAAATAATCATTACAAATACATAAATATTATTGCTAATGTCAGATTTTTTGACAATTATTTTCAGTCACAAAACGATATTAAAGAAATTCCTCTTCTCCGTAATCTAATCGCTTGGAAGGGAGTTAGGGGTAACTGAATTTATTTTTTAACCTTTTTTATTAATCGGCACCGCTGCAAAATTGGGTTTGCACCCTCTTTCAAATATTTTCCCGTGGAAAAATAGCTGATATTTAATAACAAAGATTGGTAAATTCTTGATCTCCGTCCGTTTGATTTGGTAATGATTTAAATGGTGCGTTGAAGCTTTAAGAACTTAATTTAAGATACTGTTTTATGAGAAAATATCTTTCAGAGTTTTTATTACAAAGGCTGTATAATTGATTGATTTTAATTAATGTTTCTAAGCAAGCATGTAACACAGTTCAAGAGTTAATATGGTCTGGAGCCAATAGTGCTTTGAATCGTATCCCCGATCAAGTTATCAATAAAAAATTTTACAATTTATCCTTCGCGAACTTGGAGCTTCTATTTCCACAGTCAAGAATCTTTCGTCTCAGTCACTGAGTTAGTAATGCATTAAAATATGATATTATTGCAAAATTTTCTGAATGTGTTTTTAAGCTTTCAGCGTTATCCTCATTTACAAAAAAATGATTTTTTTTCTACATTAGCTGCATTCAGGAGGCCCTGAAAATAATCATTTTCCTTAGGGCCTCCTGAGTACCTACGTCATCTTTGGGGATGCTGAGTAGATGGTCTTTCTGGGAAAGGAAGGAGAAAGTTCTGGGAAGGTAAATGGTTTAAGGGGTGGGTAGGAATCTGGGAGTCTGTGTTTCTAGAAGTGACAGACGTATGAATTCATCTCTCCCACTGCGGTGCAGCGTGATGTTCGGAGAAATACCTATTGGAGAGGTCCAAAGGTATCCCTCAACTAGTCAGTCCAGAAGCTTCTGCCACCAAGACCCGGACAAACCTCACTCCATGAACACTGACACCCCTGCTAAGTCACCAAACGTAGCGAACGACTTGGGGTGACCTATAACAGGGGTGTTAGTTATCCAATAAATGGTTCTGAGGCGGCGTTACCCAAACCCACCTCCCAAATTCAATGATTTAATTGAAATGTTATATTTTCACACTATTATTTGATTCCAAAACTTTTTCAAATGAAATTTCTTCGCGTAATTCGCAGTTCACAGCAGTTTATGGCTTTGAATTAAGTAGTGGATTAATTTTGAAAATCCCTTGATCATTGGTAAATAATTGCCCTAATTATCTCCGACGCAAACTTAAAGACACGAGTACCTTTTGTAACGAGGAAGCTAATAATCCGATCGTTTAACAGCCCAGTTATAATACTATTCATTGTACAAGACACTCCGCGTTGAGTAAGCCCGTACACTATATGAGGCAGCAATTAACTGCTGGCGGTATTAGTTTAATGCGAGACATAATTGCTTTCATCCATCACAATGCATCAGCTATGCATCTCCAATAATTATTGGCTGAGATAAACGTGCTCACATATTGTACACTGTACACTGTTCGCCGAGTTCTCTGCTGTCTGTTGACACAACATATATGTTTGGTAATAGTCCAAATCCAGACAGCTTATGCGTGTTTCTAGGATTGCATCTACATATTAATGATGACAATATGAATTTAAATGTATTGATCTTGACTATTAAATATGATAAATATGCATTAACTAAGGTTGATTAATTACTAACATTAATTAAGGTTGCGGGTTCAAATAACCGGCGTGTTATTTCACATTTTATTTACTTACAATAATATATAGTATACTTGCGGCGAGTTCTAGAGTGGAAGATACTCTAAGCATCGCCCAGAGTAAGACCACCATTCAGAATTGAAATGTTGCTTGAAATGGCTTTAGCTGTGTTTGGTGACCAAATCTAAATAGCCAGTTACTCCCTCACTTTCTTATTCCCCATCTCATTCCCTTCTCAACTATCTTCAGCCTCACAAAATATCCCATTGGGGATGCCATAGTATCACTGGCTTCAGACGGTTGGGAGCAGTTGGGACTCTTGTGCGGTATTCAAATTAAAAAAAGTATTGTTAGCCTCAATGGGTGCTAACACTGCTTGCCACACATAAAATGGGCTGTATTGAAATTGAATTAAATTAATTTTATTCTTCCAAGATATTATTTGTTTTAATTTTGCCATTTTTATTGTTTAATTCACTTCTTAATTTCGTTCGTGAAACGAATTTTGTTTTCATATTTTTTGTGTCAAAATAAGATTGTTGAATGCTTTTATTGCCTGGTAATTGTGGTGTCTTTGTCCAAAGCTTGTGCTTATCCACATAGTTTTTATGTTATGTATATAAGCTAGTCTAAAAAATTTATCGACTCGCTTTACTAGCCGACTTACTTACTTAATACTTACGTAATTAATTTAAGTTTTCATTACTGTTTACGTAAAACTTTTTTGACTAATTTATTAACGTCGGTATTAAAATGTGTTTTTCAAAGCTCCAATGCTAATAGGTAGTGTTGACTTTCATTCTAATCGTATAAACTTCACAAAATTCATTCAAAGTGTACTTTTCGAATTTGCCATATTAATGTATAAAAAACCCGGCGTTGCTAGGGATTATGAATGATTTGGAGTAAGTTTTAAGGTTGTTAATTCTAACGTACCTGAAAACAGGGTCTATTTTAAAGGTAGAGATAATATTATTCTAAAGAATTGTTAGAATAATATTAGAAGTTATTGTTTCACTTGATCGTGCCACGTCTACTATTCAATTTTGTATACCACCACATATTTGCACTGTTAAAAACTACATTAAATCGACTTTTATTCGACCCCCTATCTCATTCCAGTGCAGAGATAATGTGAAGTCTTCCTCGGGCGTCCTCGACTTCTTCTACCATTCAAAACACTATCCAAACACTCCTTCCAATAATAAGAACAAATTTTGAAATTTTAGCGAAATCCAGTAGTTTTTGAGTCCATAGGGGACAAGCGAACGAAAAAACAAACTTTTTTTATATATATGTAAAGAAATATATTATTTTCTTTATTTCAAGACAATGCCGAGCTTGTCTTGTCATTGTGGCTGTGTGTGTCGTGGACTGTCACTGGCTGGATGTGCGCCACAGTACCTACACAGTCGACTCGATATTTCGTAATCTATGGTTTAAGACAGTAAAAATAATCTATGGATTGTGACAAGGCAGATTGATGGGAATAATTTCAATAATTGGTAATTGCTATCGTGATTGTGATTAAGGAATTGACATAACAATTAATAACATTAAATGTCGTTTCTTTCCTTACAGGTAATGTTTTGTTACTGAATGCTTTTCTTTATGTAAATCTTTTGAGATTAACAAAATAAACCTCTTTTTTCCTTACAGAGAAACTCAATTGTGTTTTAATTGACTGTGTTGTTCAAATCACAAGGAAGATATCATTATATATATATATGTTCCGTAACGCCGCTTGCTTTTGACAGGCTGTGTACTGACCAATCGTACCGTCAGAGTTTGAACTGTATAGTTTAAATTTCGCACACGTCAGCTATATCCACGGAGTGCCGTGAGCCGAACTAGTCGCACAAAACCGTTCGTCCCGTCAAAACAACATTGTCGGTTCTTTATCGAAATAATTATCTTACGTATCGTATCGCAATTTAATTTTAAATAACGAGTGCTAACAACCACGCTAAACGTTCCAGTGCTGACAGATGATGCTCACTATGCAGATTTCACCATCTCCTCCCGGTAAGTTGATTGTGAATTAACGTTATGCATTGTGTTCTCGCATCGCCTGTCAAAAAACAATAGAATTCATTTATACTTTATCTGTGTGGAATAGCCCTGTAAAGGGCGGCTATTCCAACCCCTGTTCGTTCTTCGAACATTTTGGTGCCGAAACCAGGGAACTTTAAAATTATAATCTATCTATGCCAAAACAGATAGTGCTGTGGAATGTTTCTTAAATTTTGAATAATAATCAATTTGAACAGTAATTAAGTAGGTACCTAGCTCTTGAGTATTTACGACCTACCGTGCTTATAATTATAATAGATTATATTATTATCATTTATTTTCGTTTCGTTTTTGGGTACGTTTCCAATCGTGTTTATTCATAATGGCGCCAGCAATTCAAACATTGCGCCGGAAACGGACATTAGCGAATAATAGGTTACTCAAGACACATGAAATAGCAAAAATCGCTTTGCACGATGCAACTAAGTGCAACTTACTGTTAGCGCATTATACTACTCTGGAAAAGATAGTTCTTGAATTTGAAACGTCTCACGCGGAAATATTAGCTTTAGATGACACAAACGAAATTGATGAAGATAAAATTCGCGAAACCTTTGACGAGATGTATTATCAAATTGTCGAAATTTACCAGGAGTTAACCAGTCAGCCTCTCGATTGTAAGACCGCGAATGCGTGCACAAACGTTAAATTACCAAAAATAAACATTCCAATATTTTCTGGAAATGTCAAGCAATGGCCCGAATTTTACGACATGTTTAACGCTCTGATTCATGAAAACAAATCTTTATCCAACATCGAACGCATGCAGTATTTGTTCTCATGTTTATCTGGAGAAGCTTTAGGGTTAATTCGGACATTTCCAGTACAAGGAGCTCACTACGTTGAAGCATATCAAAGATTAATCGCGCGCTATCGTAACGCGCGTGAACTCGCATTTACGTGTTGGCGGGAAATGCTAAATTTAAATTTTCCGCCCAACGATCCTTTTGAATTCCGTCGCGTGTTCGATGTATTTAATGAGGATTTAACAATTTTAAAAGAATTGGATCTCCCAACAGATAATTGGGACTTCATGCTTTGTTATTTAATTCTGTCGAAATTAGATTCACCTACAAGATGCGCATTCGAACAACTTCAGTCTCCTACCAAGCTGCCTTCATATTTGAAACTCAAAGAGTTTCTTTATAACAAATGCGAAGCTCTTGTACGAGACTTACATTTTTCGACTCGCGATAGCAGTAATATTGACAAACCTCTTGCACGGAACTTTAATCAGGCTGCCAAAAAACACACTTCAGCGCTTCTTTGCAATCTTAAAAAAGGACAGCCTGAAACAAATAGGTCCTCGAACTCTACCACTTACCTGAAATGCTCCTGTTGCGGGGAAGACCACTCCATTTCCAAGTGCAAGGTATTTGCACTCAAGCCAGTTCAGGATCGCCTACAGTTTGTTCAATCACACCGTTGGTGTTTCAATTGTCTTCATTCTTCTCATTATCTTAAAGATTGTAAATCTTTGTTTACATGTAAAAAATGTCAGCAAAAACATCATACTTTGCTCCATCGAGACGAAAACGCTTCTTTAGAAGATCAGCATCAACACCCCATGACGTCTACGGACCAGGAGACGTCTTCCGACTCTAAAATTCAGGTCCTCACCAACTTAGGAGACAAGTCCATAGTACTATTGTCAACCGCCAATGTTGGCATTCGCGATTCATCCGGCCGTTTCCAAACCTTTCGCGCATTGATCGATTCGGGCAGTCAAGCTCACTTCATCACCGATCGTGCTGCGGAGCTCGTAGGCATCCCTCGTCAAGCCAGTTCTCAGAGAATTAGCGGCTTAGGCCAATCTTCCGCAAGCACGTCAGGAGTCATTCAATTAGAGATCGGTGTTAAGGGACGGGTTCTCTTCAACATCAAGGCACTTACGCTACCTAGTATCTGCGGCAACATGCCAACTGTTCGTCTAGATAAGTCATCGTGGCATCAGGTGAGAGACTTGCCTCTTGCCGATCCTGACTGTCACAAACCGGGACCGATTGATCTTCTTCTGGGTGCTGAGGTTTTCTCTTCTCTTCTGAGACCTGGTAATTTGAATGGTGGTCCACGTCAGCCATCAGCTTTCAATTCTGCATTTGGTTGGCTTCTTCTAGGTTCAGTTGGTTCGGACACTGCTTACGAAACGAAATCTTTCATCGTTACTAACGAGGACCGACTTCACGAAGAGGTCCAGCGACTGTGGGAGTTAGACACCATTCCCCAGTCTTCACACCTTACTCCTGAGGAACAACTTTGTGAACAAATGTACTGCACTGACCACTCACGGGACGGATCTTCGGGAAGATACATCGTATCCTTGCCTTTCCGAGAAAGGGGAAGGGATATCTCTTTCCCAGGGTCGCATGAGATCGCTTTACGCAGATTACATTCACTCGAGCGCAAACTCATAGTAAATCCAACCTTACGTGAACAATATTCTGCTTTCATGACTGATTATTTACACAGTGGTCACATGACTCGTGTTCCTGGAAAAGATTTGCACAAGGGAAAGTATCACATACCTCATCATTGCATTCTTCGTCTAGGCAGCGCTAGCACTAAGTTAAGAGTGGTTTTCGACGCCTCAGCGATGGATGTGAACGGACCCTCGTTAAATGATACCTTGCTTATCGGTCCAAAGCTTCAAAAGAACCTGTTGGAGCTTTTGCTAAAATTCCGTACACCATCGGTAGTATTTACTGCTGATGTACGACAAATGTATCGCCAAATATTGGTTCAAGAACCAGATCGTGCTTTTCAAAGAATATTTTGGCGTTTTCATTCGTCGGAACCCATCCAAGAGCACCAATTGCTTCCGATATCCAATACATTTGCGTGGTCGGATTCAACCATCGTGCTCGCCTGGTTACGTTCTCCTTCGTGTCGCTGGAAGACTTTCGTGGCCAACCGTGTCAGTCGCATTCAAGATGCCCTCGAAGGGACTCCTTGGCATCACGTGTCATCTGGAGATAATCCAGCGGATGTCGCTTCTCGTGGTCAATCTCCAGCCGATCTAATCGATAACACGTTATGGTGGGCGGGGCCTTCGTGGCGGATCCAGTCATTCGATTCTTGGCCGTCTTTCGATGGCAATGTCGACGAAATTGAACTTCACTCTGAGGAACGAGTTCGATCGTTATTTCTCCAACAGGACGAAAATCTGGTGGACCTATTACTAATTAAATTTTCTTCGATTCAGAAGATCCAACGCATTCTCGGTTACTGTCTTAGATTCATCTACAACCTACAGAATAACGAATCTCGTCGTTCGTATCTTCCATTATACCGTGCCGAAATTCACACTTCAATTTTGACAGTAGTTAAACGCACTCAACATCTACATTTTAATGATGATATCACGCGCTTGAAGGATGGCAACCTTTTGTCGAAACAAATGCGGAAGCTTAATCCCTTCATTGACGACCACGGTGTGCTCAGGGTGGGTGGCAGGTTATCTCGATCTGGGCTCGAATTCGAGCATAAACATCCTGCCCTACTTCCTCGTGAATCTAAGCTTACTTCTCTTGTGATAAACGCTCTACATCGAGAACATTGTCACCCAGGCATTAACACAAAGCAATATTTCGTGACACAGCAGTTCTGGATTCTGTACCCCAAGCGCGCCATCCGACATTGTCTGTCAAGGTGTATACAATGTTATCGCATAAATCCAGCACCTCTAGAACCTTTCATTAGTGACCTACCCGCCGCTCGTGTTAATCAGGTTAAACCATTCTCGATTGAGGGCATTGATTACGGTGGTCCGTTTCGTATAAAGGCCAGCAACTATCGCAGCGCTAAGATAAAGAAGGCTTATCTTTACTTATTCGTCTGTTTTACCACCAAGGCTCTACATCTTGAAGTAGCTTCTGACCTGTCTTCCGAAGCTTTTATTGCAGCGCTACGTCGATTTTTCGGTCGACGAGGTCGTGTAAACGTCATACACTCAGATTGCGGCACGAATTTTGTTGGAGTTAAAACTCATCCCTATCGCTTAATCGGTAACCAAACGTTAACTTTCGAGGAGCTGACGACACTATTCGTGCAGATTGAGGCCATGCTAAACTCTCGGCCTCTCTACCCGTTGAGTTCTGACCCAAACGATTTGAGCGTGTTGACTCCAGGTCATTTTTTGACTTTGGAACCCTTGACTTCCGTGCCGGACGAGGATTATACTGATCTAAAAATCAACCGTCTGAGTCGCTGGCAACTCATTCAACGTTTCCAACGGGATTTTTGGAAACGTTGGAAGTTTGAATATCTCCAATCGCTAACTCAGCGCGCCAAGTGGACCAAAAATTGCAATTCACTCTCTGTGAATGATGTAGTGATAATCCGAATCGAAAATACTGTCCCTTTGCACTAGCCTCTTGCGCGAGTCGACAAATTGCACCCAGGTCCCGACGGCACGGCGTTGTGCGTATCGTTACGGTTCGTACATCGAATGGTTCTCTTCTCATGAGACCATTAACCAAATTATGTCCATTGCCTAGTCAATGTGACTAATCATCTTCGCTTCCGCGGCGCATTCTCTCTTATCGATTTTCGTTATTCTTATTTTCATTATTTTCTTTTCTTATCATTTTCATTATTATCATTAATATATTTTTTTTCTTTTTCTTCTCTCTTTTCACTGTTTCTTTGTTCGCGCAACGTTCCACAGCATTGCTCGTTTTGGTTTCTAAATTTTCTTTAAAATACACGTTGTTATATTTTGGTGGGCGGAATGTTCCGTAACGCCGCTTGCTTTTGACAGGCTGTGTACTGACCAATCGTACCGTCAGAGTTTGAACTGTATAGTTTAAATTTCGCACACGTCAGCTATATCCACGGAGTGCCGTGAGCCGAACTAGTCGCACAAAACCGTTCGTCCCGTCAAAACAACATTGTCGGTTCTTTATCGAAATAATTATCTTACGTATCGTATCGCAATTTAATTTTAAATAACGAGTGCTAACAACCACGCTAAACGTTCCAGTGCTGACAGATGATGCTCACTATGCAGATTTCACCATCTCCTCCCGGTAAGTTGATTGTGAATTAACGTTATGCATTGTGTTCTCGCATCGCCTGTCAAAAAACAATAGAATTCATTTATACTTTATCTGTGTGGAATAGCCCTGTAAAGGGCGGCTATTCCAACCCCTGTTCGTTCTTCGAACAATATATATATACTATAAATTAAGCAATCAACACAATAATCAAAAGTAATATTTGATTCAAGTGTTCACTTGTTTAAGTCATGTATGTTTCTGGGATATTCCCAATTTCTTCTTTACCTAGCGCGTCATAATCACATTTGTTATATATCGCATCTATTTTTCCTCCTTCATATAATCCGGGCATCTTCAAGACCCGCATTAATAAATCCCTTCCTACAGCCAATATCTTCACCCGCCTCACAACCCTGCCCAACTAAATAGCCGCATTCCCTTGTCATGAAGTTATTTCCCGGTTGGGCAGCGTTGTGACGCGGGTTAGCATGTGGGCTGTAGGACGGGATTAATTATTTATTAGTACCGGTAACTTGTTCTACATACGAGCCGTCTTAACATCAACTGTGTACAGTTTTACGCGCGTGCATGCATGCACCATGGTGATTAATGTTGTTAGCTCCTCATCGTAGGCTCCATTAAAATACCCGTAGAACAGACTCAGCCTGCCCACATTGCGTCTGTGCACTGGAGACAATCGGTAAGTTAACAATGGATTGTCAATCAGACGGATCGCCCTCCTTTCACAGAATGAAGTGGGGCTCCAGCCTAGAGGTGGCTCCCAAATTAAATTGTTGGGCGTACTTGTAATTTATACAGAGTTAACAGCTGGTTACTATTGAAAAATCTGCTTTGCCCTATACAATAACATAATTATAAAAATATATTCAAGTCGTACTCCACTTTGCATCCATGCGCTATAATACTCGTACATATTCAAATCTCAGTCTTAATTTTTAACCTTTTGAAATGTGCTTTTCTGACCAGCAAAAAACCCAATATAGTTTATAAATTATAAGCTCAACACAAAAAAAAATATTACAAGAGAAAGACTTCTTATCAATATGAAAGGTTACAAGATCGCGCCGAATTTTGCTTGCGGAGAACTTATTACTTTTCTTCTCTGCCAGAAAGGATTTTATAATTTTTGGTCTACATTGGTTCCTTTGATTCGAGTACCGTGTAATTGCAACAAAGTGATGGGCGGCTTCCGCTCCTGGCCGGAATAGATAATGCCGTGGTAGTGCCGGGCGCTCGGCTGCACAGAGGTCCGAACCGCAATTTTAACCGGACAAAATAACGGTTGTACAAAATAATACTGTATTGAGATTGATTGTATTAAACACAATTGAGCCAAGTAAGAGAACCAACAAACAAATTTCCGGCTCGAAGGACCAATTTTTTCAACACGAAACTGTTATAAATTTATTAAAATATTAGTTGAACTGTGGTGTATAAGATGTTATGAAGTTGTTTTTATGATAGTGAAAGAAATAATTGTCGGAGGACCTTGGATGATTGAGTAATGACCACTGCACATAAGAAAATATTTGTCGTACGGATAAAGGAAGGACTCACCATTAGGAAAGAGCACTCGCTTCTTCTTGTCTTTTCTCCTCACAACAATGTCTCTTAACACGAAGCGGCTTGCACGATATCGGCGCGAATGATGATGTCATAAGATAAGGGAGATGAGATCTCGCGCGGTTGCGGTTTATTGTAAGCGGTTCGGGTAATTGCAACATACTGATTACCAAAGGGCACATAAAATGAGCAGGAATGGAAAGGAAGGTAGGACAAAGGACAATAATACTATCTCAGTACAGTGGTCGCAGGTATGTGTGTATGTGTGCATGAGATGTATGTATAAGCTAATGTCTATTGCGCATTGGCGCAACCAAACTGTAATACATAAAAGCCTTACTAATTAATCATTTACCATACATTTATGGTTGTTTATCAGTTGTGTAAAATTTTGAATACTTTTATTATTAGTGAGGGATGTGTAACAAATAAACAAATTTGAAGTAATAATTCACCGTGTTTCTAGAAATGGCAACGCTGCAAACACAATTCGCAAAGTCACTTCGTTTACAAGTATGTTCGTAAATGCATTTCCGGGCCGTTGATAACATTATTTGAAAACAATTATTCCCTGTTGGATCGTTTTAAGTGGTGTGATCTTTTTTATACCTGAAGACACGTGTCTGTCTACATATTCTTTTTCATAATCTGAGTTTTATGACTAAAAACAAATGTTACTATCTGAAACCGATCTATGATCGGGCAGTGGCTATGTACGAGTAATATTCCCCAAACCAGAAATGATCCCGTTCGATCGATATATAATATCGGGTTAGTGGCTGAGTTGGCATCGCGTCTGGGTCATACTCAGGCGTAGTATGCTCAATTTCTAGGATGACCAAGTCCTTTATCACGAAACAGCAAAATATTTTACTTTCTGTGATGGTAGTAGTATGGTTCTAGTAGATGGTAGTAGTAGTAGATGGTAGTAGTATGGTAAAGTTTTCTTTCACCTTTTAAAAATGTACATAGTCAATTCTGTTTTATAAATCCTGCAAAACAAATTTGTTTTAGTAATTTTAATAAACTATTTAGAAAAGTGCTTGTTTATTTTGATAATATTCAAAACACAATGTGATAAATTTATTTGTTTTCAGACACAAAACCCTTTCCCAAAACAATTTTTCAACGAGTGATTTTAGATACTTCACCAAAAAATCACCAACACATACATTGGCTTAGCGAAATTATTTTAAGAAACATCAATGCTAAAGCATCTGTTTTACTTTGAAACATACTACTTATACCCCACTACTACATACTAGGTATACGCTTTCAAGATTCGAGATTAATTTTAGCATTTTCAAGATCTTTGACAGAAAGCGTGTGATTTTTTTAAATATATCTACCTAAAAGATGTCTACACCACAATTGACCTCTGTGCGTTGAAGGATAACTCACGGAGTAATTCCCACCTAAGATATAGCTCTCGTTTCAATTGCGGGCCAATATCCTCTGTCGAATCCAATGAACAAGATTTATTTTTTCAATTTATTTCATGCTCTTAGAAAATACATGCCTTATTTAATGAGCTCGTTAAATGTGTTTTTTTTCTTACGTGCTTCGAAATTTATTTCCAATATAAATATAAATATTATATCAATTTGATTATGAAAACATAATATTTTTGCCAATACTGATAATAAATTGCTGCTTGTTAATATGTTTTTTTAGGTACTTTATCGTGAAATGTACTCGATTCAATGAATATTTCCACTTTCCTTTAAACCTTCCAGGAAATTTTTATGAATATATTGAAAAAAATGCGAAGTATCTTTTTTAGAACTGGTTGAAAAAATATAAATCATATTTTTTTCTTTAAAAGAGTTACGTATCATCATTCCGTACATCATGAATGATGGGATAATCTTATTTTATAGATCTCAAATAGTGGTAATACGCCGTTATATAAGAGGGAAAATTAAATCGATGTAAGTAATTTAAAAGTCTCACTTTAAAATTGAAATGTATAAATAATACGAAGTAGAATATGTTATTTTTTTAACTCACTTAAGTATTCTAGGTAAGTGGTAGATATTTTCTCTCAGTTCAGTTTAGTGAAAGATCACTATTCAAAATCGAAACATTGCCGGATTACCCGTGTCTGAATACCAGGTACCTACATTTCAACATCACTCTTCCCTATCACCGTCTTCTCCAAAGTCCATTCAACTACACAAATAGTTTCCTCAACTAATTACGACAGAGTTCCAATAGCTCCAGACAGTTGGGACTCTTGTGCAGTGTTTTAAAAAATATAGGTGCCCACCTAATGTATTTTTTTTTTTTTTTTTTTTATAGTGAAGACTCACAAGAGTCCCAACTGCTCCCGTCTGGAGCCAGTGAGACTATGGCATCCCCAATTGGGGGATGTTGTGAGGCTGAAGGTAAGTGGGGAAGGGAAAGAGGAAGGTGGGGAAGTACCTGGCTATTCAGATCTAGTCACTAAACACGGCTAAAGCCATTTGGAGCAACGTTTCAATTCTGAATGGTGGTCTTACACCAGGGCGATACTGGTAGTATCTTCCACTCTGGAACGTGCCGCAAATATACTATATATTATTTTAATTAATTAATTGTGAAATAACACAAATTAATCAAATAAAATTTATTTGCGCACGCCGGGTTCGAACCCGCGACCTTCGGAATGGCAGTCCAATGCGTTACCACTGGACTATGCCGGCCGTCAAATATATATAGGTTCATTCCAAAAGAGTACATGCTCTTAACCCTTGGAATGCCATCGTCCCTCAACCATGTACTCCTGTACCTGTTCCTATGTAAAAAAATTAAATGCTAGAAAATATTAAGACACATCATTTACTTGCCAAGCAAATAAAATATATTTTAGTATTCTAGGAGCTCTTTTTAAGGTTTAAAATGCCACAAAAATGAGGCGAGTGAGGTGAGCTAACAAATCCACGGTTGGTTTTTGGCACATTACGGGTACGAACATCAGAAATCCACGGTGAATTTCTTGGAACGCTAGAGGTTAAATCATGTTCCATACAGATTTCTCAGAAACGTTATGACCTATTATTGAATTAAAATCGGGCGATATTCAAACAATATAACATCATTCGTACCTTCAAGTGACAAAATGACATTTCTATGAGGCTCCAAGTGACTGAATAGGCATGTACAACCTACCGCTACCCCTTTTAAGAGTTCGGGCCGTCCATAAATCTGGATAACTCGCTGAAGGTTTTAAAGTGCCAAGATGTCGGATTCAAGCCGTGTTCAATGAATGTTAACATCGCAAACCCAAAGTGCTCAAAGGCTTTTGCTAATTAATATACTTTAAAAGTTCTTTGAGACGCAGCTATATAAGGCTTTGATCACACCCGGATTTGCTGCCGGGTTGTGCGACTTTATCCATCGCGTGATTAATGTAACGAACTGATATTTCAAAAGCCAAGAAACCTAGATGTTTGAATTCAGAAATCGCGATTGTAGATTGTAGAAGCATTAACTTTTTTTTACATGAATTTCGCACGAGAGATCCAACTACTTCTGACTGTCAGCAGATTCCCGATTGGGGTATGTAGTGAGGGAGAATGTAGAAATGAAAAAAAAACTAAACAGGGAAGAGGCAAGTTGTGAAGTACCTTGATATTCTGGTCTAGAGCTAGTGAGGTTGAAGGTAAGTAGATGGGAAAAGGGAAGGTGAAGAAGTACCTGGCTATTCAGATCTGGTCCCCAAACATGGCTAAACCTATTTTAGGCAAAGTTTCCATTATGAATGGTAGTCTTAGATCAGGACGATACTGATAGTATCTTTCACTCTGGAACGTCCAGCAAAGATACTACATATTATTTTTAATTTATAAATTGTGAAATAAAACAAATTAATCATACCTCGCAAATTTATGTATTAAGTTAAACGCCCTGGTGAGCTTTTACATGATACATATTTTAAAAAATGTGATGCCGTAAAATATATAATATATTATTTTTTATTGATAAACTGTGCCATAACACAAAATAATCAAAAAAAAATAAACTTACTCACACTGTAATTTTAATCCATCACCTCCGGATGGCTTACCCCTCGACTATTATATGATACAATATGGTTTATATGAACAATAATACTACTTATAGCATAAACTAGTTATAAATATATTGAGAATTGTTGTTTGTTGATCGACCTACATTATTAAATATTATATAGCATTTTTGTATTTTCTTAAAAACAAATTGTTTTTAATTCTATTCGAAACATGTATTTCTCAAAAGACACCAAACAAATTACTTCTTTGCAGCCATTTGGATTAAAGAAAACCTTTGAATATATATTTTTTAAGAGACTGAGATTATAAAACACCATTAATTTTGTAATAATAATATGTGTGTAATAATATAAATTGCTTTGAATCAAATCATTATTTATTTATACAGCGTAACGACTAAAGTATTAAAAATTTGAGAAATTGCCGCGGGGCCGGGATGGGATGAGAAATGCCTCTGGCGGTTTCTCTCATTGAATTTGAATAAATAATTATTTATTTCGCTAATTATTAAATGGACATTTAACTTTTCTGAAAACCGCCGTCTCGGCTTATTGCCTCTGAAGTAATATTATTTATTTTGAGGCTTGAAGTATTTACTGGGGATTCAATCTAAACTGAAAGTATCGTTAATATTTATCACCGCTCTGGATTTATGGAAAAGCGGCACAAAATGTATTACAGGAAAAGCGGCAGAACTTCCAAAGTAGATAATTCAATGGAGATTTCAATCTTTAATTATTATTTTCACCCCTCTCTTTTAATGATTTCTTAATAATGATAAATAGATTGGGACATATTTATGAAAGCCATTAGGACACCTGTCTTCAATTCATCATAATAGCAATAATATTAATCGGCTCACTCCATACATCCTTAGACAAACATTAAAATAATGGGTTATTAACGCTATCTAGATGTGCTGATGCTCTTCAGCAGAAGCTTGCCAGACGATTTTTTTTTAAATTTTTTAAAATTTCTTAATTTTTTTTATTTTTATTATCAATATAAAGTTTTTTAAAGGTTTTTTTTTCGATGTCTGTCTCACTAGGATAAACCTGTGTCGAGACAGACACAGGTTTATAAAGGACTTATATAGATCAAGGTCTAAAGAAAAGAAAGAAGAAAAAAAACGATATTTGAAATCAGCTTTTAATTTTTCACGAGATTTTTTTTTAATTAGCTTCACACAGGAGGCCTTGAGGAAAAAAAACTCTCAGAGCACAGTCATCTTAGTCAAGTCATCTTTCAGGATGATACACTGTGTAGAAGGTCTGTTTATGGAAAAGAAGGAGATGAAGATCTGGGAAAGAAAAGGGTATGTGGGGTCGGTAAGAATCTGTGGGTCAATGTGTCCAGTAGTGATGGACGTATTAATCCATCCATCCCACTGCAGTGCAAGGCGATGGGTGAAGTCCTGATGGAGAAGTCAGTAGGTCTCCCTCAACTGGTATCTCCCAATTCGGCCCGCCACTCAGTAGGTGGACAAACGCATCCGCCGTCAAGACCTACACTAAGAAAAATGATCCCGTTAAAAAAAGTGACAGTATACCAAATTCCTGATAAAATATAAGTCAGCCAAAATATATCGATAGCACTTGTTCTTTTCATAATACACATTATGACGGATTGCGACAACATCAGTAAGTCAATATCAATAACAGTATTTGTATGAACACGTGTTCCGCCGTTATATCGCCTTCAGTCCCTTTTTGCATTTTTAACAGGAAAACCATTGATTCTACCAGATTTTTAACAAATTAACAGTATTTTATACCAGTACTTATTATACGTGTAGACAAACCCTCACTTTGAACACAGGCACCCCTGTTAAGTCACTAAACGTAGGGGTGAGCTATAGCAAGGGTGTAGGTCACATCTACCTCCCAAATTGAAATGCGTAGTTGAATCTATTCTTGTTCATGCGTACCTTTACAGCCTCGCGCTCGAGAAATTACTCTATCTAGAAATTACGCGAACTTCAGACCCAACATGATTCAATATTTTTTTTCGTAATTACAAAATTTAACAATTTTAGTGCGATTTAAATATATTAATTTAACAAACAGTGTATCTACATACTAGTATAATGAACGCAGGTTGGAGAAATGTGATCGCATGTCTATTGAATGTAATTATTATTTTTTTGGTAAACTAATGTTTTTAAGACAAGATTTTTTATGCATAGCACAAAGGGTAACAATTATTTTATAAGCAATAATTATTAGCCTGAAACACTCATCCACATTGAAAAATCTGATCATGTCCCGTTGGCGTCATGTATCTTTTATCAGGAGATTTTTCAATGTGGATGAGTGTTTCAGGCTAATAATTATTGCTTATAAAATAATTGTTATCTATTGAATGTGATAGTATATCTCTGATTAATGTACGATACGAAATTAGGATTTAAAATGCCGGTAAGCATATATAAGAGTCTATTACATTCTAACCCTCATACCAGTTCGCACTGTAATTGCTAAATACCATACTTAATTGGTACATACCGAAGTCTGTGTGTTATTGTGCCATTAAATAACAATACATTAATCACCAAGCCTAGTATACTATATACATAGAAATGTATTATTTTAGATGAGACATGAAGCGAAAAAATAGGTTCAGCTTTTTAACTCCAACTTCCAATTGTCCTCCAACTTTTACAACGATCTAACTAAAACTACCGAGTATGGTCTACACGCACCGCTTATCGCGTTCTAATAGTGGAACAAGTTTCGACGAGATATTAGTACGCAGTGACGCTTCTATGACTAGAGATAGGCTACTTTAATTTCTCTTTTTTATCTTGTTTATATCCTGTATGCTTATCTACGTAAAAAATATATTGTTCAAATATTAAATATAAAAAAATAAATAAAAAAGTGACAAAATAATCAGCCATTCAAAAAACTGGTTTAACACGAGCAGCAACAAAGCTTGCCGTTTAAATATGTCCTTCAATTGTGTTGGGTGTATTAAATATTTGACAGGTGCATTATGATACAATTAGAGGCACTACTGGGTTCTAATATCAATTAGAAACTTGTTTCACTATTAGAACGCGATAAACGGTGCGTGCAGACCGGAATCGGTAATTTCAGTTAGAGCGATGGGAACTTTGGAGGTTAGTTGGAGGTAGAAATGCGGAACCTATTTTTTCCCTTTATGTCTCATCTACATATTATAATACATCAATGGACTGACGTAATAATTTTGAAGTTTACTAACATTCTAAGAGTAAAATCATCTTTTGAAAGGCAAATATTCATTTATAAATGCGTTCGTTCTTTTATGTTTATTGCCAGCAAGCGTATTTTTAGCAATATCCAACAATTTTACTCACACTTTGTTGCTTACAAAACGCGTGTTTGTTTTTTTTGTTGCTTAGTAATCACCATCTTCTTCTCGTTATTTTATGCTGGTTTAGAAAGCATAGGTTCCACAAGGAGCATCCAGGCAATTCCTATTCGGCGCTACTTCAGCGGCTTCAGTCCATTACAGGCCAGCCTCTTCTCGCAAAGCCTCTGGAATTGCTTTCCGCACCTTTGTCTATGGAGACAAACTAGAAGTATTTGCTCTGTAATTCGTTGCCTTGGAACAACAAGGTTCTATCTAACATCTGTATGAAACTGAGATATATAGGTTCGAAGTATTGGAATCCCGAATTAAATACTAACACGAAATTTATGAAAAGGTAAAAATGTAGAACGCATTGAATTTTGTTTAAGTGAAAATTTTAAGCAAAAACATAGGGCTTGTATATTTATTTCCATCCGAGAACACGGCTTATTTATTTTATTTGATTTAATATTTTTATTTATTATTTTATTTTTATATTAAACATTGATATTACAAGAATTTTAAGTTGTATGCATTTTGCAAATGGGTCCTTGTTTTCCAAAATAAAATAAAAAAGTGGTTTAAATAGCATTAAGTTGCTCAAAAATTGAATGTGGTACTTGTTGCTCTAAAAAACAGACAAATAAAACTTTATTGCATAATTATCTGCGAACTTATACAGAAGTTGGATTATATGTGGTTTTAAATAGAAATAAATCTTAGAAACTTGGTGCAAAAAGTCTATTTTTAGCAAAATGTCAGATAATACCTTGTGGTACCGAGCGCCCAAAATATCACAAAAATGTTCGAATAAAAGATATTATACCGTGATAATATAAATATTAAATGTCAAACAGTTCTGGTAGAACACTTAACTCTGATAAAATGCACGAATAAAAACAAATATTGCTTAGAGTTTTCAGAATTTGTTTATTATTGATAGAATAAAAGTGTATTTAAATGTTAAATATCCACCACATAAAAGCAAATGTTACACACCCACCTATCAGAACATCAATGATAAAAAAATGTTACTTCGAAAAAAAAATACCAATTTCATCTTCCTACCGTAATAAACGCTAGCTTCGAAAGAATCCGGTAAACATATGTTCAGAATAAATACCGCCGTATCCATTTTCCACGGTTACTCTTTCGTTTAACGATAACATTAAACCTATATCCGTAAGCTAATGATCGTATTAGGTTGGTAATATTTTCCGGTGTCGTGAGCAGAGGAGCCTGGAATGCCTACATTAGGGTGGGTCGATGTTGAAAAGAAAAAGAAAATATTCAGTGGAAGAAATAACAATTTTTTTTTAACCTTTGTCAGTTTTTACGTCATATTTTTGTGTCAAATTTCAAAATATGCTCATATATACTACTCGTGACACTTTTTCGTCAGATCTAGGTAATAATTTAACCCTACAGTTACGATGCAAAATAATATTTTATCAATATTATTATATATATTAGAAATGAAAAAGTTTTATTAAATAATTGTAGAGAGTTAAAAATTCCAAAAACGCAGTCCTTTTATTTAAAGAATTACAAAAAAAAAATCACTTTAAAATAATAATAATATTTCCCAGTGGAAAATTGGATTCGTTTTGAAACAATTTAAACGTTGATTTTTTAAGTACATAAATAAAGCAACCATGTTACAAAAAAATAATACTTTTATGGAAACTATATTAAATTCATTTACAGTAAGTCAATTAAAAAATATTATGTACGAATAACCTCGATTTTCCGTAACGCGAATGAATAGACATTATAATTTATGTATTCATCTAAACGCCCTGATGGGTTTTTATACATGAAATGTGTTTTACATGATTTACTGCATAATACAGTGCCAACCGAAGGTTTTTATTATTAAAACAAAAACAAAAAATAACAACAAAATAAATAGCCAAAAACTTAAAATGAATAAAAAATAATTTCAATCGCTACAGAAAGATAATTTCAGAGTGGCGTATGAGCATGTCGGTAAAAATGCGATGTTGTCAGTTCTTCGCAGCGCAATAAGGGACATTATTTTTATAAAAATTCGAAAAAGAAATTGAACTGTCAATGTGTCACAAAATCACCGTTAAACGGTCGTGAAGTGATTGTTTATGAGTAGATTTTTGTGATTTTACGTAAGTCGTATAAACATGAATCATTAAAATGCATTATTTTTGACAGAAAACGGTAAATTTTCAAGCTCTATATCTCATTATTGAAATGATGTTGCGAGGTTAAATTAATCGCTTTTGACTTGAAATTTTATACAAAAAGATATGCAAAATTTGAAAACGCCGGATGTTTTAGGATTATTTCTGAAACAATTAAACGGAATTATCAAGTAGTTATGTACATAAGATTGGCATATTTTGGGTACTTTGGTTATTTTTTTTACTGTCGTTTGTACTCTACCATTTCAAATTTCATCTGTCTGTAAATTTATTAGTTCCGTTTCCGGTCCAAGATGGTAGCCGTTTTAATGGTTCAGTAAATATTTGTTTTTCTTTTAGACTTTCTTATTAGCTTTTTTCAATATGACTCTACCTACCTGAAGAATTATAAACAAAATAATAATAATTAAGTAAGTAGGTATTTAGTAATTACAAATCTCATGATTTCAAGGGATATTTAAGTTTTAATTTATTAAATAAGAAACATAGTTTTTCGGACACGAGGTAACTACTCAAAAAACTACTAGTAATACACAATCGCATAACTTGCAAAAATAAGACCGGCCTAGCCCACATTGCATAATAGCTCTGAGCAGTTAGACCAAAGTTTCGGCAAAGTCAGGAGGTGCTACGTTACTATGCGAGCCCCCGAGGCTGTTGGCCCGTTTCTCCAACGGTGTGCAAATAAACTGTTAACTTTACCTAACTTAATATACTCTAGAACAATTAACTCACAAAACATGTTGAGAATCTTCTGATAAACTTGGTGCTATTGAACATTATTTGAACGGAAGCTAATTTTTACCTTACTTGAATATTTTACATTAACTACGATCAAACTGTACGGACTAACAACGCGGCGGAACCAACGAAAGTTATGCGTTCGGTGTATACGTGGAAATGAAGGTGGCGACTAGATGCGATTCGCTTTAGAACATTAGTATGGGTGAACGATGTTGGTTAAAAGGTTTCCTACTAATAATGGCTAGTGGCTCATCTCCTTTTTTATTGTTATTGGTTGAAAAATATAAAAAAAATAATATATCTTTAATTTTAAAAAAATTCAACTAAAACTAAAAATACATGTTAAGTGTGCACAGTGTACATTTGTTTACAATTTAAGTAAGTAAATAAAATTAACAATAGAAAACAATAATATATAAAATTTTAAGAAATTTTTTAATAACTTAGCAATATTATATATTAGTAAGATTTATAATTTTAGTTATAATTATGATTACCCATAAGCAATGAAAATGTTGGGCTTCATCCCAAGAATATCTAAGAATTCAAAAGGAGTTGTTTTCTAAGAAGCCACTTAGAATACAACTCCTTAATATGGAACGCTTCGTACAACAGCCATATAGATTCCATTGCGAGGATCCAACGAAAATTTCTCCAATCAATGAATTTTAAATTAGGAATTCCCGCTGACGACATTAATTGTGATTTTATAGACGAAAACTTAATGATTTAATTTTTTTATTTAAAATAAACAGCAACTGGTTTAACTCCCCTGAACTAGTTTCGCTGATAAATTATCATGTACTTAATAGGCCAACTCGACTCATATCGTCATATAATGTAACAATACTGCCACTAATGCAAAACAAAATTCTTTAATATATTGCCTACATAGATTAGGAAATAATTTCTTTGATATCAATTATGAAGGAAGTCTGTTATCATATGAAAGATGAATAAAAAAAAAAATTACGTATGCAAGAATCAAAAGATAAGTAATTAAGCATACGAAATTCACAAACTGTATTTTAAGATAGTGTTGATTAAATCACCGTAAATATTGATTTGGAAACAACAATTTATAAAATTGTTGTTTTAAAGATGTACATGTGTAATTTATCTGAGAAATTAATTACAGATTTCATAACTATACTAACACATTATGTATTTAATAATTATACAGTACAGCTACTTCATTTTATTTAAAAAACAACAAACAAAAGTTACCCTATAATGTATGTACATTGGTTTACTTGGGATAAGAATACATTTTTAACAGAGATTTTACATTTGTTTTCGTTGCAATTGAAGATATATACTTGAGAGAGAATGTTATTATATTATGTTGAAAACAATCTAAGAATTTTGATTCGAATTCGTCTACAATGTTTTTCAATAAAAATAAATCACAAATGCGTGTGCTGCGTGGGTATTTTCAATTCAATTTCATTTAATAATTCAGAACATTTAGTAAGGTAAAGTTGTTCATGATTTTATACAATGATATCTGCAAAGTGTTTACTCAATGAATCAAATTTTGAAAAACAGTCTTGCAACCACATAACTAATTATTATATCGATTGTGCTTGTAAGAAATTTATTTCATTATTTTATATCATATTATAATATGTAATGCACAAATGAAATCCACATAGTCGATGAAACTCTTAAATTACGCATATGCAAAGTATAGTTGTTTGATATGAAGCCAATCGAGATATGTTGCGAGGATGAAGATAGTGGTGAAGGGAAGGAAATGGGGAAAAGGAAGGTTGGGTGAGAAATGATTATCAATCTAGAAATGATGAATTTACATACATAATATTTAAAAAGAAATATTAAATAGCACACCTTTTGAATTATGAAGTGTGCCTTTGGGTTTATTTAACTGTAATAATTACTCTACATTCAAGAAGCGCAATTTTGAGATATTTCAACCCATAGAACTACGTTTCAATATAATTTAATATGTAATCTTGATTTTAATAACTTTACCTAGAAATTTACATAGATGGTTATAATATTCCGGGTTGATCGTCTTACGTTGTAAAAATAACTCCTCATCTTTAAATTTACGTATTATGAACAATACTATTATTTTTTAATGATAAACTTAACGTTTATAAGACAAGGTCTTATGCATAGCATAAAGGATAACTAATAATCATAAGCAATAATTAGTCATCCGAAATACTAATACAAATTGAAAATATCTCCCGAGTAAAAATAAATGCCGCCAACGGGAATTGAACCCGTGCCTTCTGATGTCCAGTCAGGTGCTCTGTATCCACTGAGCTATGTCGGCTTATTTCTAACCCGCCAAATGATTTAATATGTACTAAAAACAAAACAGAAAAGACAAAACCTTGTCTTAAAAACGTTAAGTTTATCATTAAAAAATAATAATATTTGACAAGTCAAAAATTATTTCACCAATAAATGAAGATATAATATGTCTCGACGCCATCTAGTGAGAAATTTAGCACTAACAAAGCCTTTCCTACAAAAATAAAGTTGGTTGTTTATAGGTGAAAAAATATAATAAGCAGTAATTGTTGATTGAGGTACTAGTACATATTGAATCATTTGGCGGGTTGGAAATAAGCCGACATAGCTCAGTGGATACAGAGCACCTGACCGGACATCAGAAGGCACGGGTTCAATTCCCGTTGGCGGCATTTATTTTTACTCGGGAGATATTTTCAATTCGTATTAGTATTTCGGATGACTAATTATTGCTTATAATTATTATGAACAATACGATTAGATGAAAGATAATTAACATTATTATTGTTTCAACCCTAGAAACACAATATAATTGTAAACACGTTGCTGGCGTTAAATTTGCAAGAGGCTAACAACATGGAATAAAATACGTTAAAGGGACCTTGGGTATCCTGTTTGGAGGGTCCTTTTAGGGAAATGAAGGAAAGAAAGTTCTGGGAAGGAAAAAGGTATGAGGGGTTGGTGGAATGTGGAGGTTAATGTGTCCGAGAGTGACGAATATATGAATCCATCCCTCCCACTGTGTTGCAAGGCGATGGGTCGGGAGAATCCAGCTAGAGCGGACAAAAGGTCTCTTTAAACCACTATCTCCCGATCCGACCCGCCACGCAGTAGGTGGGCAAACGCATCCGCCGCCAAGACCTAGACAAACCTCACCCCATGAACCCGGGCACCCCCCGCCAAGTCACCAAAAGTAGCGAATCACTTGGGGTGTTGGTTATCCAATAAATGGAAGGTTATCGAATAAACCTATATCCACCTCCCAAATTGTACTCAGACCAATTTTGTAAGTGTGACGAGCCATAAAGTTATTTTTTATATACTCGTATATTAATTCTAAACCTAAGTCATCTTTGTTACACGCAATAGTGAGTCTTAGTAAGAATAACTCTTGGGCGGTTCTCGCTCTCAGTTTTTTAAACTCTCTAAAATAGTTTTAAAAAAAATTACAAGTAGGTAGGTACGGGTACCCAATACAAAACTTCAATTATTTTACATAGATTTAACACAACACATGGACAATTAGAAATCTAGGGACCAGTGTGTAGAATGACGGACGAATGATCTATCCCACCAGCAAGGCGATGGGTTAAGATAGACCAGTTGGAGAGATCAAAGGGCCTCTCCCGATCCGGGACGCCACGCAGCTGGTGAGCAGGCGCATTTTAAACCCACCTCACCCAATGAATCCGGGCACCCCTGCTAAATCACCAATCGTAGCGACACACTTGGGGTGATCTATGGCAGAGGGGTTGTTTATTCAATAAATGGTTCAACCATTACCAGCCTCAAATTGAAAGGCTGTCTTCGATTTTTTTACCTACTCTAAGAATAACCCTTAGAATCTGTGTAATGCCAAAAAATTAACTTAAAAATATTTTCAAAAATTATACTATTTCTTCAGAGATTCTGAATAGCCAACTAAAAATTAATAATTACCTGGGCTTACCTTTTAAGTACCTTAAGTGTGTAATATGACGCTATAATGACGTGCAAACACGTTTACCTTAACCGAACGGCCCACACGCGACCATAATAACACGACGTAGCCGCTTAATGAACTACGGATAAGGCTGTATTCGGTCAAATATAACACGACAAGGTGATCGTTATTGCACTCAATTTAAATATTAGAGGTAGAATCAGATCCTTGAGTATATCCCTATAAAAAATAAGTTTCTTAATATACTTCTGTTCATTTTTACTGTCATCAAACCCTAATTTTCTTTTGCCTTTATTTCATTCATATTTCTTTCCAGGAAGAGCCTAGCTAAAGCACGAAGGCGGTACAGACAGATTAATAATTCAAGAACAATTATGAGAAAATGAAATGAAATCAGTTTTGTAAGTGGGTAAGGGTACCGCCGCCCCTGTATCCATTTATTTGATAACCAACACTCCTGCTAGTGATAGGTTACCCCGAGTGGTTCGAAACGTTTGAGCCGGACCCTCACTCGACCCATCGTCTTGCACATCAGTAGGAGTGATGAATTCATACATCCTGAGGGATTTTGTGCAGCTAATCTTAAAAAAAACCATGTATACACATGCATTTTTCAAACCCACTTAAATATACGTTATGTTTGGTAAACGTAAGTTTTTCTTGATTTATTCGTCGCCTGGCCTATCTGGAATGGGTTAGCTGGTCGATCGTATGAAACAAGAATTGAAAAGGAAAATTCTAAACACATTTTAATTCGTCCATAAATTTAGGGTGATTTACAACATGCGCCATTGGTTTCTAAGTAGGTAAATCGACGCCTTTACATGGCGTCGTGGGCGTCCTAACACTTGCCGGCGTCGATAACATCATGTCCTATTTCACAGACGATCGTTAACAATGCTGAGGTTGGGCAGCTTGAAGCATAACTGTGTTGCTAATGAAATAGCAAAGCCAACTTAATTACATTTACACTTCAATAACAAGATTAAGTTTAGGAACATTATTTTTATGCTTCTAACGAAGACTATTTAACAATATAATAATTTGGTAAAACGAGAAAGCTTTTTGGTTTTATTCTTATCAAGTGTTTAATTTTTGGTTTTTCTTTTATATCTATAAATCGCATAAAATAAAATCGCTTTCCGCGTCTGTCTGTTTGGGCGCTTAGTTCTTCTAAACTACACAACAGAATTTGATAGGGTTTTCATTATCATTTTTTCCAGAAGGTTCATATATATAATACACGCATATCACATTAATTTGAAGTAGCGTTTAAAATCAAGTCGTAAAAAAAATATTTTCGGGCGTTTACATTGCCAAAGCTGGATAAACCTTATGAGATATACCAAAATAATCTAATACGGTATTGCAAATCTTGAAAGGGTCTACAGAAAAGTCCGCAATGGTATATCTCCTAAGGATAACTTCCAGCACCGCCGGGTGAACGTCAGCTAGTACACAATAATATTGAGATTAAATTTACTAAAAAATAGTTTATTCGTAAACATTTTCTGCTGTGTAATTATTATTACATGTGACAGCTGCTTCGTCCTTTGAAGGCATTATCTGTGATCATTAACTGTGGTAAAGCCATTTTCAGACGGTGGAAAATATTTTTTCTCAATTTCTTTTTAAACTTAACCATCTTCTCAATCTCAGTAATTTTTTAAACTTACAAAATCATGAAAAAATATCTGGAGTCGCCTTATTCTACGCCTAAAAAAGGTGCGCATATTTTAAGATGCTTCACTTTGCCATTTGTGTGATTTTTAAATATTTTATGTGGTTATATATTCAAACCACAATAGCATGGGTTTCTATGAAGAGAAGACATTCAGTTGCCTTTTTTTATAGGTTATTTGTTTTGTATCGAATAACGGTTATTTAAGACTAATTTGAAACTATTCAGTTCTAATGAATTAATTAAAGTGTCAGCACCACGGCGTTACACTTTGTTCATTTTCTACGCAAAGTAGTAAACAACAATTAAGTCTTAAAATACGTCGACCTTCAAAGTGACGGCATGCAAAATTGTTAATTTGATCAACGTTTGTGCGCATTACCCTATATGAGATTTTCCCATCCTCCTGTCTCCCGCCGGGTGCGAATCCAATATCCATCAGATCAATTCACTACGCCCGCCGTTGGCCGGACCCAGCCTGTAGAATTAATGTTGATCGTAGCCTCGTGCGTAGCAAGTAGCTAGTAGCTCTGTACTAACGTTGAACTATATTGGCGTAGCTCGTGGACCATACTCTCACTTTACAGAGTGCAGTATATAGTATAGCTGCTGGGAAAAGGTACAAGGAAATTCCTTTGAGATGTCAAAGCCTTCTAATTTAGTAGGTATTTTGGATAGCCTACGTGGAATATCCAGGATGTTGTGAATTTAAAATCGAAATCAATTTTCAAATGTACCATAAGCTACCTAATTTTAAGTTCATCAACTATGTATAAAATTATAGTAACACCACAAAATAGACGTAGATATATATTGTTTTCAGAGTGATCTATTGTCAAGATCAATTTAAATTGTTTACAGTTGGGGAAAAAAGAGGTAAAAAGATATTTGCATTTAACCACGGCCCCAAAACATAACTCACGTAAATAGTTATCAAACCTACAATCTTAAAGTAATGCAAATCAATACACTATTGTACTTTAGTAGTTCTTGAGACAGCATCAATCATGTGACTAACATGATTTCTTAATGACTTTGTCTGTCCAAACACAAAATATGATGTATCAGAGTCAACAATATTGGGATATGTTTTTTTAATATATTTTTTACAGCACATTTGTCATCCGTAAAAGTAATTATATTATGTATTTCAAAATCTACGTGCATTCAATAATACCAACAATGATACATTTACAAACTTGTTTTGTCTCACAAAATTGAGGCAAATTTGGCAAACAAACAAATAATGTTTTCAGTAACTTTTTTACTAAATTAGTTGCGCACAATACATACAGATTGCTTAGTACATTGATTACTCAATAGATGGAACTAGTAGTGATAAACTAAATAAATTACAGGGTCGGGCGGTGTTTTTATATTTAAAAGTTGCATCAAAATCTACATTCTTTGTCACGGGTGTGACTGGGATGACAAGATACGCATCCTCGCATACACTAAAAAGAATACTGTATGGGACATCCTACTGCTAATATGTTGTCCTTCTTAAACTTACGTTTGCTATCTTACTTTCTCTAATATCGCTAAAAATCCTAGGGAAAATATGTAAATAAAATATAATTTATAATAATAAATAAAATGCGTGAATTTACTTTATTTCTTGGCCATTTTCAGAGTTTAATGCAAAATATTTTATATGATATTTAGTTAGAGGTGACGCGTGGCATTTCATTTCGAAAACTGCTTCTAGTCTAAGCACCACAAATAGCATTTATATTGCTTGGTAGTTTGAAAGCTCTACAGCGCGTTTATATGTATTGTAACGTCATTCAATAACAATTCACAATTGAATTCAGTGGAGATTTTAAAATAGCAAAACATACGCAAAAATGACATTAATTGACACAAAAAATATTAGCTAATGCTTTTTCTTCATCTGATAACAGAAAAAAAAATGTAATTCACAAAAGAAATTTTCACGCATTTTGTTGCCCCCATTTATAATATAGAATAGATCTGATGATGTAGGCAAAATTTTAAATGATATCTGCTTGAAGTTTCCAATAACTCGGAGCGAGTAATATCTACATCATTATCCGCGTAGAAGATGACTCAAGCACAGTCGACGTCGAGAGATACTATGTTATTTAGCCACACGTAACTCCGGATCATTAAGTTTTGAATTATATCGGATCGGTGTGCTTATTGGTTATGGAAATTAACTCGGTCTTAGTCTAAGTTTCTGATATGGGTGTCATGAGTTGCTATCGGAGAAACAGCGGGAATTTAATAACTAGTTTCTGAGAAATCAACCCATATCAATGAAAGCTTACGGAAACTCAATGCTATATTACTATTCAATATGATACGTATTGACGTTTCCTCATCTCGCATGAATAGTTGAAGATTATTTTCTTTAACCGTGACCCAAGGTTATTAATAAAAACATGTCGGTTCATTGTATGTTTTTACTTCCATGAATAGAATTTATAAAGTATATCTAGTATAGGATGAGATCTCATCAGCGTTGAATTACAAATGACAGGTTTTAAAATATTAAGAAAATCAACTAGAATGTACAATGGTGCAACAACCGGAGACCTTGTTCAAAACGCAAGTCCGCCTCACCGTTGAAATTGAAAATTCTTGAAAAAAACCTGAAATGTGTACAGAAATGGACGATCCGTTTGATAGATTATTCCATCTTAACAGATTAATTGTAATTTTTAGAGCACAGGCGTCAGGTGGGAATTCTGTACTTGTTTCACTTCAATGAAAGATGCTTCGAGGAACTAGCTTAACTGATCCGTTCGGCACCAGTGCATATCAAACGCGCGCCTTTCGTTTGTACACGGTTGAAATTTGTCACATGAGAATGGGACGTTTCTATAAACGGACGACCATAAGTTCTTGATTTCAACAGCTCGGCTGTAGGATGATTTCGCAGCCTTTATGTTTTCTCCCTCCAAAAACGTTGGTATCTTCAACACCCATTTTTTTTCCTCCTTCCTCTCAACAAAAACACCTTTAAGCAGGATTTTAGACGACATAGGCCATGGGGTGAAATTTTTTCCCCAAGGCTTCCTGTGTGGAGTTAATGTAATAAAATACACACACATATATATATGGTGACCGGATAAATCATCACAATGATAGTTCATCACATCTTTAAAAAGTTATATAAAGTCATGGAAAGTGATGAAACAAAAACTTTATTAACTGGGTTAAGTAGGTTAGGTTAGGTTAAAAAAATATTTTTTTCATCGTTTCTAATCAATTTTTAAAAGTGTGTTGAATTGTCACTGTGTTGAGTTATCATGGAACCTTATATATATGTATGTGTTTGTTTGTAATGATGTATATTTGTGAATTTACTTGCTGCACATTATCTCCTCACTGGGATGACATAATTAAAATCTGTATTGTGTAGAATTTTAACAGTAACCATGTAGTATGCAATAGAAAAAGGTAGAATGCCTTCTAAGCCCAGGGGATAAGAATGAGTGTTGTTATGGGGTGAACCTTGCAAGATTAAGTTTATCCTAATGATAGTCTCCTTTTTTATGTAAATTTTATTTAGTTATAAAATTTTACATCTTATATCTCATTTATTATTTTCTAGGACTACTATAATATTATTTACTACTTAGATACTAAAATTTGGACTTCACAACATTGAGATATAATCCACGAAAAACTGCAAGACTTTTAGCTTCTTTAACAATTACCGGGAGTTCATTGAACATTTTAAAACCTTAATAATAAATATTGTTTTGTGTTCTCGATAAATGTGTTTTAGGAAGCCTAAAATCGTTACAGTTTCTCGTAGGGTATAAATGACCTGTACTATTAATTCTAACATTCTTTGACATATAGTCAGATAACATTTTATTTTTTAACTTATAAATAAATACTTAGGTATTATAAACTAATCGTTGCCACACACTTAAAAGATTGAGTTGACGTTGCATGGTTTTTATCCTGGTGTAACTGCTACAACATAGTATTGACCTCATGCCTCTGTTCTGGATTATTTCCATTCTCTTCATTTGGGTTTTGTTACTCAGAAAGATTACACTTGTACAATAATTCAGATGGGATGCTTCAGTGGTATTGTAGACCAATATCCTTGTTTTAATCTCCAATTTTTCCTTTATCCTACTTAAGAAATTAACCTTTTTCGCAATTTTTTAAATTAAATTTCAAAGTTAGTATTAAATTTTAACTTGTTATCAATTATGATTCCCAAGTATTTAATTTCTTTTACTTCTTCAATATTTTGACTGTCTATATTTAGGATAGTATGTACGTTTAGTTTTTTCCATAATACCATGAATTTACTTTTAGTTACATTTAATTTCAATTTATTTATGTTTAACCACTTAGATAATTCATTGAGTTCATTTTGTATTTTTGACAATGCATCTTCAATATTATTTGCTATAATATATAAAAGTGTATCATCTGCAAAAAATTTGATGGAACAGTACTTTAAGCACTTCACTATATCATTAATATATAAAATAAATAGGAGCGGTCCCAAAACAGATCCTTGAGGAACTCCAATGTTGATTTCTTGTTCTTCAGAGATAGCATCTCCAATTTTGGTTCTTTGTTTTCTATTTTAAGTTATCAATAAACCACTGCAATTAATTAGCACGAATTCCTATGTCCTTCAATTTCATTATTGGTCTTTCTCTGTCTATCGTTTCAAAAGCACATCTAAAATCCAAGAACACTGCTTTTGTGATTTTCTTCTGATCCATAGCTGTTATCCATTCATTTATCACATAATTTATTGCTGTTTGACAGAAATATTTATTTCTAAACCCAGATTAATCTTTTACTAGAGTGATATTTTTTTCTATAAATCTCTGGGATAATATATAAGAAAAAGTTTAAAGATAAAAGCTATTTATAATAATTAAAGTGCAGGTTTGAAGCGATTGTTTAAAACGGACTGTAGTTTAAATGCCTACATATATCCCTATAGAGTTATCGTCTCACCCTAGAACCTAGCTTCTGTAGAATGTAGGTTGGAACTGTACTCGCATTTACCTTCTATTGATGAATTTCCTCTGGACAGTCGACAAAGGGATAACCTTAGGGCTTTTAGAATTCCGTATTGGTAACTTGCATTGAACCTGTCCCTTTGACCTATGATTACTGATCATCGTGCTAGTTTAATGTACCTATCAAATATGTCGTGCAGGTTAAATACGTTTGTTTTGATGTATCTAAAAAGTTTACAATGTGATTACTACAAAAACTAACGAAATCTTTAAAGGAAATGACTTTCGTGCCTTTCATCATTAGGTAGGCAGCTTTTAGTCACCAAGCCATTAAAGTATCTTACAAATCAACCTCGAAAAAAAAGGGCGTAATGAATACCTAAAATTATTATCCAGTTTCAAAGTTTACCCGGTTTTTAAATTAAATTTCCTCAGATTTTCTTGTCATCTTTGGGTATTCTGTGTGGATAGTATTATTAAGGAAAGAAAGGAGAAGAAGTTTGCGAAATAATAAGGTATGAAGGGTGGGTAGGGATTTGGGGGTCAATGTGGTCAGGAGAGACGGACGTATGAATCCATCCCTCCCACTGCAATGCAAGGCGAAGTCATTTTTTGACATTTGATAAGTACAAACTACGCGTTTAATAAAAATGGAACGATACAACGCATTAAAATAATTAAAATTCACTTGAGTGAATCAAATGCAAATCATCTTGAGTGATGAGGCCCATTTCCACCTCGGTGGCTTCGTCAACAAGCAAAATTGTCGCATCTGGGCTCGAAAAACCCAAGAGTTATTGTTGGAAAGCCTCTTTATCCTCAACGTGTGACTGTTTGGTGCGGCTTATGGTCCGGCGAAGTCATTGGACCTAATTTTTCGGAAATGAGGCTGGAGCAACAGTTACGGTGAATGGGTTGCGCTATCGAGAGATGATTAATGATATTTTATGGCCGAAATTGGATGGTATTGATCTGGACAACGTTTACGTTCAACAAGACGGCGCTACGTGCCACACAAGCAATGAAACCATTGATATTTTACGATTGAATATCATAATAACACCTCTTATTGGAAAACTCTTTAGTATAAAATAAAGTACCTATCCGCGTCTGTCTGTTTGGGCACTTGATTCTTCTAAACTACGCAAAGGATTTTTATAGGGTTTTTACTATCATTTAGAAAATTTGTTCTGAAAGGTTTATATATATTTAATACACGCATATTATATTTGTAGAAAGTAGAGAAAAGTCGATGTTTTTTAATCAAATCGTAAAAAATATTTTTTCGGGCGCTTACGTTGCTAACGCTGGCTAAACCTTCTAAGATACATCAAAATAATGTAGTTCGGAATTGTATATCTTAAAAAGGTCTACAAAAAAGTCCGCAATAGTATATGTCTATCTCTTAAGGATAATCCCCAGCAATGCAGGGAACACGTCGTCTAATTTAAAATAAACTGAAAATCGTAATAATTATTTACAACATTTACTGATAAATTAAAGATAATTATTTTAATTGTAGTTTTACACACAGATACCAAAAATGAAAAAATAACGCAAAAAATGGCCGTAGATCTTTCAGAGTGGAAGATACCCAGCATTTAGAATTGAAACGTTGCTTGAAATGGCTTTAGCCGTGTTTGGTTACTAGATCTAAATAGTCAAATACTTCCCCACCACCCTCTTTCCATATATTTCCCCTCCCCACTACATTAAGCCGCAAAACACACTCCAATTAGGGATGCCATAGTCTTTCAAATCTATTTAGAGAACCAAAGCGGTAAAATTTTACCCAGGCATGCATTAATATGTTGAAAAACACGTTTTTCTACAATAACCTTTCAAATTTTACGTAATCCAAAACGATTCATTAGGAGTATCGTGTCCCATGTGTACAGTATACCATTTCATTTTTAAACCTGCGAAGCCTCATTAGTTCCTAGCATTTATTTCAAAATCCAATAATACCTTTATAATTTATGTCAGTTTAGTCAGTGTGTTTTCGGTACAATGTTTGAGGAATAGATGAAATTATTATTGTATGTTTGCAGAGACCATCAATCACTTTGGACGGGAGCTTAAATAATTAAGATAATTACCCCGGGTTTTGAGAGCTGGCACATAATGATTTACTGCCAACATTTAGCTATACGCTGCGCAGACACTATAACTGTATATCATTGTAAAAATAGGGGTTCAAGGTGACTGATTTGGGTTCCATCATTTCTTCATCTGATAACTTGTTTATAATAATGATGCATATGATAATAATAAGTCTAGAATTGCTTGCGTTGACAAGCTTTCGGATTCCACTATGTAATACTGGAAGTCGGGTTTTATTTAATTGCAGAAGTTCTTGTACTAACTACCATATGTATTCCTCATTGCCCAGAATACTTATGGAGGGAAATATTTATACCGAGTCAGTGGTAATCTTTAATTTATCACTTAACAAACACAAAAGATTGTTACTGTGGCAGTTTAGATATATATAATTATACTGTATTAATATATAATTTTATACTAAGTGTACGCCCCTAGAAAGGGCGTTAATAATCAGTGGATGGTTTTAAAGTGAATCAAGATTGGTTCTAGAGATGTTGGAATGTTGTAAAAAATAGTTATAATAAAGTGTTAATCGTACAAAAACTATAAATTTGAAATTAAAATACAAATAAATACTAACAGAGAGTTAGATTGTAAAACATAGTTGGGGTGAAATTTAGTACGAAATTAAAAGTTGGTAGATACTGCACTTTAAAAATTGGAATTACTAACTTACCAGCACGCTGGTTCTCCGGAGGGTTAGGCAGAGATTTTAGCCCGCCACGCAACGCTGTATCTGCACATGCTTCATGCTTTATTTACATTCCCACATGATCTTCTGTTTCTGATTATTGACTTGACCCGATTCAAATATTTGTTTCGCTTGATCGTACCATGTCTATCTCGCGTTTCCTCGACAAGGTTGTATTGGAGAGTAAAACGTTAGACAGTTCGTAGCAAGGATCGCCAAAATAAAAATTACCTGTTAAATGTTGTAAAAAGCATTAACTTTGTGGCTTTGCATAATTTAAAATATAAACACACAAATTGGTTTTTGAACACTATAATTTATATTATATTCTACCGGTATTGGAAGAACCCTTCCTTTGTCACCGTTCCTTCCTAAACCATTTGAGTATAATATAAAAGTGGTGAAAAACAAATTTATATTTTTATATTGCAGAAATGTTAGCCTGTAATTTTTTTACTAATCCGAAAATATTGATGTTTGTAGCACCAATTGGTAAAAGCTCTCATTATTATCGTCAGAAATATTTATTCCCAGCGCTTATCAGAGTATTTAGTCTAGTTTTAAGTACGGTATGAATATTGCACCTAATTTTGCAATAACTTCAACAAAATTTTTAATCCGGATCGTGTCCCGAGTGGAACAAAAGTTTTACGCATCGGAAACATTCCAATTAATACACCACGTATAAATTTCAAACACTTCTCGATTGCATTCCGTGCATCTTATATATGACTACGGTAATAACGAATTAAGTTCTACACCAAAAAACTGGACAAATCATTTTCCTCGAGAAAAAATAATATACCGATTTATTTCAACAAATACTTTCCGAGTGCCAAAAACAAGTTCATGTTTATTTTTTTATTTAAAATAGATATAAGTGGGTACAGTGGTATTAAATAAATTTCATATGGGCACAAAATATATTCACAATCGCAATCTCACCAAAGAAGAAACTGGTTCTTGTGCTTAGTGATCGAGTTGCACTAATTATAATTATCTATATGTGTAGGTGTACATATATAGGATTCTGTTACATACTAAATATTGAGCAATTAAGAGAACAATTAGAAACATATAAATAAATTAGAGATGAATATGGACTAACAATAAATATAAATAAATGGAAAAACAGGCAATTATTCAGTTAATTATTCCTGACAAGTATAATTTCTGTCCGAAGGTTGTTGAAATACTTTATTCCTAAATAGATATAGTTGTTTTGCATTCGTTTGGTATTTTGATCTCGTATCTATATCTTTTTGATAGGTGGGTTTCAATGTTTTTGATGATATTATCTTTTTAAATTTGGATAATTCCATTTTTCTTGAAGATATCCTCTACTTGATGCACCCCGAAATCTATGAATAGCGTTTCTGTTGGGTATGCGGATTGTTTGTTTAGAATTCCTTTTATGATTAGCTTCTGTTATAATATATTACCAAATCTTTTCGTATACCTTCGAAAACTAAATATTTTAACTGAATAGAATAATTGAATCTTTGCACGGTAATAATGTTTCCTTATAGAAGTAGGTACTGTAAATTATTGAATTAAATATATTACCAACTATTAAATCAACCAAAGCAAAAAACCTATATTTCCACATACCTTTTTTTATCCACCATAGAATAAAGATGCTGGTCGTTACTGCAATATACCAGTAACCAGATATCCGAATTCTTTTCCACAGCTTAGAGATAAAACCACAGTTCCACCAACGAACGTAATACCGTTCTTCCATCCACACTCTAGGTACCCACCTGATGAGTCGTATATCGTTTTTCTGTCAACACGTTAGTTATCTAATTGAAGTGTCAAATCGCGTTGGAAAACAGACGCTTCATGGTCTGTACCTGACCGCCGCTATACGCTGAAATCAGCTAGCGAGGTCCCTGGCAGCGCGGTCCCTGTTAGAGGAGTCTCCGGTAGCGGGGCCTCAGGTAGCAGGGACTAATAATACCTCCGTGTCCGGCTAATAAGTCAGATCTGATGAGATTTTTATTCCTGCTTCCTGTTTCTCTTTTCCCCGGCGGCATTTCCAGATTTCTGTAATTGGATATGCCTTCGAAGGCTCCAATTAGCGCCAAGGATACTGCCTTACGAAGAGCAGATGGGGTATGTTTTTATAAATTTTGCGGTTTCTATCTGAATTCTTAATTAATTTAGTTACATCACACTTTAGAATCTTCGATAAAAAAAGTTTAATTGTGAAAAGCAACTGTATTTTTTAAAAGCCGTGAAGACAATTTTATTTTGTGGGTAATATTCCCTAAACAAGGAACGTTCCCGTTTTATCGAGATACAATATCCGGTTAGTGGCTAGGTGGCATCGCGTCTAAGTCCCACCCACGCATTGTGTGTTCAATTCCTCGGCTGGTTAAGTCCTCCATCACGACGCTAGCAAAAATTTTTCGCTCACTTTGATGGTAGTAGGAGATTTTAGAAAATTGTCAGGTTACTTGTAACCTGTGAATGTTAGTCTTTCTTTAAAAGCATATGCCGAACACTAAAAATACATAAAAATAATTTTTTTTAAATATTTTTTATTTAATTCTATTAGGTTTTACGCCCGGCCGGGCTTTAACATGCATTTTAAAAGAAAATATATCCAGTAAGATATAGAAAATTTTAAAAATATAAAGCTATTGATAATAAAATAATATTAGTAAAACATGTAACAGTAACATATAATATCATAGAGACTAGAACAATACTACATATAAGACACATCACTAAAACTACAATACTAACGCTATTTTTTCAATTTTTTTAATTTTTGCCATGTATACCATCAAATTATTTGTATCCTTGACGTAGATTCCTAAAATTTCTTGGAAAATTAACTAAAGGTCGCTGATTAAGTGTAATGTATGCATATATGTATGCAATGCAACCAACAGTAACCAATCTTTATGTTTTAATCCATTATTTTATTATTATTAATAAAAATGTGTATTTCTTATTTCATTAGTATTGTTGTTTTAATAAGTATGGTAAACAAACATCAACTAACTTGTTTTAATCAATTTTTATATTCTTTTTTATTTTCATCAATCTTTAGTTTTACAAAATATGTATGCTAATTTATCTAAAGTTTTCTTCACCTCAAACGGGAAATCCTCCTAGTTGGACAGTCAAAACCTTTTCCAACTCTATGAAAAATGTATCATGTCCTAAATAAAATAAATTAATAATATGTACGTAATAATTACTCGCCAGAAAATATCTCCCGAGTAAAAATAATAAATAATCAAAGTAAAAATAAATATAATCAGAAGGAGCGGGTTCATTTCCCATCGGCGGTATTTACTTTTACTCGGGAGATGTTTTCAATTCGTATGGATATTTCAGGCGCAAAAATATTGTTTAGTAACATTAATTTGTTATCCTTTGTGCCATGCATAAAAAACCTTGTCTTACAAACATTAGTTTATCATAAAAAAATAAAAATATATTATTATCTGTACATAAAAATTAATGATTCTTTGTTTGTCCCATACTCGTTCCTCCACCATTCATTTCGGTGAAAATTTCAAAGATGGTTTTTATTAGTGCCGGAAGTGTTTAGAGAGCGGTAGAAGAAGTCGGAGACGCTCGAAAAAAACTCAACGCAATATCTTTGCACTGGAATGAGATACGGAGTCGAATTAAAGTCAACAAAATGTATTTTTGAAGTAAATAGAAAAATTCGGGGGTGCCCGAGAAAGACATGTATCGAATATTTTTGTAGTAAAATAAAACGTAAGTGAAGAAAGAGATGTAAGGACAGTGTTTGAGTGAGAAGTGAATGGTTGAAAAGTTCGAGGACGCCATGGCATGATCAAGTGAAACAAACATCTTAAAAATGCACACAGTTGTCAGGTACTCTAAAATTCGCAACCTCAAAACTTTACCTCAAACCATTTATAATTCCCCGAGCATCGTCGGGTACACGTTAGCTAGTACATATTCATATTTCACTTACCCTTGTTTTCGACAAGACAGTCTATATATTTTAAATAATTTTACAAAATGTAAATACCTCACCTGCGCATACTCTGGCAGTATATTGCTTCCCGAACTATTTTTGTTTTATGTTCCCTCTGTATCGGGCTACATTCTTTAACGCTGAGTTAAAGATAAATCTCTGAAATATAACGACAGTCAGGGTAATCCAACGCACTTTTTTTATTTAATATTCGACAAAATAACATTTACTATTTATTTCAAGGACAAATTTTCAATTAACAATGTAATAAATAAAAAACAACATGAGATGGCTACGAAAGGAGATCACATATTCATGAATAAAAAGTAAGACAAAAAATGTCCATAAAGAAGATAACGTGGTATGTTTATTAAGTAATATAAACATCACTATCTTTCATTTTGAATAATATCATTTTTTTGAACACTCATTCTTCCTTTACTTTCCACACTTTCAGATATATCGTAATATATTTTCTTTTCCATATAACAGGCAATAGTCAAATTTTTTTATGTTTTATTATTCTAATTATATCGTGTGTGAAAATTATAAATAAACTAGAGCTCAACTCTGACCCTTGTGGAACACTCATGTTATTTATATTGGTTCCGTTACGGAGCATTCAACTTTGAATTGGTTTTCTTTGAATGAGCCTAGGGCCATGGACAACGTGTGATTGTAATTTATGTAAAATGGTTACAATTTTAACAAAGACATAAAAAACAACAGTGAAATGGCTGTAACACGTATAAGTTTATTGAATAGATGGTTTTCATTACTTCTGCACAAACGTAAGCTTACAAAATGGCACATAGCATTGATTCAATGTATTGTAATGTTACTACCAATCGGCAATCCCCGACATTTTAGATGAAAATATCGCATTTCAGCTGATTTAAAATACTAAAACTAATTAAATTAATAATTGACTCATTATTATCTCCTGAACAATGCATGTCAGTTACTGTTCCTCGCATTGTTACGTTTGTACTACACGCAATACAATATACGTGTGTATTATAATATTATCATACTGTTGCTACAGTAATAGGCAGAAGGGGAAATCCGGGCAAAGGGAGTAGGTTAAGGTTTGTTTGAAGAAAAAAACACACTTTGCATTGATAATTAAATGTTTTCGTTGTAACACTGATTTGATAACTTCTTTATAAATACTATCCCGAATGAAAAACATTCAAAGAAAAATTTAATTATTTAGAAATAAAATATTTAGTAAGTCTAGGGAAAATCTAATCTGCTTGGGTTAGCTAGGCAAAGTGAATTTAGGTTGTCGCACACATATCACATGTCAATCCAACACCAGAACAATATCATCTTACCTCGAGCCGTTCCTTTTTGTGAACCTCCACATTACAACGCCCACTAATCAGCACTGTAACGGCATCGCCTCGCTTCGTGATCAATTGCTGAAATTAGACGAGGCGGTACGAATCCGATACCGAGCTGATAAGCGTGCATTGACTAACTATTCGACACATTTATCACACATAGACGACTCATCACCATAGCAAGTGCAAACTTTACGGATACATTGTAGACACTCGGCACATTAGATAAACCATCAAGAAAAACACATTAATTAAATTTAGCTTAGTAAGTACGTAGACAAAGCGGTACCCATTCTGCCCTACTCCGTTTACCCGGAGTGCTAACTTGACACAACACCCAAAAGCATTCAAAATATAATAAAGTTAAAACAAATCAACTTGATCACAATTCTCCCATCTGTAACTTACATTAAAATATTCAAGTATAAGCTATTTAAAAAATACAAAAAATTCTTACTTTTTAAAATGGGTATTCCAGATATTTTGTTGAACTAGAACACTTTTTTCGGACAGAAGAATTTTCACCAACTAACTCTGTATAAAATTCTAAATGATGCATTTGACAGTCTAGAATTGCTTGTATTGATAAGCTTTCGAATTCGACTATTTTTAACTAGATGTCGGGATTTATTTCTGTGAGGAAATTCTGGAATTAACAATAATATTATTGTGTATTCCTCATTTACCAGAATACTGATTGAGGGAAATAATTAATAAATCGTATATTCACTCTACCCGCAGTACTCTATTTGCCCTAGTCTCCCCTACTGTAAATATTTTGTATATACGCCCAGGGATGTGCAGGTTCAGTATTCACTGGTAGATCACTCTATCAATGTTCAATATGTTCAATGTGCAATGTATGACATCGGTGTTAATCATCATTGAGTGCGTGCTCTGACGCCGGGTGTATTGGTGCGATACGTAATGAACTAACAGACAACAGACACGGAGCATTCTCGGCACACGGGGTGATTGCTGACGGCTGAGAGAATTGTGCCCAGAACATTCTATATCCTATTATATTGTGTATCAAGTATACCCACCCTTATGTAGAACTGTATTATAAGCAGGTATTATCGCTCACTGTCATCATAACTCTGCAGTCACCGTTCTGTACGTACAACGAACACGTCGGTTGTATGTAAGACCACGTCAATGGAAGTAATTAAACGCATTGTTATCATAATTGCTAAGCTATTTCAACAAAACATGGTATTTACTCTCGTATAGACTCATAGACTCTGCAAAGTAGTAGAGATCGTTGTATTTGAATAAAGTGCTGCGGAATAGAATTCGTTTTAAGAGTAAATAAAAAGAAAAGTAAATAAATACATGAAATTTAACAATGATATTATTATACTTTACATTTCTTGCCTAGAATGACTCTTGAAACTTTCAAGGCCTATGCTGAAAATGTCAAGATCCCTAGAGATATCACTTAGCAGCACCATACCCCGTGTAATGCTACGCTGGGGCGTCACTTTGTTCTGCCAATGTAGTTGATGGTGAAAACCCTGGGCAGTGGGTGTTTGATACGAATGATTCATAGCATTCGACAGAGTAGTTATCAATGAAATATTCTTTATTATTCTTAATTCTCTTTCTGAAAGGGCATTCCCATTCCTGCTAGATTGGAGACTTTTATAATACCACTCAGAGAGCAAATCTATGTGTTGCATGAATCGCGGGTACTAGACATACATTCTTGTATAAAGATACCATTAAATAAAATTTTGAGTTTTAAAAAATATATTGGAGAAATAGACGATAATAAACTAGACAATAAAACACATTAGCTGGTAAATTTTAAGATATCAGGATATAAATATTAAATAGAATCAAATATAAAATTTAAGATATACCTAATATGAAACGTACAAATAAGAAATTATCTTAAATGAAAAATGGAAGAAAGTGCACAATATCTATCAATTAATATTGTTTTTGAAAATAGAGGGAAAAATAAATTAATTAAAAAAAATAGTGATTTATTTTTGGGGAATTATGCCCTGCTGCGTTACCTGCTTCTTTGGCCAACGTTTCGGATAGCCTAGCTTTTACAAGGATTTTAAAAACAGAATATATATAGTGCGCCATCCAAAGATATTAGAAGAACGAGATATGCTATGTTGGCCGCCGGACCGTAGCCGGAGTACTACTTAATTAGGGTACTTTGAACGGTATCGGGACGTGTACGCACAGAAATCTGTTCTATGTATTAGTGCGGATACCTTAGCGATGCCTTAGCGTAAGCGAAGGTGTGCAGTAGTATTGGTGAACAAAACCGGCGACACTCGGCAAAACAATTCCACTCAGTACGAACTGCGCATAGCACATCTCGTTCTTCTAATATCTTTGGCGCCATCGAAAAAAAAAATTAAAGCAGATATAAAAGCAAACTGATATACTAAATATAAAACAATGTTAGTAAAACATGAAACAGTAACATAAAATAATATAGAAACTAGAACAATACTACATATAAGATAAATTACTAAAACTACATAACCAACGTAACGTACAATAGAGTCGAAACAGTGGTAAGATCATTATGTCTTATAACAACGGGTGTTTTACTGAGTGCGGTGAAGTAACATTTTCTACTATTGTAACAAAGAAAAAAGATACTCAGCATGATTGTGTCTATTTTATGATGACTCACCAACAAGTGCACGGATTTAATTGAAATTTTCATTAGACGCAACGATAAAGTAAAAAAGCTCTGTCTGGGTAATTTAATAATTTGTTTTCTTAGTATAGTAATAATGAATTAATTTGATTCTTAATTTAATAAGAATTAAAAAATATACTTGTAAAATTAGAATGTAGTGACAATGATATAACGTGTGGTTCTTTGCAGGGTATATAAAATAGCTTTCTCTCAGAAACGTATGTTTCTAATTTTTTACATTTATCTTTTTAAACCAAACTTCCATTTAAAATCAAAAGATTTGTAAGCAGGTACTAAATACCTATCTAGTTTAAATAATAATATATACGATTTTTGATATTTCTAATTTTGTGTGACGGTGTGGGTACCGCCGCTCCGGAAACAATTCTTTGAATAACCAACACCTCTGCCATAGGTCGCCCCAAGTGGTTCGCAGCGTTTGATAACTTAGTGTTAAGATATTGGCGGCTAATGCGCCTGACAACCAGCAGCGTGGTAGGCCGGATCGGGAAAGGCCGGTTTGGGAAAACAATTTGATCTCTCCAGCTGGTCTCTCTCGACCCATCGTCTTCCATTGCGGCGGAAGGGATGGGTCCATACGTCCGTCACTCCTGGACACACTGACCCCTAGAAGCCTACCCATACCTCATACCTTTTTTCTTCCCTCAACTTGCTCTACATCCTTTCCTTAAAAAGACCCTTTAAACAGCATCTCCAAAGCTGACGTAGGCCCTAAGGAAAATTATATTCCTCAGAGCCTCCTTTGTGGTGTATTTTTTTAATAACAAATAGGGAATTATACAGTTTTTCCAAATAAAGTCAATGTCACAATGACAATAATTATAATATATAACTTTTATCGGGCAGGTGTAGGTGCCGTAATAACTCAGTCAAAGTTAGCCATCTAGTCGAAGTAAGGCTTGCTTGTCTTTCACCAGGGTTATACTGATACTGGGTGATAACCGAGAAAAATAACTATTGCTGATTTGAATCTTTTCAAATGATTGGTAATTCCGAGTGAAAATGAGACTTTAGGTCTTACGATTGAATTAACAGGTTTCCTGATAAACTTTGCAAATCTTTCATCTGTTTTGACAACACGATAATTTTGACCGGTCGGTGGCCGAGTTGACATCTCGCTTGGGTCCCACTCAGGCGTAGTGTGTTCAATTCCTCGGCTGGCTTAGTCCTCCATCACAACACAAGCACCATTTTCAGCTTTCTGTGGTGGTAGTAGGAGTTTTTCAAATATTTTCAGGTTATTCGTAACCCGGGAATGTTTGTCTTTCTTTTAAAAAAAAAAATATATATACTAAAAGTTCAGTATCAGGAGACCTGTTAATTCATTCAATTCATCAAGACCTGTCATCACATTTTCTCCGTGAACCACTCTAGAACATGCCACCAATATATCGTATTGATATTTCATTTATACTACTTAAATGTAAATAAAAACCAAATCATTAAAAAAATAAATTATTTAATTGGATGAGGAATAACACAAAATTATCAAATTATGAGGGCAAATGAATATTTTTGAAAATAATTTTATTGTTTTCACCAATCGAATTAATGTGATAAGTATATAAACCCTCAATGTTCCGCCCACTGCTTGCACACGAGGATTGTGTTTGTCTTACTCTGAGCTCGGTAGCTATTTCAGTCCAGAAATCTGCTCAATAATAGGTACCTACCTGAGAGGAGCTTCCGCAGATTAACCACTTGTTCCGCCGGATGCTGGCCGTGATCAAATAAGTAGTAGGTATATACCTAAACGTCCTTCCTCCGATCGTACGATTTCATGTAATTTCGTCTATTTATCCATTCATATCAGTTTCAGTATATCGTAAGATCTGCTTTTCAAATCTATGCACTTATTGTATAGGTATGTGTATGGCTGGTTGGTATTTGGAAATGCACATAGCAAATAACGACAATGGAAAATATAACTCACCATTTGCATATCATGCATTCTTACAAGTATTACAAAAAAATTACACCTTGGGTACATGAATATTCGAATACCGTAATTGCTCCCCACTGTTAAGTCAAGCAAGTGGGACTATGGCGTCTACAATAATTATATGTTGTTAGGCCAAAGAGAGTGAGAAAGGTATGGAGACGGAGAATGGGAATGTTTGAAAGTACCTATCTATTCAGATATAGTCACCAAACACGGCTAAACTCTGAACGTTCGTCGACTGCCACGAGACAAGGATTTTCTTCTACCAGGTGAACGATGGGTGCACGTTTTAAGTATTCTGTTGTTAACTTCAATTTTTAATATAAATCTGGGTGTTTTCTCTTTCTAACACCGCTTGGTTCATTTTTTTTAAGGGAAACACATTCACTTCTACGAGACTATGAGAGCTGTTAAAAATACGTATTGACTCTATAACAGATTGACTCTACGGGAGATAGCTGTTTGTTCCCAAAACCGAACAAATTAGCCTGAGGAGTTAAGGCTTGATGATCAATGAGCAACACAAGGTACAAATGAATGTGTGCATGTACGATCCAATAAACACGTTGCATCGACGCCACTACTCGAATCATTTTGGACATCAAAGATAGATTCATTGAACTGGACATGTACACCAGAATTCCAGATAATCCAGACAGATTTAGAGCAAATATTTCCACCTAGTTTCCCTGAAAGCTAGCTTCCAATTAGCAACTAAACTTTGATAATTTTAGAAGAATTATAAGTGATTTGATACTTTTATACAAATTATCTGATGACTCAATGGATGCACCAGACTTTACAAAACTCTAATAACGTTCCGAATACCAAATCGTAACATGAGACTTCCAGAGTTGTTCTTTGTTTATTCGTCGAAAACAAACAGTTCATTCATTCCTCAGTCCAAAATCTATATACGATGTTGTGATATATATTCGTTAAGTAAAACAATACGCCAATTTTATTTTTATAATATTTCGCTTGCATAGATTTATGTAATAAATACTCTGAAATTGATCACGAAAGTTCTGTTATCATTTAAAAGATGCATAATTTATTTTTATTTATCAATAGATAAGTAACTAAGCATACATTATTGTTAAAATTATCGTTACCTTGATAATTATTTATTTTTGGCAAAGTTTGTAAATAATTCTTCTAAGTCATTATTAACAATAATTTATTTTTTTAACTTTTTGTACATATTTTTTATAAGTTATTATTTATAATTAACTTAGTTTTATATTTATCTTTACACTTTATACTGTAAATTCTACATTATACTTAACTTTATATTTAATCGTTACACTTTATACCGTATATTATACTTTAAACTTTATTCTGTTTACTTTATACTTTTTAACTTTATATTTATGTTAATTCCACACGTAAATGGTGACAAGACAGACGTCAAAAACTACAGACCAGTAGCCGTATTATCAGTGCTACCAAAAATATTTGAAAAAATGATTTGTTGGAAATTAAGTCTCCAGATTATGCCATTCATTGGAGAAAATCAACACGGTTTCCTTCTAAAGAAATCAACAATCACAAATCTGCTTACTTTCTCAAGATTGGTAGCCACTGGTTTAGACTCAAGGCACTCAACAGATGTAGTTTACACCGACTTTTCCAAAGCATTTAACCGTGTTAACCATGATATCCTACTGAGGAAAATGTTCAAACTAGGCTTCTACCTACCAACACTAAATTTTTTCTCATGATATTTAAAATCCCGAAACCAATTTGTTTCGGTAAATGGACATAATTCGAAAAAAATCTCAGTGAAATCTGGAATTCCTAAAGGGTCTAACCTCGGACCGCTGTTATTTCTAATACTAATAAATGACATCCAAAACTATGTTAAGAATAGTAAATGTCTACTGTTTACAGAACCTTAAAATTCTGATGGAAATAAGCTTCCAACAAGATTGTCTTAAAATGCAAGCTGATCTGTATGCACTATCTGAATAGTCGTTGATAAACAAATTAGATTTCTTCATAAGACCCAATTACTTGGTGGTTAGACATTATATTTTTAAAATTAAAACAATCACTTTGTATTTAACCACGAATATTTATTATTTTACACATCCTATTTATTATTTTATTATTTTTCAGATTTATTATTTTACACTCCCTTCCACTTATTGATTATCCTTTGTATCGCTTTCAAATAATGTTATTTTTGTCTAATTATATTCTTTCTCCCTCTGTCTGTCAACCTATATATAACCAACAACTCTGTCTTAGTATTTAGTTATTATTATATCCTGATGAAGCTTGGTCTAAGCGAAACCGGTCGATGTGTAAAATAATAAATATTCGTGGTTAAATACAAAGTGATTGTTTTAATTTTAAAAATTAGATTTCAATACAAAAAAATATGTCACTATGTCTCGTCACTCGTTCTCTAAATACCATACTTTACGATTATAAGATAAAGGGCAAAACACTATCATGTGTAAATTCCGAAAAGGATCTCGGTGTCGTCTTTGATCCCGAACTGAAATTCTTTGACCATATATCGTAGCTCACTCAGTCTTGCTACAAACTTATTGGGTTCGTCATTAGGACATGCAAGCAGTTCAATAACCAAGATGCTATGTTAGCATTGTTCGATGGCATACTGAGAAGCAAGCTGGAGTATGCGAGCGATGTTTGGGCACCGTACCACCAGAAGTACATTAATATGATAGAGCAAATCCAGAAGAAATTTCTTAGGTATGTCTATATCCGGACGCATGGAACATATCCTAGGTTCATGCACCATATCGACTTACTTGAGGAAACTAATTCTGTGAGTCTGGAAACTAGGCGGAAAGCAAGTCTAGCTATTATGTCTTTCAAAATTTGGAACAATTTTATCGATAGCCCATTCCTCTTAGGATGCTTTATATGTACCAGACCACTACAGCCGAAGTCGATACCATGATCTATTCAGAGTACCAAAAGGCAAAACCGACGTCCTGGCAAAGTACAGCATGACGAGGAGAGTGGTGATATTGAACGAACTAGCAAAGAATTTAGATGTAAGTGACTGTTCTCTAAATGACCTAAAACAATTATTGAAAAGTCACATAGCTAAATGCTGATATGATGTAAAATTGTACTGTATGATATGATGTAAAATTGTACTGTAACTGGAATGAATGTTCTGTTGTACAGTAAAAAACCGTTTGTATTTAAATAAATAAAATTTCAGGAAACCTATTAATTAATTCGTAAAAGGCTTGCAGTCCTGTTTTTAACCGGATTACGAATAATTTGTTGAGATTTTCAATAAACTAGCAACACTCATTTTTCTTCGTCCATGTTGGAAATAAATTCAGTTCCGTTTATATTGTGGCTACAAAATGCGCGCGTGGTGACTGCCTATAGTTTCATTTATTCCATACTAAAATATAAATCAAAAATTTCTTTAATTTTGTTTAGAAATGCTACGTTACCTTTTACCGTTTGTTTAAAAAACGCTTGGGGGAGATATTTCTATTTGTGAAAACGCTCTTCAAGTGGCCTCACAACAGTTTGATGATGCATTCAGAAATCGAAACAGATGTTACGCGTAATAATAACTACACAGCAGAACTTGTTAATACATTATTACACTATTTTTTTATAATATTATTTTTTTTTTTTTTTTTTTTTTTTATTTCCTTTATTTTTTCCCAATTTACATATTTCACAATACAAGTTTTTTAATAATATGAAAGGGAACCCACTAAGGCGCAGCCTGTGCGTGGGTAATATAATTTAATACATTAGATTTTTGTACCTAAATCACATAAAAAAGTAAGACCAAAACTCTTCATAAGCCAGGAATCATAGAATTGATAAGCTTCCGGATTCCACAACGTAATTCAAGAAATTCTGGGACTAACTAGAATATGTTTTCCTCTTTGCCAAGAATACTAATGGAGGGAAACAATTATACCAAACCTTTGTACATCTTCAATTCATCTTTAAACAAATATAAAATGTTGTAATGAAGCAATTCAGTTATATTCAATAAATAATGTATCTTGCTATTTATATGTAAAAGCCCCGAAAAAGGGCGTTAATTAATAAATAAAAAGCTAATCTTCTTGAATTTATGGTGTTATTTTTTGGAAATCGGGACATCCTTTATCCTTAATCTATCTGCTTCTACGTTCATATTATCCTTAGTGTATTGTCTTGTGTTCGTAACTATGTGGAACAATGAATGTGTCAAGATGGTGTTTGCGCCATTACGTTCAGATTATTTATTTTGCAGCCATTTTTACGGCATACTTGGACGAAGCGCTGGAACGACCATGCCATAAATGAAGAATAGGCTATTAATAAAATATTAATCGCATTAAATCTGTACGCAGGTTCTTGAAAAATAAACTTTTTTTGCATAATATTTCCGATATTACGTGTTTGTAAGAAATTTTTATTTATTTGATTTTTCACGCTCAGCTGAACCATCACATGTTTCATTTTTTACTTAGATAAAAAAACATCAAAATGTGCATAACATAAAAAAAATACTTCACAACGTATGATGGAAAAAATAAGAGACAAGTTAAAAATATTTTTCTAAAACACTATTGGATCCACTATTGAAGAGATTAGCCGATAGAAATGTTTTGGTGGTTTGCCAGAAGTAAGGTCAAACCGCGCAGATCATACTTTTATCGTTTTATAATTTCAGTAAACGTACATAAAATTATATAGGTATTTAGTAGCACAATACATAAATTAAATAATTCGAATGCAGAGCTAGGCAGTTTTTTTATTTTATTTGGTGTTCTGATTGCGGACAAAAATTATAAAAAGAACTGTCTATATCTAGTGATTGATTCGTTTATTATGTTGACAAGATTCTTATAATCGTTACCTAAATTCTGTGAACGGCAAACGGGCGTAAGTAATTGTGTTTCCGTGTTGGAATTGTCGCAATAATACGGTAGATAATTCCTCGATCTTGATTTGCGAGGTATACGGGATGAAATCGAGTAGATTAGTTGAGGGCTGTGAATTATTGTATTTAATTTGTGATTTTATGTAAATTAATTACTCATAGAAAAGCAAAAAAATGTTAGTTTTTAATTATCAAACTCTTCTTGAAAGAAATTTGAAATTCTAAATATTTTTTATTTATATTTTAAATAATTTAATGTAATTGCATTTTATCAAAATGAAAATATTGTATTTTTAAAAGTTTTTAGCATCCATTAATGCGTTATTTACATTGCCCTTTTCATTTTTCCTAAATTATAACAAAATATTACGAATTTTACTATTACAAAATCTTGAATTTTATCTTTAGTAGAATATTTAATTGTCTTTTGTTCGATTTTGTAAAGAACATTAAATTCAAAAAAATCTTTTTATTCTTTGAAAAGAATTTCTGAAAATTGTCCAGAATATGTCTAGCAAAAATAACAGGTATTTCATTAATGGTTTTGTAGTTTTAACTATTTTTGTCATGAACGCAAGATAAATAATATAAAATAATAAGATCTATTTACCTCACGTTCCATAGTGGAAGATACTCTCAGTATTGCCCTAGTGAAAAACTATCAATCCTCACGATAGGAACGTGCCATGAAATGTATGTATCCAATGATTTTATTGATGACCAAACTGAATGTACATTTCTCTCATTCCTTCCCTCTCCAGTACAGCCACACAACTCACGGCATACCACAATTGGGGAAGTTAGATCTCTTCTACAGTATTCATACAAAATTCACGATTCTACGTCAAAAAACGGAAAATTGAGTAGGGAGGCGAACGGCAACCTGTCTTAGCGTTTACAAATTATTAACAGTCGTCTATTTATCTTGACGCACATTCTTTACGTAATGCCGAACCCCGTTTTTATAAAAAAAAACATTACTGCGTTATATATATTTAAGTTAATTTAAATTATTTGACGATTGACAAGCGCGTTCGTTGGGAAATACGTCATAGCGTTTTCAAAAGTCGTCTATTTTGCCTAGTGCGCATTCTTTACACAATGCCGGGCCTTCGCTCCATTGAAATGAGCAATACGGCCGCACTGCAGTCGAATTCTTTTTCTATTTAAAAATTGTCAACGTTATTTTATGCAGTCTCGGAAAATTGCTTACTTTATTAAAATGTTTCGTCGTCGGTCTTATCGAATGCAAATACTACGTCGCTTGCAAATATTTATATAAAATAAAATTTCCGTTCTAACAAATAATGATAACAAAATTCCAAAGTCTGTAAACTATTCCGCTGAGGAGATATTAATTTATAACCGAAGTTGGGACAAGTGGGATTTGAAAGTGTTTCCAACAAGTTTTATTTAATGTAAATTTTTCTTAAATATTATCTGCCAAGAAATGTTAAAAAAATAAATAAAGTCAACTAAGCGGTTCTGCGCGTAAGACATGGTTCAAAAAGCTATTAAAACACAAAAAACGTTTTAAAAAACTCTCTTGGTGGCCTTTCACAGATAGAGACCATCTTACTTAAATATTTTCATTAACTTTCAAGCTATATATATAAATTCTTTAAATATTTCCAATTTATAGATGTTTTTCATATCGGCACCATTCTACTAGGTACTAATGGAAGTAATTATTTTGGTGAAAAATTAACCTAGTACCAGCATTTTTTTAAAGATACTATGTGTTACTACGGTATTAGTTTGGCAACAAATAAAATTTAACGAAATGAAGAATCCTTCACTAATGCTCTGAAATGAATAGATCGTTTTGAACAGAAAAATTATAAAATTTAAAAAAATATATATTATGAAATAAATCAAAAAGATTCTAAAATGATTGGCAAAAGGGCTTGCTTAGGGTAATAAATGGTACGATACCGGCTGAAGCGTATCAGCATAGCATACCGCAATGAAACGGGTAAATTAAAAAAAAATAGAGTGACTTCCAGAGTGAGAGCGGCGAAGTTATCCATGGCTCCATACCAAAAAGCCCAGGAGTGTCAGGATATAAGATGATCCGATTACAAATTCTCCATGAATCCAGTCCCAATCTTTAGGTGATGATGGCTTTACTTGCGAGTTATTTGTTAATTATGGATTCACCGTCCGTCAGTCCAGAGGTGGGCCAAATTTCTCGGCTGTCGTACAATGAATGAGCCCTTTCCCCAGATTCTCCTTCCCAGGCTCTGGCAACCGCAGAGTGTCAAAAATCCAGTGTCAGCAATATGGCCATACACAATTGTGAATTGCATAAGTACTGGAGATGCCATACACCGACACCATATATTTAAATCGATCAGACGAAGCCACACACCATGTTACCAATCATTTATGTAACACATGTACGCATGTAATGGCTTGATATGCCACTTTCGGCATATCAAGCATTACTTCGTTCCTTTTCCATAACTCGAGGCGCAGAATTAGATGTCTCTGGAGCCAGCGGAATTACCCAACCGATTTGTGAAATATTTTATTGCTAAAATAATAGAGGGAGAGTAAGTATATGCGGAAGAGGATATAAAAAAATTGAGACAGGTTGATTTCCAGAGTTCGGGAAACTGATTTCAAATTAAAAAAGAAAAACTATTTTTAGTTCCTTTTAACAATGGTGCATAAATATTGGTGAAATATTAAACATCTCTAAAAAAGAAAATATGCAGGTACATTCAAAGTGCCGAAGCAGCAATACTAAAGTTTCATGATATTGCAATCCTACAAGTGAAAGCCAGCTACCCTTATAAAAGCACTGTCTCGCCGCCTCATTCACGCTGCAGGGTAGAGAAAAATGATTAGTCAGAGGCCATAGAGGTTTTCGTCCCCAGCCACCCTCACCTCACCTCACCTCACCTGCGCCACCCCCTCCCCTCCCCCGGCACCTCTTTGCCTGCTTACTGCCACTGGCGGCTGCCACCTTACCTCCACCCTAAGGGGTAGGATTGCATTGCTCGACCCTTGCTGAATGCAGCCTTACATGGCCTATACACACTTTAGGAGGTGGGAGGGGGGAACTTAAGGGCTGTGTTTTAGTTATTTTAATATTACATATTCATTTTTGGTAAAACAGTAATATTACTTATTGAGATTGAAAATGCTAGTTACTTAAAAACGATCGTGCGATCGAAACGATATTCACCACTCATGCTCACCTCCACACCATCCAGCCACCTAAGTGTGCTTGTGATCACCTCCACACCGTACAGCTATCCAAGAGTGCAGTTTTCTCCTCCATACATATTCGACGGCCGGCATAGTCCAGTGGTAACGCATTGGACTGCCATTCCGAAGGTCGCGGGTTCGAACCCGGCGTGCGCAAATAAATTTTATTTGATTAATTTGTGTTATTTCACAATTAATTAATTAAAATAATATATAGTATATTTGCGGCACGTTCCAGAGTGGAAGATACTACCAGTATCGCCCTGGTGTAAGACCACCATTCAGAATTGAAACGTTGCTCCAAATGGCTTTAGCCGTGTTTAGTGACTAGATCTGAATAGCCAGGTACTTCCCCACCTTCCTCTTTCCCTTCCCCACTTACCTTCAGCCTCACAACATCCCCCAATTGGGGATGCCATAGTCTCACTGGCTCCAGACGGGAGCAGTTGGGACTCTTGTGAGGTATTCACTATAAAAAAAAAAAATACAGACCATCCATCTAAGTGTGCTATATTCACTTCCACGCAATCCAGCCATGTAAGTGTGCTGTATTCGCCTCGACACAATCCAGCCACCTAAGCGTGCTGTGTTCACTTCCCACCATTCAGCTACGTTCGCTGTATTCCCCTCTACAGAACCCAGCTACATGAGTATGCTGTGTTCACCTCCACACCATGCAGTCACCTAAGTGTGCTATATTCGCTTCCAGACCAACAAGCCATCTAAGTGTGCTGTTATCATATTAACCTAATCGGTGGTGTAAATATTATAATTAAAAAAGTATATTATTATAAGTTGTAACTATTATTACGGGAAAAATTATTTAGGACAGTTTTCATCACCAAAATCCAATTATCAAATTAAACCTTTACCTTTACCGAACATAACTTCTTCAACTTAAACACCTACATAAAACATTATAATATTTCATTGAAACAAAGAGAGAAAACCTCCTCTCCTGTAAAATTTGTGGTTTGAACAAATAAGCATTAGGTATATTTTATGTCAAATTTATAATAAAGATTCCAGCAACTTTGTATACAGCCCTTGTTATGTCAACGAAAACCGAGTACATTAAAGCCCATGGCGAGATAATCAATAAAATGGTGCTTATAAAGGTATTAATGCCCTTCTGAAATTTATTGACAATTTCCAAATAGTTAATATTACAGATTCTCGCCTTTGTTAGGGTCACAACTTCCTCCCTGAAATAAACACAGGTGCTCGCACGGCCCACTGCTGCGAATTTGAGACGAGGAATGTAAAATTCCAAACATTTCATCTCGGACTGTAGGGATAGGAATACACGTTTGGAATGTGCAGTCACTAACCGTATGCCTTTATTACATGCCGAGGTCGAACGGACGCAATGAAATATTAATATTCCATTTTGGTACTGACTTCAGACAGATGTCCGGCATTGTTTGAAAACTGAAATAGATTTTTTTTCTGAAAAATGGTTTGATTTAATTGTTACTTTGCAATTAGTATGTATATACCTAAAAAAACTTTTCAAATGAATTCTCAATTAGTAAACAATAAAATATAATAAATTTGACGATCGATCGTTTCGCCGTTTTTGGTACAATTTGATTCGTCCATAAGGAGTTAATAAAATTTTATAGTACGGTGGCACTAACCGGCTTCAGTTGAGAAAAGTATTGAAAATTTTTTTAGATTAGAAACGATTTCACTACTCTTATTTTTGCGAGTAAAGGCGAATTTTTTAAAAGTTGAAAAAATCTTTGCTAATTTATTGCGATTTCTGCTTTGTAAAGTAATTACATCAATAATTATTTGTTTTTCAATTTGCAATATACTCGTACATTTTTCTTTATCAATTGATTGGATTCGATTTTTATGTCATATCGGTCTGTTTATTTTCAGATGAGTACTCTCCGCCAAAAGTTGGACCTTTGAAAAATGAAAAAGGAGTAGGTACATGCTCACAATATAAATTAAAATTGTTTGGCATAAAAAAATTTGGAAAATTCAGTTAAGATTTAACTCATAAATTCTTGGAAAAACAATAATAATTCGTAAAATTCATTAGAATTTTAAAATAAATAAAAATATTTGAATTACCCCAGTTGAAAGAGAGAGTAACACAGTAAAGATATCAATGTAATAATTTTATTATGAATAGTTAATGATTTTATCATAAATTTGGGAATCAGATGGATTTCTTACGTCTAAAAGATAGTTTTTATTAAAAATATTAATATTTATTTTTCGGAATAACTTTATTGAGTAAAACCTCAAATTGTAATATTTAAATATTGAAGACAATATTAGTGGTTTCTAAACGAAAATCTGAAACAGAAAAATCAGAAAAGGAAACGGTCACATCTGGGACTCGAACCCAGGACCCCTGTCTTTCCGGGACAGTGCTCTACCAACTGCGCTAATGGGACCCTATTCTCCTCCGTCACTTTTAACTGTATCATACTTCGAATAAGAACTACTAACATTGTCTTCATTTTTTCACCGCACATTTTTATTGGCAACTATCTTTATGTATGATCGCAAGATTCAACCCGAACTAAATGCAATCCAGACAGCGTCTTTTAGATAAACCTATCTTATTTTTTTATTTAATGTGCGACATCTGTTGACTTTTCTTCAATTCTAGAATGAATATTTATTTTTCGGAATAACTTTATTGAGTAAAACCTCAAATTGTAATATTTAAATATTGAAGACAATATTAGTGGTTTCTAAACGAAAATCTGAAACAGAAAAATCAGAAAAGGAAACGGTCACATCTGGGACTCGAACCCAGGACCCCTGTCTTTCCGGGACAGTGCTCTACCAACTGCGCTAATGGGACCCTATTCTCCTCCGTCACTTTTAACTGTATCATACTTCGAATAAGAACTACTAACATTGTCTTCATTTTTTCACCGCACATTTTTATTGGCAACTATCTTTATGTATGATCGCAAGATTCAACCCGAACTAAATGCAATCCAGACAGCGTCTTTTAGATAAACCTATCTTATTTTTTTATTTAATGTGCGACATCTGTTGTATTGTCTTCAATATTTAAATATTACAATTTGAGGTTTTACTCAATAAAGTTATTCCGAAAAATAAATATTCATTCTAGAATTGAAGAAAAGTCAACAGATGTCGCACATTAAATAAAAAAATAAGATAGGTTTATCTAAAAGACGCTGTCTGGATTGCATTTAGTTCGGGTTGAATCTTGCGATCATACATAAAGATAGTTGCCAATAAAAATGTGCGGTGAAAAAATGAAGACAATGTTAGTAGTTCTTATTCGAAGTATGATACAGTTAAAAGTGACGGAGGAGAATAGGGTCCCATTAGCGCAGTTGGTAGAGCACTGTCCCGGAAAGACAGGGGTCCTGGGTTCGAGTCCCAGATGTGACCGTTTCCTTTTCTGATTTTTCTGTTTCAGATTTTCGTTTAGAAACCACTAATATTGTCTTCAATATTTAAAAATATTAATACCAAGAATTTTCTTCAAAATTGTAGTTTATTAAATAATGAAGTTTTTAGCGAAATAAGGGCGGCTTTCTAATCGTTTTTCGAGATGTTATTGAACTCTGGGTAGTTATGTTGAGATATTGCGAAAGAGAATCATTATTTTATGTTTTCTTGTACCAAACGGTAATTATTTTTTTAATAATAAATAATATATAATTTGATTTCTTTTGACAACAACTGTTTTTAACATAACAAAGAAAAATAATCACTCTAGCGATATTTATAGCTACCCAAATATAGGCGCGTGATTTATATGAAATGGAATTACTTATATATTGTTATATTTTATATAAAACCCGAAAATATATGATATACGGTGAAGTCTAGATGAATTCACAGACTTTAGAGGTTATTATACATTACTATAAATAATTGGAGGTATGATATTAATTAAATCGAATGGATGAATCGAAAACCGAACATTAGGAAATTCCATCGCTCGAGTGAAGTGGCTTGATATACAATCGTATTTCAAACTTTAAAAAACATTATATGATAATCGTCATCTGATATAACACTCGATATAACTTACCATCAATTAATTTAGCTGATAAATATAATTTACTGAGCCACGTCATCTGTCATCTCGTCATATTCTCAATAAACAGAAACTCAACTAAGAATTTAACATGTATCTCATTTATAATTCTAGGTGTGTATCGTTAATATTTCTACGGTTTTACGAGTGACAGATCTGACACCTTTCGTAAGAATTGTCAATTTCTGTGAGAGTCTGTATGAATGTTAATTTAATTGGTTAGTTTGGAAAAAAATATTAAAAGAATAAAACAAATTAGGTTTTTTGATTTAGGTCATGGAAGGTTCAATTATGCAATTTCAAATAAAAGCACTCTGTAAAGGCTTAAAAACATAAATAATAAATTCAACAGCTGTCGTTCAGGAAAATTTCCCCCTTCAAAATAACTGACACGATTGAAACCAAAAAACATTCTCCGTTGACAGAACAGAGCTGGCCGAATAAAAATAATTAAAATCCTCCCCAAATTGTCTTCGTAATAATTCCTTACCAAACATCCGGGCGCAAGAAGCCTTATGAAATGTTTTACCCCTTAGCTGGATATGCTTGTTCTGTTGACGTTGCACCCCTTGCGATATGTGTTTCCACCCCGCCCCCTCTTACCGCCCAACCCCACCCACTACCCCCACCTACCTAGGGTTCGGTATAATAATACATTCTTCTTCTTGGCTCGAATGCCTTTCTCGTTTCACTAGAATTCATTATACTCCTGGATAATACAACTGTAGATATTACAGATACAGTCGGTCCAGATATTTTAGGGTCATAGCGTAATCTCCATATTTGACTCTTATGATTTCATTGCTGTAATACTGGTGATTTCAGTGAATTCATGACAGTTAAAATATTTATTTAGATACATTATACGTCCATATGTGCGTTACAAACATGTTCATAATAATTCAGTGAAACAGTAATCAAAAGGCTAATTTTATTTTAAAATTAAATAGAACCCACGCCGAAGAAAATTATTATGCTTATCTTAATTGAAAATATTTCTGAGATATGTTATTATAGCCTTCTTGTAACTATACTCCGTGCAGTTTAACATATCAACATTGTTTTCGAAGTGTTGCTTGCAATCGAGTATCTGTATAACTCAGCCCTGATACTATTGTTCCAATCAAAAAGATTTTTCGATCAAGTAGTTCTAGTTGGTACATTGAAGGTGAATCAGGTCAATAAATCAGGGCTGTCTATAATTTTATTAAAAAATTTAAAAATAAAATCAAATCGGAAACAAATCTTCTATTTGAGAGTTACCATGATTTTGTTTATTTTTAATTATTTTATTTCATTGAAATGCGAATAACTATTTCCAGACAGACTACTACTATGTACGTGTAAAATGTTTTGTTTTTAATCCTGTTAATCGGTAAGATTAACCGGAAGACATTATTTTGGTTGAATCCTTTTTTTGTGAATTATATAAATTATGCATAGATGTTTTATTGCATTATGTCTTCGGTTATGGTTGCCCTTTACGTCAAACGTTGTAATTCAGAATTATTTACGCCTATTATGTATGTGACGGAATATATCTTGAAGAAATTATCAGCCATATTTATTTTTTTGTCAATGACCTAAACATTTTTCTCTGGAAGAGGTAAACTAAGTTAGCGACCAATATTATATGAAAGTTTTATACCATATATTACCATCTTTCAACATGTCTGTTCTCTGAAAACATAATTTGGCTATGTATCAGCAATCGTAAATATTATTAGAGTAACGAAGAGTGATTTTAAGAACACAATCTCTGACTGGTGACTTAACCTAAACTTTGATATTTTAATATTGATTTCTTAAACTCAAAAATTCAAATTATTCTATCACAATCGAATCATTGATTGAGAAAATTACAGTTCAAAGTATCTTCGATAGTGGACAATGCTTTTTATTAATTTATTTGTAATTATTTTACAGTATAATCATTAAATTTAAAATAAATATAAACATTTCATTTACTGGGTGTCCGGGGGTAAAGTGCACTAACTTCGGGAGGTAACTCTACATGATAGTTGAAGTAAAAAATAAATATCACTTTTTTGGAAAATCCAATCATTTTTTCCCATACAAACAATTCAACTTTTTAACCTAAAAACTACCTTAAAACAATGGAATTTCTAAAAAGTTTCACCAACATTTTTACTTCTAAACTTGTGATGTACTTAATACTTAGGTGATGTCGATATATTTAATATTAACTTTGAGAATTTTGTGGATTACGTAAAAGACCTATTTCAATACTATTCCTAAATGGATGTTACATTTTTGTAAACCAGTCAAATCGCTGTATTTTTTAATTGATGTTCTTGTTATTTTTAATTTTGTTTCTCGCATATACTTATGTAATTTTATTTTTATTATTTCTTTCTTTTCTTTCTTATGTTTCCAAACTGTCATTAAATTTGTACCACCCACTTGTAAAAGCCCTCTGGGCGTTAAATAAATAAATAAAATAAATAAATTCACGTAGAAACATCCTCCAAAGTTAGCGCACTTTACCCCCGAACACCCTGTAGAGGTGTATAGATTTTGCGTAATATTATATAATATTTGGTAAAAATGTGTACTGTAAATGATTTATTATGTACTATTATAGTGTTTGGTGAACACCTCACTAGGAGAACACGTACATGTTTTTGACATCTTCCAATTTCGTTGTTGACACTTCACAGCCGTTATGTGACCGTGATTTGTACGATGTATTTTAAGTTTAAAGTATTAAAAGTAGACTATAATATTTTCAATCGCGTTACAACTCTCAATTTCAATTTTCGGAAAACAAGTAAATTAATTTAAATGTGTCATTATACTCGCGTGCTTCCAAAAGCTCTGAAGGCACCTAATGCTAAATTCATAAATAGGGAAAAAATATATTTCAAAATTTATTTTTGTTTCCCTACTTGGAATCTAGCTACAACCAAGCAATTTATTTATTATGCTCGCTGGTCAATATTAACACCTACAAAGGTAATTTATTTAGGGAACTAAAACGGAGTCAGAATTTTATGCAAATATTTTTATTTTCTATAAAAAATGAGAAATTAAAGTATAAAACTATCAAACGGTGAGTTCTGACATCATGAAATATTTTTAGCGTGTAACATATGTTAAAATTATGAGTAAGGCGTATAGTTGTAAGACAAATATTATATACTGAAATTAAAAACAGACCAAAGGTCAGACTTTTCAAGGAATCAATAGTATTAAAAACTCGTGCTAAGTTCGGTAGTTCTTAACTAAAAGTTATCAATATCTCAAGATAACTTTGAAGCGGTTCTAAAAAGATATGTTATGTTATTACCCTAATTATCAAAATGAATGAATAATATTTTGACAACATAAAAAAATATTCGTTGATTTTATGATGGTTGTTTTTTAAGGTTTTCTTTTCTTATATTATTATAACATGCACGAGTAGAATAAAACGACACGTCAACGACTTGACGGGAATATTTTGAGTGGGATAAATAATGGGCAAGGGAAAAGAGATGGGTAAGAGAATGGAAGAAGGGAAACGTTGGGGAGTTTGTATCTTTTCAGCAGCGGCATGTCCTGACTTTTCCCCGAGATACGCTATTTTTCTGAGCAGAATATTTTCGGCTGTTATTTTTATGCACGAAAAGATTCAATACATGACGTTTGCAAAATGGCAATGAAAATTGAGAACGGCAAGCTCAAATTCTACGAGAATTAATTACGATTTTTTTTGGGTTATATTTTCGTTTTAGGTAAGTAAATTTAGGTTTCAGATAGTACAAAACGTTAATTATTCGATAGCTATGAATACATATGTCAGGTGATCTAGATTGATGAAATTGTGGCATATCTAATCCAATCTCAACTGTTTTTAGGAATATCATTTTATCTGAAGCATTCATTTTTAATTCTAATTCTAGTAAAAGAATCCAAGCACGTGCCATAAAAATACGTTTTTTATATAAGAAAATATTGTCAATGCATTTAAAGTCTCTTTATTTGCTTTGACCAGCCTCTGATGTGGGTAGCCTAGCTGCCTGTAATTGGAATAATCATTTCGGAATTTTTCGGCTATTTAATGGAAATAAATTACATGCCAAAATGGTGATGGATGATTAAACACGTCCCAGAGAGTTCCGCTAAACAAAGATGTATTATTAACAGATAGCCTCAAATCATCGAATTGTATTATTTACTGCGGGAAAATTGTTTTCAATCCACTTTTTTAGTATTTTATCATGAAAAATCGTAAATCATTTCTATTTCATGACATGAAGATTAATAAGCACACAATATCAACCATGCATAAATGTTTATGAGCACTTCACATCAGAACATTTTATTAAAGTAACAAAGAGTGCACAAAAATCTTAATATTAAGTTGACCATTTTAAGAACAATAACACGATTTATGAAGATTACTAGAAGACATATAAATAGTCACCCTAAGAATAGGCGGTAAAATAATCTCATTAGGCGCATTCGTAAAGTTGTTGCTAGGTGCAAAATGCAATATTTCCGGATTTTAAAAACAGAATCAAAGTTTTTTTTATTAGTACCAACTTGAATCTCTACTTTTTTACGCAATGTGTAACAAAACACCGTTTAACGGTTGTGAAGTGATTAAGCCTTACAAAACAAATTGGGGATTAAAACAAGTTGAAAATCATTTTATTTGTTTTTTGAATGAACGAGGTAAAAAGTGAAGTTACGCTTTTCTTTAAAATTCCCTAAATTTTAATTAAAAATTTGTGTGTTTTTTCCACTCTTTTCGTGTTCAATATTAAGACATTGCAATTTTTTAATTTTTAAGAATATTTTGAATGCAAAAATCTAAAATATAATTTTATACTAACTAACTTACTATCACGCGGTCTCTCCACGGGGTAGGCAGAGAGGACGGACCGCCAAACAACTCGGACTTGGCACAAACTTCTTGCGTCATTCACATTCATACATCGTCTCATACATACTCTTCTATTATTCTGACTCATGACATGGCCCGAGCAAGTATCTGATAAACTTGCCATGTCTTCCTTGGGCGACAGACAAATTGTATCTAGTTTATAAAATAGTATTTGTTTTACGACATCTTCAAAATGAAAAAAATATATAGAACATTTAAAAAAACCATTCTTCCTCCGAAATTGGTTTTTATTAATTTAAGTTTATAGAACCCTCTTTGTATTTTTTTGTACTCATTGTAATCAATATTTCATGTCAGTTTCTATTTTAAATTTCAATTAGTAGATTTTCCACAAAAACGGTTCGATTATCAATTTAATAAAATTTTCACCATGTTTAGTGTGGCTGGATATGTTTTGATTTATTTTAAAAAATTGATTCTTAATTTTTTTTTCATAATATCTCTTAGCTACCTTCCTATCTATTCCCTCGAATAATAACTTGTACCCAGATTACATAAAGTTAGTAATATGTACGCAGATATAGCGGATCTGTTTAACTCAACAGAAGCTAGGTACAAAAATGCTGTACTAAATTATATCTTCTAAATAATTATTAATTAAACGTAAGTCTACTATTACTTGTTAATATTATTTTGTATGTATTTGTATCTCCTTATATAGCTCGTGTTAATTATATACTTTCTGTCGTCGTTTTATGATTAAGTGCCACAGTTAATTGTTTCTCTCTGACATGTAATTATTGTGTATGGAATATTTATGCCGTTGATATTACGAAAATAAATAATGATTTAACCTTTTGCGGCCGTTTTTTCAATATAAACAAAGTGTTTCCTTTTTAAGATGATCACATTTTTTTTGCTTATCTTCACATTGACCATAAAATTTTAGCGGAGGTTACTTGGGTGTGTTTTTCTTCTGTACCCAGAATGAGTACTTCATTTTATGTTCTTTTTGTTAATCACAGCATCTTCATCAACGTCTATAACCGTCTTTTGTCTCTTTTTGCTCTAACGACTCCAATACCTAAATTTACCTTTCCCATAAACGGTTGAGGTTAAAATTTCATTATATTTTATTCTCCTTTGAATAAGAGGCTCGCAAAGGGATTCTTTTGTTTAGAAAAGAAAAGAAAGCAGTAAATTACGAAAAATTCTTTCAAAGATGACAATTTAATAGAACACTTAAAGCTTTCTCACTGAACACTTTCATCTGCTTATTCAACAATTCTAATTCTTGTCAAAACCGGAAGCTCATTTTTTACATCAAATAAATCTCAAAATAATTATGATTTACAAAGCTGAAATCCCCTACCCCCGTGGAATGGACATTTTTGAATATCTAATAATAAATATATTTTTTTTAGTGCTGTAAAGCTAATATTATAATCGATATATATATAAACAAAAAAATGTATGTTTATTTGTTTGTCCATGACTCAAAAACTAATAGACTGATTTCACTGAAAATTTTAATATTTGTTTTTATTAGAGTCACGAGTATTTAGAGAGTGGTTTGAATGGTTGAAAAAGTCGGAGACGTCCGTACTAGCACAGCTATCTCTGCACTGGAATGAGATACAGAGTCGAATAAAAGTCGATATAATTTAGTTTTTTTTTTTATAGTAACAATGTGGTATACAGTAATGAATGGTGGAAGTTGGGGTCGCCCGAGGAAGACATGGAACTATCAAGTGAAACAAAAACTTATATTTTTCAATTTAAAAAAATAATATTATTTCTATCTAAAAAATGTACACAGTTTACAGGTAGGTATACTAGAATTCACAAACTCACAATTTTACTCCAAACAATTCATTATCCCGAGCAACGCCGGGTACACATCAGTTAGTATATATATATAGTTTCACTCAATGTTCGTTCGACACTTAAATATTATTTTATATAGATCTTCTTATTTTCGCAGGGCTAATGGTTTTTTTTTCTACGTGTAATATGGGTCTTTTACCAGAGTAGATTAATGTAAAATCACGGGATACAAAATGATACAATAACTTTTTAATATAATATAATTATATTAAAAATAGTAAATACATGTACCTTTATGACCACGGCCAAGAATTGAACCCCGATCAACCACTCGGAAGGCAACTATGCTAACCATTAAACCAAAAACTATTGAAAGTACGGCGGAAAAAATTAGTATGCCTATTTACTGTAAACATAAAAATTACGTATTTTAGAGATATTTACATTTTTTAAAATAGTATTACTCAACCAAAATTATACCGACTTATTTACTACCGACGAATCAGTTCCAATTTTTAATATGACGCCAATAATTATTTTCTGTTATAATTATTGTTTTATACTTTATCAGTTGTCAGAATTTTTCTAATATTAATATTTTTTAATAGTTATAATTTTGAAAATGTTTTTTAAATTCATGGCAAATCCGATTTCTAGAGTTCATTGAATCAGAGTTATGCAGGACACACACAACCAAATTAATATTAGTACAAGTTAGTATTTTTGATAATAATGCAGCAGAAAGAATTCGTGTCTTAATACGATTTCAACGAGTTTTAGTTAAATGTTTCTGAGTAGACATGATTTAAAATTAAAGTAAGCCAACAAAAAATGTGAAAGGTGAATAATAGTAATGTGTAATAACAGTATTTGTATATAGTATTTGACATTGAATCTAGATTGTAGAATATAGAATAATCTTTCACGAAATATCATTTATTTTTATTTTATTTACATAGTTATTATAATTTACTTAAATATTCTAAATTTATGTTTTAAGTGTATTAAGTGTCTGTACAAAAGAAAAAAAATAGACCGTTGCCTTGTATTATTTCTATGCTTTGTAAGTTGTATTACCTGTGATATTGCAATTGTAGTGTCGTATTTATATGAGAATATTAAATGATAATTCTGAAAAAATATATATATATTTAACACATTCACAATAGCAAAACAACAATATATCGCATAATATATAAATGATATATACAAATTCAAATTTGTGGTTGCAAGCAAATACGTGACACAGAAATCTGTATTAAATGTTGTGTATTTTATTATGGACCTATTCTGTTAGTCACTGAAAGATAAAAATTTTGTGCATTATATTGTGGACATATTCTGTTAGTCACTGAAAGATTAAAATGTTGTGTATTATATTGTGGACCTATAATTTTAGTCACTGAAAGATAAAAATGTTATGTATTATGTTCTGGATCTGTTATGTTACATAGTCGCTGAAACATAAAAATGTTTTGTATTATATTATGGACCTATTCTGATAATCACTGAAAGATGAAAATGTTGTGTATTATATTATAGACTCATTTTATTAGTCAATGAAAGATAAAAATGTTGTGTATTTTATTATGGACCTATTCTCTTAGTCACTGAAAGATAAAAATAATATTATTCTTATATTTTCAGATTGCTCTATTCCAGTCTTAAGCTGGCGACCTTTGGTAAGTATTCAGCACATATTTTTATCTCAAGGATGAATAATTACTGATTTAGTAAAATGTATTTTGAATTCACATGCGAAATGAGGAACCCTTTGTATCATGAATGATTCCATTATTTGTTCACTGAACAAGTTATCTTATTATGATTATATAATTAACCAGTGTAGGGTATGGTTTCCCTGTAAGGTCCGCTCAACTTCAGGCCTCGGCAGAATGGACCTAATTTAGGCTCTGATACCACTTTAGGGCCTAGTCCCTTCGTGTAGTTACTAATCGCCCTAAAAACTGGGCCCCGGCCCTGTGGGAAATTAATGGCTCCGGTTGAACAAGACGACCGCTTCACCGTAATTTAAAAAAAAAATAAAGGGGTGAAGAGCTTAGCAAATAATGTCCGTGCATAAAGAATTGCCAATAAAAGGACCCCGTATAATTTGTTGGAAAATATGGGTTGTTAAGCGTTATTTTTTTACACGCTGATGTTATTGTTGCCAATTTGAAATTATTCTCTAAGGGTTCAAACTTTAAAACTCATATTTCATAATTTATTGAAGGAATTGAGTTCGCGTCAGACCTTTAAACGTTTTTTTATTTATTTATAAATTTAGGTATATTTTCGTTTGCATTATGTATGTTAATTTCATTTTTTTTTTAGTTTGTTTGAAAAAACCCGTTTTCAATTAGTTGGTTATTTTACGACAATTGCGTTTTACATTTGATAAAAGAAACTAATCAAAGTAGGTACAACATAGATATACTATAATATTTATATTTTCTACGCCTACAACTTTGTAGAACTTCAATTTATTTGCGTAACTTGTAAGAGTCTACAAAATTCTTAACAAAACATTAATTTGTTGGGCAAACAACGCCGAAAGATTTAATAAACACCGTTTGCAATAACGCTTAATGAGTTGCCAATAGAATTATACTCGGTGGCACGGTTTTCTCTCTCGCCACAAAGCAATCGTCATTTCACGCAAAATCTCGGGGGACTGAGAATCACGATAACAATAAAGCAGAAATAATGTCCCTACCATTTCATCGCTATTGTTTTCTCGATTCTTGCTTTCTCCCCTCGTCTCTGAAATATAAATTCTTCTCCGAAATCATAACCTAATTAAATAGAGACTGGAAAGTTTACGTTTTCTTATTAATTCCATTCAATTCAGTCATTTTGTTTCACGCGGCACGAGTGTGTGACGCAGCGCAACTGTAATTCGATTTGACAGGAGAATTTTCCTGCCGCGAGATACTTTACCGTGACTGATTGAAGGCAACTTTAATATTTAAAGTCCAAGAGGTTCCATCTTAGTATCGTGATATTAGGGCGTGAATAAACACTGTGTTTTTGGTTCTGAATATATTAACTTTGTTCGCTTTTCGGAACAGTTAATATGAGCTCATAAAAATCTTTGTGTATCCCTTACTGTCGTGTTTAAAAATATTATCTAAATGGTATTGGAAAGAGAAAACACCATGCTTCATATACAAATTCACAGAAGAATTACACCTCTAAAGAACAAATGGTTCGATAGAAATTTGAGAAAAAATTATGAAACTTCGTGAATTTTATATGAAACGAAAAATTTGGTGAGAGTAATGTTTGTTGTACATTTGTCTGATGAAATGTGTTATGCCATTAATTTGGAATTTACTGCACAGCGGAAATATTCCAACCTTCTGGCAGAACTTCCCGGAGGCCTGAGGGGATTATAAAAAATATTAGTTAATTGTGATCGATTTTTCCTCGTAACATTTTTTGACGGATTTGATTTTTTATTTTTTTATTTATTTTTTTATTTATTTATTTGTTAAGACATACACAGTACAATAAGATACAGTTAGATATTTTTAGTTATTACATAGTTGTAGTACCTATTACGTATGTCCATAAAATATCATTACGTAATTTCGCCTGAGATTGTTATAAAAGAAAGGAAGTGTATGGATAGATAATAATAAATGAATTGAAAACAAGAATTATAATAAGCTCACAAATTGTAATTGACTGTTAATACATAGGAGTTTTGCAAAATGATGTGAAATTATTTTTGAAATATGTCATGCTAAGAAATTTAATAAGTTAGTTTTGTATGTTAGAAAGGAATCATGAAAGATGTCTAAATGTAGTAATTTTTCGTAATGGGTGTATGTTGTGATTGCTCGAGTAATTACTGAGTTGTTTGCTGCATTGGTATTGTTGGCTTCAATGTGAAATAGTGTAGTGTGCCTAGTACGCCTCGTTGGAACATTTAAACCAATGACGGATAGCAATTCGGGACTATCTATTTTATTATTTAGCAGATTATGTAGAAACAACAGGTCTGACAATGTGCGTCTTTTTTGTAAAGTTAACATATTATTTGTAGTTTTGTTGTATTTCTTGAGTAAATGTTTCGAAAATTTATTCTGTATACTTTATACTAAATCTATGTATACCTTATATTGAGGATTCCATATTGTGGAAGCATACTCCAGTGGACTTCTGACCAATGAACAAAACAAAATTTTCAGAGTCTTAGCACTTTTGAAAACTTTGCATATTCTTAATAAGAAACCTAGCATTCTGTAGGATTTTGAAATAATGTGTTCAATGTGCTTGTCAAAAATTAATTTGCTATCTAAGTAAACACCTAGATCTTTACACGTAGACATAGGTTGTAAAGGTTTGTTATTCAAGTTGTATGGATAGATGATTTTGTTTTTATTTCTAGTAAATGTAATCGAGTGACACTTAGATATGTTTAAGGACAATAAATTTGATTCACAATATACGCACAAATTATCAAGATCGCTTTGCAATTCCATACAATCAGGTAAACACTGTATAGCTTTATAAATTTTCATGTCATCCGCTTATAAAACAAAGTAACTATTTTTAAAGCATACGTAAATGTCATTTATATAAATATTAAATAAGAGTGGTCCAAGATGCGACCCCTGGGGCACACCTGAGACGATTTCCGTTAAGCAAGATGCAAAACCATTGACAACCGTGATTTGGTGCCGATTATTGACGTATGATGCGATCCATCTATAGAGGTCACCTTGAATTCCTAGACCTAATAACTTTTGTAAAAGAATATAATGATTAACACGGTCAAATGCTTTAGAATAATCCATATAAATGGCATCTACCTGGCATCGCATATCCATTTGAGCATGAAGAAAATTGGTAAAAAATGCAAGATTTGAAGTTGTAGAGCGATTTTTCATGAAGCCGTGTTGATTATTTAAGAGTGAGGGTGAGATAGTAGAATATAATTGATCGTAAACAATTTTTTCCAATACTTTACTTAGTATCGGTAATTTGGATATAGGTCGATAGTTCGAGACATCATTTTTGCTACCATTTTTATATATTGGGGTAATCAAGGCTGTTTTCCACTTGACGGGAAATGTTCCTTCAGATAACGATAGTTTGAAAATAGCAAAAATGGGGGGTGTCAATTGTTTACTACAATAATTTATGAAGATCCCTGGAAGTTGATCATCCCCTGGTCCCTTTTTTATATCAATGGACTTAAGGTATTTGAATGTGATGTCTTCATTGATCTCGATTGAGTTGATTATGCTATTTGAATTAGAGCAAAGACTGGCATTGCTTGTATGTGCAGGTTGAGCATTCGAAAATACAGATCCAAAATACTCAGAAAATAAGTTGGCTACTCCTCTACTGTCATTAGCAGTTTTTTCACCGTAAATCATATGATCAGGGATGGCAGGAGATTTTCTTTGAAAATTGACGTAGGACCATATTTTTTTAACATTATGCTGTATACCGGATTCTATCGTAGAAATGTAGGTTTTGTAAGCTGCTGAAGCGACTGTTTTTTGCCTTTTGCGAAGCAATGAAAATGAAAGATAATCAAGGGGGTTCCGATGGCGCTTCCATTTTCTAAAGAATTTTAATTTTTCGTTTGTTATTTTTATTAAGGCTGCCGTGTACCATAGTGGGTATTTTCCAGATTTCACAACTTTCTTAGGAATAAACGCTTCGATAATCTGTTCAATTATAACATAAAACGAATTTAACGCTGTATTTACATCCGGTGCATTTATGACGGTTGACCAGTCGGTTTCTTTCAGTCTCTCATTGATCTCTGCATAATCTGCTTTATGGAATAATTTTATTGTTTTTATTTTTATTTTTTTATTTTTATTTTATTTATTTGGGAAAATCAACAGATTATTTACATATATAAGAATAAACTAAGTAATAAAGATAAAATCCAATAACAGATTTTCACTTAAAATTATAATAATAATAAAGAATATTAAAACAAAAAACTAAGGGTTTTGTACCCGTGGCCTGAGAGATTTACAAAAAATACAATATTGTAAATAATAAATAAAAATAATAACAGATCTAGGAACACAAATAAATTAAAATTTAAAGTTAACTGATATACTAATAAACTAATAACCAGCTAAATTTCAAAAATTCAAATTTAACTGATATATTAATAACCAGCTAAAATTCAAAACATAATGTATTGTAAAATTTCAACACAGCAGCAATCAATAAAAGCACTACACAATAGCAATAATAACAATATAATAAATGTATACCTACAACTAAATTGAACACATGAGTATAAATTGGAAGGTAAGTAACTGGAAAGGATTCAGAGCAATAACATGATAACTTCCAGTAGAATATTTAAAATTATTTAATGTTAGTTATTACATATCTTTTAAAGGTTCGTAAATTACTTGTGAATATGTCCATATCATTAAAATTCTTATTAAATATACTACAGGCTCTGAATATAAACGCATTTTGTCTGATATTAGTAGAACATTTATGGAGATGAAAAAGTGATTTTTCTCTAGTTCTAACGCTCGGGACTCTAAAATTAATTTCAGACAGAAGGGGAGAACAATCAATAAAGCCATTGATAATTAATAATAATTAATAATTGTTCGAGGAGTTGAGAGGGTTGCAATAGTGGATGGAAATTCTAGTTCTACAATCAATGATTTATGATGAGCATCTTCTTTAACTAATGGGTGGTCGGCAAGCGACACATTAACTGAAGTGTTACAGAAGACGAGGTCCAGAATTCGACCGAATTTGTTAGGTAAATGGTTAAATTGGGTTAAATTTGCAAAAGATAAGCAGTTAAGTAACGCGAGTGCGCATTGATCTCTATTACTTGGCATTTGTTGATTATTCCATTCGATATTGGGCATGTTATAGTCGCCAATGATTAAAAACTTGTCATTGGAAAAACGGATTGTTAAGTCAGAAATAGTATTGGTATGGCTAGTAAATAATGCTAATCTTTCTGATGATGTTAATTTTGGACCGACGCTAGGTAAATACACGCAGCACATATGAATATTATAACAATGACGATTCGATTTTGATGTATTGACAGTTATCCAGATATCCTCAGCGTCTGATTTCCAAGAGCGAGGGGTAACAAAAAATTCTTTTTTAATTCCTATGAGTACGCCTCCGCCAGTTGATTTACTAGTTCGGTGTATATCCCTATCATTTCTGTAAACAGAATAGCGATTATCAAATAATTCCTCGTCTCAGATACTATCAACCAACCAACTTTCGGTAATGAAGATCAAGTCATAATTATTGAGCAGTATATTTTGATGAAATTCCTGTGTTTTCGAGCGCAAACCTCTTGAATTTTGATAAAAAATTATTAATGAATCATGCATTGCGAATTTTCGGTAATTACATTATTATGTTCGGTTTCTGTAGAATATATTTGAAGAATATTATATTTTAGAGTTATGTTATTAGTCATGAGTCCACTGGGCTTAGCAAAGCACAACATACTATTATTATCAATTAAAGTGAGTAAGTATATTATAGAATGTAGTAGTGAGCAGTTAGTGTAATTCTTAGCATGTGGGGTTAATATAAAAAGGGTGATATTGAAAAAATTATGAAAAAAAATACGAAGAAAATAGTAGTTATGAGAGGATAGGTGGTTAAACATTGCAATGGTAGTTAGATAAGGTTTTTTAGCTGTAATTCGCATGAGACGTGTATGGGCGGTGATGTTTCGTTTTTCCGTAGGTAAATTTTTGCACTTCTTATCCATAAAAACTGATAGTTGTGTTCGTTTTTAAATGCTTTAGCGCACCTCAATATAGATTTATTCTTCCGCGTGAGATGGTCTTTGACGAAGATCCTCTGGTCAGCTCCAACCATCCCGATGGCCTTGGTAGTGATTCCTTTTCTTTTTTTGATGGCTGCGACAAATTCGTCCTTCTTCTTGCGGGAGGTGAATTTGGCGATTATGTTACCCGGACGTCCATCTGTCGTGTCTTGTGTACGATGGCGCTTACTGATTCTGCTAACGTATTCAATGTCGCTTTGATGGAGAGGGCATCCAATGACTGTTGCGATATTCGACATCATGGTAGGTAGATTCTCGTTGGTGGTCTCAGGCATTCCATGTATTTCTATATTGTTGGATAGAAGTTCCTGGTCCCTTTCATTGTTTCCCCTCTCTAACATGTAAACTGTTTGTTTTAATTCTGAGACCTCCATTTCTAGCTTATCAATTTTAGCTAATTTTTCGTTTATAAATTTCATATTACTTGAAAAATCTTCCATGACATTATTATTATAAATGATGACTTTTTCGAATTCCGCCATTTTACTGCTCATTTTTTCTATTTGTAGTGCCATTTTTCTAATCTCAACAGTTAGGAGTACGTTGCTTTGATCTGAGGAGCAGGATTGGGTATCTAAATTGTCCAGGGTTTGGATACAATTATTGCACTCCCACGCATCTTTTTTACCTTGCGACATGCGTTTAAAAACACTTTCCGGAATATCAGCGCATTCGAAATGGATGGTGCATTTGCAGGTTGTACACTTTATACACTCAGCCACTTTCAGCTGCTTAACGCAATATTTGCATACTGAATCCATTTTATGTTTGGCTTGTGGCTGCAATATGTTACAATACTGTGGGTAGCTTGAAGATTTTTGAAGAATAACTAAAACTCTAGATTTAGCACCTTTTACACTCCAGACAAGCACTCACTTTCGTATTTTAATGCACTTCTATGAATATTATCAGCTGGTATAAAAATTGTAGGATAAGGGTCGATGTTTTTAGAAGAAAATATAAGATTAATAGGGAGCGAAATGACAAACGTCAGACTTGTGATGATTGTTGTTGTTGTAATGATTGATAATAATTAAGAAACCGAGTAACCCTTTTTATAAATCATTTTATTTCCAAAACATTATTTTAAAGCTCTCTTTCCATGCCTGGACGGGAAAGGTAATAAATATTGTCCTAAATAATATGGATGGCTTTTAACCCATTCGCTGCCAGGAGCTTTTATTATCATTAAAATAACTTATGATTGGTCCGCTTATAGGAGTGATTTGGCACTGAAACGGTTAACGCATTTCTCAATATATTCATGATTCGTACTTTTAAGTTAAATACGAACTAACAAAATTGTATATAAATTTGTAAAATATTATCTACCAAGAAATGATAAACTTTAAAAAATTACTTTTCTTGATGTAGATCTATCATGTTTGTAAAGAATATATAAAAGAGTCGATCAACCACTAAGTAGATTATTAAAAATAAATGTTTGGGCTATAAATTATATCAATAAATATATTTTTATGTGAATAGCGCACAAGAGTCTCAAATATTCCCTATCGTCTGGTGCTAGTGCGACTATGGTGTCCTCAATTAGGTTACGTAGTGAGACTGAAGGTAATGAAGAGGGGAATGAAATGGGGAAGAGGAAGGTAGAGAAGTACCTGGCTATTTAGATCTGGTCATCAAACACGTTTAAATCCAATTCAAGTAAAGTTTCAATTCTGAATAGTGGTCTTACAACAGTTTGAAAGAATTTTCCGCACTGGAATATTGATGAAATGAAAAAAAAAACAAACAAACAAAAAAAACTGATCCTGCAGAATCAGTAAACGTTCTACATTATTCCAGTATTACCACACACCTTTGTTAAAAGTTTCATTATAATACAATGCTAATAAATTCAGTAACCAGTAACATTTTTCAGTGAACAATGTACGTTTCAATAGTGCAGTTTTTATACGCCGCTGGTTCGATCCTTTGTACCCCGCTTCTGAGAGGCAGTTAATCATCATAGACAATGAAAATAATCGCCGACAAAAAGCGAACGGACGGAGCCTGGAGTTATATACATAATAATATATCATGGACCAACAATGATCTCGATTCATTCTACCACTAGCCTGAGATGAGACAATCTCAAGCCTTGGAAGATTTAATATGGATCCGAGTACGGAAATTAGGAATTTGTTAGTAAACCATTGAATAAATTCTAATTGATATCACGTTTTGAGAGGCGGATATGGGAACTGCCGCCCGGGAACCATTTATTGGATAATCAACACCTGTGTCATAGGTTCGCTACTTTTGGTGACTTAGTCTGTCCACCTGGTTGAAGGAGACATTTTGATCTCTCCAACAGAACTCTCGGAACATCGCCTTGCACCGGGAGGGATGCATTAATACGTCCGTCACTTCTGAACTCACTGACCCCCAAATTCCTACCCACCGCTCGTACCTTTTACTTCCTTTCTTATAAAAACTTCCTCACAGCATCCTCAAAAATTACATAAGCCCTGAGCAGTATTATTTTCCTTGAGGCCTCCTGTAGCTAATGTAAAAAAAAGTTAAATGATAAAAGCTCTGGTTTTAAGTGGTTGATTTCTTGAGAGTTTCAAAACTATTAAAATACATGATTTAAAATTATTTTAGGGCCAGTTGTTTCACAGAATATGAATAATTCATCACATTTAATAGTTAATTTTCAAGTTTTCTTAAAGTTCTGCAGTTATTTCAGTTCCGTAAAACTATTGGCCCGTAATTTAATATAATCAAAATTTGAATAGAACTATTATAGAACTTGAAAATTAACTTTGAAAGTTGATACATTGTTGAAATTTTGTTGAACAATTCGTTTTTAAAGATAATAACTAGAAAATTTTTAGATTTTTTTGTAATTACGAATTCTTTTTTTTTTTCATGCTATCGTCTTTCATAATCGTAGATTTTATATCAGGCCTGTGAAATAGCTTTGATCTGGGAGATTTTTAACCAGGCCTGTAAAACAGCTTTGATATGCGAGATTTTTTTTCAGGCCTTTAAAACAGCAATGATTCGTGGAGTTTTTTTTATTAATTTGTTGTATTTTCGTTTCTACTTACGGTATATTATATTTTAGTTTGAGGTCCTCTTCACAGATGGCACTTGAAGTGGTAAAGTAGAGCAGGTAGAGCTGTCGCACGGAGAAAACTTACTTATATCTAATATTTTTAATTTGTTGAAAATCTGGTCAAATTTATAATACATATTCTTCCTAGACTTAAAAAAAAGTAATACAGATTAAAATTAAAATAGGAAAAATTTAACCAATACACTATCTAGATTGCATTTAGGTCGATATGAATCTTTCAATCATACATAAAGATAAAAATGTGCGGTGATAAAATGAAGATAATGTTGGTAATTCTTATTCGAAGTAGGGTCCCATTAGCTCAGTTGGTAGAGCAGTGCCCCGGCAAGGCGATGGTCCTGGGTTCAAGTCCTAGATGTGACCGCATCTTTCTCTAATTTTTCTGTTTAAAATTAAAATTTATTAAAAAAAATTGATAATAATTCTTCAACAATTAAATATTACAATTTGTGGTTTTACTCATTAAGTTATTCCAATAAATGAATAGTTATATATGATTATTTAGATCTTTTGAAACCGTAATGTTACCGCTAAGCACGGTTTAATGTAAGTATCTAACGCTACCCCAAAAGTTGCTTACAATAGTAAAATTATCAATATCGCCTTTATTGCATTGGAAACCAAATTGCTTACTAGGGTCCAAATAAACGAGTCGGTCCCAAACAACTGATAGCTATTAAAAGTGCTATTATGGAACGAAGATACGTACTATTTTACGGTTTCGGTGTAATTGGAAATGTAGAAATGCGGCGGGATGGCATTCATAAATTTCTTCTCGTGTTTTTGCTTCGCTTTCAGGCCTTCGGAATCCCTGGAAACGTTAAATGAAGAAGAGTAAATTAATAATTTCATTAAAAATATGATCCTAGCATCAACATAAGAGTGTCTTTAAAAGGTGGAATATATTTATATATATATATATATATATATATATATATATATATATATATATATATATATATATATATATATATATATATATATATATATATGTATATTTATATTTTATTTTTTTATTTATTAAATTACATTAGATACACGTATATAGCAAAGATCACATAATAACAAAATTGCAATAACTGTATAAGTACATTAAAAGAAGTACTAGTGTTATTATGAATTATTGTAGGTTGATATCAGTTCCTAACTAGGCAGATTGCCCGTTCTAAGGAACCAAATGCTGTCAATTTTGCTAAAAATGTATTCTGTAAAATTAAAGTGTTGATTTTTTTTTTTATCCATATTGAATATATATTAAGTTTTTACTAAACGAGGCATCAATAGGTAACCATGTAAAAATTTTAAGTGGCATTATTTTATAGTTTTTAGACTCCACCCTCCCCAAGCCAATCAACCATTTAGTTATATGCATAATTGAACCGACGAAGGACATTTTGCATGTTTTAGTATTTAATTCTATAATTTTGGTCCCAGATATGTATAAGACTTTTTATACTTTGCCGTATTGCTCACTGGGACCCCGAGATCCTTTCGGGTTTGACTTCGTCTGATATATTTATGATCAATTTTATCAAGATTTTCTAGATTTTTGTGTACGTGAATAATAACCCTTTTTATGTTATTTGACGAACATCAATTACATTAAATTTTATGTATAGCTGATCGCTTTAAATATATATATTTTATATGCATATAAAAATCTAGAATCTTGATATCAATGTATTATTTTGTCATTTGTCCGGATTGTCTAGTGCTATTATTGAAACACTTTCAGTGCCTACCTACCTACAACATTTGTATATAATTGATACGGTATCTGTCCAAAACCACACGAACAATATGACTATTGCTGATGATGTCGGCACATGGGAAATCAATACTTGGGTGATTTTGATATGTTTAATGTTATCATATTTTAAACCTATTTCAACCCAATTCTGGAAAATTTTGTTGTCTCTATTAACCTATCTGATCACTGTATCTTTTAAAAATTTTGTGTGTGTTATTTTTATTCTACGTGTATTGTAATCTGATTTTCACTATTCCTTTCTCATGTTTTAAATTATGCATCATGTCAAAAGGATACCACATATACTTATGTAAAACCCGTGACCTCGCAATTTTAAATAATTTGAAGAAATTCTCGATAAATTAGCAGTAGTAATTTTTTTTGCGTGATGATACTTTAATTACAGTGAACTATTTTTGTACTCCTATTAAACACATTGTCATTAAGCTAACAAAATGATTCACTTTCAGAATGAGTTTCATCACAATAAACATTTTCTACCTTGAAAACGTCACACTGGAGAAATTTTCGTACAACAGAAAATGCTTCTACATTTCGCGTTTCTTAAGCATTGTATGCCATCACTTCGCGTAGTATATAATACCACGAACGTTAACTATCTAATACGGACACACCACGAAACCAGTATCCATTGTTTCCTCCCCGACTTCCGGTGCGAGGAGCTTTTCCCGCCTGCCGCGTCTTCATCACTTCCTGTCCTTCCCCCACTCCTCCACTACCTCTGCCAACCCTCGAAGGCTTTGTCATCTCCTGGTACAGAGGGGCACTTGAAGTCCCACGCAGCGCAATCCTTTCTCGTCGCCTCAGACCAACTTATTTATGAAACCGGCAAATTACGCATGCCATATTTTTCCGTTGTTGAGAAATAGTTCCTCACTTGAAGCATTCAGTTCATGTCATTCCCTTCTCACTTCTCTTTACTTCTTTTCCCTTCTCGTATTTGGTAAGTATTTTTATATGTGCTAGAAATTGTTGAATAAGCGTACATATCTATCGTGTATACTTTTTAAAAACCGAAATCCTATTACCATTATAAATATCTGAAATTGATGTTTGTGGAATGATAAGGATTAAGTTTTGGTTATTTACAATATCAGAGGCAGGTTTGGGTACCGCCGCCCCGGGTACCATTTATTAGATAACCAAAACCTCTACCATAAATCACCCCAAGAAATTCGCTCCGTTGGTGTTATTTCACTTCAAGTTGAAGACAAAATGTGCAGTATATACAAAGCGATGACAAGAGAAACAATTACAGTGCTATTATAGCACAGTACAAAAATAACTAACATGACATAAAAATGGACTGCGCACATAAGTGATGATAAAAGAACAAATAATTAACAACAAGAGTTATTTTATTGCACAGAACAAAATAAGAACATTAAAAAAATAAGAGATAGTTTAAACCGGAGGCATTTCATGTTTAGAAACAGGGACGTTCTGAGTAGACATCAAACTTAAATTCAATAAGGAGGAAACCGAAACCAAACGATTACCGGAAGCTTGAGAATATGACTTATTATAAAACATTAAAAAGAAGTTAAGATTTATTAATAGTTGGATTTTCAAAATAATTTCGTTTTTAATTTTAAGGTAAGTTTATTCCAAACAAGCGGGCCAGTTACACGAAAAGATCGATCATAATAAACGGCTCGATGTAACCTAGAAAGTTCGGTTAGACGATTACTAACATCTGCTGACCTTAGAGGAAGACCTGTGTTTCGTCTCTCTCATAACGTGGGTCTTCCAAAGCCCAGGATAGCTCCTCCTTTCCACAAGAAGCCCTCCGCACAGCGTACGCACAGATGATATAGGTACGAGGGAAATTATTTTTCTCAGCACCTTATGTATGGAGTTAATGTAAAAAAAAAACTAAATAAAATCATATAATGAGTTTTTCAAAAATTGTAAGGCTAATTGTAATGCGGAAAAAATTTACCTTTCTTTTTAAATTATTATATTAACATCCTATTCGTTCAATTAAATTTAATTAAAAATTTAATTCTATTTAAAATAAAAAATAAAAACCTTTGGTCAAAAGGGATTTTTTATTTATTTCACTGTCTAAGAAAAATGTTTGAAAGGTACCATCTTATTTTTTTTTAAGGAAACACATCATACGAAAAAGAAAGAGGCAGTGTTTCCACTGTTAGCATATTTTTCTCACATTACAAAGTGAACCACAAAGTGGCATGCATTACCCACGCTTGGTAGAGGCTGGGTTGTGGGGTGTTGGGTGTTGGGTGTTGGTTGTTGGCTGTTGGGCTGTAGAGGCCATCTGCGTCCGCTGTAACAAGTATTTACGAGAGAAATTTAACACGTTTGTTCTGAACCTAGGAGCTATTAAAGTGCAGCAAACAGCTAAGGTCAGAAAAAATGCAAGCGTTATTTAATTTGTAGTGAAATTTTATGAAAACATGCTAGGAACATATTGAAATGGAACGCATATTTTTTGGTATGATTTGGCTAAAAATATTGTGCAATATACATTTGGTAGCAGTTGATTGCTAGCAACACTTACATACATTATAGACATAATGCACCTTCAAATTTAAAATGAAATAGGGAAAAAAACATTTAATTTTTATTTTTTTTAAACTAAAAAAAATATTTCTGAATACTCCACTGCCCAACATAAATTTTCAACCAGGACAATAAGCCAAAATATACTGGTTATTTAAATCTTTTCAGTCAATTTCATGCTTCTTAACTGTATAATGCTCTACCAAATCAAAAAAATATATAAAAAAATAGTATTTTTTACACTAAATTAAGAAACATATCTTAGAAAATAAAGTAAATATGTAAAAACAATTAAAGACTGTTTACAAAAATATAAAACTACAGGGCGCCTGAAAACAGTCCTCCCTGGTCCCCAATGAGGAGGACTGTGAAAACTGACACTATTTAATGTTATGCTTTATGTTTAATATTCACCATAGAATAATAACCTTAACTCTGATTTGGATTCTGGGGCATGTTGGCATCGTGAGTAGCGATATCGCAAATTTTTTTGCAAGACAAGGAGCTTGGGTGCCTTATTTTTACCCTCATGAACGACAATCCCCTATCCGACATTTTTCCTACCTTCAAATATAGATCCCGCAATATTTGGGCAGGGTATTGGCCCATTGTTAGTCAACCCAAGGGAGCCTGCTATGCTTCAATACATATGACTATCCCTTGTGACGAACACATCGCTTAGGGAGTAGAAACACGAACTGCAGTAGCCATCCCAAGCTAATGTGTGAGCTACCGTGCTAAGACTGAATGACCTGTGGAACAGTGTCACAAACGGTGCCTCTGAAAAACAGGGTCGCATCTCGGAGTATTTAGACCTTACCCCAGCACTTGGGGCTCTGCTGGAGTAGACCTTTATTTCCTTAGTTACTTGTGGGACGAAAATTGGACCATTCTAAAACTCTCTCGTCCTTCGTGGGGCCTTCAGGGAACCAAGGAGGAGGTGACTTTTCCGTCATGGGGCCTTCAGAGAACCAAGGGGAATCCTACTGGGAATCAACGAGGAGTGGAGAAAAGAGACGAAGTCCTTTCCGTCATGGGGCCTTTAGGAGACCAAAGAGGAGTGAAAAAGAGAGACTACTCCCTCCTAGGGCCTTCAGGGAACCAAGGAGGAGTGAAAAGAAGAGCTGAAGCCACCTCCATGAACTTTTCCCTTGTAAGGCCTTCTGGGTACCAAAGGGGGGTAGAGAGGAGAGATAGTGCTCTCTTGCCTTTTTAGGCATTCATAAAACCAAGGAATAGTGGATCTTCCATTGTGGGGCTTTTAGGCAACCAATGATGAGTGGAGATGAGAGATAAGGCTTTCTTCCCTCGTGGGGCACTCGGAAAACCAAGAGGGAGTGGACTCTTTCGTCGTGGGGTCTTCAAGGAACCAACGGCTAGTGGACTCTTCTCCCATGGGGCTTTCTGGAAACCAAGAAGCGTGGAGAGGAGAGATGAGGTCATCTTCCCTCATGGGGCCTTCACGGAACCGAAGAAGATTGGAGAGGACACATAGGAAGACACATTTTTTTATTCTGGAAGGAACCAGAAGGTATATCCACATACAATGACAACCCTGGTTAACTTTATAAATGGGACCGGGCGACTGTTAAAAGAATGAGGTAAAATGGGAGATAGCATAATGGGCCTATGGCCTAGGTGCTCACGGGAACTATATACAAACCGTCTCCGCTTTATAAATAAATAAATAAAGAGAATCCCGTCAAAACCGTTATTTTAACAACTTCCCCATGTTTCCAAGAAAAACTTTCCTCACTTATTTGAATAAGAATTGGAAATTGTTCCGCTCCTTCTCACCTTTCTAAAATTCACCTGCTTGACCCCCCATATTGTACTTTCTGTAGTCTAGAAGTGAAACTTTAGATAACATATTTTTAGCTGTCCCTCTCTAAACAAATACCCTCTCTTCTATCAGGCTGCCTCCCTTCCGTCCAACATCTCATTTCTTCTGAGTCCGATCGTGACTCCAATCCTAGGTATAGTGATGAAATTTTCCCAGTAGAATTAATATGTTAATTCAATCCCTCCCCTCTCCCCCCCTCTTCATAATTTTAAATAATGGCCTTGAAGAGTGAAAGCCAGAAAAGAGTGATAAAAAAATGTTTTAATTATTTTTTCTTGTTGAATTTACTACAACTAGGCGTCCATCTGGGCTTATGTCATATTTGAGGATGCTTTAGGGAGGACCTTTTCATGGAATGGAAGAAGGTTGTTCAAACCCTTGATTTAAAAGTGAGGAAACACAAATGTCAGCAAAGCCGAGCTATTAAGCACAAAACGGACCCTTCACATGTGGCATTCAAATGCCAACCGTATACAAATGTTGAAGAATAAATGTTGGGATCGCGTCGGCTCATCTCCAGGTTTATCTCACACTAGTGTAACTTTTAATACGTTTTACTAAAATTTACAATTTTCATTATAAATTGTTTTGCATCCAGCTCCTTAATTAATTGCAATATTTCGGTCAAATGTGTGGCTTATTTGGTTTCGCTTTGCTAAATGAAGCCAGTTTAACGAAGTTTTTGAATAAAAATAGCATTGACTTCTAAATTGCGATAGAAGGTGGACACTGCAGAATAAATTCGTACCCATTAACAGTGAATTTATGAATGAAACATTCCATTCCGTACTTCACTTTTTCAATTCGATCACTTTTCCAGCGTTGGCGTCCCCTCTTTTTCACGTTTGCCCGTGAATAATGACCGAAAGGAACATCCATAAAATTGCATAAATGTACGAGTGTCCGAATAAAAACGGCGCGGGGGCAGAAGTGGCGAGGAGTGAGAGTGTCACTGTGTGTTTTCAATCGTTCCGCCCGTAGGCGCCTGTGTTCGGATGACGCCCGATGCGTGCGTTGATCTGATAAATACATTTTATGGCAACAACAAATGAGGTGATATTTCACACGAGTGTCAGCCCCGGGCAGAATCGCGATATGTGAAGCCCGCGCCGCCTCTCTCTACTTCTGGTGCCCTTGTACAAACGCCCCATTTATATTGGTCCTATTTTAACGAATGTTGTTTGCAATGCAATGTCCATATTTGTCCATCAAATTGTCAGGATTTATCACCAAGCTTTTATCAAAAAGACTACTGATGAAGATTAACCATCATTCAATGTCGTTAATAATTCTTTTATAGTGAGAAAATTTCATCCATACTTGTAAAGTATGCCATTATGCCAGCTCTACATCCTCGGTGAGACCCAAAATAACTCGCTTAAAAGTAGTTGACTCGCTCGTCTCGCCGTACTTAGTGTCGGTTTTTCTGCCCGATTTAAAATTTCTAAATCTTCACCGCAGAGAGGGTAATGGTATGGAGTGACTGTACTGGTAATGGGTGAACGCAGCCACTATAGAATCAATTACATTCGAACTGCACGAAACGAGAGTAAATAGGTACTCGCTGCCACAAAAGTTTATTTAATTATCTATATGTGCCGTTTTGCTGACTGTATAAAGCAGGCACTAAAGTTTAAAATTTATTTTTGTAATATTAAAATACACAATCATTAACACTGATGGTGTAAGTACCTAGTGAGTTTATTATTATTTTATTGAAGTATGGTCCATTCGACCTTTTACTTAACATAGCCTTTATGTAGGCTTCTACGGGTTAGGTAAATGCCTGTAAACACTAAATAAACCTAAAAGCTTACACGCCTTTCCTCTGTCAACCAAAGTGATGCAGTTGACGTAAATCAAAGCTGATCACACGCGGCAGCACTTGAAAGGATAACTCCCCCACGTTTCTGTTATCCTGATACACCTGGTTACTTTGCGTCACATTAGATGTAATGTGGTGAAAAATGTGCCATGAGTGAAGAGTTCCATTATATAACCAAAAAGTTATTTTTTACTTTTTATTTTTCAATTTATAATTTTAGTGGGATTCTAGGATATAGGAACTTTAAAAAAATTGTAATGATAAAATTTTTGCTTCTAATAACAGCTTATCAGCTTAGCCTTGCTGCTTTACCAAGATTCATATTCTAAACATGGCGTACCATGCACTTACTAATAACAGCTTATCATGACCAATGAACCTTGCTCCTTTACCAAGATTCATATTCTAAACATGGCTTACCATTTACTTACTAATAACAGCTTATCGTGACCAATGAACCTTACTCCTTTACCAAGATTCATATTCTAAACATGGCGTACCATATACTTACTAATAACAGCTTATCATGACCAATGACCAATCACAACAATACCTATAATCGAGTGACAGCTGTGTTTTGATCTGCTCCCGAAATAAATAGTTAACAATCTGATACAGCGAGAAAATTTCCCCGTGGATGTGTAAAATCCGATGAGAATTGTTAGTTTTACTAAGTCAGTGTTCGATTTGTCAGTGATTGACCAGTGAATAAATAATTATCAGTATTTTAAAATCGAAAAATTAACAGTACATCTCAAGTCAACCAAAAGGGTAATAGAGGCAGTGTTTGACCTACAGTGTCTACCAAAATGGCAAATTCAGAAAAAAATCTGAGAAGCAAAGGACAAACGACAGCTGCTAACCTTTCATCTGAGCCCCACGTTTTAAACTTCGACAATCTGCTGGAAAAAATTGAGATGAAAATGGAAAAAAAATTGGAATTATTTAAACAAGCAATAATAAAGAAAATAGATGATGAAAATCAAGAAACCAGAAACACAAGGGACTTCATCAGCCGTCAGTACGATGACATTCATCTTAAGATGGAGACCATTATCAAACTGGTTTCGGAAGTTGAATTAATGAGAAAGGAGCTAACGGAAAAGGACAGAATAATAAAGAGCCTGGAAGTCAGACTGGCAGAAGTGGAGCAAGTAACTCATGAAGACACCCTTGAATTTACAGGGATCGAAGTAAAAGAGGGTGAGCAGCCTGCAGAAATGATTAAACGGGTTGCCGCAGTCTCAGGAATCGAATTAAAAAGCGATGACATCCTCGACATCAAGAAAATTCCGGACCGACGACCTGGAGTCCCCCCAAAACTCCACGTCAGATTTACTAACCCCCAAAAAAGACGACAAATTCTACTGAACAAAAGGCAACTTAATACAATTACAGCACAAGGAAACGGATTCCAGAAGATTTTTGTTGGTGAAATCCTTGGTCACTATTTCAAAGATCTTCTGTGGAGGTCTAAAACAAGGGCAAAAGAAATGGGCTTCAAATATGTCTGGTACAAAGACTGTAAAATAATGATTAGGAAAAATGACGGCGACAAACAAATACACTACATCAAACATTCTGATGATCTTAAAAAAAATGATTAGTTTCTTTGATTGAGAGCCCCACTTTTACCGGTCATTCACTGGGTCGATTCCCCCAATATTGGTGAGTCATATCTTTTATGCTTATTTTCGCACTGTAACAATAATGAACTCCTGCACTAGCAATGAAAGGTTGAAACCCCCAGTGATGGCCACGGATTAGTGGAGCTCTCATTCAAGGGAATTAAACAATTCTTTTTTTTGTTTAGTATAAATTTTATAATGGCTATTAACTTTAATCGCATGTATGCAGAACATGGTGATCAAATCAACCCTTTTACTACTTCAGATGCCAAAATTTGCAAATATCTTATAGCAGAGGTAAAAAACACTACAATTATGCACCAAAATATTAGGTCAATTAATAAAAACTTTAACGAACTCCAGATACAGCTTAACCACCTTAATATAGACTTTGATATAATTATTCTCACGGAATGTTGGTTGTCAAACATTTATACTCCAAAATTAATAAATCACTACTCTTCCTTCAATTCGACAAAACATGATAGCCAGAACGATGGAGTCGTGGTATACACAAAAAATGATCTTAACCCTATTGTAACGGAAATAGACATTATTGGTGCAAACTGTTTGCAAATAACATACAATAATGACACTTGCATTCTAGCAATATACCGCTCTCCTTCGAATCGTAATATTACACCATTTCTAAATAGTCTTAATAGCATATTATCCAATCTTTCCCATACTAAAAATTTGATAATTATGGGAGATTTAAATATCAACATACTCCCAAACAATTCACATCACCTATGTCATGACTACCTAAACATGTTAGAATTCCATGGATTAATTAGTACCATCAATACACCAACAAGAATAGTCAATGAATCAACTTCATGTATTGATCACATAATGGTCAAAACTAATAAACAAAACAAAAGCATCATTTACAAATCAACAATTACAGATCACTACACAACAATCTTCACTTTGCAATCCGACACCACAAAAAATAGACGAGATCAGTCTCTTATATACAATAATATTAACTTTGAAAATTTAAAAGCCTCAATTAAAAATAAATCTTGGCAAGAGCTTTTCCAAATAAAAAACTCAGATGATGCATGGATATATTTTGTTGACTTTCTGAAAAATGAATTAAGTAATAATACCACAATTTTGTCAAAAAAAATTCCAAACAAAATTAAACCCTTGAAATCATGGATAAGTCATTCAATCATCAACTGCATTCGTAGAAGAAACGCACTACACAAAAAAGTGAAAGAAAATCCATATGACATAATAGCAATAAACATCTACAAAAGATACAGAAATACGTGCGGTGACGTCATCAGAAAGGCAAAAGAAATCTATTACGGAGTCAAAATCAAAGAAAGCAACAACGATCCCAAAAAAATATGGCAAATTTTAAGAGAAGCCACAAATACACAAAACACTAAAGACAAACAAGACATAAGTAAACTCTGCATTGATGGAGAAATTATTGATACCTCAAAAAACCCAAAGCTTGTTGCGGATCACATCAATAATTTTTTTATTAATATTGGGTCACATCTTGCTTCTCGTCTACCAAATTGTGGGAATGCTCAAACTTCTGAAATAGGACTCCAATTTTCTCAAAGAAGATTTAACTTTCAAAAAGTGTCTGGGGAAGAGATTCTAAAAATAATTAATTCCCTAAAAAACACGTCTAGTGCCGGAGTTGATGGGTTATCAACCAAGATTTTAAAAACGCTGTCTACGGAAATTGCATTGCCCCTAGAACACTTAATAAACTCTAGTATCACTCAGGGCCACTTCCCCTCAAACCTGAAACAAGGTATTGTTATTCCTATACATAAAACAGGTAACAAGACAGACATAAACAACTACAGACCAATAACTCTACTAACTAGTCTATCTAAAGTATTTGAAAAGGTTGTCAATGCACAGTTGGTAAAATTTCTCGTGAGCCATAAACTGATTTCAGAAAATCAATACGGGTTTCAAGAAAACAAGAGTACCTCAGACGCTATTGCTGCTGTCACTGATTTCATTGTTAAAAACCTTGATAAAAGCAAAAAATGTATTTCAATCTTCTTAGACCTATCTAAAGCCTTTGATACCATATCGCACAGTAAATTAACAAATAAACTTGAAAAAATCGGTATTGCGGACAACGAACTTAAATTCTTTAAAAGCTACCTTAATGGGCGTAAGCAACAAGTTAAAATAAATAACATATTAAGCAACACCTGCTCAACTAATTATCGTATACCACAAGGAAGCATATTAGGACCGATTTTGTTCCTGGTGTATATTAACGACTTATGTAACATTAATATTCAGGGGAAAATAGTTAGTTTTGCCGATGACACTGTTCTTCTGTTTGAAGCTGACACTTGGCCAGCTGTCTACAAAAAAGCTGAAACGGACATAAGCATTGTAAAAAAATGGTTGGATACTAATACGCTCACACTGAATGCCGAGAAAACCAAATACATCACATCAAGCATTAATATTATAGGTCAACCTCATGACGATGCCTCCATTAGAATACACACATGTTTGAATTCTGAAGAATGTTGTCAGTGTCCCTACATTGAGCGCACTGCTCAGATAAAGTACCTCGGCCTCACCATTGATCCATACTTCAAATGGAATCTTCACACTCAAAGTATTGCAAACAAAATAAGAAAAACCATGCACTTCTTCAGAACGATACGAAACTTCCTCAACTTACAACACTTGAAAATGGTTTATTTTGCACTCTGTCAATCTATTATTGAGTATGGTATCATAGCGTGGGGAGGTGGAACTTCATCTGCACTAGACCCAATCATAAGGGCACAGAAAACTATTATAAAAATAATTCTTAGGCTTCCTCTAATTACTGACTCGAACTTGATCTTTAAAATTATGAATGTGTTTGATGTTCGGCAGACATACGCAAAAACAATACTCACTCACCTATACACAAATAAACATACATACTACGAAAAAAGATCTAATACTCGCTGTACTCGAAGCAATAATAAAGACTTACTTCAAATTCCTGTAACGCACACTACTTTTGGACAACGAAATTTTAGATATCTTGCGACTAGACTTTATAACATTCTTCCTGATAAAATAAAAACATGTCATTCACAAAAAAATTTCAAAGATAGCGTAAAAATTTGGATTAAAAGTAATGATAGGGCCTTTACCGGTGCACTCATCCAAATTCGCAGTCATTGATGCAACCTAATTATTGTATGTATTTTCATATAATTGTAGGTATATTATTAGGACTAGAAACGAACTTGGTATATGATGTATTGATATTGATGCTACCTAACTATTGAGTGTTCATATTTTTATATAATTGTAGGTACGTTATAGTACTATAAATAAACTTGGTGGATAGCTGCCTCAACACAGGCTAAGCCTAGTGAGGCGGGCTATGATAAACCTTAACATATAACTACATTAACATTTCTATTATTTACATTTATTTTACCTACTGTTTATATATTAATTTCCATTGATAAAATTATATACTCTTCTAATTTATAAACCAATGTACACAAAACAGTCTTACATGTATTTCCATAGTTATAGTTTGAAAATTTGTCACAATAAAGATATTTATTATTATTATTATAATATTATTATTATTATTAATGAACCTTACTCCTATACCAAGATTCATATTCTAAACATGGCGTACCATGTACTTACTAATAACAGCTTATCATGACCAATGAACCTTGTTCCTTTACCAAGATTCATATTCTACACATGGCTTACCATTTACTTACTAATAACAGCTTATCATGACCAATGAACCTTACTCATTTACCAAGATTCATATTCTAAACATGGCGTACCATTTTTTTTTTTTTTTTTTTTTTTTTTTTTTTTTTTTTTTTTTTTTTTTTTTTTTTTTTTTTTTTTTTTTTTATAAATTTAATTTAGATTAAATTTGATAATATTATTATTAAGTTCTGCAAGTGTTTTAGTTTTTTATTATTGTGACAGCTGTTCAATCTAAATTAAATTTATAAAACAATTAAATGGAGTTCTACGAATTAAACACAAAAACAATAAATAAAAAAAAAAAAAAAAAAAAAAAAAAAAAAAAAAAAAAAAAAAAAAAAAAAAAAAAAAAATGGCGTACCATGTACTTACTAATAACAGCTTATCATGACCAATGAACCTTACTCCTTTACCAAGATTCATATTCTAAACATGGCGTACCATGTACTTACTAATAACAGCTTATCATGACCAATGAACCTTACTCCTTTACCAAGATTCATATTCTAAACATGGCTTACCATGTACTTAGTTTTACTAAAATAAACATAAATTGATAGCGAGAATACAAAAAAAATACAATGAACTTTTGTAACTAATTAAATGTAACAAATCGGAATAAAATCTTTATCTTCCTGATAACTACTTACCTCTTATGCACCACCATCAGCAGTTTATTACAGGTAAGTACTTATGTTTAGTATCTACCTGCTGTTTACCAATGGGTAGCAACAAGTACCAACGAGTGCCATTGTATTATACAGTGTGTATTTAGAATTATATACGTCTGTTTGAATCCATTGTTTAATTTATCACCACGAAATGCTTCATTGTTCATCCACTTACTACCTGTAAGCGGCTTACTGTTGACCGCTTTGTATATGTTACATAGGTATAATATATATAGTAATATCTACCTCACACCCACTCCATAATGCGGCTTCATTAATCTTACAGGCCCTCCCAGATGAGCAGTTCGGGGTAAGCTGCGGATCAATTATTCCCCGCAAGACTGGCTTGCTTTCCATACCCTGTGCCATATTACACCGGTAGGTTGGTACTACGACTTTATCTACAATTCACACACTGGACTCTGAGACCGACAAAGAAGAGCCGTATCAGGGACTTAATTGTTCGAAGACAGGCTGTTGAATTCATTATAACAGGCTTAACGAGAAAATAGTTTTAAATAACGTTTTAGTTCCACGCTCTTGATGCATTTTGTCAAAATCTTACTACGAGTGAGTCTGTTTGCAAGAAATTTTAACTGAACAGAAATAATATTACATAAATAACTAATAATGTATAGTTTTGAACAATATTATTCTTTCCTATTGTAAACTGGTGCTTGAGCTTATGAGAGGAGTGCTCGTTAATATTAAAAAAACTGTAGAGTTAAAAAAAATAAAAAGGAAAAAAAAATTACAATAATCATCTAAGGAAAGATAACTCACTAAAATACAATGTAAATAAGTGTTTTTTTATCACAATGTATATATAAAATAAATTACAAGCAATATATTTTTACTTGAACTGTTTTATTCTACTTTCGTAATTGCATTGAGCATATGTGTTAATATTATTTTGAAGAAATATTTCATTAGAGTGCGATATATTCTATATTTATAGAAAATTGGTTAAATAACAACTGATAAACAAAATATGTTTCAAAATCTTATGAATTTCGGACCTTTCAGTATGAACATGTTATGAACCTAGAGCAGAAGCACCAACTTACATATGATGACAAAATGAATAATATATCGGGTGGGAGGAATCAAATGCTCTAGCGGACGTAAATAGGAAATGAAAACAAAGGGTTGTTTTATAGCCGTGACATAAAACGGCAAGAAACAGAATTGATAAATTGGTTTTACTTTTTTCTTTACGATATTTTTTCTACATATTATTATGGCGCGTCAAAGATCACAGCTGAAAAAGATATCCTGCTTTTTTTGGGCCCGAATTGTTTGACGGGCAACCACCTCAAAAAATATGGCCTGGGGTGGTACATTGTTTTTACAACTATTTTTGTAATGCTGCAAAACCTTCTTTGATATATCAACTAAAAAATCAACAAAAGCTGCAGAAATATGTGATAAGATACAGAAAGACATCAAACTAGACCAACTTAAAATTGGAATAAATGGATTAAGAAAAACAAATAAAGAACAAGTAATCATATCCTGCCCAAAAAAAGAATATACCAACACTCTTACGGAGGAAATTAAAAAACTCAATTATAACCTAGAAATGAATGAAATAAAAAAGAAAAAACCCAAATTAATTTTGAAAGGACTCAAATCGAACTTGACGGAAGAGGAAATAGTAAATGGGATACTCACACAAAACGAAGGGATTCAAGACATTGTAACGAAAAACGAAGAAAATAAAATAAATTTGATTACTGAAATAAAATACAAACATTCTAAGAAATACCAACGTGGTACTCGGGATCAAGAAGAGGAAGAACAAAACAAATTCTCGAACTATATCGTGGAAACCAGCGGTACAACACGAAAAAATTTGCTATCATTAGAAAAGATAAATATCCAGTACCAAAGGGTTAACATAGTCGATTGTGATCCTTTAACCCAGTGCTACCACTGCTGCAAATTCATGCACACAGCCTCCAGATGCCTAAATCGAATGAATCCATCGGTGTGCCCGCATTGCACGGGTGATCATACTTTTGCTAAATGCCCTGAAAGAGAAAAAACACCGGTTTGTGCAAATTGCACATCGCAAAATAAGAAATATGGCGAGAAAAATAAAACAGACCACACAGCTTTCAGCAACTTATGTCCCTACAAAAATAAAATGCTCAAAGTAGCAAGAGACAGAATAGACTTCGAGGAAAAATGACAGATTTTTTATATAACGCACTAGACGAAAAAAATAATATTGATGAAAAAACATATAACAGCTATCATGAATATCGTACCCACCAAAACGACCTCAATCTCAGTCCTTTAATTCTACACATGAATATAAGAAGTTTGGAACGAAACATGGATGAATTTTTGACAACAGTAAATAATGATCTCAGGAAGCCCGCTTGCATTGTGTTAACGGAAACACATTCAAGTGGCGAAGTGGCGTACTATATACCGGGATATACCTATGTATCTACTACAAACCGAATTAACAAAAACAGTGGAATCGTTATGTTCGTACAAAATAATTGTGACATATTGTGCGAGGAAGAAATTAATGTGAATGGAACAAACTGCTTACATGTACAAATGAAGTGTTATAACAAAAAAATTGATATTATCTCTCTATACAGAACGCACTCGTCTACTGTCTGTTTGTTTATAGAAGAATTAAGACATGTGTTATTAAACTACAGAAACGCAAATACAATAGTTTTAGGTGACATTAATTTAAATATATCGCACGATTATACATCGAACGATAAAGATAATTACTTAAATATGATGGCGGAATTGAATTATGTGTCGTGTATAAACTCTTACACCAGAAACGTCAATGGGCAACGTCCATCATGCATTGATCACATTTTCACAAATATCAAGGATATAAATAATTTAAACTCGGGAATTATAAAAACCTCAATTACCGACCATTACATGACTTTGCTATATTACAATTCAATAATACCTCAGGCGATAAACCAACATTGCGGACAAACTGCTAATATTAAGAAAGAAATATCTGTTGTTAATATCGAATCTTTGAAAAATAAATTGTCATCTGAATTATGGTTAGATATTCTCCGAAGTGATAACGTCAACGAGTGCTGTAAAATATTTGAAAATAGATTAACGAACTTTATAAATGATTCAAAAAAAATTATTCCAAAAGGAAATACAGCAAAATTTCGTAAAATCAAACCGTGGATAACACATGGGCTTGTTGTGTCCATAAGACACAAAGAATGGCTTTATAAAGAAACAAAAAAAAACCACTAGACATTAAATTAAATGTTCATTTTAGAGAATACAAAAATAAACTAACCACGCTCATAAAAAACACGAAAGAAAATTATTATAATAATAAACTTGATGATTCTGAAAATGACAGTAAGAAAGTTTGGAATATAATCAATGAAATCATGGAAAATAAACAAAAAACCAAAAGTAATACTATTAAGAGTGTAATACAAAACAATAACATAATTAACTGTATTGAAGAACCTAAAAAAGGAGCAAACGCTTTTAATGATTTCTTTGCAAATATCGGAAAGAGTCTCGCAGAAAAAATTACCGTGAAAAAAAAAAATAATATGTTTATTGAAAATATTCCGAATATAGAAACTAAACTTGAACTCTTCGAACCAACCAATCCGTCTGAAATTGTACAAATTATATCAAAAATGCGAGGTGGTTCTGCTCCGGGATTTGACGGTCTCGCCGTAAAAACACTAAAAATCATTAAAATTATGTTTCTACACCAATCTCTCATATTATAAACAATAGTTTTAAGACAGGAGTTTTCCCGAGCACGTATAAGAAAACCATAATCTCTCCAATATTTAAGTCCGGTAGCCCGGAGGACATTTCTAATTATAGACCCATTTCACTCTTATCTAATATATCGAAAATTTTTGAAAAAATTGTTAAAAAAAGACTAACTGCATTCTTAAAAAAAACTCGATTATAAATGAAAATCAATTCGGTTTCACAGAGGGAAAAAGTACCCAAGATGCCATTGCAAAAATTTCATCTAGTATTCAGAGTGCCCTGGACAAATCAAATAAATGTATAGGAATTTTTATTGACTTAAAGAAAGCTTTTGACAGCATTTCCCATGAAAGACTTATATTAAAATTAAAAGAAAATGGCATTGACCACTTAGCCCTTAAATGGATAGAAAGCTACTTAACAGAGAGACCTCAAATTGTAAAATTAAACCAAACTTTTAGTACACCACTAACAAGTACATTTGGCATTCCTCAAGGCACGGTCCTCGGACCATTACTATTTTTAATGTATGTAAATGACATTTTCCAACTGAAAATCAAAGGTGAATTAATCTCTTATGCTGATGATACTGTTTTATTAATAAAAGGTCAAACATGGGAACTAGTTAACAAACTTGCAAATGAATGTATTAATATCTTAAAATCATGGTTTGATAATAACCTACTCACACTTAATGCTAAAAAAACAACATATGTATTATTTTCACTACAAAAAATACCTAAACACAAAGTAAATATCATAATACATGATGAAAATTGTGACAATGTCAACTGTAAACTACTTAATCCTATTTGTACTGTAATCAACTCTTCTTCTAAAATTAAATATCTTGGTGTGATCATCGATGAAAATCTGAAATGGAAAAGCCATATTATAGAGTTAGTAAAGAGAATTAGGAAATGTATATATATATTTGTTAGGTTAAGAAATATTTTAAATGTGAAAATACTAAAAAATGTGTATTATGCTCTTGCCCACTCCCTGCTTATTTACGGAATCATAGGTTGGGGAGGATCTTATAAAAACAACCTAAACTCAGTAAAAGTCTCGCAAAAAATTATTATAAAGGTAATACTTAAAAAAAACTCAACTTTCCCAACAAAATTGCTTTTTAAATTGTTTCCAGTACCAAATATTGATGATATATTTAAGCAAACTTCCATTATAAAAATGTGTAAAGAAAAAAATAACACAGAATATCAAGAATTTTACAAACTCATGAGAAATGGAAATCAATTTATTACGCCAATCTTCAAAACAACTCAAATGCAAAACCATTATATTTACCAAGCCATAAAAAACTACAATAATCTCCCTTCCGAATTGCGCTGTATTATGAACCAACAAGAACAAATAAATAAAATCAAACTTTTTTTCCAAAAAAACTTGTAATAAAAAAAAATATATATCAAACTTTAAAATCAATTTTTTTTTTCCAACAAATTATATTAAAAAAAATATATATCAAACTTTAAAATCAAACTTTTTTTCCAAAAAAACTTATATTAAAAAAAAATATATACTATAACATTGAATCTAAGTAAGAATCGTGGCTCCCTTATCAGGCACAAGAGCTCCTCTTTTCTGATAAGGTATACATGACCAATTATGAACCTTAATATTATTTTCTGCAAAATATGTATTAATGTAACTTATATGATATATATATTAAAATAATAAAAAAAAAAAAAAAATTATTTAAGAGAAATTCATATCATCACTACCTTACGATAATTAGAAAATGGAGAAAACTTACTGATATAAAATATTGCTAATTTATTAAAAATCTGGTGGAATTATTCGTATTCCTGTCAAAAACGGGACTGAAGGGCTTTAACAAATGAATTTTGAATTTTGAAAACAGGTTTTATACCAATCTGTCGGTAAAACACGAATACGTTTTGGGGATTTCTGATCACGTGTTCATAAAAATTCTGATATTTTCGCATTTTGAATTTAAATTTATTAGGATAAGCGCAGCTGTGTACTCTGAATGTTCTGATATATAAATGCTTCTGAACACTATAATACATGGTATGCTTACCATAGACATTGGTTTCCTTATTACCTATTTGTTAGTTGACACGGTTGACATAGACATTGGTTTCTCTATTACCTATTTGTTAGTGGACACGGTTGACATAGACATTGGTTTCTCTATTACCTATTTTTTAGTTGACACGGTTGACATAGACATTGGTTTCTCTATTACCCACTTGTTAGTTGACACGGTTGACATACACATTGATTTCTCTATTACCTATTTGTTAATTTACACAGTTGACATAGACATTGGTTTCTCTATTGTCTATTTGTTAGTTGACGCGTTTGACAAAGACAGGATTTTGAATCAGAAACGCTACGTGTTTACACACCATAAACTGCGTCTTTATTGAGCTGTGCATAATAGTACTGTGTGTAGGTAAAATATTATCCAATAATTTATATTGTTGCAGACCCATGAAAAATCACGACGTATTATGACTATATGATTTTTTTTATGTGAAACCGCACAAGAGTCCCAACTGCTCCCAACCATCTGTAGCATGTAGGAGAGAGGGGAAGGAGATGGGGAGAGGACGGTGGGGAAATCCCTGGGTATTCAGATCTAGTCCCAAACACGACCAAAGCCATTTTATGCAACGTTTCAATTCTGAATGGTTGTTCAGGGTGATACTGAGAGTGTATTCTACTCTGAAACGTTCCGCAAATATGTTATATATTATTTCAAATGAGTAAATCGTAAAATAACACGAATTAATCAAATAAAATTTTGTTGCGCATGCCGGGGATTAGAACCTTCGACCTCTAGCTTGCTAGTCGGGAGCCTTACCCCTCGACCACGTAAGCATGTGTTATCAGTGTGTGGATGTGTGAATCTTAACTTTATTTTTCTAATTTTAGTAAACTTGACAAATTATCACATCTATCAAACACTTGAACATAAGAATTACTCGTTTCAAATAAAGAATTATTAATAAATAAAATATATTTTATACCTTCATATACGATTTTCTGTCTACATCAGTTTCAATTTTTGAATTTAAAAGTTTATTGAATGAATAATTTCACACAATTGCACCTTATTTTTTTAATGAATTGTCGACTCTTCTGTCTCACATAATGGTACCTAATCCTTTGTGTAAAGATTTATTTTTAAATATTTTCCAATTTACATGAACTAACAAATTTCGTCATTCTTGATATAGAATTCATAGAATTCAGTTGAAGCTATTAAACTCTGGACTTCAATTGGGCTCGAGGTCATCAATATTATCACTCTCTGTTGTTCATATGTAGCAATTGGTTAAAATATGGTCAAAATCTTCAATTTGTTTACATATCAAGCACATTGCATCTCACTGTACTGAGCGTTCAGGAAATGCAAAAATGTTACCAAAACATTAAACCTACGCGAGAAACTCGTAAAATGAAAAGTAAGTTATTATATTCATCAATTTCAAACTATTCATATCCATATCCATTGACCAAACTAATTATATTAACTTAATAAAATTACTTGTTATTGACTATACATTATTTAACCGACTAATCTTGCTGAAGAACCATGAGCGATTTGTTACTTTTATACAAATTAGTTAATGGCTTAATGGATTCACATGACTTAACTAAGCTAGTAACGTTTCGAGTAACAAATTGTAGCACGAGACTTCCCGAGTTGTTCTTTGTTTATTCATCTAAAACAAAATGATTGATTCCCCATTCCAAAGGCTTAGCAGGCTTGGAAATAAATTCAGTTCCGTTGATATTTTCATTTATTTCGTTTTAAAATTTAAACAGAAATTTCTAACAATATTATATTGTTAGAAATATTTATTTTCATTTATTATTATTATTAATACCTTTCTTTTTCTTTAAATTTTGATGTTTACTCTGGGTAAGTATCAGTAATGTGTTTTTCTCTCCTCTCTCTCCTTTGTATTTGTTGAACTTACGTGTATTATCTGATTCATTTATTTTCTATCTTATATTTTATATTCTATTATTGCTATACTGCCAATATGGATAAATTGAATTGCAAATCCCATTCATACCAGCTGGGAATATTTTTTATTTATTCCTTGAATATGAATTTGAATTTATGATCATTTGAATGCGCTATGCAATGTTAATATTTTACACCTGTTTATATAAAAGCCCAAAGGGCGTTAATAATAAAAAAATAAAAACCATTGATATTATATATTGTCATTGAAAATATTTTCTCTGTTATTCTTTTTACCTTACAAAATCTGTAGAATATTCGTTAGGTCAACTCTTTAACTAAAAAGATCCCTCATCTTACTGCTGTAATCGCAATGGAACCATAATTCAAAGGTCGCTGTAGAGAGTACACAGATATACGCGGGCCAATCCCCCCAGGGTCACTTGTGGCCATACCGCTCCGTACTAATCCGCCTAATCCGGCCGCCTTATTCATGGCCCAGGCCCCAAAGGTTTACATATTTCCAACTAACACACAGTTGCATAGCACAAGCGAGTACTCGGACTTGGATTCGGACTGAGTATGGTTCTATTGATCCCTTAAGTTTTAATATGATTGTATCAAAATTCTCACTCATGCTTTAATTTTAATGTCATATATATAATTTATGTGAAAAATGACACAAGAGCGCGTAAAAGCAGGGGAGCTATGTCGACACCCGGTTGAGCTGCGTTTTGAGGCAGGTTAAGGTAGGGGCTTTAGGAAGGGATTTATTAATGCGGGTCTTTAAGAGGCTCGGATTATATGAAAAATGAAAAACAGGTGCCGGTAGCTCGTTCCACATACGAGCCGTCTTACATAAAAACGTCTCAAAGAAGTGACCCGTTCTTATGAAGTCAACATCAACGAGTATTCTACTCGTGTACGTAGAGTTTCACGCACGTACACCGGTGCACAGGGCAAAATAACTCCGTAGCTAATAGATGTCTATATTTAAAAATTACAATTATCTGTTTATAAATTATAAATATCTTTATTTTTAACGATAAAATAATGATTTTTCAAAAGAAGCAAACACATTATGACTAGACATTTTAAATAAATGAAATGAAAATACTTAGTTTTAGGTCACTTAATTGACAAATTTTATTGTCTACCGGTTTAAGTGCCTCCGTACCATCATCAGGACAGTTATAAAAAATTATGCTATTAAATACAGAAGGACACATAAATATTTTATTTTTATTTATTTATTTATTCCTTTAGATTTACACACAGTACAATATGATACAAGATATAATTAAAATATTATTAGTGATTATAGATTATTGTACCTTATCAGGTCGAAATTATTGGTTCCTAACTAGGCAAATTGCCCGTTCCAAGGAACCAAAATATGTGAAAGTATGTGTGTGATTTGTCTATGTCTATAATATATCTCATTAATGTTTTAATTTGTGATGTTTAATCGTTACAATCTTATGATAGAATCGAACTTGAGCTGTTGTGTATGTTTCAATTGTGTATGAGCAATAATTAGAATAGTGGAAGATACATATAGTGTGTGATTAGTCTATGTCTATTTACTATGTGACGTTTTTTAAATTTTTTTCAGATTCTCCTCTACCCAGTCCAATCAATCATTTAGTTATTATTAGGTCTATGTAGGAAATATTACAAGATATACATAAATTATTAAAAAATAAAGAGACAGTATACTAGAGTGGGACAGAGCGTCAGTTGTTGGAGACAGGTGGGGGAGGGGAACTTGGGATAAGTGAAGTGATGGGGAACATACTAAGAATTGGGTTGACAGTTAAATTTAATTGTTTATTAATAACTTTAACCTTTGAATTCACTGATTCTTTTTTTCTAATGAATAAGTAATATATAAAATAATATTTACGAGACCAGTTTTTTATGCATAGCACAAAGGGTAACATATTATTTTTAAGAAATAATTATTAGCCTGAAACCCTATATAAATTGAAAATTCTTCCTTAGAACAGGTGCCATTGAAATACCTATAGTACATACTCAGAATGCCCATATTGCATCTGTGCATTAGAAATGGCAATCAGTCTGTTAACAATGGATTGTCAAACGGACTGCCCTCTTTTGCATAGAATCAAGAATGGTTTATTAAGTATTGTGGAGCTTCAGTCCACAGGTGGCTCCCTAATTCAATTTTTGGGTACACTAATATTTATATATGATATGTTATTTTATTTCTTTATAATGTGTAGATATACTTTACTTGTCAATCTTATTAAGCACCTTTTGATAGGATGAATAACAAGCTCGCTTACGTGTATTTTGGCAGGACGAATAACATGCTCACTTGTGTGTATCTATGCAGGACGAATTCATGATCACTTAGGTGTATTTTGGCGGAAAGAATAACATGCTCACTTATGTTTCTATTTTTAAAACTGACAATTCATGGTTGAATTCCATTATAATATATTATAATAAAACTAATATAAAACGTTTTTCCACTTTAATTGTATTGACCGTAACCGGTCAATCGTTAAAGCCAAGGCATGACATTTTGGCAGGACGAATAACATGCTCACTTATGTGTATTTTGGCAGGACGAATAACATGCTCACTTATGTGTATTTTGGCAGGACGAATAACATGCTCACTTATGTGTATTTTGGCAGGAAAAATAACATGCTCACTTATGTGTATTTTGGCAGGACAAATAACATGCTCACTTATGTGTATTTATTGGACACATTCGACGATTTAGTATCCGTGTTTTGTCAAAATGAAATAAATCACTCTAATTTAGTTAATTTAATTCAATGGTAGCAATGTTCAACATTCAAAACCTGGAAACGTAGAAAAACGCATTTCTGTATAAAATTCTCCAACAGACAGAAACAGCGCGTAAACGATTGGTAACATATATATATACTTTTTTTATTTTTTTACATTCTCTCCACACAGGAGGCTCACAAGACAATAATTTCTCTCAGAGCCTATATCGTCTTTGAGGATGCCGTATAAAGGGTCTTTTTGAATGGAGAAAGGAGTGAACCTGGGTTATTGGAGAGACCCACGTTAGGGGAGGGAGGAAACACAGAGACCGGCAAATTGCTCCATAGCCGACCGTTCAGTTCAATGGAAATGATAAATTAAAAAAATATATTAATCTTCACTTTTAAAATTTCAACATTACTTTGCAATATTGCAGAACGCTTCATAAATTTCATTCGTCTTTGTCACCACTCAACTAAAATCGAGCCTTTTAAATATAGAATTTCCCGATGAAAGGGCTTCAATTCTCGTCTACATTAGTGGGCGCTCTTTGTGCCGCTACCCACTACACGCTCCCGTCACCGGTTACCGCGGGCCATGGTTCCTGTATATACTCTTGACTATGTAAAGTGTGGTATATAGGTATAGACACACAGTGATTTAATAACGTTGACAAATGAGAACCGGGAACCGTCACCCGTTCCGAATCAGCCTTCACATCACTAGGTGTTCCGAGCCCGACCAAGGCTGCTTCAATAGCTGTAAATTTTAACAGTCACTTTGATGTTTAATATTAACCACATTAATACTAGTTATTAATTTCTCAGAATAACTATTAATTACATTTATGGGGTATTCGTATTTCAAATCAAATTATCAGTAAATATGCTTATTGGATTCAAATTTTCGTTGAGTAACAAACGATAACATTAAACACATTTAAACCCAGCGCAACTTAGCACTAAAGTGTCCGCATTTTTAATGCACGCGGCCGTCCAACCCGTGATGTAGCAGTTTAAATTTCAGAACCCGCCGACCAATCATAAGGCGTTTGAGTGTCTTACGGTTTTAATCATTTTTAACTGACTTTTATCGAATTTTTTTTCTACGTGTGTTTTTATATTATAAAACTTACATTTCGATCGATATAAAGATATATTTTTTAATACAAAGACTGAATTGAATGTCAGTTAATAAGGGGAAAGGCGCTCAGTGTTTCAATGTCAAATGTGCATTTAAAATCAGAACTGCAATAAAAACGCAAGAATTTGATGATAATATGGAAAAAGACTTTATAATTACTTTTCGCGTAAAAGCTAAGTATTTAAATGCATGGACGACTTCATTAAATTCTGCTTAATGTTTCCAGTAATGTTTTTTAATTAAGTTGCATTCAAAAAGCCACACAAGAGTATTTTTACATACTCCGCTTCACCGTCGCTTTGCGCCCAACCTGGCATTGTTGTTTAAACGACATTTTGTATGATTTAAGGAAGCATCTCCCCTGCATAACGCTAACTGAAAAACTTCACTTGAAAAAGGAGAGCTTAAAGAGTCCCCTGTCGCATTAAAAGCTTTTTCAGTAACAAAAGCGATTTACAGTAAACGACTTTTGAACGACTAAGAAGAGATAACTTCAACGACGTTATGCAGGGATATATTATTTACAGTAAGAGACTTCAAACAGTTTGTCCCCTCTCCCATACATGGAACTATTGTGGGTCTTTCATCATCTCTCAGATGATAAAATATTTCAGGAAACGTGCTCGCTAAGACTGCTTTTAAGGTTTCCTTTGACAGGAAAGGTTTAGACGTCGTCTTTAGGTGATTTCGCTATGGGTTACCATATCTTATGAGAATTAATATCTTTTAAAAATGAACAAAGCTTACATACTAAATCATTCATGCAACTTTTGAAATGAATTTCAGTAGCAAACTTGTTTCTACTATCGTGTTACGAAAACACCCAATGGTTTTCAGAAAAACACTTTGTTGGATTTCTCTTCCACTTACTACTTCCCCTACTACTCTCACCTACCTACCTCGCAGAATACTCAGGCAGGTTGTTGGTTTGGCTTGGTGTTCGATGTTGACGAGGTGTGACGTAATCTAGTAATATAGTCACAACATGACGTCATCGGCTCGAAATAACATTAATGGTCTAAGTTCACTTAATCAGTAGGTATTCCACTACCTACCACTTCTGACAGACTCCTCTCATAGAGTCTTCTCATAGACTACTCTCACAGCCTACCCTTCATAGATTACTGTCACAGACTACTGCAGAAAATCCGTACTGTTAAACAAAACTAAAATATAGAAATAAACACATAAAAAAAGTTAATCCCATTAAAGATATTTTCTCCCTCGCCTTGTGGTTGGTGTGTGAAATACATTTCTCTTAAAATAACATTAATTTCACTGACATGAACAATAGAAATATATTTCCAGTGTGTACTAGGAATGCTTTTAAATTTTTATTTTATTATTTATTATGGGTTTACAATATTACCACTGCCTTGTCCAAATGCGTCCTTGCAATTATTACACCCCCAGTGTGCCGTAAAGTTGGACTCTTTCTTTATAGCTGACTGCAATACATTTTGGGAGATTTAAAAATGAATAAATAATAATCGAGGGCCAATACTTAAATATACATTTTTCACTGATAAATCATTTTTAATCCTAGAATTTTTGACATTGTATTTATAAAATTCCAGGCTGTTAGAGAAATTGTTTTATTTTATATCTTACTTGTTTGCAGATTTGGGGAAAAATATTATGTCATAATAATGTTAAACATTGTGGAAAAATTAATCTTCTGACTAAATTATTAACAATAGGTATGTCGAATTCATTCTGGAATGAACAATAATCTATAAATCAGAAAAAATATTGTTAAGTTTTTCTTTTAAAACAGTATGATATTTGGTTGTTACTGTGGGTGAAAATCACAAGTAGGTATATAATAATTTCATGAAAACTTTGATAAAATAATATTGCAGAATAAACTATCACTTATCCCATGACATCAAATGCAGTGTCATATGTCAACGCTGAAAATAAATTAACCGTTCATTAAATTTTGTATTAAGTGAACACTGGTTTTGTCAGCTTTCTCGTCCATTCGAATAAATCTAAATTGTCAAATAACTTGATTTTTAAATATTCTAGAATGTTTAAAGTCCTAAAATTAATATTTTTGTGGTTTTATCTTTTCAATTTTTACGGTATTGTGTTTTAAATCTTTAATTTTAAACAGTCATTTAATTTGCACCCATCATTATCATCATCTTAGTAAAAATATATAAATATAATCTTTTCACTGTTAAAGGACGACGTAGCGACAAGAATTGTTCCAGAAATTTGAGAAATAGAGCTAGGACATTATACCTTCATGTAATTATTTATTTATCTAAAAACTTACGGCAAAACATGATATAAAGTTAAAAATTAGTATTAGTAAGTATAAAATGACGTAATAATTATATTCATAAAATTATTTTCCATTGATGCCAAACTGTACAAACCCATAAATAGCCGTAATCATCAATTAAATAAAAATAACAAATTAAATTAAATACAAATTATCCACATGTTTCATAGCCAAATGTTATATAAAGTATAGTACTTTTATATCATGGTGCAGGAACCTTTGGTTCAGAGACAAGTTAGTATTTTTTAATAAAATAATGGAGCAAAAAAAGTTTTTTATTAAATTAAAATTATCAACTATATTTTCAACACTTTTAATTTATATTTTAGTTTTATTATTTTCATTTAAATATATATGTACCCAGATTTTGGATCTCGACTAGGGATTCTCAAAGAAGGAGCACTTTTAATGTTATTTAAAAACAAGAAATTTTGTGTAACCGAGGTTTCGGATCTCCGAGTCGGTGCAAGTTACATTATTCTTAAAAATAAAAATACAAGAACCTACCCAGTTAATTGGAGTATTATAACATGTCTCCATTTTCCATGCCATAATGCCGTGGCTGGGGAGAGCCATCCAGTGAAATACCGGCGTCGCTTTATTATGCCGCTGCAGTGAGCCAGTGAACATCACCTGACAACCGTGACAAGGTGCGCCATAACAGGGCCACACACCCCGGGAACGTCCTTAATGATATAAAACGAACGAAGAGGGGAAATCCACCCGCCTCCTTGTGACGCAATATCGCTGATTATTTTTGACAGGGAGCGCGGAATTATTATTTGAAAATTCTTTGAGATTTGTGCGCGACGATGTACGTATGTATCTGCGTTACGGGCGAAGCAACGCAGGCCGGCAGAAACAGCCCCTGGCGGAGACTGACAACGTGGCGTTTAATTCAGGGGTAATAAATGCAAGACGGTTTTATTTGTTTTTATTTTCTACAAAAAAAAATTAATATACCTACTGTTTTTTTATAAGGAAAGACAAACATTCCCGGGTCACAAATAACCTGACAATAATTTGAAAAATCTCCACTACCATCACTGTAAGCGAAAAATGTTTCTTGTGTTATGTTAGAGGACTTAGCCAGCAGAGGAATTGTACTAGGTGGAACCCAAAGTGATGCCAACTTGGCCACTGATCGAGAACAGTAAATGTTTTTTTTTTATAATTAGGTACATCTATATACGTAAGGTTAGCACGTATTTGAATGATGACTAGGTTAATTTCAAGAATTCACATTATTACCTATTAATTCCCTTATTCTCATTTTTTGAATTATCTGGAAGTCAGTTCACTACATCTACAAAAAAATGGTGGAAATGCAGATCCACTGAATTAATTTTCAACAGTCTTGCCATTGGAAAGGTCATCTATATTATTGATGACCGAATCGAACAAAAAACCAATATTTTGTCTCCATTGGTAGTTTGGCACTATCACTTTTCAGTATCCACTGTACAGATAATACCTAGAAGTGTGATTTGAAACCGATTGCTTCAGACAAGCCGATGAAATGGTTTATCAGTTCAAGAATGCAATTATAACTATGTTTTGTATTTATTTTACTAGAGAAACAAACAGTGATCCATATTTTATTGAAATCGTTACATAAAGAAAAACATAAATAATTAAAGAAAGACATGAAGTGGAGGCAAAAAAATAAGAATAAAGATAAATAATGTAAATTAAGTATCTATATAAAAATAATCCATACTTGCATAGTAAAATAATACTCAAAGATAAACAAAATAAAGAAAGACAAACGGCATATTGAAAATGAGAAAATTACTTAATCTTACATACAGCAGGGGTAGAAGGTTCGTATTAACAATCAAATAGAAAATATCTGCGTCTGTAAAGATGCTATTGTATTCTGTGCAGGTCCTTCTGTAAAATCAATGTTGTGTGTGGTTAGTTGTTTAGGGTGGGATGTGGGATAGTTGGTTCGATAGTGTGTTTCGGTCTGGAGAAGATGATTTGATACATTTTAACCGAAACAGGGGCTGACTTGACCTTGGACACACTGACACGCCCACAACACACTTCTACCTGTGAAAAAATTGACTAGAATTTCTTATTCCATATCCAACTTTTACTATAACTAAATGTATAGAAATTTCTGATGGAAATGCACTGATGTTTCGTTTTATTTATATCAAATCAAGAATATCACAATACTTACTCATTTGTTCAAAGTTATAGTACATATGCGTTAAATCTCAAATTTTTATGCAAATATTAGGTATTAATTAGTCGGAAAAGTTGTAAAATTACCTAAACTTGCTAACAAAACCACCGAAGATCTGGAGAATTTGCAAACTAAGCGTGGAAATTTTAGCACAACAGAAAATGCACAAAGTAACTCACACTGACCCCAAAAAGGTTCTGGTGATTATTTTGTACTTGTCAAGTAGCTTCCTTAAGTCACCAAAAAATTATGCTATAAATAACCAAGACCAATATTAAATTTATCATATTATAAAAATCTTACTGTCAGTATTGCCTTCAAACTTTTTGAAATTTTGAGAGTGGGATATTTTGGTTCCAAGTCAACAGTTTCACCGCCCCTTGTGTAAATAATAACTCCCTTTCCTTCATGAGACATCCGATATCTCAAGTGAAATGTGCGTGTCTCGGCTAAACATGTAGCAGCCAGGGATGACAGCGACTTGTTAAAGTATTACGCGAATAAGGAGGGGCAGGTGGAATTGTACAGGTACTGCCATGCCGGGAGGAATTGACTCGGATTGGAACTGTTCCGTAGTTATTTTGTCACAGTTCCAAAATAACAATAGATGTATATAGTAAAAAAGCTGCATCTAACAAATTTTCTAAAAATTTAATTTTGATGAAAGTTTTGATTTAAATAAAAATGGAATTACATACCATCATTATACACCATACTTATACCTTTTTAATAATAACTTTACTATGCTTAGGTATTTGTAGAGATTGTTTTAATCAAAACAGATACTCTTTAAAAAAAAAAAAAATTATATATTCAATAATATTATTATTAGATTTATAAAAACAGTTTATTTTTAAACAAGTTCTACTGTTTAGTTATTATTACGCGTGATAGCTATTTCGCCCTCTGAAGGTATTATCAAACTGTGGGTAGCCCACTTACAGACGATACATTTACATTATTTCTAGATAGGTATTTTAATTTCAATTACTGATTTCGTAATTGATTTCTGAGTAAAATGTTAGAAAATCAGTAATTGAAATTAAAATACCTATCTAGAAATAATATAAATGTATCGTCTGTAAGTGGGCTAACCACAGTTTGATAAAGCTTTCAGAGGGCGAAACAGCTGTCACGCGTAATAATAATTACACAGAAGAATTTGTTTAAAAATAAACTGTTTTTATAAATCTAATAATAATAAAAGCACATAAATTTGTTTTTGACCACGATAGTTTTATTTTCACTCTACCGGTTTCGGAAGATCCCTTCCTTCGTCAGGAGAATATTTAAAACTGAAAACCGGTAGAGTGAAAATAAAACTATCGTGGTCAAAAACAAATTTAAGTGTTTTTATTATTAATTATGATGAGCCACAAAGTGAATGCTTTTTACAATAACTAATAATAATATTCTCTCTCTCTGGTTTCAATCCTGGGATTGGTTTGCAGCAATTTCATCTAATCTCCTCTTCCATTCTTCCTTGTCTTATGCGGCTCTTTTGACTTCTGCATATGATGAGCAGCGCACGTCCACCAGCAGTAGGGCGGAACGAAATTTATTTTTTTTTAAATTTTGATTTGGAATAGTTGTATTAAGTTGCCAATTGCCATCAGTTACCTCAATTAAAAATATAAAAAATATCAGATAACGGTAAACGCCCCCGCCATGACATCGAACATTTACAAAAACGATGGTTTAGGGGCTATTTGGGCGGCCTACAAAATAGTAGAGAATTTATTAAAATAGGTTTATTTTATTTAATAACATATTCAAATATAGTTAACTAGCTATTGCAATCAAATATGTGTTTATTTTAATACACTTTGGCGCTGTTACAGAGGAGCAAAATGCGGGACGAAGCGGGGGGCGGCACCTTACAATCTACGAAATGCAGTGTTTTGTTTAAACTAGTGTCGATAATTGTCTCAAGGTGAAAGGTCGCGCGTCAATTATATTCACGAGTACTTATTGATAAACGTTTTTTAAGTGAATTAACATGACTTCTAAAAGACAAAATTTAAAATGTCCGATATTTGGTGTAAGTGCAGAGTTGAAAAAGAATATCCTACCTACGTATGAAAAAGTGATGAAATTCTACGAATGGGTTCCACAAGACTTAAAAGTAAGGAATAACACAAAAAAAGAAACTACGTTTTTGGAAATTGCCGAAATAGTTTGAACGAAAATTGAAGAATTTTAGATAAAATCTTCCATTCAAATTGTCACACACAAAATAATCTTACAATTACTAAAAATTTATCACTCGAAGTGTTATAATTCGAAAAAGTCTTTGAAAAAACTATGGAAGAAAAGTTAGAAGAGTTTAGAGTACAAAGTAGAAAGATTTTTGACATAGCTGCAAGTAAATGTCAAGAATTTGTAAGCTGTACTTTTTTGAGAGAAAAAATAGTGCCAAAAGAGGAACAAATGTTTTTAGAAGACCAACGCACTAACTGACTAATGGCTTTAGGAAGAACTGATCTTATTTATAGTAAAAAATTGTTGAATAGAAGATTACGTACTCTTAAACAAGAAATGAGGCATAATAGATAGGATGAAACTAAGAACAATAAGACAAAATGAGACGCGAGCAAATTTTAACCGAAGAGAGAGAAAGAGAAATTCCTTCATTATATTTCGATGGAAGGAAAGACAAGACGGCTAAAACTGTGTTAAAAAGATCGAAGAGGCTTAGAGTGATTGTACAAGAGGAACATATTTCGATTATAAAAGAACCAGGCACTGTTTATGTTGGGTATGGGGTTCCAACATCGGGCAGTGCAAGAAATATTGAAAAAGCTATCCACAGATTTTTAACGACTGAAAAGATATCACTAGATGGTTTAATGGCTGTTGGCTGTGATGGAAAAAACACAAATAAAAGGAAAATAGACTATCTCGACCATTGCAATGGATAATTTGTCTCTTCCACTTCAATGAGTTACCATTGAGGCATTTGTTTACCTATTTGGATGGCCCTACTGCAGGACCTAAATCATTTGCAGGTCAAATTGGTAAAGCATTAGAGATATGCGAGACGCTGCCGTTGGCTAACTTTGAGAAGATAGAAGGTGAACTACCTCCACAAATATCCACAGATCTCAGTATAGACCAGAAATATTTACAAGAAATTACTACTGCTGTCATAAATGGATCCTGGTCTCCTGGATTTATTAAAGAGAAGACCAGGTAAACTACCCCATGCCCGCTGGTTGACAAGAGCTAATCACATACTGCATTTATATATTTCTACAGAAAATCCACAACAAAATCATGTGACTTTAGCAACGTTTGTCGTATAATCATACGCTCCTGTCTGGTTTACTATCAAAACACATTCATCCTGCAAAGATGGTTCAAATCATTTATGGAAGTTCATTAACAGCACTAGATATTTGTCCAACGAGTTGTTAGCGATAGTGGACCCTGTTATAATTTGTAACAGTTACTTCGCTCATCCAGAAAACTTGTTGTTGAGTATGATAACAGATTCACGTAAGCACATTAGAGAACTCGCTGCAAGACGCCTTTTAAAGGCTCGTCAAGTTAAAAAAAAAATCTGTTTCGCGCATTTTTGAGGTGCCAAAAGTGAACTTAAATGCATGTTTTTACATAGACATGATTGACTGGCAACAAAATATATATGAACCCTCAATACTGATGAATATTTCCGATGATCAGTTATAAGATCTTATTGAAAATGGAGAAGATACAGTGTTGAAGTTTATGAGACTGCCTTGCCACACCCAGGCTGTGGAAAGATTTGTAATAGTTGAATCAGCTCTAAGTGTATTCGACAAGACAAGACGAGAGGGATTCATAAAATCTAAATTAGCATCTCGAAAACTCATGCCAAAGTTTGAACCTAAAAATGTTTTTTTGCTATAAAAAATGATTATATTCATACCAACATAACTTTCTTAATCTGTGTTTAATTTTGAAAAAAATGTTTTTATTAATTATCATTTCATATCATTTCATGCATAACATATTATATTTACTTATTATTTTGTTTATAGGGTGTTTAATACAAAACGTCTATAAAACCTTAAAAAATAAAATTTCAAGTCTATGGCGGGACCTCAAGATGTCGAGCTAGAAGTTCCAAATTGAGAACTGTTATTTAGAATTACATAAAGCAACTTTTACCTGGTATTCCAATTCGAATTTCGAAAAAAAAAAATTTTTCATACAAAAGTGTTCCACCCTAACCAGCAGGTCATCCAGGTACTCTCAGCGTGGGCGTCCCCTAGAGTTGGTCCCCTCGGTCATACCCTCCATTATGACATGCAAGAGGCCTTCTTGTCGTATAACATGGCCGATCCATCTTGCACGCCTTTCGGACAAGGTCCTGAGCAGGTGCCTTCCTCCTTCGATTCTTTGGAGAACCTCCTCATTTGTAATATGGTCTCTCCAGGAAATTTCTAACAGTCTTCTATAGGACCACATCTCAAAAGCCTCTAGTCTCCGTTTATTTCTTTCGGATAGGCACCATGTTTCGCAGCCGTACATCAAGATACTCCATACATAGGTCTTTATATATTCAATAATAATATTATTGAATATATAAATTTTTTTAATTAAAATGGAGTTCTACAAATTAAATTTGATAACAATAAATAAAGAAAACAGATACATTCCAATGGAAGAAGTTTGATTTCTTCCTGAAAAATAAATTTGTAACTTTTTCACTTCGATATTTCCTTAGGCCAGACAATAACCAAATCGCTACTTTATTCAAAACGACGTAATAATCTGTAATAGGCCACTTGCACACCATTAAAAAAAAACAGTTTAGGCAAAAATTCTAAGATTTTTGAGAATTTCAGTCCGTGAAATCGGACTATTTTTTTATAAACCGGAAAAACGGAACATAATTTATGGGTCCAAAAATATTATTATTTAATAGCCAAAAATCATTTTTAAAAAAGGCAGCCGGTACGGGGCCTATTCGTGGGAATATCCCCGAATTGCTGGGAAAATCTGAGAAATTTAATCGATTTGGTATTTTGTGGATGTGAGGAAAATGAAGGGCTGAGTTGGCATCGCGTTTGGGTTAGACACCAAGAGTAGTGTGTTCAATTCCTCGGCTGGCTAAGTCCTCCATCATAACCCAAGCATTTCCTAGATATCCAACCATATTGAAAAATAATGTTTACAATTAAGAATAAACTATAATTTCGTAGCAGATTTCTATCTTTTAAGCCTGAAGAAATAAGAAAATCCTAAAATTACCATATAATAAAAGATAATGTTAACTTTCGTAAATTTAATTTTTATTTTTAGAGGCTAATGAACTTGTAGGGAATTTGTATTGTGGATATTTTAATAACCGTCGAATTTCTATGATTTTCTACGGTTTATAAAATAATGCCTTAAAATAAAAACGAAGGTTGGGAAATACGCGCAAATCATTAAAATAAACCAAACTAAACCCTAGAAACCTATTTTATGCAGGTTTACTTAAATCCACGGTTTAAATAGTTGTCTTCATTCGATAATTAACTTGAGATAAAGTGTTGTTTTTTTAAAGATCCTTTACATGCAGCGGAATTCGACAAGTTTATGAAATATTTAATCGGGCGAAATACACTAGATACCTCAGTAGTGAATTAAAAAAAAATGGCGTTTTATCAACATGTCCATATTATAACTACTTACATATACATAGCAAGAAAACCTTATGAGAGTTCATAAATTACTATCCTTTTGTAATGCATATCATGTAATGTCAAATGTAAAATATATTTATGTAGATGTAAAAACTATCGAAATACAGTGTTGCTATATTTAAAAATTAAAATCAATGTGGAATTAAAAAAAAATATATCTAATACCGACCATAGTCACGTGGTGACATCACAAGGTAAAATAAAACGGATTTATTTATTTTATTGCAAAAAAATATTTTTTCAAGTCATTATAAAATGCGTGCAGTTGGCCTTTTCATTAAGAAAATGTTTGATCTGTACATTCAAACACATTTGATATATTTATTGAACGCCCGTAAGACTTTTACAGACATAAAACTTGTCAGTCGATAAGGATTATAATAGGCGTAGGTACAATATTTACAAATTAAAAAAATATTAGTGGAAAATTAAAACTACAGAAATAAAATTTATCAGATACATTCAGATGTCATTATTTTTGCTTTGATACTGGACAAAGAGATTTTGAATATGTCAATCTTAATACATCTTTCTTTTTAATATCATCTACCTGCGATTACATAGGACCTGATATCGTCAAATATTATTATTGTATTTCCGTTGAATATTTTTCTCTATAATATTATTATTTGTCAAGGTATTATAAAACATATTACTCCTGACATATTACACGCATGCTAACCTGGAAAAAATATACCCCCAACACAAAGGAGAACAACATTTCCCAGGAAATTTTGTTAACCTAATAATATTAATTTCAGTCGGTTCTCTTATAAAATCATTTTGAGAGATGTTTTTCATTTAAAAATGTGAAAGGGAAGCAGAAAATACTTCATTAAATTGTAGATGATCAGCAAATGGATAGCAATTCTATGAAGCATTAAGGGATGATACTACGGTATGAGGGTGGAAAATTCGCCCGTTGCTATCCCCATAATGGATTCTCCGGGTCTCGATATCTACTCTATTATTATCCCAACAATATAACGGATTATTGCAATTTATTTCCGGATCTGGAGAGATAAGGGGGATTATTGTTTTTATACACTCTAGATAGAGGTTTAATTCCTGCCATTCATATTATATTCATACGTTATCCGAATTTAATTTGAATCAGTTTGTTTTTTGGTAAATTTAGGTTGGTGAGTTCTGATTAACATTAATAAATCAAGTTAAACTTTAAATATATAAAGAGATTTGTGTGAAACAAAAAAAACTTTCATAATTAATTAAAAACCTTATATTAATACGTACAAAGTAAGCTTATTCACTCAATGCTATGGTTTTATTCTGTAAAAATAAAGTAATAAATTTTAATTACATTCGAATAAATTTAAATCGGATTATTTGCTGATCAGGAAAATAAACGAGCTCAAATTTAAAAAATTATAACCAAATGTTTGATTTAAATTCCTGCGCATCTTTTCCTACTCATCAGGCCAGAATTTACGTGTTTCATAACTCCGTTCAGTTTTGAAGCTTCTGACCCTCTCTTGTCTGAAGTTGTCTCGTGATTAAAAAACTGCAATAAGGTTCAACTTCTTCTTCCATCATATCTTTAGTTTATAAGTAAGATATCCATCAATTATCGCCCATTTATTATGTTGATTACATCCCGATATTTCAGATGACTTATTTACATATAGTGTAACTTCATAAATTATTTTGATTATATTTTATAGAATACCGAGACCTACTTTAGTCATACTATCTGTCAATAGTCTAGAGAAGAGGTACTAAATGATCTCCATTTCTAAAAAGCTTCAGTCTTAATTCTTACGTAAGCCACTAGAAATCAATGCCAAATACAGAGAAAAGAAATTACGAACGACTTATATTTATGAATGTTTAATAAAATTTTCTAATAGCTTTATTTTTATTCCTTTAAGTAAGAATTGAAAATAAGTTTAATCTGTGTGGCAAAAAGAATTTTATAGGAATTATTAACTGGAGTTATAAGCTAAGTTTTATAATTGGAACCACCCCACACGTAATGTTTCACCAGAACCGAACTAAAAAAACATTTAAAAATAATATTAACATTATCCAGTAAAATTTTCAATAAGAGCTCGATAACTTAATATTTTTAATCAGCTCAAAGGCCAAAAGAAAATCATTTTATCTCGTTGGAATTAACCAATACAAAAATCGAATTGAGTTGCGCACCAGAAGCGGATAATTACGGCCCGAGAGTTCACCGGATACAGTCTCCGGTACCGGAAGTCCTCCTTTTTGGACCGGAGAAAAAGTGTGTACGCAGTCTCCTCTACATGGCTGTAGATAAAACCCTCCCTCCCCACATCCCCTAAACCACCCGATACCCACCCCGTCCCCTCGAGCCTCCTAGATTTCTTCCGTTACGACGCCTACTTAATATGGCTAAGGGTGGTAATGACAAAAAATGACATTTTTAACTGACTTTGTCGATTATTAAAAAAAATATGGCAGAAGCAACTTTAATAATGCGTTGTAGGTAAACATTTTATTTTATAGAATTCATTTTACAGGAAATTTTTCATTCAACTATCTTATTACGTAATATTTTATTATCAAATTGATAAAACAATTTGTATACTTTGTATTAGATGAAACACGAGCTATTCAAAGTAAAAAAAATTAAAAATGTTTATATAAAAAATAAGTTACACTAGTTATTAAAGATTTTTTACGGTTTCTGTATCGTCATAAGGTAATAATACAAAACATAAAGCCAAAAAAAAAAATTCTAAGGTAACAAAATTATTTAATGAGATTTATTGGCATACATTATGAGATTGAATGTCTTGCGTCGTCTTTAATTTAAAATAATTAATAATTTGATTTACAAAAAAATTATCTGTCTGTAATTTCTAGTCGTTCGCAAATTTGATCAGTTCATAATACTGTATTATACCACATATTAGAATAATTTGTTCAATTCATAATACTGTATTATACCACATATTAGAATAATTTGTTCAGTTCATAATACTGTATTATACCACATATTAGAATAATTTGTTCAGTTTATAATTCTGTATTATACCACATATTAGAATAATTTGTTCAATTCATAATACTGTATTATACCACATATTAGAATAATTTGTTCAGTTCATAATACTGTATTCTACCACATATTAGAATAATTTGTTCAGTTCATAATACTGTATTTTACCACACATTAGAATAATTTGTTCAGTTCATAATACTGTATTATACCACATATTAGAATAATTAGTTCAGTTCACAATACTGTATTATACCACATATTAGAATAAAAAATATTCTAATATGTGGTATAATAATCTAAAGGCATACAATTATATATTTTTTAATTGGCTTCCTATTTTCGTTAATACATATCAAAAGAAAAAAAATGTAGTTTAAGCTCTAATTTTTATAAAGTAAACATATTTTTTTAATTTAAGAAAAGCTTTAATTTATTTAAAGCATATTTTTTGTTATTTATAATTAAAACCGATTCGTAATATAATCGCAAATGATTATTTCATATTAAGCTTTGCTTTAAGAACTATCTGTGTTTTTAATGTTATTATATCTATGTTAATAAAAAAATATTTAAGTATACCCATTTTATTTAGTATGTGAATAACATTGTCGTTGTTCGAGGGCGGGCCATAATTCCGTAAAAACAACCATATAAAACTAACAGCAGCATAAAACTTTTTTTCTATCTGTCTTGACGAAAATTTATATCAACAGCCTTCTTTATAATCCCCCCGAATCACAGTGGCGGCGTCACATAAAAATAACCAGAGATGAATAATTCCGCGCACTGTTCTCCAGGGGTGGCAATCGGTCATTGTCTCACCAACCGCCCCTGCACGGGGGAGGAATCGTTAACCTTCCCGCAACCAAGGTTGCAATCGAAGTTACCTAGCTTTGATAACATGCAGTATCCTTGAAAGCTTATACAATTCAAGCCGTAAGTTTTAGCTTTCACTCAAATGCCTACTTTTACAACTAATTCAATTAAAACTTTATTATGAAATAAATATTTTGCTAAATCAAATCATCAGGTATCATATATTATTTTTAAAAATTTCAGGTATGAATGAATAGAATTGTTAAAATATTATATATGTATTAAGTACCATTTATTAATAAACATTGTTATTATTTTCACTTAAAAAAAATTAACTCATTTATCGATGACTTCAAGGCAAATGTGTTGTATCTACATAACCTAATAGTTTACGAGTAAGTTTCTTTGATAATTTATTTAATTATTTATTTAACGCCCAGAGGGCTTTTACATGTGGGTGACAAATTTACAAATTTAATGACAGTTTTGAAACATAAGAAAGAAAAGAAAGAAATAATAAAAATAAAATTACATAAGTATATGCGAGAAACAAAATTAAAAATAACAAGAACATAAATTAAAAAAATACAGCGATTTGACTGGTTTACAAAAATATAACTTCCATTTAGGAATAGTATTGAAATAGGTCTTTTACGTAATCCACAAAATTCGCAAAGTTAATATTAAATATATCGACATCACCTAAGTATTGGTTTCCCATAATGTGAAACCGTTGTATTGGGGAGTTCGCAAAATAATTTCGCTTATGTGTGTTGCAGTGGAATAGTGTATTTTGTCGTGTTGTTATTGTAGGTATTCGTAAGTTTATGAGTTGCAGAAGTTCGCAACAGTCGAATTTAGAGTTTAGAATCTTGAATAAAAAAGTTAATCTGTTTATTTTACGCCTGTCTTCCAATGTGTGTATTTTTAGAGTGTTTAATAAGAAATGATATTGTAAGTCTTCTAGTGGGATATTTAATTTAAAATTCATAAAACGCAGAAATTTTTTTTGTATTCGCTCAATGTTATTAATGTGAATTTTGTAAGAGGGAGACCAAACTACTGAGTTATATTCAATTATGCTTCTAACTAGAGATATGTATAACAGTTTAATGGCTTGTATGGAGTTAAAGTTTTTAGTTGTTCTTAATATGAAGCCTAGTGTTTTCATGCCTTTGTTTACAATTTGGTGGATATGATTGGCGAAACTTAGTTTTTCATCCAAAATAATTCCGAGATCTCTCATTTCCGTGACTCTTTCTAAAGCTGTATTGTTAATGGAATATTCAAATAAAACAGGATTTTTATTTCTGCAGAAAGTCAGGGTTTTGCATTTGTCTACATTTAAAAACATATTATTTTGTACGCACCAATCTTCAAACTTATTAATATTTAATTGTAGTATTTGGCAATGATTTACATCAGTTATTTTTTTTGTATAGCTTGATGTCATCAGCAAAGAGCAATACCTCGACATCGTCGAAGCAATTTGTTATATCGTTAATGAAAATGAGAAACAAAACCGGACCAAGGTGACTACCTTGCGGTAGGCCACTGGTCGCACAGAAAGCTTTCGATAGCAAAGATTTTATTTTAACAAATAGTTTACGATTAGTTAAATAGCTAGTAAACCATTTTAGCATGTTGTCTCTTACTCCTAGGGCAAATCGTTTTCGGGTTAGTAGTTTATGGGATACTTTGTCGAATGCTTTTGAAAAGTCTGTATATATGCAGTCGACTTGTTTATTTTTTGCAAAAGATTCTAATATAAAGTTTTGAAATATTGTTACGTTAGTTGCGGTTGATCTACCTTTTATATTTATATGTTAGTTAGATATACCTCGTTTTTAAATATATACAAATTGGTAAAGTAATTTTCTAATCTTAGCAAAAAAGTTGAGATACAGTGTTTTGATACTAAGCCATCGATGTGACGGTAACGTCTCGTTTCATGTTAGGAGAGAAAGGACATTTCAGGAATATTGTAACGGTAAGGTTAAGGACTAATATTGCAGTTAGGGTGACACCTCCAGAATTATGACACACCCCGAGAGTTTGTTTTGAAACAAAATAAAACGTGCATTAACGAGCGGATGGAAAAAAGTTAATAAGATATCCCCCCGGGAGGAGGGGGGGGGGGGGCATAATCGGGAAGAGATACGGAAACAACGGCGAAGTAAGTATGTCCCTCCCTCCACTCCTGGGGATTCCAAGTTGTGACAATGTAATTTTTTTCAGCCAGTAACTTGTAATTTCTTCACGTGTTTTTCTAATGGCATTTAAAAAATGCTAAAAACTTACTTGTCTTTTTTACTTGCGGAAACTTGAAAAATGTGCAAAAAACAACGTGGCTTTTATAACTATTGATTTAGCTGCTGTTAAAACTATGTTTTGAAGCTCTGTAGCGCATGCTAGAAATCAAATTGAAAGATATTGCATTGACAAAGAAACGGAATAAAGAAATGGCTCTAGAAATATTTCGAATTATACCTGAGTTTTGTTATGAAATATTATATTTTACATTTATAGTTTAATTTATGAAATTGAGTTAATTGAAGGATATTTTTCCCGTGCGATTTTAGTTATGTAATTTTTATGTTCATAATAATATTAAGAAATCCTGTGATGAACCATTTATCCAGAATCCCTACAAGCCAACAATATTCACCATAAATTAATCAGTGAAAAAAATGTGTTAACAAAAGCCGATAAAGGCAAAACAATAATAATAATGAACAGTTAGGAATATTGTTCAAAACCACAAAACTTCATCAGTAATGACAATGTTAAAATTTTACGAACTGACCCGATTAATAAGTTTCAAGAGCATATCAAAAATGCATTAATATAGTGTAAATCCCCAGTATTTTAAGATTTTTGACATGCCAATGTAAAATTGCACAATAACAAATTAATAGCCCTTTAGGCCTATAGTTTATGCTGTAATTCCTCGAATTAAAAACTAGCTGCATTTTTGACTAACCTATTTAATAATTCCAATGTATTTTCCCCGATGTACTCTATTAATAATTAGCTAATAATTTAAAAGATTTAACTCTTCCAAATAACTGCAAATGAATTTCATTCAATGTAGTAAATATATTTCCAAATGTACCTGTACCCGAATGTAGAAATACCTACACTCTCTAATTTATTAACCAATTCCAACCTACAAAAAAATCTTACCGATAATCTGGACCGTATGTTTAGTATTTGTCTCAACCAAAACTATTTTAAATTCAACGATATTACATATCAGCAAAATGACGGTTTACCAATGGGTTTACCTAAGAGCCCTCTTTAAACTGATATCTTTCTGGATAACCTGGAAAAACGTATTTTTTGTTGTAACTCATCTCTGATAAAAAAAATGAGTTTATGTGAAAACGATATGTTGATAACATATTTTGTACATGGAACATAACTCCTTTTTGTCACTCCTAAACTTGTTCCATAACAAAATTCACTTCACAGTAGAAGTAGGTACTATTTGCACTTTAAATTTCTTAAACCTATCCCTATTCATTATTAAAAACTAATTCAATTTCAATATTATCAGAAAACTTACCTTTACTGATACAGTAATCCACAGTACTTCAAACCATCCTATCACTGACTTTATTGAAGGACTCGCTTTAATCAAATCTATTGCATTAAATAAATATAAAGAATATACCCATGCATTAACTGATAGAATACTTGCAAAAAAACTACGATTCATATTTTCTAATAAATTTCACTATAATAGTATACCCAACACCAGAGTCAATAAAACTACGGTTCGCATAGAATTTTATTCATTGATCATTTTTCACCTTCTTGTGTTTCAAAATGTCCAACAACAATTAAAGCCACTTTTCCATAACAATAATAACCTAGGCAAACTTTTGATCAATTCAAAGGAGAAACAAAATAATTTAAGCCATTCTGGCATCTACAAGATGAAATTTAATGATTGCCAATCATTTTAAATAGGTAAAACTGTCATCACTTTTCAACAATCACTTTTTTAATAAATCCTCTGGTATAGATGTGCTGCACAGAAATGGGTTTGGCTTACGTTTGAACAATCTAAAAGCTTTGGAAATCTAGAAATTGGAAAAAAGTCACTTAAAATAAATGAAACCAATTTACTCAATAAACAATTAGACTTGTCAAACAGCCCCATTTTAAACATATTCCCCTCCCCTCCACCTACTTTCACCCCTACCACCTACTCGCCCCACCCACCAAAGTTTCTCTCACCCTCTTCTATCTTACCAATAAATACACTGTTACTCTATTATTTATTTTATATGTTTTTATATAACCCTGATAAAGGTTCAATGTGAACCGAAACCAGTTAATTTTATAAATTGAAAAAATACACAGTAAAGTGGTTTTAATAACAAAGTTATTTTATTCTAATTATAAGAGTTTGCTACATGTGAAAATGTGTACTTTCGGAAAGTGTTCTTTGAAACCTATTAAAAGTTTTATTCAAAACTGTAATTGAACACGATTGGTAGGGTGTATGAAGTTATTAACACACATCATCAGTATAAATTAATAATTCAATAATGTGGTTTTTCTCTGCCATTGCAAAATTTTAGTTTCACAATACCGTCGCGCGATCAACATCTTTCCTCTGTGATAATATATTTGAATGTAGCAATAGCTTTCTTCTCACCCTCCGTAGACGCGTATCCTTCACCAAGTTCACGTCCAACGATCACAGCCACCCAGGAAGTGCCCACGAGTATCCCCGAGGGTCTTATTCCCGAATAAAGACCAATTCATTGAAAGGAAGGCGCATTCTTCAACCTACTCACACATAAACCAACACCCACTTGATCGCGTCCTTTAAATCAACCGCTCCACGACTTGTTGAAATAAATTTACCATCCAAGAACGATTCAACACAATCCTTCAAGCTGAATTAATCATATTCCTTATTTCTATACCACGGAAATCAATGGCGGGTTGACGCTTTTTATAAATTGTTCAATAGAGAGGAAAATCTAAAAAATCAATCCACACTCAGTCGATGGTTAATATTGATATTAAATAAACGAAAAATGTTACTTTGTTTGAACCACTATATTTTTTTTTAAATACGCTGACCTGTTTTGGAATAACCGTTCCTTCCTCAGGGCATTATTATTATAATGCAGGGTTATCCAATAAGAGGTGTTATTTTGAATAACCCGCTATTTCGGTAGATGTTACTTTTGAAGCTGTCATTTTTGGACATGTGACAAGTAAAAACTACGCCATTAATAAAAATGGAACAATACACGCTACAACAACGCATTGAAATTATTAAAATTAACTTGAGTAAATCAAATGCAAATCATCTTGAGTGATGAGGCCCATTTCCACCTCGGTGGCTTCGTCAACAAGCAAAATTGTCGCATCTGAGGCTCGGGAAACCCAAGAGTTATTATTGAAAAGCCTCTTTGTCCTCAATGTGTGACTGTTTGTTGCGGTTTATGGTTCGACGGAGTCATTGGACCTTACTTTTTCGAAAATGAGGATGGAGCAACAGTTACGGCGAATGGATTGCGCAATCGAGAAATAATTAATGATTTTTCATGGCCGGAATTGGATGATATTGATCTAGACAACGTTTACTTTCAACAAGACGGCGCTAAGCGCCACACAAGCAACGAAACCATTGATCTTTTACGATTGAATATCAAAATAACACCTCTTATTGGAAAACCCTGTACAATGGGTTAACATAATTAATTCCCAAGTGTTAAATTATTACTGAATACCTCCGATATGAGAGACAGAAACAGTAGTCTCTTTACAGAAAAAGGCTTATTTTTCAAAAATAGGTCTACACAGGAGGCCCTGAGAAAAATAATTTCCCTTAGGGCCTATGTCATCTCTGAGTATGCTGTGTGGAGAGTCTTTTTAGGGATAGGAAGGAGAGGAAGTTCTGGGATGAAAAAAAGGTTGAAAAATAAGGGATGGGTAGGAATCTGGGGGTCAATGTATCCGGGAGTGACGGACGTATAGATCCTTTTCTCTCACTGGAGTACAAAATTATGGGTCAAGGGAGTCCGGCTGGAAAGGTCAAAAGGTCTCCTCAACCATCTCTCTTGATCCGGCCCGCCACGCAGTAAGTGGGCAAATGCATCCGCCCCCAAGACCTAGACAACCCCAAACCCATGAACCCAGGCACCCCTGCTTCACCAAACGTAGCGCACCACTTGGGGTGACTTATGGCAGGGGTTATCGAATAAATGGTTTCAGGGGTGTCGGTATCCATGCCTGCCTCCCAAATTGAAACTCTTGACTAATTAGCCTTTAAATTCTGAGCCACAGAAAAAACATGTTAAATTCCGCCTAACCGAAGCGATTTGTATTGTTTAAAAAACACTGTTTTAAACTCGGTGTCAACAGATACAACTCAACACGGTGCTGTATGAGATTTATAAAATATAGCATTTTATCGTGTGTAATCCTAAAATATGAACTGCGGTGTAAGGAGGCATGACTGCCGGCTATTTGGACGTGAGTTAACGTGCTGGGAGTTGGCGTACGTCTCTGGGATGTTATTTTAAACGGTAAAAGGGGTTGAAAAAACAGAAACAACCACTTTTTTTGCAATCTCGCAACAAATTTGTATTTCCCGAATCTGATTCCTTTTTGCGCGGAAGTGTGGGTTAAGAGGTTCAGCCAAAAGCGCCGATTCAAATATTGAACGCAAATATTGGCTCCGAAGATGAGAATTAATTTTAAACGTTGAGTTTTCAGATTTTAAAATAGCCAGAGTACCTGCGCGTACAGAGTACAGTTTTTATAACCACAACACAAACAATTTTAATTTAATGATTACAGTTTTATTCGCTTAGTTTGGAAAAAAGCAAATATTCTCCATGGCCACCTCGGTCAAGGGGTAAGGTTCTCGACTAGCAGTCTAGGGGTCGCGGTTTCAAATTCAAAATTTTAATGAATTAATTTGTGTTATTTCTCATTTTATTAATTTAAAAAAATTTATATATATGATATATTTTCGGCACGTTCCAGACCACCATCATCGTCTTAATCAGAGTTGACCTTGCAATATACAATTTTTCAAATTCGAAATGTTGCGTTACTTGAAATAATGAAAATAATGTTAACGTTGTGTTTATTAATCAGATCTTAAGAGTCGGGTATTCCATACCATCAACTAATCTCTCTTCTTCCAACCCCCACATTGCAACAGCATCACAACTTTCGTTAAATGATGTTGCAATTATTGTTCAACTAGCTCCGGTGCATTACATGTTTAAGGCTTAAAGTAAAAGTTTAAATCTCACGTGATATTCTTTTACATTTTCTCTATGTTTTAAATACAGCACTGAGAAAGTTGGATAAGTAAATCGTTAAAATCTAATAACTTCAGCACAAGGGATTAGCAGTGCGACACCGCAGAGCTCAGGATGAGAGACAAATACTTTGATGCCATTAAAGTCTCTCTAACGTCACCGTAGTTACGCCGTTCGTTGATTCACGGTGCAATTGAGATCCACGCAGAGAATTTTGACTGAAATAGATATAACATATAATCGAGGGCTTCGCACGTACGAATTTTATTTTCCAAGCGGATATAGGAAAGGCATTAAAAGTTTTCACCTCCTCGTGCTAAGTATTTAATCCCGTTCCCACGCGAGGCGTCGGAATAAGGAGAGGGGACCCGAAGCTTTGGAACAAACTTCCGCAAAGCTTTTACGTTTTACGATTGTTAAAAAAGCTCCGGGGGCACGGAACACGGCCCGTTTCCTTCTAAACAAAGAAAACATTTTTGTATGGGATTAAAAAGAAACACGGACGGGGAATAAATGTTCCGTCATTCCGAAGCGGAGACGCTGCCTTTGATTGTTGGGAAGAAGTCAGGATTATTGCCGCGGAAAGGGACGGATTTACACACAAAAGCAAAGAAGAGGTTTTTCTCAACGGCCAGCCCCGGGCTTGTTTTTATAACCTTCCAGAAACACAGAATTTGCCACTGGCGCCGCGTGCTCTCGCTATTATATCGCTGTCATACTTAATCCTATTAAAACAATTTGAATAATTGTACAAGCTTAGTCTTGAGCCGACCGAGTTATAATGCTTTTTTTAGTGTTCATCTTAAATGGAAACGTGTAAGGGTGTTGTTTTAAATAACAAAATGCTGGATGTAATCTTGATTGATGGCCCCTGGCACTCTGGGCACAGGGATTATACTGATTTCGTATGGATTAAAAAGGTTGCCGATATTTTAATTAAAAAATTACATATTTTAAATTAAAAGCACTTTTGAAAATGTTGTATCTTAATTTCAGTTGATTAATGCTATTTCAAAGCTGGCATATATTTTGAAGGAGAAGAAGTAGAAGACGAAATCACCTATTAAAATCGAGTTTTTACAAACAAACAAAAAAACAGTATTTTCTATGGAGAATGGTTATTGTAATTAACGCAATATTTTTGCATTATTTGACACGAAAAAAATGATTTTACCGAAGTGTAACTGTACTGACGGCTTTTATGAGATAGGGACAACAATATGAATATGAAAGAGCATGCAAGATTGTCCGGTCTCTCCTGGCATCGCATGTCAACATCATTGTGTGGACTACAGTCTCTTGACTATTATTCCGCCATCCCAATAGCAGAACAAAAACTTTATATAAAATACCACCATAAAAAGGGCAAAGGCGTTAACGGACGTGCAAATAAAAAATCATTACACAACCGATAAACTGTGTTTTATTACACATTGTACAAAGACTGTACACTTTCTGTTTCGCATTATTACTAATAAAAAATATCTTGCAACATTACATTTTGGCAGACTTATGGGGATTCGCTATTAGTACGCATGCGCCATGTACGTCAGTTTGCCCGCGAATGACGGTGATTTATTTTTATTTACTAAAATTTGTGTTTTTTTCGTCAGTTTTAATTAATTCTAAAAAAATTCAAAATTCAAAAAATATTTATTGCACAAAAAGAGTACAAAGGGTATAGCTTATAGGTTACATCCTATTTCTTCCAGCTAACCCAACAAATACACATTATATTACATAATCCAACAATTACATGTTAAAGTAAATAAAAAAAAATAAAAAACAGAGGTATTTAATTCATGTAAGGTATTCATTTAAGGTGTAGTGATATTTGTTAAAAAGAAATGTTTTTAGTGTTGATTTAAATTTAAATGTGTCGGTTATTTGTTTGATGCTACGTGGAAGGTTGTTATATACTTTAATGGCCATGCAGTGTGGTCCATTTTGATAAATAGTTTTGTTTGCTTTTGGGATTAATAGGTTTTCTGTGAACCTTGTAGCGTAAATGTCATATTGTGAATAATATTATATCATCTTATCGAAAAAAGCTAAGTTATTTCGGACCTATTATTTTTAAGTGACTTTTAATGCGTGAATTTAATAAAACTTCCATGAAAGTAATGTTTTTTAATAACACAAATGCCTTATGCATGTGTAGGTAAATACAAAGTAAAAAATTAACTATATGTATTTTGAAAAAATTGTACGAAAATATCTGATGTTTTTGGTTATGCTCTGGGAATTATTATTATAATTTTTAATTGTATGAACAAAATAAAAAGGTAAGTGACAGTTATTTATCTTGCAAAATCCTTAAATCAAAGGACGGTGTTCCTTGAATTTAAATTTCTCTAAGTTTTTCGATGTTTTGAGTAAAAATGTTTGTGTTAATTTTTTCTTGTTTGAAATGAAAATATTACAATTTTTAAACATTAAAGTATTTTTAAAATACAAAAATCTAAAAGATGGTTATAAATTCTAAAATGGTAGGTACTTGTTTTTACGACACCATAAAATGAAAGAATATAATGACGAGAAATTAATATTATTTCAAATGTTTACACCAGATAAACAACCCCCTTAGCTGGATTTGCAATTTATATATTTTATAAATCTTTCACATACATGGTTATTTATTAATTCAAATAAAAAAAAAAACACAACGTTTTTTTACTAAGACCGTAAATGTTTTATTTTTACTGCATAATTGATTTAATAGTAGGTACCTACCAATTAAACTAAAAACTGACTTTATTGGATGAATTCATTCAAATAGAATGTGTATCAATCACTATTCAGCGTGTCAGTCCTGTACGGTAGCGCAGATTCGATTCCGGCCCCGTCCATAATCGGCCACAAACAGGACTACCCCTTTCAGGCGCTAGTGTCACGTTTTGGCGCGAGCATTTCGCGCAATTTGCGAGGCACGTGAATCGCTTACCATCGTCGCTAAGTAGGCCCGGGCTTTGACTGGTACTACGTCCCAAAGTACTCGTCCAAAATAGCGTGAACCACTTTGATGAAAGAAATGTTTCTTTGATTGTGTGCGGAAGGTGCGCAGTTTTTTTCGTTGGGTTTTTTTTTAAGTGAGCAGAATTTTTGGTATTCATTTGTCGCATAAAACAATCAGTGGTGTAGTTTATTTATTTTGTGAAGTTAACAAATGTTGTCTTTTACCTTTTTTAATGCAAAAAGTGAGAAGAGATAGATAAAGTTGTCCACACAAAATACTTATTCCTTCTTTAAACTTGTAAAGTGGTGGATAATTTCTGTATTGCCCTCGTAAAAAACTCCCCTTCGGGACCGAAACTTTTTAATTTCTTATTTCAGTACCGTGTAAGAGTCCCAATTGATCTCAACCGTCTGGAGGCGGTGAGAATATGGCATCTCCAATTGTGGTATGTTGTGAGGCTGAAGGTAATGGGGCGGGAAAAGAGTGGGAAAGAGGTAGGCGGGGAAGTAACTGTTCACTAAACACGGCTAAAGCTATTTAAAGTAACCGACGTTTTGATTCTGAAGGTGGTGTTTTAATAGGTAAATGCTGAAAGTATCTACCACCTGGAACGAACCGCGAATTTAGTAAATAATATAGTATTAGTCTTAATGAATAAATTGTAAACTAACACAAATTAACCACGTAAAATTTGAACCCTTGACTTCCAGATTCGTAGCCAAGGAGCGTAACCGCCCAACCAAGCTGGAAGTTAAATGAAATGGCTATGGCCGTGATTAGTGACATTATTGTGTTAGCCAGTTACATCCCAACGTTCCTTTTTCGCACCTTATTTCCATTTTTTCATTCAATTTGGAATATTTTTGTAATTTCTTCAAAATACATAAAATGAAAAAAATAATTATTCAATTTACGAAGAATACTACATAAGTCTATACTTAAATAGAGGCGCTCAGTTTACACCCGCGCTGCGCCAGGGGGTTTCCTCCAGAGCATTTCCTACAATTAATTATATGACTTTGTTAAAAATATGAAGTAGAAACTAAACACAAAAATATCAATCTGAACATAAAAAATCACTTTCCAAAATGAAAATATTGCGAAACGCTCTGTAAAAACTTTAGATTTAATTAAAATTCTAAATTAAATTCATAAAATTTTCATGGTGATAATTTCAAAATGAAAATCAATGTTCTATCGAGCTTGCAAAATCTATACAGGAAGATTATCATCTGATATTTTTGACAAGCCTTATAATTTATGCAGGACACTCGAAGCTAAATGAAGGGATAACGGTTTATTTATATCAGCTTTTGTGTGGGGTGTACCTAGAGCTTAGTAAGCACTTGACTTCTCTCCGCGGGTTGGTTTAATGGCCTGTTACTGTTTATGCATCTAATTAGGCTCTATCGAGGCCGACGAGAAACTTTTATCTCCCCTTCGAACATTTTTCAATTGAAATTTTCTTTATGAATTTTTATCTCTACGCAACATAACGAACGCGAACAGAAAAGGTTTATTATGGAAAGAACTAAAGTGCTTTTTAACATTCTTAAGACTATTTAAAAAAATATCATGCATTCAAATTTTACATTTTATTTATTTATTCTTGTGATAGTGTAATGCTGCGTTTTGAATAACCCTGTTTAAATTTGTATTCGTAGTGGGATGATAAACACTCGTTAATAGCGGTTCAAACTGCTTTTTAGGTAAATGAGAAAAAGTGATAAATGACATATGTAGAAAAATGATGCGTGACCAATAAAATATTGTTAGACTATTTACTTATTTGAAATAAAACAATTACAACTTTTATTCAATTTGGGAGGCGGTTTCGGGTACCGCTGCTCCAGGAAGCATTTATTGGATAACCAAAACCTCTGCCATAGGTTACCCCAAATGGTTCGCTTATTTTGGTGACTCAGCAGTGGTGCCCAAGTTTATAGGGTGAGGTTTGTCTAGGGCTCGGCGGCTAATGCGTGGCTGGATCGAGAGAGACTGGTTGAGGGAGACCTTTTTACATCTTCAGCAGGACTCTCTTGAGCCATCGCCTTGCAACGCAGTTGAAGGGATGGATTCAAACGTTCGTCACTTCTGGACTAACTGACCCTCAGATTCCTATCCACCCCTCATACCCTTTTCCCTCCCAGAACTTCCTCTCCCTCTTTTCTTAAAAAAACCCCCCAGCATACCCGAAGATTACATAGGCCCTTATAAAATATTTTCCTCAGGGCCTCCTGAGTGAAATTAATCTAAAAAATATATGCATAACCAAGATTTTATTTAATTTATTACGATCGATCAGTTGCGCTTAACACAAACATCATCAGGATGCAAAATTAATTACCCTTCAGTACTTTCAACACTTTTTTTTACTATACGAACGAGATAAAAGTGAGTATCTATACAGGAATAATCTTCCTGTATAGATACTCACCCTATAAAAGACAAAATATTACTTCTTCATATGAAGCGGTTACTTTGTGATGTGACATTATAATTTAAAATTAAACAATAACTTTGTAAACATCACTTATAGGTAAATACTTAATACCGACCGGGTTTCGCTACAACCGTAGCTTCATCAGGACAGTATAATACTGTCCTGATGAAGCTACGGTATAATACTAGTATAATACTGTCCTGATGAAGCTACGGTTGTAGCGAAACCCGGTCGGCATTAAGTATTTACCTATAAGTGATGTTTACAAAGTTATTGTTTAATTTTAAAACAAAATATTACATTTGTAATTCACAGAAAACATTTCAAACTTAACACAAACATCACCAGAATGCAAAATTAATTACCCTTCAGTACTTTCAACACTTTTTTTTACTATTCGAACGAGATAAAAGTGAGTATCTATACAGGAATAATCTTCCTGTATAGATACTCACCCTATAAAAGACAAAATATTACTTCTTCATATGAAGCGGTTACTTTGTGATGTGACATTATAATTTAAAATTACTAATACTAGTACTAGTATAATACTGTCCTGATGAAGCTACGGTTGTAGCGAAACCCGGTCGGCATTAAGTATTTACCTATAATTGATGTTTACAAAGTTATTGTTTAATTTTAAAACAAAATATTAAATTTGAAATTCACAGAAAACATTTCAAACTTAACACAAACATCATCAGAATGCAAAATTAATTACCCTTCAGTACTTTCAACACTTTTGAAATGTTTTCTGCGCATTTCAAATGTGCTATATACTTCTTTGTTAATTTTACGTAAAATAAAATACTTTTTTAGAAACGAGATAAAATTGACGGCCGGCATAGTCCAGTGGTAACGCATTGGACTGCCATTCCGAAGGTCGCGGGTTCGAACCCGGCGTGCGCAAATCAATTTTATTTGATTAATTTGTGTTATTTCACAATTAATTAATTAAAATAATATATAGTATATTTGCGGCACGTTCCAGAGTGGAAGATACTACCAGTATCGCCCTGGTGTAAGACCACCATTCAGAATTGAAACGTTGCTCCAAATGGCTTTAGCCGTGTTTAGTGACTAGATCTGAATAGCCAGGTACTTCCCCACCTTCCTCTTTCCCTTCCCCACTTACCTTCAGCCTCACAACATCCCCCAATTGGGGATGCCATAGTCTCACTGGCTCCAGACGGGAGCAGTTGGGACTCTTGTGAGGTATTCACTATAAAAAAAAAAAAATTATCTTTCCAGTCTATGCAATTAAAATAAAAATGAAAATGTCTAAATAATAATAAAAATATATCAATCGTGAAAAATGTTGTCAAAAACGCTAACCACATTATTTAGGACGGGTTGTTCCGGAGAATTTGAACAATTCATCAAATTTCAACGTTCATTTTCGGGTTCTGTGAAAGACTTATTCAAGTTCTGTTTTTATATCATTGTAGGCTAGTTGCTTGACAAAACTGAAATAAAAACAGAACTTGAAAAAATCTTTCACGAAACTTGAAAATGAACGTTGAAATTTGATGAATTGTTCAGATTCTCCGAAACAACCCGTCCTTAGTGTTTTATATTTTACATGGAAAAATTGAGAGAACTTGATATTTCGAAAACACATTCGTTTTGTTTGGTAAATTTGAAAGAAAACTGTAACTTCACTTTTATCTCGTTCGTATAGTAAAAAAAATAAATATTTTTAATGTTACACCGATTGTAGATTGAGATGATAGCGGCTTGAAATATGAATTATGAAATTTGGCTATTCTTAAGATTTTATTAATGGATTGCAGTTTAAATATTTGACACAAACTAGAAAAAATTGTTATATTTCTTTGACGTCAAAAAATTACGTATTTCCGCATGATAGCAAAAAATATAAAAAATACTTTTACAAAATATGGACGCCCGGTCACCCAAAATGCTGGAAGGGTTAAAAAACTAATATCTAATTTAATTTAGTTTACTAAAATACAGTTGGTATATCTCATGTTATGCTGTCCGTTTTCAATTTCAACATAAGACACACAATTTATAGCAAACAAAACATCAAGCCATGCAACAATAAATAAAATCGACAACGTGGATAGAATGCCATATATCACAAACCCGACACAGTCACTCTTCACTTCAACCACATCGTCGCGTGCATCACCCATATCGATATGTTTATATTGATTGAACGTTTGCCAATCATTATGATCTGAGTCCTCAAATGACGGGTGATAGTGTGTGGTGGGTGGTATTGGGTGGTAGTGGGAGGTGGTGTCTGGTAGTATGTGATAGTGTACAACGGGTGGTAGCTATGTCCTGCCGAAACACGCATTTCTCCTTTACGACAGCTCCCACAAAAGCCTTCGCGCCGACCGCGAAAATGGTTCATCGCGCTATTTGCAAAGCGTAAACACGCGAGCGCTGGCATACAGATGACTCATTAGACTGCAGTATACTCACATAGTGTAGGCTGGATGCCGTTGACGCAGAACGCGCAGATAGTAGGAAAATTTGCGTTAGCGCGAACATAATAATCCGATAGAGAAACGTTGGAAATATTTCGAATAAAAAAATTGTAGGTTACTTTCTAAGAAATTGAAGTATAAATAGAAAAATATCACAAATACTTCTTCCAAGTAAGTACTGGTGACTCATTTAGTATTATTTGTACTACAGCGACTATTAGCAATATAGCAAAGAGGTTTCTTAGCAATACGCTTACAGAAGAAGGTTATTTTCGGATGTCTAGGTTAAACCGCGATACTGCATCCTAGTATAAGTAACTGAAGAGAGCCAAAAAAACAAAACTTGTAGAAATGGTTGCTGAAGCCCCCCTTAGAACCACAGGTCTCTCTTGAAACGTTGCCAAAATGACAAAAAATAGTCGATTTCGATTGCCTACAACAAAAAATGTTCCACATCTGAGGTAAATGTGTATGTAAATAACTAGACGAAGCCTGGGTTGATGACACCAGTCTCGCGTTCCTGTATCAATGTCACCGACACTGTTCACTCGATCGATCTCACGAGCATCATCGAGTTAAACGGGCGAGCACGGACGCGCGTATTGACGAACAAACTTTCGAGCTACATTATTAGGTGTTTGCTGAAAGTAGGTATAACGTGTCATTGCCGGGCTACAGGCTAAAGGTTAAACCTTGGGGTTGAGCCATCAATCTGTTTAGGCTGAACGGTAGACACAACACGGGCGAATAGATTGACAATCTCTTCACAAAAGAACAGTTTATATATTACAAAACTACTTCACAAACAAAATCGTGGATATCTTCAAGGGTTGAAAAAGGGTCCTATTTTATTTTAACTTTAAAATTTCAACTGCTTTAGCTGAAAAGTTTGGCACAAAACAAGTGAAAGATTGATGCTCTCTTTGTACAAAAAAATAATTTTTGTTTTGGTCCAATGATGAAACAAATTCATGGGTGTCCGCAGAATTTAGAAATGTTTAGATTCATAAATAGGATTTTATAGATTAACGCAACTGTTTTTATATTAAATTCCAGCTCCCATTATGCTACATAGCATTGAAAAATAATAGAGATTTGTGAAATATAAATAAAGACGGCAAACTATTGAGTTAATCGATATTTTGTTCTTGCTACTTAATACTAATTCTATCTGTCGTAATTTACTTCGGGGTGAACCTAGGTAAAATGTTTATACTTTTTTAAGATTAAAACAGATTTGTGTTCGATTTTTAAATACCTATTTATCATGTTGTTACCGTTTCGTACATAAACGTTATTTTCCTATATTAACGCCAAACAAGAGACCCACGAAAAAATATTTTTCCTTAGGGTCTAGGGGTCTCGGGGTCTCGGGGTCTAGGGATCTCGGGGTCTCGGGGACGCTGCGTGCAGGATCTTTTTAATGAACGGAAGGATAGGAAGTTTTGGGAAAGAAAAATGTATGAACGGTGGGTAGGAATCCGAGTCATTGTGTCCAGAAGTGAGAGCGTATGAATTCACACCTCCTTCTGCCAGTTGAGAGAGACCCTTTGAGGAGTCGAAGGGTCTCTCTCAACCGGGGGAAGAGGTGGAGGGAACTTAGAAGAACGGTAGCGGGGCCTTTTCCATATTATAAATTGTATTTGATATCAAAATACCCATAGGCAGTATGGGAACACTATGTTTGGGGGCGCATTTTAATAGCAATAAAAAAAACAGGAAAACAACAGACCTCATTCAAGGTCTCCCCCCCCCCCTCGATTATGGGTCCCTAGTTGTTAGGCCATGTGACGAATCAAATTTCGTCACAAATAAATTTGAATTGTAAACTGAGTGTGTTCCCGCAGTGTGCACCCAAAGACAAATTAAGTGTTGATAGACGTGGATTGTAAAGAAATAAGTGAGAAGTGCGGGGTAGAGCGACAGGTCTTACGTGCTCAGGAACGAAGACAGTCAAGACCGAGGCGGGAGAGAGAGGAGACCGAGACAGTGGTGAAGTGCGCGTTCCCCGCCCAGCGGTGTGATGCTGGCCGGTGGATGAAGAAGTTACAGTCGAGTTAGAAAAAGTGATTTTCAAGATATGTTATCCTCCGCCCGGCGACGTAATGCTGGGCGTGAGGCGAAGAAAGTGTGGTGACCAGACGCGGCCAGGAGGGCCTGTGTTGCAGAACTGCAGAAATTGCCACCTAGGACTTCGGCCTTACTAAGGCCAATGCAAAGAACTTACTCAGCGACAACAGTGAACAATGACGATGTGAATAGTGGAGAGGCAGCCCCGAGCCATATGACAATTAGTTAAGATTTAGATGTAAATAGATCTAAGTGTAATTTAGATTTAGTATTAAAACTCGACAAACCGAATTAAAATCGAGACTCATAATTAATAGATGTTCTTAGTTAAATTCACCTCCCTAGTCCTAACTCAAGCGATCCGAATTGGTGAGAAGGCAGAACAAACGACTGAGGAGATGCAAGATGCAACAGATGCAACAATATGTTTAAATATTATTCTGAGCTAGTTGCCGAAGGATATGTAAACGGAAATGTTACAGCCATTACGTCTATATCTGGCACTAAACTCCTCAAATTTATTAAGTACAGTCGTTCACGACAACAACAATATTGTGAAGACGTGTTATGCTCACTTTTTAATTTATTGCAGGTTTGTACCGTAAAAATAATTTGATCTATTTTAAAACGCCGTTTTCTTGACAAAATCATTTAAAGGGTGCTTTAATTATTAGGTAACCCCTGAACTCATCTCTCGGCGGCCTCATCTATGGGCATGAGTTCCGGGGCCCCCTCAGGCCGGGGGTCCTAGCCACGTGCCCGCGTGCCCATGGGGGCCGTGCAAGGGGGCTTTAGAGGGGCCCAGCAGGTGGGGGGGGGCAGTCAGTATTTGCTAAAATGCTGACCGTTAGATCCGCCCGTGCTCCTCCGATTCGGCCATCATTTTGATACCTTTTCGAAAGTGACATCATACTTTTTTTTAATTTTTTGCAAAAGTGATGCATGTTTAATAGCTTGTAACTGATTTACGTCTCTTTAAATGAAGTTATGAAAATTTGATGTGGAAGTATTGCACGCGCGTAATCTGGTTATATAATATCGGAATGAAGGCACGTTTTAACATCGGTAAATTGAATTGGCGAAAAAAACCTCTGCATATTTGTTTTAGCTAAATATTCGGTAGGAATTTTTAATAAACTGTTATTAAGTTGATTCAGTCAATATGACGGGAAACGATATTAAATTACCTTTTCACCCTTGTCAAATCCAAAATGTCCAAATAATTAACGAAATTATTGAAATATCTTCGGAGATTTTAATTATGCTATCGGCTTTCGATAATTTGGTATTTGGCGGAGGTAATTTAAATTTCTCAGAGTAATAACGACGATTTTTAAAGTTCTGAATAAATTCCTTTTTTTATGAATATCAAATATTATGTAATTGGAATATTTTTTCAAACGAAGCCGAAAATATCTTCAGAATATAATATTAATTTGTTATTGCAATTTCGATTTCATTTATCACTGTGCCAACTTTCTAAAAACGATTAAGAAAACTAAAAATAACAAACAGTTGCACCCCACGGTTAAATTTGGCAGCCACCTTTGGTCTGGAGCTCCAAAATGCCTGAAAAAAACTATTGACTCCGTTCAGAAACAGGCGGTCCGTTTGATAGTTTATATATTACTACTTACCTATCTTAATCGCCTATTTAGGCGTTAGTTAGGTATGCTGTTCATGTTCTACTAATATAACAGTGGAAGATGTTTTGAGAAACTAGCACCATTAATCCCTTCTGCACTGGTGCACAGTCGGAAAACAGGCCAAACACGCGCCCAATATATGTACTAGGTTGACGTTTGTCACATGTCAACAGCTCGAAACGATTTCCGGTCTCTGTTTTTTTTCCGTATTACAATGGGTCTTGTTCATGTTCAATCTTTCATCTCCTCATAAACATCCTCCACACAGCATCCCCAAAGATGAGATATGTCCTGGTTCCATGATAACTCAACACAGTGACAATTCAACACACTTTTAAAAAGTGATATAAAGTCATTAGAAACGATGAAATTTTTTTTTTAACCTAACCTACTTAACCCAGTTAATAAAGTTTTTGTTTCATCACTTTCCATGACTTTTTAAAGATGTGATGAATTATCATTGTGATGATTTATCCGGTCACCATATGTCCTAGTGGTAGTTCTTTCCTCAAGGTCTCCTGCGTGGAATTAAAATTTAAAATATTAAAAGTTATTTTACCTCGTCTTTCATACAATTTATTCAAGCTGCATAATTTTTTGGAGGATTGTAAATTATCGCCAATTTAAATGGATTGTTGGCTGGATGATTTTGTGGTTCTCCAATCCGCAGAACCCAAGGTTGCGTGGTTGCTCTCGGTGTGTGAAATCAGAATTCGAATATTATATATTTATTCGAATATGTACGTTAGAGGGGATTTAGGGCTAATCCAGCGGCTGAGACCACTGGAGAGAGAATGAAATATTTGCCGCGCGAGGTATCGCGCGCGAGTTATATTAATAAGACAGCCATCTCAGGGGACACTTGCAGCAGTACAATGTAAAAAAAACACCAATAGCTGTGCTTAAGGAGTATTTTGATAATGAAGAATTCCAATTCATCTGTGGTGCCAATGGTTCTTGCTTGATGCGAAGAATTCCTGTGAAACTAGGAGACATCATCAAATACGCAATAACAACCCGGTGAACTTAAATAAAGGAATTGGTCTACTGTAAGGGAGTTAAAGGAGTTAAGGAAAAAGATGGACTAGGTCGATAGAATAGTGGGTAAAGTGCTTTTGAGAGCTATTCGGGTGGTCAGCTAATCAAAACTAAAAAAAATTAAGAGTCTATTTTCGATGCAATAATCTAGCAGGTACTAACTAGCTTCCACCAACCCTTTTACAAAAGGGATAAAGAGAAAAGGTTATTTCCAAACAAAAATACAACATCTTATGACATAATATAATATACATTTGTGGCTGAATTGACAAATGCGCAGGTACTCAACCAGGCATCTAGCTCTAGTCCTGCATCATTGCACAAGTAACATCATCCTCTATTTAATAAAGGTTAGTTAATTTTTTTCATTTATCAGGTTATTCGTAATCCGAGAATGTTTGTGTTTCTTTAAAATTAAAATAAAATACTTTTTGTTTTAAGAACCACGAGTTTTTAATAATTTTTAGAACCGACCGGTTTCGCTTTACATGAGCATCTTCAGGGTACAAATTATTACCTAAACCGGTCGGTTCTAAAAATTATTAAAAACTCGTGGTTTTAAAACAAACAGTATTTTATTTTATTAAATATGTCAAACCACAAAGTGATTGCTTTCTACAATAATAATAAAAATAAAAAGTTCCTGGGTATTTTTCAGGTAATAGTTTATATTGGCGAGAAAATAGAAACCTGTCTCTTAAGCAAATCTTTCTATAATCCATGTTTAATTCAATCAGATAAACCTTTATCATCATAAAATCCCGCTCCAGAGCGTCCGAAAAGATAATGATTTTAAATCTGTCGAGTCTGATTTGTGCCACGTAATAAAGCCTAAAGCGCAGATCAGCAAAAGTTTCGTCAGTCGGGGGCCAAATTAAGCATCCCGCCGAACGGCGTTAATTGGACGAGGCATACTCGCATCGCAACACCCGTACGCCGTCAGCCCGCCCGTGTAATTGGACTGTTCCTCAACCGGTGATAGGATAGAATCCGGCGTCAGAACTCGATTCGATTCGCGTTCACCCAGTTAAGCCCCTAGTGATTTTTTTTATCCGTCGAACCTTTGATCACGCGAATAATGATTCTGAATTCTAATAATTATTTTTACTGTCGAATACGTTCCTGGGTATATTACCTGTATTGATTGAATAGTATACTAAAGTAAAAAATTCAGTGCTTCTCTGACTTTAATTTTTTTTTATTGTTTCTAAATATCAGCCCATAACAGGTCACGTGTCTTCATGATCCTCGCAAATTATTCAAAATTTAAGTAATACGTATATATTTTTTTTTAATTTTGAAAAAAAATGTAATTGAAAAAAAATATTAAGGAGATTGGATCTTCGCGTTTACTAAACAATCTTATAATCTATCAAATGTCATTATTCCCAGTATCAAATTCTATCCTTTTCTTGCAAATAAACTCAGTAATTTGAGGATTTCTGACATAAATAAAAACTGGATGGATTCAATTTCACCAATCGGAGAGGTCGAAATATACATCATTAGCGAGATATGCGTCGTCAGGAGCAGGATTAAGCTTCACCCCTTGCAGCTCCCACCCAGTTAACCCACCCCCTGCGCGCCCCTGGTGCCCTGTTCCTTGTAGCAACCCACTCCCAACATCCTTGGGGCTCATTAAATCCAAACGATTTTATGAGATGCCGCGGGGGTGAATATCTTATTTGTAAACACGATCCCTTATTTTCAATATTGATGATTTGCTTCATAGCCAGAACCGACAAAGTTGCCAGTACCACTGTCTGCGAGAAATGTTGTCTTTGTGAATATTTTATTCAAAATAGTTTTGGTTTATCCAATACATATTTTTATAGCTCCCTCGAGATGGAGTTTTTGACGGTTTGAACCGTCGAAAAGGTTTGATGGAATATTATTCTTGTGTTAAGTGTTATTGATAACTGTTTTATTACGGGCAGTGGGCGTGTAATAAACTGAAAACTTGGAAGGAAACGAGTGAATTAATTCCAACTATGCAAAACTATTGCGAAAGTGGTAAACTTTTCCAAATAGTTTTGCATAATTAGACATGAATTCAAATGATTATACAATAAAATTAATGATTTTGTGAAATTTTTTTTTGTAAAACAATTTTGTTTCAGGCTGGTAATTAAATATAAATAAAATATATATATTTTTTTTTAATCATCATTTTTAAAGCTAAAATACAACATTTTTTTAATTGAGATAATAATAAATCTGTGTACTGTGAAATTTTCCTACAACAGCTTGTAATATTAAAATATACCCAAAATCCATTTTTACTTTACATGATATTCAAAAGGTTGATAACACACATTTGAATTTTACTTTTTCTCTTCATTCTTTTATCTTTCATACAGTATAAAAAAAATCAATTTGATTCAGGGAGAAATGGTTTATAAAGCTGTCTTTGAAGATGGAAATGTCACCGTTAACCAAATCAAAGAGAATCCGGTTAATCTAGATACAACAAAGGAGGGTGCCGCATCCTTCACACAAATTCGTATATAAATATTAAAGCTGACAGATTCTCCTTATCACATGTGCTGGCAGGTGATTCATATTCTCGTCTTAGCCGACGTTATTTTTTTCTTCCCCCGCCATTATAGGGATGGGATTCTGGGATGTTGGGGGGTGTTGGAGGGGTGGACTGATTGCATCCAGCGGGGGGTAGTTCCATAAACCACCAATTGATCCCGCTCTCACGTAGAACAAACAGAAAACACTCGTCACCTGCCTTAGTCGTGATTCTCACCGCCCCGTTAAAAACACGTTTTTTTATCTGGAACTTTAAATCCCACAGATCCGGTGCTGTTTGCCGAACCTGATTGTTTCGAAGCTGAGGAGGATAATCCTCTGTGGTCATGTGTCGTGGGATTCCGGAAATGTTTACTTTTCTTGTTTTTTTCCCGGGCCACTATAAAAAAACAATGGAATAAATCCATCTGATCTTCGGCGCGTGCCTAAGATTATGTACCTTAAAACAATAATAAAGATAACAGCACTCTTTTCATATTTTGGCCATTATTATAAGGGCGCTTTACGCAATGTACATATCTCAATATTCTAAGTTTGTGGCAATGTTTTGTCTATAATACCCTAGTATGTATAAAAAAGTTAAAAATAAAATGTTCCCAGAGTATAAGTTAAAAAGTATTAGTATAGTACAGTCCATGGCTATCCTACGAGAAGCTGCAACGATTTTAGGCTTCTTAAGACAATTTTATCGCTAACACAAAACAATATTTATTTTAAAGGTTTCAAAATGTTCAATAAACTCTCTTTAAACGTTGAAGAAGCCAAAAGTCTTACAGTTTTTCGTGGGTTATGTCTCAATGTTATGAAGTCCATACATTAGTACGTAGGTAATGGTATATTTTAATTGTAGTTTTATAATAGATGTACATTGTACACTACATATGCAGTGTTAAAATTACTAACTTATAACTATTGAATACCTACAGTACGGTTTTTTCATTTAATTTCACAACATATATTTTTTCATTATATTATCACGAATTATAAGGATAAACGATAATTCATAATATTTTCTTAGTCACTCTTCTTCATTTTTTTTTTAATATTTCAAAATATTTGATTAAATCATTCTGAGCATAGATATGAATTATTACAATACTTTAACACTAATCTCAACTACTTATAAGTTAACGAACTGACATGTTGGAAAGACAGTCATCAATCAGCAAGATAAAAACATGAGTACGACGTTATATTCAAAATGACATTATTCCTTATGAAATAATTTGCAATACATTTGCATTTCATAGTTTGTAACACAGGCTATAGTCGTGGAGTCGCAATATTGTAGGCGAAGCATTATGTCGTTTTATTGTGAACTGTAAACAATATTTGACACAATTTTCGGATAGCTGTGATTAACAATTATAATTTTAAAATAATTCAGACCCACCTTGGCCTTTTAAAACGATATTATTGCCTTGACAGACATTGCTGGTTATCACTACACAAGCTTCGACGATATACTCGAATCAAACGTCCTGATGGGACACGTTCACTGCACTGGTTTTCTTAACAGACTGGTAAAGTATAAATAAATAATTTTAATGAATAACTAACATTTATTAGTCAAGGTTTGCATAAACGGTAACAAAGTATCATAAGCAATAATTATTTGCCTGAAACATCCTTACAAATAAATTTTATTCAAGTTGTATGGGTATTTAAGGCTAATAATTATTGCGTGTAGTATTTTTTTATAAATAAATGGCTGCAATGTCACTAAATGTAGGTACACCACACTGGCAGACAGGGATAGTCAATTGGGTAAAAGATAATTGGGCGGAGGAATGCAAAAGCGTATGTTTAAGGGAGATGAATATAGTTGCATCAACAAGACGGAGAAGCGCAACTCGCTTTTATTATCTCAAAAATCAATTGACTTAATACTACTGGCCGTAAGCACCATAATACTAGCTAAAGATGTATGTAGTAAGTTACCTATATATATCCATCTCTACGTGCTAACTAAATAGGTAACTATGTACGTATCTGCAAGATTTTTTTCGGTTTTTCTTTCAGACAATATTTTTAGTTTTATCTTATATAAACGTGTATTTTGACACAGACGAACGTATTGTCGTTCGGCTGGAATGTGATCATTCATTTACCAAAACGACAGAAATGGAGTCTCGATAGCGCAATCCCATCGATATATCGGGAGGCCATTTATATAATTTTACAGTGAGATAGCATATTTTGGGTAAACGGTCTTTTGGGAAAGCCGAGGGATAAACGGATCTCGGGTACCTTCCACACCCCCACCTCTTACCTCCCACTTCCCACCTCCCCGGGGAGATTTTGAATGTAGAAATAGAAAATAGAGAACGGGATACCTGCCAAAGTTTCGAAACGGTAAATGTTTGGACTGTGTTCGCTTATTGATTTGATTGGCAGGAAGTGTTAATAAATAACGAATGCGTCGGGATGTCTCTAAGGGGACAAGAAATAAATAAAAATGTTTTAGAACTACGCATTAAGTGTCATGTTAAAAATAGTGAAAGTGACGTTAAATAATGTCAAACATTTATATCAACGAAAACAAAATTATAGTTTTTTGTTTATGTTTTAGAACGTCCATCATATTTCATGTCAGGCCATGCAAACAATGTAATAAAACTATTCGGGAAACATTAAAGTGCCTTAATATTGGCATTTATGATCACGGTAAAGAGTTTTTATGACAGCCTAGTTTAGACACCATATTTTCTTTGGAAACGTAAAACTCCTGAAAGCCTGTTTTATCTCGACTATTTGGCATTTCATCTATCTGTAGAATCGTTTTTCTCAGTCCGGTTCTGATTCAATATGGTGATTTTGTTAGATACTACCTATTAATGTTGTCAGAGTTCGCATGACTGTAGTTCCTACTGCGAGCTGTCTAAATTATCGGTCAGTCATTGCGATGTTGACATTTTTTTGAACAAATCGTATAATTTCTTATTTTAAATAATAAATCTTAAGGTAAATATATTCTATGCATAGGATGGCGGTCCGTCTGATTGATAACTCGTTATTAACAGACAGATTGCCATTTCCAATGCTCAAGTGAAATATATTTACGTTGTACAGGTTTTTTAATGTTGCCTGCTCTAAAAAACTGGCAGCATTGATCCCCAGTGCTTCATGGATACGAGAGGAACACCCCTTTACAGTTGGCGTTGGCTTCATGAGAATGAATCGTTTCTTTGACTCGTTATTGTGTAAGTCGGCTCGTATGTGGAACGAGCCACCAACACCTGTTTTTCCTCCTTCATATAATCCGGGCCTCGTCAAGACCTTCATTTATAAATTCCTTCTTACAGCCTCTACCTTAACCCGCCTCACAACCCTTCTCAACCGGGTGGTGACATAGTTCACACTGTACAGATACTGTACAGGTGCACTTATGAGGTGTCTCTTTAACAAAAATTTAAAGGATTTATAATTAAGCAGGTAGGTATACTATTTAAGTACCTACGTAGAAATATTATGATTTCAAAATTTGTTTTTTTTTTTTGTTTTATTAAATAAGAGAAAATTCGAAACATACATTTTTGGACACGTTGTCTACTATTTAAATAACTACAAGTTACCAAAGATTATATTTTGAGCTGAAAATAATTATAGCTTTATAGATTAGATTTCTAACCATTTATGGTTTTAAATTCATTTGTGTTTCTGAACAACTCTTTTTTTCTGAATTTGTATATAAATATTTTTTCGAGAACAATTTTCTAGACATTCAACATGTAAGAGATTTTTTTTTTAATTGATCTTTGATATTTTGTCAAATTTCCAAATCATTTATTTCTCTTGTGGGTTAAAATCTATGATAAGTTTCCAGAGCTCGTCACTTGGAAGGTTTTGGAGTGATATAAATAGTTTTTTTTGCTTCATTGATAAGCGTGTCACGCAGGTATTTTGTTTAATCACTTCTTTGAGACGTTTTATTTGTCATCACAGAACATGATCAACAGAGAACAAAGAAGAACAAGAAATCCGACATGAACGTTTGGCGATCTAAAAGTTTGACAAATCTGGCCTTAAATTTTCAATATGAAACTATCTTTCATACGGTGTCAGGCAAGTGTGAGAGACACAGATCGCTTGCTAAACGGGCTGCAACAAAAAGGTTTTAAGACAGTGCACAGTGGTCCCTCGGTAGGTCATAGCCATAAAATATTGATGACCTCATTATAAGGTGTTTATTGTGCGTAAGTCTTACCTAATTACCAAACTAACTGCAGATATAAATACAATCCCGGTTCGCCAAAGATTTCATTAGTATTTCGGCTTCGAAAGTGATCTGATTGCTGGAAGTGCTAAATTACTATTATCAGAGCCCTTATTAGTCACCGTGTTTACCGTTGCTAATTTGTTGTAATTTTTTATTTGTGAGTGTTGTTTTACAATGGAATTTCAAGTTGAAGGTATGTCAAATTATTTTTATAATTTATAAATAGATAGGCTTTTGAATTGTTTTTTTTATTTTTTTTTATATTAACTACACACAGGAGGCCCTGAAGAAAATAATTTCCCTCAGGGCCTATGTTATCTTTGGGGATGCTGTGTGGAGGGTCTTTTTGTGGAGAGACAGGAGTGAACATGGGTCTTGAAGAGTCCCATGTTGTAGGAGGGAGGAAACACAGAGGCCGGCAGTTCGTTCCACAGCCGAGCTGTTGAACTTAAGAACGAATCGTAGAAGCGACCCGTTCTCATGTGACAAGTGTCAACCGTGTACAAATGTTGGGCACGCGTTTGGCGTGTATCCCGACTACGCACCGGTGCCGAAGGGATCAATGACGCTAGTTCCTCAGAGCATCTTCCATTGTAATACCGATAGAACAAGGACAGCATACCTACCTGACGCCTGTGCTCTAAAGATTGCAGTCCGTTTGTTAAGATTGGGGAATCTATCAAACGGACCGCCCGTTTTTGCACAGAGTCAAGGGTTTTTTTCAGGTATTTAGGGGCTCCGGACCAGAGATGGCTGCCAAATTCGACAGTAGGGCGCACTTGCGATTTGTATAGGGTCAGCAGTTGTGTACTATTAAAGTATCTGCGGGCCCTGTACAGTACGCCCAGCTTCTGAGAGGCCAGCTTTACTCTGGCTTCGATGGAGCCCCCATACCTGAGCTGGTCACTTATAGTTACACCAAGCATATCAATGGAAGGCCTGTTCGGAAGATTGCTTCCATTGAAGGAGACTAGATTATCATTTAGATCCCTTTTAAACGTAATCAGACAGGATTGGGTCTTTGAAACATTAAATTCGACGAGATTACTTTTACCCCAGGAGGAAATACTCTCGAGATAACCGTCCATTCTCTGCTTCAAAGCCCTCCGAGCCGTTGGAGTTTGTGTGCCCTTTGGGGGCTTGTCAAACAAAAAGCTATCATGAACTGTACTGTCATCCGCGTAGCAATGAATCGGTGCACATGTCAAAAGGTCATTGATGTGCAACAAAAACAAAGTCGGTGACAGAACCGATCCCTGTGGGACGCCAGCATTTATAGAGTGTGAGGATGAGGTGAAACCGTCAGCAACCGCCTGAATCGACCTATCCCTTAAAAAGTCAGCAATCCACGTACACAGGGATGCGGGAAGTCCGTAAGAATGCAATTTGTTGACAAGTCCTCGGTGCCAGACCCGGTCAAAGGCCTTGGATATGTCTAGTGCGACCGTTTGGGTCTCACCGTGACGTTCCAGGCACCGCCCCCAAACATGCGACACATACGCGAGAAGATCACCGCACGAGCGGTTCCGCCGGAATGCGTATTGACGGTCGTTGATAATTTTGTTCTTATCGAGGTATGTGAGCAGTTTGTCGTTGATCACACGTTCCATCACTTTGGACAGAACTGATGTGATCGCTATGGGGCGGTAGTTGGCCGGGTTGGAGCGGTCACCTTTCTTGGGAATAGGGTGAATGACCGCTTTTTTCCAACCAGAGGGCACAGTGCCACACTTCAGGGACATTTTGAAGAGCTTTGTCAAAACTGGAACTATTTCCGCAGCACACCTCTGCAATACCAGGGCAGGTATTCCATCAGGTCCACTAGCTTTGTTTACATCGAGCCCCCGTATAACGTGGAGTACATCCCGATGCCGGATCCTCAGCTTTTTCATATAGAAGCCGCAGTGAGGAACCGACGGCGGAACAGCACCTCCGTCATCGAGGGTCGAGTTTTCCGCAAACATTTTCCCTAATAAGTTAGCCTTTTCGGTGGCGGTGTTTGCTAGTGAGCCGTCAGGTCTGGTAAGAGGTGGCAAACTGGGTTTGCAAAAATTCCGACCTATTGAGCCCGCAAGGGACCAGAATGCTCTGCTGCCATGCGGGCAGACAGCCAGCTTTTTGCTGATCTGCAGGTCGTGTTCGAATTTTGACCTTTTAATGATTCTCTTGCATTCCTTTGCCGATTTGTTGTATGCTGATCTGCTTTCGGGCGTTCGAGATGTGTTGTAGGCTCGGTAAGCCGCGTTTTTTCGTCGAACTGCTTCGGAGCATTGTCGACTGAACCACGGCTCTTTGAGCCCACACCAGTTTCTTTAGTAGTCGATTATATGAAGCCATCCATCGCCGATTTGATGACTTCACCAATCTCCTGGGCACATCTTGAAGGGTCCGAAGTCCGAAAACAAACAGCTGACCACGGAAAGCGTTGAAATGGGCCCGCATACCGAACCAATCTGCTGACCTATAGTGCCACACTTTTCTCCTCAGCCTCTCATTGGTTGGTCTGAGGCTAACGGGGATTGATGTCGTCACTAGGCAGTGGTCAGATGATCCCAGAGGCGCTGTGACGTCAATCTTATATCCGTGTGGCACAGTAGTTAAGAATAGGTCTAACAGATTGGAACGGTGAGTCTGGACAGCAGGAACCCTTGTATGCTCCTGAACCAGTTGCTCTAATCCGTAGCAAATGGCAAAGGATTCCGCCTGTCGGCCAGCCAAGTCCGTTGGGCCAGAGAACTTCAACCATGGTTCGTTATGAACATTGAAGTCCCCCAGAACAATAAACTCGGCCGAAGGGTAGCGGGGCAAGAGATCATCAATAGTATCTCTTAAATGTTTGAAGAGCTCGGAAGTGTCTGATTCGCTATGGTTCGAATCGCTATGGTTGGAATTGTACGCCTGCTACGCGCGTATAAATTTCTAGGTTATATTTAAATTTGTATTTGTGTTTCCATAAACTTTTAACTACTTTACCAAACGATTCCATTAGTGTTATTTAATGAAAAATGTTCTTTAAAATTTGCAGTTTATGAGATACTTTTTTTTTAACGCACATTCATGCTCTGTTCTTAATTATGGGTCATCTACGCCGTTCGTAAACCGTCGTAGAAGTTACGGTCTACGAAAAAACATACGTATGGTTGGTAATCGGTTTATGTACGCGTCATCCAAGCGCCACGCGCCGGTTTACGACGTTCTACGTAAAAATCATATGTACATATAGTTTTGTGATAACTTTTTAAATTTTATTTTAGGTCCCTTTTACAAGAAGTGCTTCTTTACGCGGATGCACTTGTTTGACATTTGGTTAACCAATGCTGGAAGTGATGCAAAAGCTATTTTTTTTATATTTTCTACCCTACTTTAATTTGACTAATGAATGTTAAGTTGCCATAGAAAGTTATAAACCGATAAAAATCTATGTAAATAACACGTCTGTCTATAAAAGGTTGACCCTTAATTCTAGATGAAAAAACGATTAGAATTTAAAGCAAAATCTCTTATTTTATCAATTATTTTATCTTTTTTTTTTTCACTTGTAGCAAACACTTGCATCAATTAAATCTTCTTTTAACCTCGCCATTTTAGCTTTATGAATTGAAGAGGACACTGGTAAATTATTGTTAAAACTTGAAGTCAAATAATTGGGGAACACTTTCATTTTAATACACTGTTTATAAAAGTTGATATTGATACACATAATTCTGTATTTAATTGAATATTTTTTATACATTATTGCTTGTTTGGCCGTACTCGCCGATATTAATTTTTCACTTGTAGCAAACACTTTGTGGGTATACATAATTATAATAATTAAAATAAAATAACTTTGTTTGAATACCACTTTATTGTATATATTTATAACCAAACGGTTTCAGTTCAAACCGAACCTTCATCGGGGCTAATAAAAACATATTAAATTAATTACAGAGGTGTATGGGTACTTATAGTTAAGCTGGGAGGAACAGAGGGAGAGAGAACATCAACCCCAAAGTTGATGTTCTCTCTCCCTCTTCCAGCTTAACTATAAGTACCCATACACCTCTGTAATTAATTTAATATGTTTTAATTAGCCCTGATGAAGGTTCGGTTTGAACTGAAACCGGTTGGTTATAAATATATACAATAAAGTGGTATTCAAACAAAGTTATTTTATTTTAATTATTTTATCATTACCAAATTAAACATCTCTATTACCATAAATTCGTGCACAACACTCTATGCATAGCACTTGAAAATTATTTAAGTAATTAGTTATTAGTTTACGTACTGAATAATTCCATAAATATTAATAAACCATTACCAATAAGTATCTCTACTGCATTGGCAAATATCACATTAATTATTAATATAAATTAATACCTGGAAAATAACATTAAGCAACAATGTTAATTATTAAGAAAACAACACAATATACTAATAATATGGGTTATTCCCCATAGTAATTAGTAAAATAAATCGAAATTTTAACAAGTCATTGAAAACAGATAATAATGCTAGTACCAAAGATATTAGAAGAACGAGATATGCTATGTTGGCCGCCGGACCGTAGCCGGAGTACTACCTAATTAGGGTACTTTGAACGGTATCGGGACGTGTACGCCCAGAAATCTGTTCCATGTATTAGTGCGGATACCTTAGCGATGCCTTAGCGTAAGCGAAGGTGTGCAGTAGTATTGGTGAACAAAACCGGCGACACTCGGCAAAACAATTCCACTCAGTACGAATTGCGCATAGCACATCTCGTTCTTCTAATATCTTTGGCTAGTACCAAACAATTTGAAATTTAAGTTCTCGAGCAATTAAGGTGGAAAAACCCTTTGGAAAAACAGCTATCTAGCAGTTTAACGGGACTTTATTGTGATTATGTAATACATTTAAATAAATAGTCCTAAAATATACACATAATTATATTATTAGCATTCACCAACCATTCAAAATATATAAACTCTTTATAAAATCAACCACAATCAATTTTACACACATTTTATAGTTTTAAATAATTAATAAAGCCATATATGTATATATAGTTAACAAACTAATTGTTTTTATTAAGTATTTATCAACAAAACGCATTTTAAATATGATTTCAATGTTTATCACAACGTCAACATGCTATAACCGCCCTCCCTTGAGCGCTGGCCCACTGTGCAGTGGTGACATTGGTTTCATTCAAATCTAAATGAAAGACATTTCTAGTGGGTTTTATCTATTCAGTGATGATCAAGATTGACAAGATCCCATTAACTCGCTGGTTTAGCGTATAAAGTGTGTGAGCGTTACCTGCACGTAAGCTGCCGCAGGATGCGGGCGAAAACCCCGGTTAATGCCATTAAACCGGCTCGGATCTGCGGCCCCGGTAAAGCCGCTGTCCCGAATGGCCCCCAAAGCCGGTACACATCCCTGCGGACCGCCCTGGGAATTTGAGAATAAGTTTACTACTGTCGCGACGGATCGACTGATCTCCGAATTAACGGTTAGGACACACCTTGTCAATAATTATTGGATCAGCGAATATGGGACACAAAATACGAGATTTGTGTTATGAAAATAAAAGGTATTTTTTGTTTAAATAGTCTTATAAAGAATAAGAAGTTGCACTTCGCAGTCAATATTACGTATCTTACACTACTATTAAATACTAAGCAGGCGATATAATTGTCATTCTCAGTACAAACAAATACCTTTTTTAAATAACTAAGAAATCTGTAATTATTATGTTTTGATATGTTCTTCTTTATTATATGGTTCTGATGCAGTTAAAACTATCTAATGATGAGCTCTGGCGTCATGGGTTTCTCAGACCTTTTCTCTTATGTTACTTCTAGGTAAACTATTCAAATCATAGAGATTATGTAGTCAATGATTCAAACAAAAATATGATGTGATTAATGTTTTCAAAATCAAAACAAGATTACAATTCTGAAATACAAATTCAACCGTCAAATTGACGTGACGCCATATTCTTCGGTTCACATTTTTCAATAGTTTTTTTGTTTCCATTTATCCAGAACATTAAATTAGAATCTTCTAGTTTTGTGTGATCATTATTTTGTTGCTTTCCAAGTTTCTATTGTGTTCTGCAGAATATCAGTTTTTGTTTGATCATTATTTTGTTGCTTTCCAAGTTTCTATTGTGTTCTGCAGAATATCAATTTACCCAGTAATTATAAGTCATACTCTTATTGCGTCTATTATCTCGGCTCTATTGTGGTAAGATGACCTCATAACTATGCACGTCATTATAGCATATACTAAACAAAGATAAAATCAATAAAGTACATATCAAATAGTTGCGTTGAGACCCAAACGAAAACTTATGTTGTTTTAGAATTATGAACTTATAATGTTAGTAATACATAATTAGCTAAAAAAATGCATTACTTAGTAAGTTTGCATCCCAAGCACTCAGTGAGTTGTATCAGCTCTTGTATTACACGTTTTATGTTTTAAAAAGTAATTTTATAGTTAAGTAGTTTTTTTTACTTCAAAAGCTCATAAAGAAACTTACAAGTTTATAACCTACCAGCTTTTACCCGCGGCTTTTTTTGCGTGGTATTAGAGAGAAATTACTGTATAAAGATTTTTTTCTTGGGAAAGAAATGCTTTTCCAGGATGAAAAGTAACCTATGTTACTTCCCGGTCCTTCAAATACCCCTACGCAAGAAATCACATCGATCGGTTGCTCTGTTGCGACCTGAAAGGACGACATACAAACAAACACACTTTTGCATTTATAATATTAGTTAAGATTGTAGTACAGTCAAACCAGTAATGACTAAAGCATGCAAATGAAAGCATGAAAATCTAGACATCATCTTGTAATATTCTTTTATCCATAATTGTTATTTCATTTCTAAACACATAAATAAGTTTGTCTTTTAATTTCACAATCATTATTGAAATGTAACCAAATTATATATATTTTTTTTAATTCTTAATTCGAACAGAAATGTTATAATATTTCCCAAAATTATTGTCAAATTTTGTACGATAATATATTGTTAAATTGTATATTTTTGAATTGAAGACATACTTCTCTTCCATCCACAAGCAAATAAATGACCAGTCGGTGGCTGAGTTGACATAGTGTTTGGATCCCACCCAGGCGTAGTGTGTTCAATTCCTTCGCTGGCTAAGTCCTCCATCTCAACACAAGCAACATTTTCCGCTTACTGTGGTGGTAGTAGGAGATTTACAAAAAAAAGCAACGTGTTAAGCAAATGTGCCTTCGTGATAAAATTTCATTTTATCATATTTGTTTCCGTCAATATCTACATAGAATAAATAATAAATAGTTGTGCAGAGCTTTGATTTACAATTCACTTCAAATGGTGGACTTCCATCTCTGAAAGTTTGAGAGATTTTTCTCAACTGTCCTGAAGTGGAAAGATGTGAAATTCGCCCCTTACACAAAAAACAAGCAAGACAGCAATGATTTTCAAATAGACTTTTTTGGCATTTTTATTTTTGCGTTATCGTTATATTCCCTTCCCCAATATTTTTGTTGAAGATTGAGCCTTCGAATTTCTCAAAGTTTAAAATCCCCACACGTGTTACGTCTGCATTATATTCTCGTTACGGAAACAATCCCTTATGGTAAACTCAACTCCTGTACATAAATATGCCTAAAACAGTATTAATCCCAGAATTTCAAATAATATTTATCCCAAGCTGGGAAAATCAGATTAAGGCGATGGTATGAGGATAATAATACTACGTAAGCGATTTTATAAATGCCTGCCAAAGCTTTTAGTACAATACCTAACTTTGTAGATTTTAGAATTAATTGCTAACCCATAGGGTCATGTATTGGCGTTTTCGCCACGAAACATCGATAGCTATTGAGTTACGCTGTGCCATATGTGCCACCAAATCACAAATGACACGTCCTCTTAAAACTCGCTCCTTCTTTTCATTGTGGTCATATAGATAACCATAGATGCTCCCGCATATTTGAAGTTGATTTTAAATCTAAAATATTTCTAAATAAATATCAAATCTCACAGATTTTGTAAATACATGATTCTATATTGTTTACCCTCGATGGGTTAAGCTACATGATTACGTACATAGATTTGGTACAATTTTGGTTCGAAATTATTTTAACTGTTAAAACTAACAATAACAATAAAAAATATAAAGGTGTTTAAGTTAGAAGGTCATTATTGACTTAACTAAAAAAAATGGACTGGAATCATAGAGCTCCGATTAGAGGCGCTAATGCGTACTAACTAATATATCGTCGAAACTTGTTACACTATTAGAACGCAATAAGCGGTACGCGTGGACCGGATTCGGTAGTTTTAGTTTAATTTTTAAATTCTTCTTGTCTCTTATGTTGCGAAGTGTAATAGACTAGATTGCAAATTCGGAAGTTTCGGAAATGAAAACCGACATTATAGTATTGCTTTTATAGCTATAATTAATTTAAGCATAAGGAACCTACTAAAAGTCGACAGTAAAAGTACCTAACGTTTACTTTGTGACGGGAAATAACACTTATCTGAAAAAAAATCATTATTTGCCATAGATGTATTATATTGATAATAAATAATTATAAGCAATAAATTAGTCGCCTGAAATATTAATACAAATTAAAAATATATCCAGAGTAAAAATAAATGCCGCCAACGGGAATTGAACCCGTGCCTTCTGATGTGCTCTGAAACCACTGAGCTATGTCGGCTTATTTCCAACCCACCAAATGATTCAATATATACTAGTACCTCAATCAACAATTACTGCTAGTTATATTTTTTTCACCTGTATACAACCAGCTTTATTTTTATAAGAAAGGCTTTGTTAGTGCTAAATTTCTCGCTAGATGGCGTCGAGACATATAATATCTTCATTTATTGGTGAAATATTTTTGACTTAGGAAATATTATTAATTTTTAATGATAAACTAATGTTTATAAGACAAGGTTTTATTCAAAGCATAAAGTAAAGCATTAGTTTATCATTAAAAAATAATAATATTTCACAAGACAAAAATATTTCACCGATAAATGAAGATATTATATGTCTCGACGCAATCAATTTCGGAGATATTTTTAATTTGCATTAATATTTAAGGCGATTAATTATTGCTTATAACTATTTGTTATCCTTTATGCTATGCATAAAACCTTGTCTTATAAACATTAGTTTATCTTTAAAAAATAACATATTGATTATAGTTAACTATAACGAAACTAAAAAGAAGGATTTCGAAGTAACTAACATCTCTTAATCCGGTTTAGTCAGCTATTGATAGTTGGAAAAACGGCTAATAATAATTGTTGTAATAAGAATCAAGTTAATCCGAACAGAAATTATGTATTGCACGAACAGACGTTATATTAATTACCCAAGTTCAGCAATCATTACACACTTAATTAGGTCGGATCGAACTAAATCGCATTAGGCGTACTTAGCAATAATATTGCTGAAATTTTTGCAATGTTTTCAAAATATTTTTTTATAATTTTTTTATCTTTCGGATCAGATTCTTACAAGAATTTTTAATAGGTACGTGGGTATCCCATCAACATCCCATAAACAAACGATTGTTTTTTTTATGTAATACACCGCAAAACCGTTAAAAATTAAATATTATATTGTGTGATTTTTGAAGCTGAAAGAACTTATAAATAAAAATGTTCGAATCAAATTTAAAACATTAAGACATTTGTTAAAATTTTAACACATGAAATACACAGCTCAAATAATCAATTGTTAATTAATAAAAATGGTTTTGGTACCTTCTTTATAGTTTGTCTGATTCGTTACCAAAATCAGTTCCAATTTTTATCACCGGATATTAATTGTAGAATTTGTGAAGCAAAAAAATATATTCATCTCGAACTTTAAACATTACGACATGTCGAAATTTGAACAAGTGAAATACACAGTTCAAATAAACAATTATTCATTTAGAAAAATGATTTTGGTACCTTCTTTATAGCTTGTCTGAATCGTTTCCACTTTCATAAATCAATGAATTTCCCAGTTCTAGAGTTCATTAAACCCGAGTCACATATAGACACAGAAACACACCAGCAATTATTTTTAATTATGTATAGTCTAAGCTGTTATATTGACGGGTCAATGGCTGAGATTGCATCGCGTTTGCGTTCAACTCATCGGCTCTATAACAACACAAGCAATATTATCCGCTTACTGTGATGGTAGTAGGAGATTTTCAAATATTGTCAGGGTATTCGTAATCTGAGAATGTTTGTCTTTCCTTAAATCTTCTGGTGTAATTATTAAAAGTTACTTAATTTATGGTTTCATGTAAAAATTGCTTATCAGTAGGTAGTTTCTCCCACTACATCTTTAGGTCTACGTTTGTAATTTAATTTTTTTCGAGTAAACACCGAATAAGTCCGCCGTCATACTGGCTCAAAAACGGTACGAAATCGACGAAACCCTGCGCAGAACGAAATAGGGACATGCTGAATTTGTTCTACAGGTATTTTAATGGAGCTTGCTCTAAGGAGCTAGCAGCATTGATCCCGGTGCATTGATGTACGTTCGTGAAACTCGATATACACGAGCAGAACACCCATTAACCGTAGTTGATGTTGGTCTCATGAGAACGGACCGCTTTTTCGACTCGTTTTTGTGTAAGACGTCTTGTATGTGGAACGAGCTACCGGCATCTTATTTTCTTTCTTCATGTAATCGCGCCTCTTCAAGACACGCATTAATACAGACTTTCCTACGGCCCCTACCTTAACCCGCCTCAGATCTCCTGAATTTTCACTGCTCAGACAGAGGCTCTCTTGTGAGGTATCACACAAAAAAAAATAGACGGACCGCCCTCCTTTGCACAGAAACAAGTAGTTTTAATTATGAGGCTCCAGCCCAAAGGTGGCTCTCAAATTCAATTGTTGGACTATTTAAGATTTATACAGAGTAAGCAACTGTTCACCATTGAAGAATCTTCTAGACACAGTTTCTTGGAAGCCAGATTTTCTCAGTAAAATAAAAATATTTAATACCATAATCAATTATTTCCAATTAAAAGCCGGAAAATTTGTTGGAAATTGTGGAAAGTCCCAAACATGATTTTTTTTTGTTTTTAAATGTTGAGTCACTGGGGATGTCATAGAAAGCTCCATTTGCAGGATTTAACAGCAAAACAATGCTTTAACAAGTATAAACGAAAACTCATGTATCTGTAATAGGCTTTGAATCGAACATTGAAAGCTTTATTCAGTTTGAATTTTAAGTTACCCAATTAACTTTATTATACTTTATTATTTATTAACGTTTATGTGATTTTTTTTCTTTACGTGCGTTTCATTCACAGATATTATTATAATACGATTTCGATGATATTTTTTTTAAATTTTTTCCTCTTTAACGTTCTCTTTCATTGTTTTTTTTATTTGTTTAAGAACGACAAACATTTTTGGTTTACGAATTACTCGTACCTGACAATTTCTAAAAAAAATCTGTCGTGATTGAGCTGAAAATATGTATTTATTTATTTTATTTTATTTGGTACAATATTTTTTACATTTTAAGTTTTCCAGTAATGTAGGTCTCACTGGGTGGCTTGCCCGTGCTGAGGCCTTTATTTTATAATATGAAAATATAATCTACATAATACATTTAAAGAGAAAATAATACATTTAAAATTAAAAAATAATACATTGAAAATAATCTTATGTGTTTGTGAGTGATGTGTGTTTATATTGGTTTTGTGTGTTACGTGTAGGTTTTATTTTTATTTTATGCTATGAAATTTTGGTAATATGTACTTTTTTGTTCTTTATCCATTTTGTAATTTTGTGTGAATTTATTTTTATTTTCCTCAATTTTAATTTCAAGTTTTACACTGTTGAAAGCTTTTATAGAATGGTATTGGTAGTGTCTCTGCCCAAAGCTTGAATTTACTGTCGGAGTTTTTATGTTTTCTTTGTACACTTGTCTAACTGGTCTGTTAGTGTTATTTTGTGTATTCTTCTTCTTCTTTATGTGCCGTATCAGGTCCCCCCGACGTTGGCGATCACTCTAGAAAATGTCTCTTTGTCTTGCGCTGCCCGGAATAGCTCCTCCACACTTCTAATGCCGGTCCACTCTCGTATATTTCGCAGCCAAGACATTTGTCTCCTACCCGGCCCTCTGCGACCCTCTATCTTGCCTTTCAATATTAACTGGAGCAAGTGATACTTCTCCCCTCGAAGTACATGACCCAGATATGAAATTTTCCTGATTTTTATTAATCTAAGCAGTTCTCTCTCTGCTCTAGCCCGCCTGAGAATTTCTGTGTTGGTGATCATGTCGGTCCATGAGACTTTGAGTATTCTCCGGTGAAGCCACATTTCAAAAGCCTCTAACCTGTTCATGGTATTTACTTTCAAGGTCCATGTTTCACATCCATACAACAAGACCGACCACACATAACATTTTAGCATTCTCTGCCTTAGTTTTAAGCTGATATTATCATTGCAGAAGAGGGATTTCATTTTAATGAACGCAGTTCTTGCTGCTTCAATTCTGCACCTAACCTCTACATCTGGGTCAAGAGTCTCCGTGAGAATACTGCCGAGGTATCTAAATCTTTCGACCTTTTCGAAAGATTTAGATTCCATTTTGTGTATGTTGAAATTTATTTTTTTTGTCAAAAATGTAGTTTAGTAGTGTTTTAACGTATAATTGGCGTATATCTAGTACGTCACAGATGTTGAATATTTTGTCTGGATCAGTCATATATTGATTATTGATCATTATCTAGGACCAGCTAGAGACGTTGAATTATTGGCGCCTGGTGGTAACCCAACGCATTATTTGTCAACTCAACAGTCAACCCGTGAAAAATCGCGGGATAGTATTATAATTATACGATTTGCGATACTGAAAATACTCCAAAAAATATATTTGATTTAGCTTTTCAAAGGGCGTAATTTACTTTTTGAATTTTAGTAAGATTAAAAATTACTAAATTTGTAGAACATTTAAACAAAAGAAATGGACAATTAATTAATGTTGCCTTTCGAAAGAAGAAAATTACTTAGAATGTTAATAAACTTAAAAAATTACGATATCTATCAAAAATTTAAACAAAAAAAATACACTTTTCAAATAAAGAATTTTTAATTAATTTTTGTACCCACTTTATCGCTTGTCTTATATGATATATTCTTATGAGTCAATTTGGTAAATTAAAAGTTTATCAAACTTAAATATTTTCACATATTGCACATGAACACGTAGGAATATGATCACTGATCACTTCACGCATGCATCCATGCACCGACAACCGAAATTATTATGTTTAACAAACGAAGTCGTCTATAAGTGGTTTCGCTACAGTTTTATAATGCCTTCAGAAGGCGAAATAGCTGCTACGTGTATACACTTTTTTTTGCACAGCAGAACATGTTTAAAAATAAAACTTTTTTTTATAAATTGAATAATATTATTATTGAATATATAAAAGAATAAATTTAAAATTTAAGAAATCAAAAGTTAGGATTCAAAATAATAGACAAGTCCCTATATTGGAGACAATCCATGGATGTGGATTTTGCACGTGATATGTTGTAGGAAAGAGCGCTTCGTTTTCCACCATTTTGCCAACGTTTATGGGGAAATGAATGATAGATTTTTATTTTTACATTAACTTCACAAAGGAGGGGGGACTCGCTATGTATCATATTTGAGGATGTTTTTCAAAGAATCCCTTTAAGAAGATGAAAGGGTGATTGTAACTGGAGGGAAGAAACACAATATAGGGCCAACCGTTCTAGCCTAGTACCTACCTACAAGCGCGAGATGTAAAAGCAACCCTAAACTATTCTATATCTCAAGCTGGAACAAACCATACAAATTCACAAAATTCCATTGAAATCGGTTGGGCGGTTTCAGAGATTAGCGTGTACGAACAGTTGTTTTTATTTGTTATGATATTTCATGAAAAAAAATATTTTTTTAATTATTTATGGCGGTTTGCGCTCTACGTACCTAGGTACTTGTTCCTATGGCATAATGCGAGGACGTAAAATAAATTGACTACGCGCAGTACTTTATTTAAACTATCCTATGGGACGCATCGGATCACTTGGGGACCATCATTAATCAACTGTGAAAAATGATGTACAAATGGCTTGACGTTTCGCATGGCTACCATCACCCAGAGTCTGGAGGCCCATCGCACCGTGCTGCAGATTGTGGATTTTCTAATTTTCCGGATCAATAGTCCCGGCGCTGGCATTGCATATTTCATCGGCGCGTATTCGGTAGAGATTGTTAAATTAAACATAAGCCTCCGTGAAGCCGATCGTAAAAACCTGCGCGTCATACCTTTTTACACTGAGTAGGGATTGTGTGCAGGGGAGGACTATTTGTTGCAGCGCCGTGAGTCTGTTTCAGTGGAATATTCATATTGATGTTGTATCAACTTATATAAAAAGTTGTTTACCTGATTGGGCCAACACTGCTTTACTTACTGCAAGAAAAATTACGGATATCTTAACTTAGAAATATTTATTGTTCCTAAGTCACGTGAAATAGACGTCACTTTCGTCTTATTCTTGCTTTCGCTGCTATTTCTCGTGAATATGTAAAGGTCCAAGTAACTCCGAGGGAGGTGTCTCTTATATATATCCAAATACAGACGAAGTTCAGCAAGACCATGGGAGCTAATCTGTAATATTATTTGCGTTAATGCATGGAGAAAACTTACTGATATGAAATATTGTTAATTTATTAAAAATTTTTCGTCACGACGTTTGTCATTCTTGTAGTTCGTTCGGCTTCCCACCAACCATAGAGCTAGGGCACACACCAGTTATGTCAGTGCTTGATTCGCACAGAACGCCGCTTAACAGAACTTTGCTAAATGCAAGTTGAGTAATCAACTTGCGTCTTCTCAAGATGGGAGAAGAAATCTACCTTCGTAAAACGCAAAAAGACACCTTCTTTAAAAAAGTGTGTGTGCTTTGATTGTGTTTTTAAAGTGACTTTTGATTCATTTTTAATTGAACATTATCTTGTACGGGCCCGCAATCGACATCAACATAGAGCTGGATCATCAAACCCGGTAATTGCAAAATATTGTTTTTGTTACTCTTTGTGTTGGTCGGGGCATCGCAAATTACAAGTATCTTCAGTATGTTTTATTAGGAAATGGTCATGAAGTCACATTTTTAACAGAATCTCGATAAAAATAAGCCTTACTCATTTTTTCTGTGTATAGTACAGGTATTGTTATTTGTACATATCTTACTAAAATATATTTATCTATGGCAACATAATATATAGTTATAGTATCACAATATATTATGTTACTATAACTTACACACGAAGAAAAAATAGTATAAAGAATCTCTTTTAAGAACACGTGTTCCGACACCGTGATAATACATTAAAAGTTTATTAGGAAACCCGTCAATTCATTCGTTAAGATCCTGAAATCCGGATCTGCAAATAATTTGCCGGATTTGCATTTGCCTTTTTTTTACCGGATTACAAATAATTTGAAGAAATTCTTAATAAATTTCCAACACTCCTAATCAACTTCTCCGTGCAGACTTGCTTGCTACAGGTGGATCAAAAGTTTCTGCTTTTCACTTTTGCAGTACATACGTACTTATATACGATACATAATATTATGTTGAATAAAAATATATCTATATATTATTCTCTGGAAATATTTTACTTACCTACATCACAGCACAGCACCCAATTCAATCTATCAGAACGCTTTAATCAACAGAGCGACTCAACTGCTTAACTATGCTGCATTGACCGGCGTTCACATTTTCAACGTCAATAACAGTCAGTTTAAGTATGTCACATATTATTTCTACTTTGCTCTAGTTCATATATATCTTTTCTAGTTGTATCAACGTAACATAACACAATTGAATATCACCTCTTTCATATTATTTCTACTTTTCTCTTTTTCCTATATATCTTTTCTAGTTGTACTAACGTAACATAACACAATTGAATATCACCTCTTTCATATTATTTCTACTTTGCTCTATTTCCTACATATCTTTTCTAGTTGTACCAACGTAACATAACACAATTGAATATCACCTCTTTCATATCATTTCTACTTTGCTCTATTTCCTATATATCTTTTCTAGTTGTACCAATTGTTGTAACATAACACAATTCAATGTCAGCTCTTTCATTCTTTATACTAACTGAAGTTCCCGGCATTTTTTTTTCAAATCCATCAGTGAAATGGCTATTTAAAATATTAGGAATTTTAAGACCACCAAGCTAGGCACATGCCCGTCTTGTGGTGTTTACAGAGGCTTTACGAAATATTTTTTTTAGAAATCAGTTGTAGACTGTTAAGACCCTCTAATTTTGAATGTCAAATATACAAAATTTCATCAAGATGTGATCACAGTTCTGCTTGAAGGGGTGGAAAATTTTTTTCGAAATCTCATATAGACAGTGACCTTCCTCTAGTTTTGAAGGTCAAGTGTGCAAAATTTCATCAATCTCAGAATAAATGTAGATTAGCACAAAAATCAAATCCACACAGCCCACCACGGACACTCTTCTTTATAATAATAATAATTCTTTATTCCAGGATTCACACATCCCATAGAGAGTATAAGTATATATACTATTTATAATATAATATAAATAATTGCTTACTTGTAAACAAGTTCCAAAAGTGACAGTTGTTTCATTCCAAAGGCTTTATCAAACTAATACAGACGTTCTATTTAGAGATAAATAAATATCTTCTATTTTTATTTTTTAGTAACACCTCACAAGAGTGCCCTTATCTGTACAATGTAAAGTCAGCCCGGTTGGGCAGCGATTTGAGGCAGGTTAAGGTATGGGCTGTATGAAGAGATTTATTATTATTATTAAGAGGTTCGTCGCCAGGATATGATAATTTAACGATCCAAATTCTAAAATCTATTAAAAACTATGTGATAAAACCATTAACTCACCTGATTAATCTGAGCCTTAAAAAGGAATATTTCCATCAAATTATAAGAAAACAATTATCTCGCCTATATTTAAAAATGGAAACACCCTTAATGTTACCAACTATCGACCAATTTCTCTAATCTCTAATATTGGAAAAATATTCGAAAAAATTGTAAAATCTCAACTCATGGAATTTATTGAAAACAACAAAATACTTCACAATAACCAATATGGATTCCGAAAACCGCGCAGCACACAAGATGCAATTGCAAACGTTACTTCACGCATATACGAAAACCTAGATAAGAGTAAAAAATGTTTAGGCATTTTCATAGACCTAAGAAAAGCATTTGACAGCATATCTCACTCAAAACTTATGGAAAAATTAGATAATCTGAACATTCAGGAGAATGTTGCAAATTGGATAAAAAGCTACTTAAAGAATCGCCCACAGTATGTCAAAATAAACAATATATACAGCGATGAAGAGACGTCTGAATATGGAATCCCACAAGGAACGGTACTGGGTCCATTACTATTTATCTTATATGTAAACGGGATATTCTCACAGTCAATTCTAGGTAGTATAACCTCATACGCGGACGATACAGTACTCATTAAAAGTGATAATACATGGGAAGGAGTAAAATAAAAAGCAACAGAAGACATAAATCTACTCAAATACTGGTTTGATATAAACCTACTATCCCTAAATAGCGAAAAAAACCCAAGTATTGCCATTCGCAATAAAAGCAAACGATATTCCACAAAACTTTGACATAATTATACACGACAACTTTAAAGAACATAATACAAATCAATGTACAATAAATTGTTCCACACTGCAAATTACAAATAAAATTAAATACTTAGGAATAATAATGGACAAAAACTTTAACTGGAAAGATCAAATTAACCTTACCATTAACAAAATAAGAAAATTAATTTATATTTTTCTGAAACTGCGTAACTTTCTATCATTGGAAAATTTAACTTCAGTCTACTACGCATTAGTACAATCGAATCTCCAATACAGTGTAAGCAGTTGGGGATCCGCATACAAAACTAATCTCCTACCTATTGAAATTGTACAACGTCTGATTGTTAAAATAATATTGAAAAAACCGAGAGATTATCCAACTCAACTTATATTTGAAGAATTTAAAGTACTAAAATTTAATGATCTTATCCGAAAAAACAAAATAATTCAAATAATAAAAGAAAAATAAAATCACAGTTTTTCAACTGAAAGACGTACTCGTCAAAAACATATATTTCCAATACAAAAATGTAACACCTCATTTGCACAACATCATTACACATTTCTAGGCAAAAAATACTTTAATAACCTACCTGATAATATCAGAAAAATCGAAGACGACAAAACCCTACTCAAAGCGATCAAAGAACATTTCAAGGTAAAAAATCAAAATAACGAAATTCGTCAATTAAATAATGTAACGTTATAAATCGTTAAATTGTACATTGTTGAATGTTGTTAATGTAACGTTATAAATCGTTAAATTGTACATTGTTGATATACACCTATATTTTTAATATTCTTAACTCCTTAAATTATTAATAAGAATACTTACATAAATAATGTTCATCTCGATACTCAGCATCTCTTTTAAACACAAGCGTCTGCTTCCATAAAATAGAAACATCAAAAAAAAATTTGCACCTGGCATCAATGCTGACAGTTCCTTAGCGAATAGATGTATATACTTATAAATTTAAAAGATTTGTTTATAAAATATAAATTTATAAATAATATCGAGATATAACGAAAACTATGAATTTTCGTTCTATTTTTGGGCCTATATTCACAGCTAGTCCTACCCTGGATATGATACTTACCATGCTTACGAGCAGGCCGTAATACGAGTATGTAGGCACTATACCCCGTACAGTACTAATATCGCGCACCGGTAAGGTGTTCTCTCCGATGTGTTTGTTTATGTTTTTCATACACAAGGCAACTTAAACGTAACACAAAGGAAAACTCGTCAAAATGAATTATGGTGCTGTCGGGGTTGGGGATAAAATATTATATTATATTAGTCGACAAAAGCTGAACTCGCATGTTTTTCTCTATTTTTGATAGTTTTCGTAAATATCTGGGGAGTCTTCGATATCTTCCGAGTTATTTATGGTATTGACATCGAGAAGCTACATAATTAATTGATCATTCAAATTAGAAGTATTTCGTTACCAAATAGATATGGTGATATACTCACTAGGATCTCCCGTGCTGAGGATTTCAAAATAATATTATTAAACTTCAGTAGGATTTAATGATTTTTTTACTAATTTGAAGGATGGAAAATAAGAACTAATTTTAAGTATAATAAGTTAGGTTTTTTTCTAGTATATATTTTAATGTGAAGTCCCAACTGCTACTGTCTGGAGCCAATGAGACTATGGCGTCCCCAATTGGGGTATGTTGTGAGGCTTAAGGTAGTGGATAGGGGAAGGAGATGGGAGGAGGAACGTGGGGAAGTACCTAGCTATTCAAATCTGGTCACCAAACACGGCCAAAGCCATTTCAAGCAACGTTTCAATTGTGAATGGCGGTCTTACACTAGGGCGATACTGAGAGTATCCTCCACTCTGGAAAGTACCCCAAATATTATTTTTAATTAGAATTTTGTAAAATAACACAAATTAATCAAATAAAATTTACTTGCACACGTCGGGATTTGAACCCGCGACCTCCAGCTTGCTAGTCGAGAACCTCACTCCTCGACCACGGAGGCTGATATGTGCTTCATGCTATAGTTTACCTCTAGGTCATATATATATATACAAAACACAGTTTTTCCGCCACTTTTACGCCACTTCTTTCTCCACCCATGCACTCTACGTGTCAAACGTAACACAAAGTACCCGGTCATAATACTGCATTCCATTCAGAACGCCAGAGAAATTCTAATAAACATCCCTTTTAATATTTCTACTTCGTTTAATATAATTTATTGCCTTTCGCCCGCTGACCGAGCGGTTTAGTTCGGAATAAAAAACGAAACACAAGTTCCACGGCGTTCTGTACTACGGCGGTGGGAGCCAGTCAAAACTTTCCTTGTAAATCTAACTACCGCGGTGTGTATACTAAATAAGCTCTTACAACTTTAGGGATATTCACGGTACAGAGTCGGTTCGATACTACGGCACGTAGATACTGCGTTTTACGGCACCGTATCTAAACAAACTCCTTCTATATATGCTCTTAGATACTTCGTCATAATGTTCTGGCTTAGCAAGCTAAAAAAAAATCTAATTTTTCAAGCAAGGATTCTTTTTAATTTTGGTCAAAAAAGTAGTTTTTTTCTACGGACGAGAGTCGCTGTAGTTTTTAATTAAATTAAAACTATCTACATATCAAAATTCTTCTCGCGCTCAACCAATAAGAAAAACCTTTAAAACTGACTTCTTTTAAGTTTTCTTACTAATAAATCTAAAACTCTTTATTTCATCTCATAAAGTAATAAATGAATTGAAATAACATAAAAATGTTAAAAGGACACTCTTTGTTAGTTCATATTTTTTTCAGTACAAAAAGAGGGATGAAACTTTAAGAAAACCAGGTAATAACTACTATTAAAGTAAATAAAAAATTTCACATTTTTTAACGCATTGTACCTTCACACAATCTCAACGCCTTGAGAACGTAAAACCTTTTTGAATTGTTTAAATATTTATTCAAAACCCTGATGATGACCCTACCCATGATAATTTAACAACCTGAGCAGGTAGATATCTGTTGAGCACAGATAACAATGGAAGTACCTATCTTCTAGTTGAATTCAACCCCAAACTCTGCGATTATCATCGAGGTGTTGAAATTAACTTGTGTCGATATTTTTATCAACGGAATTTTCTGGTTTTTATTTTACTCTAGTACTTTGCTGATCGTGTTACAAAAGTGTTCATTGAATAACAAAATTATTACACGAATGAAGACAAAGTCAAGTAGAGTCATGAAAAAAAAAAATTATATATGAAAACCACACAAGAGTCCCGACTGCCCCCAACCGTCTGGAGCCAGTGAGACTATGGTATCCCCAATTGGTTTATGTTGTGAGTCTGAAGATTGTGGGGAGGGGGAGGAGAAAAATCAAGGTGGGAGAGTACTTGGCTATTCGGATCTTGTCACCAAACACGGCTAAAGCCATTTCAAGCAACGCTTCAATTCTGAATGGTTGTCTTACACCAGGACGATTATGAGAGTATATTTTACTTTGGAACGTGGCGCAAATATACTTTATATTATTTTTAATGAATGAATAGTAAAATAAAACGAATTATTCAAATAAAATTTTAAATCATCGAAGAGGGGTGCGTAAATGAAATATTTTAAACTCAGCAAATTTTGTATTCCTGATACAATATTTTTTCTGGACTTATAAAAATTCTTGATGGTCTTAATTACCAATATCTGTTCTACATGCAGTATTTAGTTAAAGCATCTTAACTATTTCCAAGCGATGAAATTTTCAAACCAAAAACACATGATTTTGCATTCATTTATAGTGTATTGCTACATTTACGGTAGCAACAGTGGGTACCCTGTAGTACGTACAGTACACATAGGGAGAAGCTAGCCACGAGCCGAGGCCGGGTGGGATGGTGCGACGCGCCACAATATGGAAGCGTGACAATGAGACATCATAAATTCGTCCAACTTTTTATTAAAACTTCGTATATTTATGCACAAGGAAATACCAGCGGAGTTCTTCTCTCTCCTCTCTCCAGGCGAGGGATGTTATTTGAAGCGAATGGTTGAACTTTGGACCAACTTTTGAAATGAGACCACATTACTTGTACATTTCCTTTGTAAGTCCTTTCCATTAAAGGGTACAAATTGCGGAACTCTTTTTCAAATTTACAAAGTTATTTTAATTAGCTTTGATAATGAAAAGCGCGAGATCTAGACCTATTATGAACAATGAATAAAGGCCATTGTTTGCATGGGATTAACTAAATGGTGTAGAACAAATTCTTAAAGATAAAAATAACTTATGAGAAAAATAAATATGAACATTTCGTATTTATATCATGACTGTTATTTTTATGCGGTCATATATCCAGGTAGGCAGTAGGCAGTCGTACCACTCGCATTCCTAAATGAGCATTGTTCGTTTTATGTTGGGAGTTACGCGATCTCTTCGTGAATAAACAAAGAAAAATACATTGACCGTACTCGGGCCATAAAATAAACATTTTCCCATTTCCCATATTGAACTGATACATATTGTGTAGAGCAATCTGCAGGTATTCTGAACATCCTTAAAGAGGGGGAGTACTACTTTATGAGGGTTTAAGACTCGTATTTTGCCCGCCTGAAAGGGCGGCTGCAGGGGTTGGGGGTTGGTGGTCGGGGGGCGGATATTGGAGTAGGAATGCTTTATGGTTGTATTGGGATATAAGTGAATTATTCATGCATCCATCCAATCAACATTCTTGCTCCCTTCCAGGGCCACTCTACTCCGAAGGTAACTTTAAACTTTGGATATTTCCAATAATAATAATTGTGGCCAATAAGTTGGGTCGAACGTCCACTTGAGGGAGTCTCGCTCAGGTGAATCATATTGATACAGGAGTCCAGGACACACGAGATGACCCTCTGTAGAAACAAATAGTTGGTTTGTAGGTTTTACTGATGCAATTTTGCGAATCTCCATGGAATGACTTGTTATTGTTATTGTAAATCATTTATATTTGAGAGCTTACGGAATTCAATTGTTATTATTTTCTTTTTTTTCATTAAATTTTGTTTTATTATTTTCATAATTTTAACAATTTCCAAACCTTACTAGCAAATTCGATAAGAATTTTTTATTACAAATTCTTAAAATGTATTAAATTTTGGTGTCATGTTCCTGATTTATGTAATGTTAATTCCTATATAAGTGTTCCTTTGTCAATTGATCAATGTTTGCTAAATGCGTTTTATATTTTTTAATTTTTTTTAGGCAGGTAATCATGACAATAATGACTACCAATGGAAATGAAGCGTTGTACCTGCCTACATAAAAAGATAACGCTGTAAAGAAACTCACTACCAATTTAAATGATAATTTTATATATGTACGTACTATCCTTCACCGTTCAGGTTATTTCTGATCTGGTACATGGTACCGCTAGGACTTGATGGGATCTAGCTGGTGTTTGCTTTCCCGGAGTTGCTAGTGGCCGATGTCATACCAAAGAGGAAGTCTGCAACCGCAACTACTGCACTTTGCACCGTCTGTATTGAGACGGGTAGGCGACATTACTGAACTTATGTTTCTAAGAACTCTATGACGTATACTGATAATGACGGCAAATATTGGTGCGCTAGGGCAGGCCCGTGAAAAATCACGGGATATTATAATTGTAGGATTAATAAATGAGTGTTAGCTTAAAAACATACATATTTGAAAATTCACTAAAAGAGACTTTTCTTGTCAAGAAAAAACCTTTAGAAATATAACCAAAAGAAAAACACATTTCAAATACGTAATTAAATATTTAAATAATATTCTGTTAAAAAATATGCAAATGAAATCTGGTAAAAAATATTATGAAATTGGTTGGTACTTTATAGATTTGTCGTGTTATTACGATCAGTTCCAATTTTAATTTTTTTTTTGCTTATAAATTATATCTGATTTTTATTGACATGTTTTCTTATTTCTAAAATTTCAAAATTATTTATTTGCGATGCTTTATATCCTGTGTGATGTATTTGAAGACCTGAATTTTTATCAAGTGTGATCATTATTCAAAAGATGATCAAACTCAGATTCACTATTTCCATTTAGAGCTCCGAGATGCTCTTTAGTTCTGATTTCAAAGTTTCTATTGGTTCTACCTTTGTAAAAGAAATTACAATCATCCCAATTGAGTTTATAAACTCCCGATTTTTTGTTTGGTTATCGTTATCATTATTATTAAGAATATATTTCTTCATTTTGTTAGTAGTGTAAAACGCCGGTTGAATAGTACCAGGAATGTTTTTTATTTATAATTTTGGAAATATCGTTATCCACAAATAGAATTCTATGCCAATGTTTATTTCTATCTTTAGAAATAGGGTAAATATACCATTTGAAGAGATCATGTTTAATTTTTTTATTTAGTATTTCAACTATCAATTTATTAGAATAACCGTTATTAAATGCTATTTGTTTTATGAATATATCGTTTTATGGTTATATGCTATTTGTGTTTTCAGGTCCTAAAACACTTCACACAAGATAAAAACATCGCAAATAAATAATTAATATTTTTAGAAATTAGAAAACATGTCGATATAAAAGCAGATGTAATTAACAAGAATTTTTAAAAAAAAACTCTCTTTCAAATATTTTCCCACTCAACTGGTCTTTCCCGTCTAACGATATTGTAATTCCTAATTCTGATAAACCCCGCCCACTCTAACCCCTCCCCCCTCCTTCCACTTCTTCTTTCCAATTGTAATCTATATTTAATTTTTGGCCTCGGAGTATACGTACTCCTGATGAGGTGAAATTCGTTCATGAAACATGTAGTGGTTGTATATAATAAAGAGATGTAAACAAAGTTATTTGTGTTTGAAATAAAGTTTAATAAGATTACATTATTTGATCTATTTTCGTTGTAAATCAATGCGTATGTACGTAATAAAATGTGAATATTATATTTATTTATTTATTGGACAATTTGTATAGCGCCGCTTTTGTGGGGCGCTATATTTTAATAATCTATTAACCATGTATACTCACCCTCTCTCTGTGAATGACCTGATATGTACCTATTAAATGTAACTGTTGTTAGTATCACTTAAACAACCAAGTGCCGCCCGCAGGGCTTAGCAGCAAAAAAACCGCGAAGTGGGTTTTTAACTGCTAGTGTTAAATTATTTGCGCTATCCGATGATTTTCAACATATTCTTTCATCTTTGTTCTTTTAAATTGTGGCATAATATTTTGTAAATGTTTATTTTTTCATCATTTTCCTTTTATAATGTAATTTTTTTCTCTTTCTTTCTTCTCTCCTTTTTAATATAATAGTTTATTTAAATTATTCTAGCAATAAAATATCAATGAACATCATGGTCACCCTATATGTTTACTATGTTATACGGTAATGAATTGAATGGAATTAGATTAATAGGTTCCATGTAGGTACCGAATTCGTAGAAAAGTTAATGTAACAATATTGTTCTCTTAACATATAATCTTTTTGCTATTTTTTTTCTTATTATTTTTTTTAATTATTAACCTCATCACAAGCTTGTCCTAGAGAAGTTAAAAATTATGTTTAAAAAAATATTTTTAATAAAAAAAAATACGAAAAGTTACAAAATGCTTTATTTTAAAATATTTATTTAATTTTTTAAGTAATGTCTATTAATACGATTTTCCAAAACTCATTACAATATCTCAAATGAATATACATTAAATAATATTAAATAAACAACAGTGTCAGAAATTCATGATTTAAGAGTAATATTTGATGAAAACTTGACATTTTTTATTTTTTTAATGAGTTTTATTATTCACAATGTACATTTGTTACTTTTATAAGTAACAAATGTACATTGTGAATAATAAAACTCATTAAAAAAACAAAAAATGTCTAGAAATTGTTACATAGTGAATGCCAAAGAAATACAAAAAATTGAAAACTTGACATTCATTACACACACTTTTTTATTTTTTTTTTATTGAATAAATAGTTAATACATATCAACAAACAAGTCCTGCTTAGCTAATTGAATTGGCTTGTCAACAGGTGCTTAAAGTTTAGTTACATATACATTTTTATAAATTATAATTTTCATTGATCCCTTCGGCACCGGTGCGTAGTCGGGATACACGCCAAACGCGTGCCCAACATTTGTACACAGTTGACACTTGTCACATGAGAACGGGTCGCTTCTACGATTCGTTCTTAAGTTCAACAGCTCGGCTGTGGAACGAACTGCCGGCCTCTGTGTTTCCTCCCTCCTACAACATGGGACTCTTCAAGACCCATGTTCACTCCTTCCTCTCCACAAAAAGACCCTCCACACAGCATCCCCAAAGATGACATAGGCCCTGAGGGAAATTATTTTCTTCAGGGCCTCCTGTGTGGAGTTAATATAAAAAAAAAAAACATCTTATATCTACAGAATCAACAATTTTTTCATACAATTTTTCATACATATTAAAGTAAATATTTTTTTCCGATAGCCAATTTTTCACCATATATTTAACCTTATTCATAGACTTACTTCATAGTGTCAGGTAATAAATTTAATATCATCCGTATGTTGTATTCAAACCAAAGATATTAGAAGAACGAGATGTGCTACCAGCAGTTCATTCTGTGTGGAATTGCATTGCCGAGTGTCGCCGGTTTTGTTCACCAATACTACTGCACACCTTCGCTTACGCTAAGGCATCGCTAAGGTATCCGCACTAATACATAGAACAGATTTCTGTGCGTACACGTCCCGATACCGTTCAAAGTACCCTAATTAGTTAGTACTCCGCCTACGGTCCGGCGGACAACATAGCATATCTCGTTCTTCTAATATCTTTGATTCAAACGTTCTCTGTCAGTATTCATTATTAAATTTCGGAACTATTAACCCGTCATTGCGCGTGAATCTAGTACTGTATTTATGTTCTAATTTTTCTTTATGCTGCGGGGTATATAACTAATAAGGCTGCCTAATAAAGTTGGCTTCATTTGCAGAACTTAATGAAGTCCTTAGATTGAATGATTACCCTCTATATTTCATTAGTCAGAAGTAAAGTGAAATATAATTCACCTATTTGGTCCTTTTTCACTCTGACAATATAGAAAGAGTTAATCACATATTTCTTAGATACGTAAATTTTAAGCTTAAAATTCCAATTGAATTCATTAATTACGTCAGTTTGATGAATCAATTGCATCTAATAATACTGTCTGACAAAAGAATCAAGAATCTGACCGGAATAACAATTTAATTGACAGTCCTGCCATCGTTGTCACTATTAAATTCCTGAATGTGCTGACAAGGAACACAAGACAAAATGTAAAATCAGATATACTCACTAACCTATAAGGTGCATGACAGATCATGGCAGCAAGTTTAGGAGTACTATTGATTTATTTATTTACTCCATTCATAAAATCAAGCGTAATCTATACCAGCACTTTAGCAGTTGAATCCTACACATTATAGTAGCCTTGGTAATGTAATTTTAGCGATTTGTCTTATATGTAGTATTGTTCTGGTTTTTAAATTATTTTATGTTACTGTTACATGTTTTAATAATATTGTTAAAACAATATTATTAAAACTGTTTCATATTGTTAATATTCAGTTATATCATACTTATTTTTTTATGATTTTCAATACCTTTCTAGGTGTATTCTCTTCTTAAAATCCATGTAAAAGCCCGGCTGGGCGTCAAACAAAATAATAGAAAAAAAAAATAATAAAAAATGGCTATTGTGTTCTGAAGTTTCGTTGGACCTACTGATATCATAGAAAGAATATAAATAAGGTTTAATGCAAAATTAAGGGCTTACTGCCTTATACTTATTTTTTCCTCTTTTTACTTTTACTCTGCCTTATATTCCACTTGTACAAATTAACTTCCTCAGACTTCAGTTTATCGATAGCTTAGCCTCTATTTACACGTTCAGCAGTGAACTTAGCTTGTAGAATGCTTTTACCAATAGAGAGGTTTTTTTCAGTTCTGAGCTATACGGAAGTCTTAAGTGATGGCGTTGAAAGAGTACGAAAACAGTGTGAAATATAGTTGTAAATGAAAAATTTCGGGAGCAGGTGGATGTGTTTGTGTATTTGGGAAGTATATTTACGATAGATGAGAGGTCTGATAGAGATATTGAATGAAGGGTAAATGCAGGTAACTCCATAAATAGAGGACTGAACGCATTTGGCACTAATAGAAAACTGTCCAAAGAAGCGAAGTTAGCAGCCCACAATGGACTTCTGGTACCTGCCCTGAAGTATGGCAGTGAGACATGGAACTGGCAGAGTAAGGATGAAAGTAGACTGATTGCTGTAGAAACTAGAACCCCGAGGCGTATGTGTGGTAATCTGATATAATAATTTTTGGATAATATCGAAGAAAATATGTTTTAGAAAGTTCACAATCCATTGGATTAATTACATTACAGTAAAAATTATCCACAATTGCGTATTGAAATTTGACGTTTATCATTATTCTCGCGAAAGACAGATTGTTCAGTTTTGCCAGCGTATATCGATTTCCAATCAATGTAAAAAGCTTTTATAGCCAGTTATTGTCAAGCAATGTACAATGTCAGTGTGATTTTTTAAAGTGAGATATATATTTATATATATAAACAAATATATAATTATAAATAATAAATATAATATATAATTATAAATCCACCATTATAAAGCCGGCTGCAAAAATAACCAGTTCCACTCGATACTTAAATACGAAATTAATTATTTTTTGACATTACAACACCGACCCCATGCGCTGTCATGTTTAATATGTGATAATTACAGAATTATTGACGCGATAACCTAGAAATTTGTTTTAAAAACTACCTGTGAATCGGTAAAAAGAAATATTTTGTTTTAAGATTATTATTTCAATTTAATAACTATGGCTAAAAGGAATGTGGACAATATTTTACCAGAATTGGTCGAATTTTGGAATGTTCGAATGAGAGACGGAAATTTACCAAGGATCACTGTGCTTTAATCAATAATCCTAATTATGTGCTTCCAGAACAGAATTATTTCGGCGTCATGTCAAAAGACTGTACAATCTAGCATTGCAATGCGGTTCATTTTGAAGTTGAAAAAGGTGTACTGTTACATTCTTGCTGTCATAATGGAAAAATAATACCACAAATTTTAGCTTATCCTCCAGCACTTAACGCATTATTGACATGAGATTGTAGTCAATCTAAAAACATTAGGAATTTTATTTGTCAATACAACAGTGCTAATAGATTTGCCTCATTTGGAGCGCAAATAGCTAATATCCCAGGTAATGGTCCATATTGTTTAAAAATTTCTGGTGAGGTTTGTCATCTGACTTCCAGAAGTATACAAGTTGCAGGTGAAATACCTTCCTATGCTCAGCTTTATGTATACGATCCTGATGAGGCTGTTAGAGTGCGTATGAGTCATCCATCTAATGCCAATTGCTATCAAAATATAATGCAAATAATTGATAGTGAAATACGCCAAATAAGTCCTCATCAGTATAAGAAACTAAAAGAAGCTGTCGAGGAAGAAAAAATACGCATTGCAGCTGAGGGTGGGCAGGTGAGAGATATACGTCTATTATTTACACGTTCATCAGCTAATGACCAACGGAGGTACAATGCTCCAACCAGTTCTCACGATATTGCCATGGTATACGTAGCAGACAGAGACGGGAATTTACCATCGTGTATAGATATCGCTGTTTATCCTAAAAATGTTGAAGGACTTCAAAGGATGGCAACTTTATCAAAGCATTTAGATCCTATGGTTTTTCCACTACTATTTCCATCAGGTGAATGGGGTTGGACCCCAGGCTTTCAGCATCATGCTGATTTCTGTACTGCTCAATGTCATACTGTAACTGCTATGTAGTTTTATGCAAGTAAATTAGCAGTGCGAAGAAACATATTTAATCCAATCCATTATGCTGGTAAACTTTTTCAACAGTTTCATGCTTACATTATTTGTGAATCTGGTCGCCTAGATTACTTTAAGAAAAACCAACGACACCTCAGAGTGGAATGCTACCAAGGTTTTCAAGACCATGTAAAAAATTTAGCCACTGATAGAGGAGTATGTGCAGGTAATATAGTCATTCTTCCATCTTTATTTACTGGTGGACCACGCCATGTGAATAAACTTTATCAAGATTCAATGGCAATGGTACGTAAATTTGGTCGTCCTTATCTATTCATAACTTTTAGATGCAATCCCAAATGTCCAGAAATACCAACCGAATTGGAATATTATCAATCGGCCGCGGACAGGCCTGATATAGAAGCCAAGGTTTTCTATCTAAAAGTCAAGGAATTTATTCATGATATGACTGAGAAACATGTTTTTGAGGTAATTTGTTGAGTGTATACAATTGAACAGCAAAAAAGAGGACTCCCTCATCTACACGGTGTGCTTACACTTTGCAGCCAAGATAAGTTGTATACAGCTTCTGATATTGATAATGCCGTATCTGCAGAACTACCCCATCCGAAGAATTCGGCTTTGTACCGTATTATTTAAAAAATAATATTCATGGACCATGTGGCGTACTTAATCCAAGGTCAGTCTGCATGGTAGACGGTAAGTGCTCTAAAAAATTCCCCAAATCATTTAAAGATGCTACTGATAATAATTCCGCAGGCTACCCAGAGTACAGGAGACGTGATAATTTTTCTGAAAATCACGTTGTTCGGGATATACGTATCGACAATCGATTTGTTGTTCCATATAATGCATTCCTTAGCAAAAATATGATGCTCATATTAATGTTGAAATTTTTTCCTCTGTGGACAGTATTTATTTATTTATGCTGGGTTTTTGGAGATGTTCTCACTTATCTATACATGATCAATCTCACTCAATTTTACTTCTGGCTTTACATTTAACCGACAGCCAATCTGTTTATTTTGTAGAGGGGCGGGAGGAACAGGCTCTCAGGGAAGCATCTACAAGGAACACCTCTTTAACAGCGTGGTTCCAATTGAATCTTCAAGATATTGAGGGACGCTCTATTCTGTATCATAATGTATCTAATAACTATGTTTTTTCAGCTGGTAAAAAGTGGACGAGGCGACAGCGGGGAGGCGGCAACATCATTGGATGAATACCTTCAATTTCTCCTAGAAATATAGAACTGTATCATTTACGGCTGATTCTTATAAAGGTGGCTGGAGCTATATCCTTTGAATCTTTGCGAACTGTTGATGGCAATTTACTATGTAGCTACTTTTCATGATGCGGCGCGTGAACTGAAGCTCATTGATGACATACGAGAATGGACGCAGTGCATGACGGAGGCTTCATTGTATTCGATGCCTAAAATTCTTAGACATCTATTTGTTTTAATTTTAATACAATGTATCCCTTCGATCTTCGGCTGAATAATTTTTTCATCATTGTGTTGCTGAAAAAACAGCTATTAATCTTTGTCTTTTAAACATACAGGATATCCTTATGAAGGAGAATTCATCTTGCAGAATGCAGGGCTTACCTGAACCTGCACCTTGCAGTTTTGGACAAGTAACTGATTTTAATGTATTTTCTGAAAACACTTTAGGTGAATTGATCGCTGCCAAACTCAATGACGAACAACTTCAAGCATATTGACCGGTCGGTGGCTGAGTTGACATCGCGTTTGGGTCCCACCCAGGCGTAGTGTGTTCAATTCCTCGGCTGGCTAAGTCCTCCATCACAACACAAGCAACATTTTCAGCTTAATGTGGTGGTAGTAGGAGATTTTCAAATATTTTCAGGTTATTCGTAACCCGGGAATGTTTGTCTTTCTTTTAAAAAATAAAAAAAAATAAAATTATATAATTCTATTTTGAATAAGTTTTTTTCACATAAAAATGATGACAATAAACGTTTTTTCATTGATGGCCCAGGCGAAACAGGGAAAACATACCTTTACTAAACTTACTAATTCACACTCTAAGACGAAAAGGTAAAAGAGTATCAGTCGTTTGGACAGGCATTGCAGCTCTCTTGCTTCCAGGTGGGGTAACGTGTCATACTGTTTTTAATTTACCCCTCAATTTACAGGACAATACAACATGTAAGGTCACATCAAAGAATCGGAAAATTATAACGAAAGCAGATATTATAATATGGGATGAAGCACCGATGACCCCAGGTGTAGCTTTAGAATTAATTGAGCGTACTATACGTGATATCATGGGAAGTGATTCTGTCTTTGGTAACAATGTTATTGTTTTGGGCGGAGACTTTCGTCAGATCCTTCCAGTGTATCGACGTGCTTCACGAGGACAATTAATTGCCGCTTGCATAAAAAGCAGCACACTTTGGTACCATTTCAGAACTTTTCAATTAAAAACAAATGTCAGAGCTTTAGAAAGTGAAAATATATTTTCTAAATGGCTTTTGGACTTGGAATATGGCAAACTTCCTTCTGTAGAAGGAACATTAGAGTCATCTGTGCTTATTCCCAATGTAAATATTTGCCAAGATATTATTCACTGTATATACGGTGAGACACATACAACTGCTGATGCCTTAGTGATGAGTCAACGTACCATATTGTGCCCTAAAAATAGTCATGTTTATGCAATCAATGAGGATGTACTTCAACGGAAAGCGCCCCTGAGGTGATATCTTACAAAAGCGGTGCAATAAAAATTGTACATAAAAATTTCTTACAAATTTATTTTTTGGTGATGGCCTTTGTAATGGAACAAAAATGGTTGTTTTAAAAATTTCAGCTGTAACTTAATTCAAGCCAAAATCATTACGGGGAACAGAAAAGGTACAGTACATTTCATTCCTAGAATTTAAAACACTTTGTCGGATGTTACAATATAATTCAATATGTGCAGGAAACAGTTTCCAGTCAAATTAGCTTATGCAATGACCATCAATAAATCTCAAGGACAAACTTTTGAACAGGGTGGACTGTTACTTCCTGAACCAGTATTTTTTCATGGACAGTATGAGCGCAGTCATCGTTATTTATACAAATTCTGACTGATTGGTATACGGATAATATTGTTTATAAAGAGATTTTTTCCTAATGAAAGTGTATAATATTATGTTGTAGATTGTAAAAAATAAAAGTATAATAAATTGTAGTTACTTGGTTAAAAAGTTTTGTTTTTTGTGTCCCTTCAAATGAAAATGACTCAATTTATCCCACCTGTAAGGTTTTCCCGCCTAAGAATTAAGAGAGTTTTGGTGTATTTACTTTGACAATCGTTAGGTAAGAGCGTAATATTATTTCACCCAAATATGTAGATTTTTAGGACTTATCCCAATAAAATAATTCTTAATATATTTAAAAAAATGTAATTACTTTGACAGTCTTTTGGTAAGAGTATATTATTTTACCAAAGTTATATGTAATATTGTAATATGTTGATATTTTTTTATTTTGGAATTACATATAAATATTTTGCAATTTAATTTCTATTTAAAAATTAAATTATTTCGGTGGTATGGAAGAGGAAACATTTTTCTCATTGACGAGATTTATGTTGGGGTGAAGGGTGTTTTTTTTATTTTATTTTTTTTATTTTTTTTTTTTTTTATTTTTTTTTATTGTCAATTTTTTTGATACATACAGGTACATATATAGTGATACAATGGTAGTTTAATGGTGCAGAATGTCTTACTATTATATATCTACCCATTGATCTAATTTCTACCTATTAAATGTAACTGTTAGTATCACTTAAACTGGGCGAAGCACAACCAAGTGCCTCCCGCAGGGCCTAGCACCAAAAAACCCGCGGAGCGGGTTTTTAACTTCTAGTAAAATTTATTGTCGTGTGAGAAATGTGGAGGTCCCGAAAGAATGCAAGTCTGATGTAAAACGTTATGAGTAAGATTATGATAGGGACGCTCAGATGGTTTGGCCATGTAGAGCAAATGAACGAAGAAAGGATTTCATGGAGAATATATGACGCAAATGCGAATGGTAGAAGAACTCGGAGACGCCTGAGAAAGATATGGCACCATCAAGTGAATCAGAATGTGAATGAGGCAAGGAGTGTGTGCCAAGACAGATTTGTTTGTCTCTGTCTACCCCTGCTGTTTAATTAGTTAGCTTTACTGATTTTTAGTATTTCGTAATCGGATAGTGAATCGGATAGTCGAATGTATATTTATTTTCATTATCTAAGAAATTGGGTTTATAAGCTACAAATAAAGCTCTTATTACTTAGCAGCCCTCTAAACTAAGTCTAAGCCATATAACACCAAAATTGAAAGAGGTTAACTTATATGTGCCTGACAAGTATACTCGTGGGAGATCCCATGCAATTTTTTATACTCCGAAAGCGAGGACTTCTGCCTATCAGAACGCGCCAATCAACAGAGTGACTCAACTGTTTAACGGTTCTGCATTGACCATCGACATTTTTAACGTCATTTCGGACCGTTCAGCAACCATCTTTTAATATGTGTCACAAAATAGTAAAACTACCCCAATGAACCTTTGAACTTAAACGGTCTCAAATTTGTGACCTTCCTAGTAATAAATTGGTGCATAACCGATTTTGGGAAAATATCGATAAGTAAATAAATAATCTAGCATAATCTCCCCAAGTCGATAGCATCAAAACGCCAGAAGGCGATATCTATTATCTTTGTGAAGCGTTGATTATGCCCTTACAACTGGTAAAAGTTAGAAAGTTGAGAAATAGATATTCTGTCATGCAAAGAAGAAAAATTATTTAGGAAGCCTGTGCTTTATTTGGATTTATATATTTAATTAGGTATTTGAAATATTAACAACGATATCATAATTTAATTTTCTTCAACAACATATAAATTAACGATGTTACTTATTTATAAAGTTTCGCTAAATTTCATTACTTTCATAATTTAGCGTTATTCGAAATTTCATCCTTGGGCATTTTAAGTAAAGCTTAAACTTTGATCGTAAAATCGGGTGAACTAACCCGTTACGCTTCCCATAAAACGGTGCATCAAACTTACCTAATTTACCGGTAACGACTTATTAACAATCTGGTCGATTACACACTTACCCTTAAGGCAAGGCTTTATGCAAAACAACCCTAAACCCGAGGTACTTGCCCGCTAATCTGAGACAGGGATGTTTGAGGAGTATTTAGCCGGTTCCAGTGAAATATTATACTTATCTGACTTTATCATACTTGACCTCAATATGGAGTACCTTCATACTAAGTGAGGTAATTATTCATACAGGTAGGGAGTATACCCGCGTAGGGGGATGTTTACAGACACACTGAAGTGACCAGAGGAAGATGATAATAAATTGGGTTGCTGGATGTCTGGTTTCCCAAAAAACAGCACTAACGAATTAATTACGCCAGACACAAGAGACCAACCGAGAAGAAGAAGTGCTAAATATTGCATTAATTAAGATGCTCTACACTCTATAGTCCGCCCTTTTTTGCCATATTACGAAACGATAGCCGCAAAAACACATTCATATCCTAGATAAATCTGCAATTTACATTTAATTGATGGATTCGTTATTTATTATTTATTTCACCGTAAAATTTTATAATTTTATAAGACTGAATGCTGGACAAATGAAATCTTTGTGGCGTACATGTGGCAAAACCATATATGTTTGTGTGAGAAATGTGGAGACCCGCGAAGAATGCTAGGCTGATTTAAGAGTAATGAGTAAGATTAAGAAGGGTCTCTCAGTTGGTTTGGTCATGTAGAGCAAATAAACAAAGTAAGGACTATAAGGAGAATACAATTAAAATGGTAGAAAAAGTCGGGGACGCCTTAGGAAGAAATCGCACGATCAAATTAACCAAATACTTGAGTCGGGATATGACTGAATAATAGAAGATATCTATGAAACGATGTATGGATGTAAATGAGGCAAGGAATCAAGATCGCGTTCTTTGGCGGTCCCTCCTCTCGGCCTACCCCTGCAGGGAAACGGAGTCATGGGTAGTTGATTATATTAATGCCACAATTATTTCTTTGATTTCTATTCACTTTACTTTTTACCTTGTATTTAATAAAATTGTGGTATTTATGAATATGTGGTTTTAACCAAAACACTTAAAATTTGTTATTTTAATACGAACTTATGTTTGTATTCACTCCGATGTATAATTTGATTCATTTTATAAATTGGCTGGCATCCTTCCAAAAAGACTCTGCAAAATACTAGAAATGACATTTACATTGTGAAGAAAGTAGACAGCAGTGGTTGGCAGAAGTAATCCAAGCAGTTTGTCGTATTAACCGTCACCCCATAAAACATTTTCCCTAAGAAAGAGGTTTGTTCTTCCGCTGATGTGACGGAGATAGCCCTACAAATTAACTGGCCCTTCATAAATCACAGTACACCGAGCAAACTTGTAGTTGCTGCTGAGTGACCTTAAATCCTAAACAAAAGCCAGCGCGAGACTTCGGTATTTTATTGCCCGGAAGTTTATAAATGTTTTTGATACATGGCTTTTATGTATTTTCATGCGGACCCCAACATTAAAGAAGGTGGAGACTTTTCCCTTTCCATTTTCTTACCGTCTTAATACACATTTGGGATAATTTATAGTACTGCCATCTTTTCCTATACCGGCGCATTGAATGTGTGCTAAACACTTAAATTTTTGCTTTGCGCTTTACAAATTTCTCTCATTTTAACTTTTAAGTAACACTTTCAAATACTTTTTTGAGAGGTTAATGAATTTTGGTAAACTTCAACGAATCTTTACCAACGTTTGACTACACTTTCATCTTTTACCATTAACCGATTTTTGTTTTAAAATCATTTTTTTGTATGTAAGATGACAGTTCAGAATTGAAACGTTGCTTGAATTGGCTTAAACCGTATTTGGTGACTAGATCTGAATATCCAAGTACTTTCTTTTGGCATTCCTCTTTCTCATCTTCATCTCTTTGGTAATTTTTTCAGCCTCACAACAAATTCCAATTGAGGATGACATAGACTCACTAACACAAGTTGGGATTTAATTGGGGTCAGGTTGGGAATTGTTGCGGCACTCACACACGTAGAAAACTTACTGAAAAAAAAATTGCTAGTTTATTAAGAATCTCTTCAAATTATTTGTAATCCGGTTAATAACGGGATATTGGACCATTAACAAATGGATTGATAAGTATCGTGATAAGCTTTTAGTAAAATATTTGTCACGATGTCGGAACACGTGGACATAAAAATTCTAACATTTTCGCATTTTGTCATTATATTTTATTAATACAACGTAGGTACATAAACACGTGTTCCGATATTATTAAGAATTTACTAAAAGTTTATCAGAAAGCGGCCTGCAGTCTCAGTTTTAACAGGATTACCTATAATACGAAGAGATATTTTACTCATGTTACTCCGTGCGTAAAAATGATCTATTTAAGGTTGTTTTGTAAATTCACGTCCTTGACTCCCCAGATTGTACATTCTATGGTCTAGAAGTGGGAATTTTAGATCACATATTTTTTGGTTGTCCCTCTCTAAACAAATATCCTCTCTTCTATCAAGTCTTATCTAAAATTGCCTCCCCTCTATTCAACATCTCATCTCTTCTAAGTCTGAACTTGACTCCAATTTTCATAATAATTTAGTAATTTGCCTATTTTAATAAAATTAATATTGAAATTCACCTTTCATTTCTACATAAGTGAAAGCCAGAAATAATGAAAAAAAGGTTGTTTTTTTCCATTAACGATTGTTTCTTGGTGTTTTTATCTGTTATCTGACTAAAGCTAGGCAAGGAAAACGCTGCGAAAAAATAAACAGTACCTTGAGCACATGTAAAAAAATTTAATATAAATTTAAAAATGAACAAAATTATATAACGTAAGAAAGGTAATCAAAATTAAGTAAATAGATATTTAACTTCGCTTTGATTAAGTACATATTTTAGAAAAAAATGCTCTTAACCTATGAGTATTATAGTAATTACGAATCATCAGATAAATCAGTGTTTGGTACCGAGTGCTTTGTTTTTCATTATTTATTCTAATCATATACTTACACACATGATTAAGGTTACGTTTAACTGAAATACATTTTAGGTAATGACTTAAATTAAAGATAATTATTTGTGAATCTAGATATTTTATCACATTATTCCACAAAAGAAAGAAAAGTGAAAAATCCAAAATGATCTGATATTTTATACTTATAAATTATGGTTTTTATTACATAATATTATATTCTTCATCTAAACTAGAATCTTTTATTATTGAATCGTTCTTCTTCACTTAAAATAGTAAATGCAGTTTCTTTCGATTAAATGCTAACTGACCTCTATTTCATTAAGGAACTGCTATTAGTGGATTTCAATCCAGGAAGATAGCACTTCTCAAATAATCTTGCAAGAATGTCTACTTTGTGATTACCGTGAAAAGAAAAAACACTTAAAACATTCAATATATTTATTATTACACACAAAAAATTATGTAGATTTTATCAACTTATAATCTCGGACAAAAGTATTATAAAGATTTATTTTTGGGGTATTGTACTACCTCCGACTTAAGCCAACGTTTTTGTTTACATCTGCCCTGATGATTGAACGTAATGCTGTCCAAAAAGTTGGCTAGAGAAATATATAACAAATTCTACTTATAATATTACAACAACCTTGCCGTATTACATGGCTTTACAAAAAAAAACTTTTATTGAAACATTAACATTACTAAAACAATGTTATAATCGTAGATATATTCAAAATATCTCACCTTCATTTTTTTGTCACCACCAATATTTTTAACAATATGGAATATACTCGTAAAAAATTACAGAAATGTTACGAAAAGCGTATAAATGTTTCATTTATTCGCACGAATTCTGGCCGTTTGCAAATTTCACATGTCACCACACTAAATCCAGGCCCAAAAGTCCGAAAACGGGTCTCTTTATAACTGTCAGTGCATTTTCTACAGAACATCCTGTATATAGGGATGGCGGTGCATGAACAATAATTTAGAATGTTCAGCTATCAAGAATTTGAACTTGTCTTTTGCTAGAATACTGTCTTAATCGGTAATAGTTTTACTGTCGAAACATTTTGATAAATAACTTTAAAAAAGCAAATATTATAAAGAAAATCGAGAACGAAGATTTATGGTGGAATTCTAATGCTAACGTACCTTCACGTGCCCTCGCCGCAACACCTCCGTCTTATATTATCCGATGTCGAGTTTGCAAATGTCGGCCGTATGAAAAATGGCCCTTCAACCTAATAGGGAATCTATTATATATATTATACGAAGGGGGAGGGATGTAAAAAGCGAAAATAGTTACGCTTGGCTGGCGGGGTCCGCTCAGGGGTCGCCTACAAAACATACATATCATACGTAATACTGGGTTTGCAACTATTCAAATCATAAATTAATGTATTTTTCTTGATTTGTTAATACATTATGTAATACATGTTATGTTAGCATTGAAAACATTTGAATCAGTAAGTAGATATGTATTACAATTTTGATACATAATGATTTATCATAACAAAATTTATTATAATCAAAAAGAGGATTTTTAACTTATTTTTATATCTGTAACCACTTTATTTAGATTTAGCTACAGGTGTTCGCAAGTAAATAAGGGCCAACCGTCTTACCTATTAGACTCCTACGTGCCGGTTTAGCGTTTTATATTTACTTCCGCTATTAGTACGATTTAACGCTGGTTTTAACTTGCCTGCGCCATGCTAATGTCAAGGATATCACTTTTCCGGTCTTACGCGCTTCATACCGCGTTTATAAGTAAGGGGGTTATTATTACTCTGGTATTACTATAAGTTGACCAAATTAAAGACTGTGAAAGAACCTTTTCAAAATAGTATTTTAGAAATCGTGCAAACAACTCATATCTCAAAAACGGTTGATTTGTTTTTTATCAGGGTAAATAAAATATTCTGTTCGATAAATCCCAAGAAGTAGACGTATTGTATTATAAGTTTAACCCCCTTTCATTTTAGCTGACAGGGACTAGGGATGTACGTATAAGTATACTCACTCCCGCAGCCTCGGTCAGCGGACCAACAAAACAACTTTCGGTCTGGTAAGGTATAAGGGTACAACTTACTTCATGCTCGATGGGAAACTTTGTTAGGCAAGTGGAGGAGATAAGTTTTTTTGAGTTACCTCAAACCTGTACTCTTTTGACCGTGTTTATATGTCTTTGACCGCCTTGTGCGTTCAAACTGGCCAGAAGGCAAATATTCCAAATATGGGATGTTTGTGACTAGGTAGGACCAATCGATATATTAAAGAATTTTTACACACGGAGAAAAATTAGTATTGCTAATTTATTAAGAATCATCTCAAATTATTCGTGATCCAGTTAAAAACTGGATTGCAGGCTCTTAACGAATGAATTGATTAATTTCCTTTCAATAAAATACGAATGTATTATCACGATGTCGAAAGACATGATCATAAACATCTAATATTTTCGCATTTCGTCATTATACATTATCAAGGCAAATGTAGGAGCATGTACAAGTGTTCCGATGCATTATGAATTTACTCAAAGTTTATTAGGAAACGGCATGCAATCCCGTTTTTAACCAGATTACTGATAATTCGAAGAGTGTCCTAATAAATTAGCGATACTCATTTTTCTCGGTACACGTATTATTATGTATTAACATAATGTGAATTTGTAGTAATAATAACTATAACCATTTCGTTAATATTGAATGTACTAAAAATAATACTATATATCTCTATACCTTTTCATGGAATTTTTAAATTTAAAGAGATTCCAGGTTTGGAAAGGAAATATTTGTTTAATTCTTAGTAATCATCATGGAATTCAATTCGGTTAGTATGCAGAGAGTTTTTCAAAATGTCATCCAACTTTATCCTGATATATCTAGAGGTCGACGTAGGTGTATTCGTATACCACTTAGACAATTCTCACAATTAAGATTTTAGAAGTACCAATTTGATTCAGTCCCAATATCAACTAAGACCGGTTATTAGGTGTCGAATTTTTTAAATACTCCATTTTGCGTTATATCGCTGCACATGTCCAACCCATGTTTGTTTTCCTGACTTAGTTGTATTAATTGTGCTTACATCGACCTTCCCTAATTTATGAAATTCTTCATGTGTAATTCGTTTATAGATGACTTTACAACCTCGATGAAATTATTTAACTAGTATTTCGCTTACCTTGATCCTAAATTATATAACTAGTATTTCGCTTACCTTGATCCTTAATTATTTAACTAGTATTTCGCTTACCTTGATCCTTAATTATTTAACTAGTATTTCGCTTACCTTGATCCTCAATATTATTTAACTAGTATTTCGCTTACCTTGATCCTTAATATTTTTCTTTTAAATACCTCGTCGTGAATCATTTAACTTGTTTTATGAATCCTGCTTTTTGTAGTTATTCGTAAATTAATTTTGTCCTCCAACGTGTCCTTGTCTTGCCTGCATTCGCCTCCCGAGATTGCTCTTATCACTTCTTCAATATCTTTCAAACACACTTAAGTATACAAAGTAGTCCACCGGCTGCAAAGAAAAACAGTATTTTGAGTCAATATTTTCCAAAAAAAAAAAAAAAATCTATAAAATTAAATCCTAGGAATTAATATTGAACCCGATTGCCGAGAAACTCAGGTATAACTTAAATACGTTGAGCCCCAATCAAAACAGCCCCCTTTCAGGAGGGTACGTACCTATGAATTTAAAAATAGCGTAATAAAATATGAAATTTTTTTTTCTATGAATATAAAAATAAAATAGCTATTAAAGATATAACAATTAGGTGGCGTAAGGCTTTGGTGGCCTTTAAAAAAAAAATTGAACAAAATCTATTACCTGTTTTTTAAAATAGTTTTAACAACCTTGTTTTAGACGATCGCCTTATTACGTAAAAAATAATCCTTTTAACGTTATAAAACGCGTGTTTGATGTCGGTAAAACGTAACGTCACATTGTTAAAAATAAAGACCTAGTATCAACCGCAAGGTTGTACGTAAATTTATCAAAAAATACGTTTTTAATCTGTGGCATAAAAGGAACATCAACTCCTACCCTTTTAAATTTACAAATTAATGTCCAATTAGTATGCAACACTAGCTCTTAATCGCTACAACGTTAATTAGGCAATTTGATTTACAGGAAATATGTTTGATAGTATCCATTTTTAATGACTTATCCAAAATATATTTGAGTTCGATTATTTTTAAAATGATTGGTTATTATAGCTAGAAATATACGTAATAAATTACTATATAGTTTCATTACAAAACGACACCAGAGATAAATCATTGACTTTTTTCAAATTAAAAAATTTCATTGTTTAAAATCACTTTATTGAGTTATTCAGGTCTACCGGTATCGGTTGATCTCATCCTATTTCAGGACAATAAACATATAAACCATATTACAGTATAGAAAAAGTTTACAAGGTAAACAAAAGAGAAATTGAAAGCATATAAGAGAAACAGAGAGATAGCATCAGAGGGGTGGGGGAAGGCTGTGAGTTGCATAGCGAAAAAACTTTAAAATTGGAGTCGGTTAATTATAATTGGTTTAAAATTAGGCTCATATTTGTTATTTTATTTAATATTGATGATTTTAATTTATTAAGGCGTGTTCCTATTTTATTTTTGTATGCATTGCTTGGACTGTTGTCATTTTTTTTTTATTCAGTGCATTTTTTATAAAGAATGTTTAGACCACCATAAAAAAATTATGGTAGGTATCAATTAAATGTTCGTCAAATTCTGAAAACCCAGATATTGTTAAACAGCTGACGTATTTTTTTTATTGGAATAAATAAAGCTCTGTCACTTATGATGAAAATGACTTTCCTTTATCAGAATAGCTCATTATCCCCCATGCACACAAGCATAGATCTGTTATGGTGGCACACCTTAAATAAAGAATTATGTGAAATGATTGCTATGTGCATCGTAACATATTTTCTGTAAATGATGAAACATTATTTTTTTAACAAACATTTTGAAAAAAAAATGTACTATCAAATCAACCTTGGTTTCGATGGGTTCATAAAAATTATAGTGCGGTTTTTATTTATCATAAAAATAATAGAATATTATTATAAATCAGCGATACCCCTAATTGAGTATTTATAAAACTGTTTATGTTAATACAGTATTCTATAATCGTCTGTATATTTTTTCTTCACTGATTTGTTTATAAGTTTTTCTTTAGCATGGTTTTGTTTTTTTTTTTAAATGTAAGTAATTTTCGAAAAAAGTGTTATTTAAAAAAAGATAAACGCCCATTATTATTGTACACAGGTTAATATTTGTATAATTTTGTAATTACCTACTACCACCAGCTCAGTACTGTTTATGTTAAGGCAAAGCTTAATGCTAAATCACTATTTTGATTAATCCTTATAACGAATTTGTGTACATTATGAATACCAAAACATATGCTTTTGATAAATTGAAGGTATTCCTATCGTTCGCTTGAGTAGAATACAAATAAAAAAATAAATTACTCAAAAAATATAAATGTAAACTACTAAAAAAAACATTTTTTCAATATAAATTTATGAACGCGTAAAGGAAACAACTTTAAAAAATATAGTATTATAGCTAAGATTATCTGTGACAGGTTTACTTGATTAACTTTTTTTCTTTATTATAAAATTATTTACATAATAAATAAAAACCAGTTTTGTGCTTGAAATCGATCGTTTCTAGACTCCGTTTGTCAAGCGATTTTAATGCCTATTACCTACAAAACTTGTTTTCTCAGAAGTAGTTGATGTGTTCAATTGCGCGGAATGTAGGTACAAGAAGGCTATAATAACATACCTCATAAATAAATATTAATGTTAGCTTTTGTTATATTAGTGCTAAATTATTATAATTACATCACATGTTTGTAAAAGCCACTATAGGCGTGAAATATAAATAAATAAAAAAATCGATTCGATTTCGTTCGACTTCGATCGACTGCATATCCGAATTTAACACTTTGAAACTAAAAAACTTTTTTTCTAAATTCATTTGTTTTTGAAGATTTTATTGCACATGTCTAAACCATCGAGATTTAGATGTACACAATTTGTTAAAGGATCAAAAAAAATACTGCCAAAGTCACCTTTCGGAGAGTGGTGACTTTTACATACCATTTATAAACTTATTACAATGACAGGCCAATCAAAAAAAAAATCTAAAAATCGAATTACGCTTTTATATATATGAAATACATGATAATACACAACTGTAATATGTAGTGTACAACTGCTGATCCTGTACCAATCGCAAGTTACTTGAATTAGTAGTCACCCAAAGATATTCAAAGATATTAGAAGAACGAGATGTGCTATGCGCAGTTCGTACTGAGTGGAATTGTTTTGCGGAGTGTCGCCGGTTTTGTTCACCAATACTACTGCACACCTTCGCTTACGCTAAGGCATCGCTAAGGTATCCGCACTAATACATAGAACAGATTTCTGTGCGTACACGTCCCGATACCGTTCAAAGTACCCTAATTAGGTAGTACTCCGGCTACGGTCCGGCGGCCAACATAGCATATCTCGTTCTTCTAATATCTTTGTAGTCACCTATGATCTGGGGCCCCAAAATAATTTTAAAATCCTGACTCAATGCTGTGCAGAAATGGGTGGCGCTTTGGAAGACTAGATTTTAGATTACAGGCGTCATATGGAAATGCCATACTTGTTCTACTGGTAAGGAATTAGCATCATTAATCCCTTCGACACCGGTGCATAGTCGGGAAACAAAACAATTTTATTAAAAAATATTATTCCTTATCCAAAAGTATCATAAAATCGTTGACACCCCTGTTTCACTAAAGCCAAATTGCGATACTTGCCGAGCTATTCCAAGTAGAATTAATTTTGAAGGCAACAATAAACTCACTACTAATTACTCTATTATAATATATTTTGCTAGATTGTACATAATGTACATGTCAAAAAGTCACTTTTTTATACATATTAATATTATGTTCAAATAAAATATTCTCTGTTATTATAACATTCTAGGACTTAATAGAATTAATTTTACATTAATTACTATTCATTATCATAAATACCTCATACCTCGATCTATGTCAGGTCTTATACAAACCTAGTATTCATTCAACTATTACTACACTAGTAGATATTTCTTTTAATTATGTATTGTTTAACTGCACTTCTATTAACAACTGTATCACTTGCAATAATATTTTTGTGTACACATTACTTTTTTTGTAATCACTCTATTGTAAAAGCCATTTTATGGCGTTTAAATAAATAAATAAAATAAGGTATACCAAGAATAAACATATTTTTGGCTTGTAGCTTCCTCTTAAGTATGTTATGTTTATTTTGTAGAATCATCTGTATATTTATCTACACTAATTTGCTGTATTTTGTCAATTTCATGTAACTGTAGTTTGTTTTAAAAAAACGTAACTAGTTTTTTTTGTAAAAATGATTACTTTGTATGGCCAAGATCACCCTTAATGGGTGAAGCCAAAATAAATAATAAGAAAAACATTATATTCGAATCTGAGCTTCCTAACGATCATTGTTTTAGTCACAAGCCTTTCTTACCGAGGCTAAAGCCGGTTGGGATAATGTCTCCATTATGAAATCTATTATTATTATTAAACCAACCACAGTTTGCCATTCGCATTTCCGATAAGGTAATCTCGATTCGTTTCATAACTGAGTGATTTTAATGTAAAACTCTCGGTACGACGCGACGGCTCTGCCGGGTTTCAGGAATGATTGAGAAATTATAGAAAAAGTGGCAAAATCGGATAAAGATGACTGCTTTAATAAACTTTGCTAATTTTTTTTTTTTTTTAAATGTGAATACCGCTCTAGAATCCTAACTATTCCCAACCGTCTGGAGCGAGTGAGACTATGGCATCCTCAATTGAGGTATATTGTGAGGTTGAAGGTAGTGGCGGGGTGGAGGAGATAGGGGAAAGGAAGGTGGGCAGTACCTGCCTATTCAGATCTCGTCACAAAACACGGCTAATGCCATTTCAAGCATCGTTTCAATTCAGAAATATTTGTCAGTAATAAAGTTTATTAGTTTTTTTTCTTACATCATATCCTAATCTCGCTACGTAACTTTTTCCTAGTAATCTTAGACGAAGAATGGGCATTTGCAACTTTCAGATTAAAATAATATAAGAAACTCTCCACACGTAGGGATGTTATCGCAGAAGGCTTGACACACTTACAGAAAATTGATGTGTCGGTGCCTTACATTTCGCAATAGAAATTAAAATGTGACCAAAGTAAGTAAAAGAGGTAACCCGCTACTTTCCCTACGGCGCATAATGGGGATGCATAATGGAACGCATTAGCAAAAAATTTTAAAAATTAGGTATTTGCTAAATTAAAAAGAGTATACTAGTTTTAAAGTTCATTAAACTCACCATAATTCCTCAAAAGCGTGTCGCCTCTAACGCGATATTGACGGAAAGATATTACTTTGAAATTGAGCTTCGTGCGGGTTACTCTGGCAGATTTCGCAGTCGCGTAAATGTTAACACTTTTCAAGCTGAAAAAAGTAAAATCCTATCAATATAAGATCAAAATCAATATGGGTTCAATACTTTTACTATACTTTAGAAGTTGTTGGTAAGCTTTCATAAATTACAAATACGTAATTTGAATATTTTTTTTTTGCAAATTTATCAAATATTTATTTATTTATTACAAGATAATACATTAGAAAATGATAACAAATTTACAATGTTTTATTCCCAGTGAGTTTACAAAATTCATTTCGGGAAAGACAACATTAGATTAAAGACAAGACAACATAAATACATTAAAAGAAATAAACGCAGAAGTTATTTTGGAGTTTCAAAGAAAGTATGTGTAAGTCATTAATAAAACTGCTAAGGAAATAGTTTTTAAGAGCTTTTGCCAACGTTTTTTTTGTTCGTTGCCGGAAGTTTTAGATTACTAGGTAATGCGTTATATTGCTTCTGTGCAATGTATTGTAAGGAGTTAATTCCAAATTTAGTCGTGTAAGTAGATGACAAAAAGTGTATTTGATTTTGTGATCGTGTTTTTTTTTTTTTTTTTGTATTACAGACTGTGTGTCCATTTACAATCCACATGTCACATTAACTACATATAGATGATACGAAACAATGAAAGAAAAAAGAATAAAAAAAACAAGTTATAAATAGTGATTTTTGGCATTGACATGCCTCTTGAATTCTTCAAGGCTACTATTAAAAAAATCGATAGTCTTGGAGGCGTTGTTTAACAGCGCCATAACTCGTGTCATGCTATGCCAAGCCAGTACGTCCGTTCTGCCACTTGGGATACATAGCAGATCATGGTGCCGTCCCTGGCGGTAGTTGTTCGGTACGAACAACTTATAGCATTACAGAAGGTATGGGCTATCTATTAAATTATTAAGAATTTTGTACGCCGTTACTGCAAGGGCCCCACTCCTCGAGTGGAGACTTTGGTAGCGCGTTTCGGCAAGCAAATCTTCGTGATGCATGAATCGCGGGTATTCTCCGTGCATTCTCAAATACATGTATCTCAAAAACTTTTATTGAATCTGTTCTAATTTTTCAATGTATTTTTGTTGGTATGGGGCCCATACAGCAGAGGCGTATTCAATTTTAGACCTTATGTATAATGCAGTTGTACTGGTTTTGTGCTGGTGTATGTCGGAATTAAAGACTGGTTTAGTATTAGTGTGTGAAGAGTGTTGAATTATTTTTAGAATGGCAGTTGTGATGTTATACTTTGGCAGAATCGTAAAACGAAGTATTTGTGTCTGTAAGTCGGAATTAAAGACTGGTTTAGTGTTATTGTGTGAAGAGTGTTGAATTATTTGTAGAATGGCAGTTGTGATGTTATACTTTGGCAGAATCGTAAAACGAAGTATTTGTGTCTGTGAGTCGGAATTAAAGACTGGTTTAGTGTTAGTGTGTGAAGAGTGTTGAATTATTTGTAGAATGGCAGTTGTGATGTTATACTTTGGCAGAATCGTAAAATGAAGTATTTGTGTCTGTGAGTATTCTACCTTTGACATGTGTATCCCATGGTAGATTACTTGTAATAATAGACTTTTTTTTCTGAACTTTTTTTTTGGTAATGGTGCCCCAGATACTAACTAGATAACATATAGGTGGAAGTGGATCATAGCATATTATATGACACGCAGTAGAGATGTGGGGAGCACACCTTGAAGTCGATAGAGTACACCGGTTATCAGGGAAACTTTGGATTTTACATTCTCAACATGGGAGTTCCACGTTTATTGAGTTGTATAGTTTGGTGCTTTACATATCTATGTAGTATTTTAATATTTTTGTATATTTCACTATCTGAGCAACTAGGCATTGCAGGAAAACAGATAGTTTTCCCCCTACCACCGCACATATCAGAACTTTCTTTTTTTAAATAAATTTCCATCCTGTGGTGTCCGTGCATACTACACAGCATTAGCATAGAAGGAGATGTGAGTCACAATTGTATGCAAGATGGTTTACAGCCTCCAGTGTCTCTACACACTGCACAGCGTTAGCATAGTAGGGGATGTGAGTCACAATTGTCTTCATGTTGTTTTACAGCCACTAGTGTACGTGTTCACTGCACAGCGTTAGCATTGAAGGGGATGTGAGTCACAATTGTCTTCATGTTGGTTTACAGCCTCTAGTGTACGTGCACACTGCACAACGTTTGCATTTGCTACCAATTTGGTAGGCGGGAATGGGTACCGCCGCCCTGGGAACCATTTATTGGATGACCAACACCTCTGCCACAGGTCACCCCAAGTGGTTCGCTACGTTTGGTGACTTAGCAGGGGTGCCCGGGTTCATGGGTTAAGGTTTGCCCGGGTCTTGGTGGCGGGTGCGTCGGCCCACCTTCTGCGTGGCGGGCCGGTTGGGAGATGCTGGTTGAGGGAGACCCTTTACAACCGGTTACCGCTGTCCGGGCCGCTCGATAGTACAGGGGCCCGACCCTCAGGCTCACGACTAAGGGTGGGCTGCCCCATCAGCGAGTGAAAAAACCCCGCCACTGCTGTTGTGCCGGTTCGTGACCGGAGGGGACCCAGCAGCAGCGTTTGGGGCGCATTGGATGCCCTCTCCAGCCGGACTCTCCCGGCCTATCGCCTAGCACCGCAGTGGGTGGGCTGGAACCAAACGCTCATCACTCCTAGACAGCCTGAACCCCAGATTCCTACCCACCCCTCATACCTTTCCTTTCCAGACCTTTCCTTTCACCTCCTACACCTACAAAAAAAAAAAATTAATTAAATTCATGAACATACAAAACAACAATCTTAACATCATTACAGCGGCGAGTAGCAGGCGTCCCCGGTGCGGGCCAAAACTGTTGGTAAATTTTGCCAACATTCGCGGCCTGCACACAAATTTAAATTCCGTCCATCACCATCTTTTGTCCCAACGTCCCAACCTTCTTTTCCTATCCGAAACTCAGATAGCCGAGCCGCCAGACTCCTCCTATCTGGACTGCCCGGGCTTTACCCTCGCAAGCAAATTCCGGCTGAAAGGAGGAGTCTGCCTCTATAGTCGAGCTGACGTCAACTGTGTGCGACTATTGAGTCTGGAAAACTCCAGATTCGACGTAATGTGGGTGCGCGTCAATCTTGCCAGTACGGCAAGATTCTACGCATGTCTATACCGCTCACCGAACCATAGCGAATCAGACACTTCCGAGCTCTTCAAACATTTGAGCGATACTATTGATGATCTCTTGCCCCGCTACCCTTCGGCCGAGTTTGTTGTTCTGGGGGACTTCAACGTTCATAACGAACCATGGTTGAAGTTCTCAGGCCCAACGGACTCGGCTGGCCGACAGGCGGAATCCTTTGCCATTTGCTACGGATTAGAGCAATTGGTTCAGGAGCCTACAAGGGTTCCTGATGTCCAGACTCACCGCTCCAATCTGTTAGACCTATTCTTAACTACTGTGCCACACGGTTATAAGATTGACGTCACAGCGCCTCTGGGATCATCTGACCACTGCCTAGTGACGACATCAATCCCCGTTAGCCTCAGACCAACCAATGAGAGGCTGAGGAGAAAAGTGTGGCACTATAGGTCAGCAGATTGGTTCGGTATGCGGGCCCATTTCAATGCTTTTCCGTGGTCAGCTGTTTGTTTTCGGACTTCGGACCCTTCAAGATGTGCCCAGGAGATTGGTGAAGTCATCAAATCGGCGATGGATGGCTTCATACAATCGACTACTAAAGAAACTGGTGTGGGCTCAAAGCCGTGGTTCAGTCGACAATGCTCCGAAGCAGTTCGACGAAAAAACGCGGCTTACCGAGCCTACAACACATCTCGAACGTCCGAAAGCAGATCAGCATACAACAAATCGGCAAAGGAATGCAAAAGAATCATCAATAGATCAAAATTCGAACACGACCTGCAGATCAGCAAAAAGCTGGCTGCCTGCCCGCATGGCAGCAGAGCATTCTGGTCGCTTGCGGGCTCAATAGGTCGAAATTTTTGCAAACCCAGTTTGCCACCTCTTACCAGACCTGACGGCTCACTAGCAAACACCGCCACCGAAAAGGCAAACCTTTTAGGGAAAATGTTTGCGGAAAACTCGACCCTCGACGACGGGGGTGCTGTTCCGCCGTCGGTTCCTCACTGCGGCTTCTATATGAAAAAGCTGAGGATCCGGCATCGGGATGTACTCCACGTCATACGGGGGCTCGATGTTAACAAAGCTAGTGGACCTGATGGAATACCTGCCTTGGTATTGCAGAGGTGTGCTGCGGAAATAGTTCCAGTTTTGACAAAGCTCTTCAAAATGTCCCTGAAGTGTGGCACTGTGCCCTCTGGTTGGAAAAAAGCGGTAATTCACCCTATTCCCAAGAAAGGTGACCGCTCCAACCCGGCCAACTACCGCCCCATAGCGATCACATCAGTTCTGTCCAAAGTGATGGAACGTGTGATCAACGACAAACTGCTCACATACCTCGAGAAGAACAAAATTATCAACGACCGTCAATACGGATTCCGGCGGAACCGCTCGTGCGGTGATCTTCTCGCGTATGTGACGCATGTTTGGGGGCGGTGCCTGGAACGTCACGGTGAGACCCAAACGGTCGCACTAGACATATCCAAGGCCTTTGACCGGGTCTGGCACCGAGGACTTGTCAACAAATTGCATTCTTACGGACTTCCCGCATCCCTGTGTACGTGGATTGCTGACTTTTTAAGGGATAGGTCGATTCAGGCGGTTGCTGACGGTTTCACCTCTTCCTCGCACTCCATAAATGCTGGCGTCCCACAGGGATCGGTTCTGTCACCGACTTTGTTTTTGTTGCACATCAATGACCTTTTGACATGTGCACCGATTCATTGTTACGCGGATGACAGTACAGTTCATGATAGCTTTTTGTTTGACAAGCCCCCAAAGGGCACACAAACTCCAACGGCTCGGAGAATCTCGAGAGTATTTCCTCCTGGGGTAAAAATAATCTCGTCGAATTTAATGTTTCAAAGACCCAATCCTGTCTGATTACGTCTAAAAGGGATCCAAATGATAATCTAGTCTCCTTCAACGGAAGCAATCTTCCGAACAGGCCTTCCATTGATATGCTTGGTGTAACTATAAGTGACCAGCTCAGGTACGGGGGCTCCATCGAAGCCAGAGTAAAGTTGGCCTCTCAGAAGCTGGGCGTACTGTACAGGGCCCGCAGATACTTTAATAGTACACAACTGCTCACCCTGTACAAATCGCAAGTGCGCCCTACTGTCGAATTTGGCAGCCATCTCTGGTCTGGAGCCCCAAAATACCTGAAAAAAACCCTTGACTCTGTGCAGAAACGGGCGGTCCGTTTGATAGATTCCCCAATCTTAACAAACGGACTGCAATCTTTAGAGCACAGACGTCGGGTAGGTATAATGTCCTTGTTCTATCGGTATTACAATGGAAGATGCTCTGAGGAACTAGCGTCATTGATCCCTTCGGCGCCGGTGCGTAGTCGGGATACACGCCAAACGCGCGCCCAACATTTGTACACAGTTGACACTTGTCACATGAGAACGGGTCGCTTCTACGATTCGTTCTTAAGTTCAACAGCTCGGCTGTGGAACGAACTGCCGGCCTCTGTGTTTCCTCCCTCCTACAACATGGGACTCTTCAAGACCCATGTTCACTCCTTCCTCTCCACAAAAAGACCCTCCACACAGCATCCCCAAAGATGACATAGGCCCTGAGGGAAATTATTTTCTTCAGGGCCTCCTGTGTGGAGTAAATATAAAAAAAAAAAAAAAAAAAAAAAATGGAAGGGGATGTGAGTCACAATTGTCTTCATGTTGGTTTACAGCCTCAAGTGTACGTGCACACTGCACAGCGTTAGCATGGAAGGGGATGTGAGTCACAATTGTCTTCATTTTGGTTTACAGCCTCTAGTGTACGTGCACACTGCACAGCGTCAGCATTGAAGGGGATGTGAGTCACAATTGTCTTCATGTTGGTTTACAGCCTCTAGTGTACGTGCACACTGCACAGCGTTAGCATGGAAGGGTATGTGAGTCACAATTGTCTTGATTTTGGTTTACAGCCTCTATTGTACGTGCACACTGCACAGCGTTAGCATGGAAGGGGATGTGAGTCACAATTGTCTTCATGTTGGTTTACAGCCTCTAGTGTACGTGCACACTGCACAGCGTTAGCATGCAAGGGGATGTGAGTCACAATTGTCTGCATGTTGGTTTACAGCCTCTAGTGTACGTGCACACTGCACAGCGTTAGCATGGAAGGGGATGTGAATCACAATTGTATTCAAGTTGGTTTACAGCCTCTAGTGTACGTGCACACTTGTGATGAATTGAATACTCACATAAAATAAACGAAATGAATGTACTCCAAAAAATTTTTTGTTTAGACTTACGACGTAAGATTTATTGACAGGCGGGCATTGAAGTAAACACGTTCCCACGGGAAAGGAGCAGAGATCGCAGGGACAGTCGGTTTTTGAACTTGAATACGTTGACAGCTCCGAGAAATCGATACAAATCAGAAGTGTTGTGTGAAATTACAGTTAATTAGTGAATTCAGATGATGTTAGAAAGCTTTGTTGAATATTGAATTAAAGTGAAATATTATTGAACCGGTGTTTGTGTGAAGCGAAAGTGGTTGTACTCAGTGAGGATAGAAAATTGATTAATTTGTAGAGCGCCGTTTTGTGAAAAAATCACCTCAGGGGCGCAAGGTTTTGTGCGATCGCGATTGTGTTATAAAGTTGTGTTGATTTAAGCGTGATTTCGTATACAGTTCGAACTAGATTGCTTGTCTTAAAAACATGGAAATAATAATGATAATGATTGCGTTTAAAACAGAGTGAACGTATTTAAAGGCAGGAAGTGTTTGATCGGATTAGGGAGGAATTAACGTTTGGCGAGATGGCGTTCTATCCACGGAGACCGTAAACCAGAGAATCAAACAAATCATAAAACTCGGGTTCGAATCCTGACAGAGATTAGGGAGGTACAATTGTATTTACAGAATTATTTAATTACCCTTTTATAGGCGTAAGGAGGGGACCAAAATTGAACAAATTGCAAGGATTTCGCTAAAAGGAGGAAGGAATGCCGGTAGGGAGGAGACTGTAAAACTAAACTGATTTAGCTATTTAGTGTGTAACCAGGTAGGCTTCACGCTGAGATTGGGAGATGGCTAACTGGGTGAGTTTTATATTATTTATTAAATTTCAGAAGACACTTTAAAGGACGGATGCAACAGAACAACAGAAACTAAGTTTACAGCCCCTGCGGCCCAAGTAATGTTTCAAAAGGGAATGTGTCAATCAGATTATCTATCAGCTAAAAAAGGGAGACGGGCCAATGACCTTTCATATGTAAGCCGGGGCGCGGTGTACAGTCAGTCAAAGGGGAAGTTTTCACAAATTATCATTCATCGGTTTTGTTTGGTAAAGAGGAGGAGCCAACTTTAGCTTGAACAAATTCATTCCCGTTCCTCTCCCTTCCCTCCCAAAATATATACATGGATGGCGCCGACAACTAACACCATAAATTTATCGTATGTTTATCACGTATATAAAATCTAACACTTTATTATACTCACATTACCCTATGACAGGTAGAATCACGTAGCTAGTTGAAGAGCAGGCGACTCAGAAAAATAAGGTTTATGAAATGGCTTTAAAACACAGCGGTAATGGATTCAACTCACTCTATCTCAAAAGAACCGAGGGGTACCACACACATACAAAGATAACTAGGTTTCTATACCGAGAAACAAAAAAGCCAACACAACGTTCGGTGAAACCTTTTTATACTGAACCGTCACGTGAAATAATTACGTTCAAGATCGTAAAACACATAGACAAACTAGGGTGCACACACTTGAAGGGGTGTGTAATAAAGAGAGGGGCAAAGGCTTGTAAAGACGGCAGGGAGGACATATACATAACCAAAGCCTTATGGAAAAGTTACCTATGGGACTTAAAGAAAATTTATCGTAGAAAGAAGAGAAAGAAAAGTTGAAAAGTGCAGATCATTACACACTGCACAGCGATAGCATGGAAGGGGATGTGAGTCACAATTGTCTTCATTTTGGTTTACAGCCTCTAGTGTACGTGCACACTGCACAGCGTTAGCATGCAAGGGGATGTGAGTCACAATTGTCTTCATGTTGGTTTACAGCCTCTAGTGTACGTGCACACTGCACAGCGTTAGCATGCAAGGGGATGTGAATCACAATTGTATTCAAGTTGGTTTACAGCGTTTAGTGTCCGTGCACTATGCACAGCGTTAGAAAAGAGGGGGATGGGAATCACAATTGCATTTTAGTTGGCTTAATACAGATTATTTAGTCGTATATAACCAAAAAATAAGAATATACCACTAGGATAATAAGATAAGGCTCTCAACTAGCAATCCGGAGGTCGCGGTTTCAAGTCCCGCCGTGCGCTATTAAATTTTATTTGATTGATTTGTGTTATTTCACACCATCCTATTCCCCGTATCCTCCCCCTCCCCACTACCTTCAGCCCCATAATACACCACAATTGGGGATGCCATAGTCTCACTGACAGGCGGTTGGAAGCGGTGAAACTCTTGTGCGGAATTCACATAAAAAACGGTAAACATCCATTTGCCTTGATCTTTCGCTAAAACTCCGTCTATTGATTTTTTTTTTGAAGTCTTCACGTGCCCTAGGAAAAGTGGTAACGGATTTTCTCGAGTTGAATTTCTTTTCAAATAATGCCACTTATACTTTTTTCGTTAGGAAAACGTGATATTTTCTTCAGTTCCACGGAATCCACCCTACCTCGAATCTGTACGAGACTTAAAAGATATACATACAACAAATCAGAAATGTTTTTGAGATTTTTTAAACTCTATAAAATGATATTGAATTAATTGTTTTTCGTAAGAGTAAGGATGGTATTAATTATTTAAAAAGTTTACTATCAGACTTCATCCCAAACACGGGTAAAGTTTTGATGTAAGGCCTGCTACGCGCGAGGCTAACTGAATAAGTCAGCCGCCGGGTTAATGTTCTGGATTCCAACATTGTTCCGGGTCCTAGAAATGTTCTGTGTTCTGACACGCGTGTTATTATTGGTGGTGAATGGCTCACCCGGGAAAAATCATTCCGAGCACACGTGTGATTCAATGTGTTTTCGGCGGTAAAACAATATCTGTTAAATATGGATGTCGGCTATCGAACAACGGCTAGCGTATGAGTATGAGTGTACGAATATTTCGAATTGGTTGGTTGTTTTTTCTGTTAGGAATTTTGATACATAAAGTGTTCAATTAACATAAACTAATATATGTTAATAACTAATTTTAGTTTAGTTCCGAAAGGTGTTTTGAGAAACTTGCAGCATTTTTAAATTAAAGTTTTACAATTCAAGAAGCCAATCTAAAGTTACTATTAAATTAATTGAATTTTAATATAATTTTTCAAATATAGAATAAATATTTCAAGGATGTATTCAAATATAGAATAAATATTAAACAAGACCATATTATAGTTTAGTGTCATTAGTAAAAATGATGTTTCGTTAAATATAATATAATTTTCCTTAAGGTATATATAGTATTATAAGCGCCTTAACCAACTGAAAGATCAAGTCAACAAAAAAATCCAAATTAAATTGACCTACCGTCAGGATAATGCGTCACGTTCCATGACCGGACAAAAATAAGTATTGCTGATTTATTAAAACCCTGTGAAAAACGTGATGGCAGGCTATTTCCTAACAAACTATTAGTTCATTCAGAATATTTGTTCATGCAGCTGCGTTTATCCTAATAAATATAATACGAAATGCGAAATTCCCACAACACATTTGTGTTTTTTTATTTTATTTTATTTTATTTATTTTGTAAGAAACAAACAGCTTTTACATAATATACAATGATAGATATAAATACACAAGTTAACTGAAGTCAAGCCACAGAAAGTTTTACTTGTAGTTTGTTAGAAAACATTTCAATTGATTAGTTAAAGGCCTGCAGTCCTTTTTTCATCCTGAATACGAATAATTTGAACAAATTTTTGATAAATTAGCTATGTTCTGTATCAGTAAATTTTCTCCGTGTGCCTTTAAAAAATACCTTCTAAGAGCCCGAAGGGGTTGAAATATAAGTTAGATATTGAGTGTTATAAACACCCCCACCCCAATCAATTTAAAAGATGTACAAGCGCTACGCAGACCAAATTAATAAACCAAAGTGTGTGCCAAACTTGTCTCGGAGATTATCAGCGGAACAATCCCCCCGCAGCATCACACTGCGAGATTAAGATATTTCCATTAAATAATAAATATTCAAGGCGGTATTGAATCAGGCACGTCGCTCAATCCATTTGACATTTTTTCGCAAATAGACATGTCTCAGGATTTCGCAACGCTCCGAGTTCGGCGTCCCTGCCTGTCACGGGCGTCGGCGTATATCCCTTCTCGTTTCGGCGGTACGATTTACCGAACCGACATCGCGTTACCGCTGCGTGAATGGCATTTGCCAAATGAATATTGACATTTAGCTCGCTGGCGTTTTATTTATCGCTTTCCTCGACTTAGATTTTCACTTGGCTGTTGTTTCATAATCCTCGCTTTTTTATATATATGTTTTCTTTGGATTTCTTGGATTTGCTTGGAGAAACCTCAAACCTCTACGCAATCAAACGCTTTAAAAGTAAGGCGTCACATTACACAGTCAAATGGATGTTTTTGTTAGTGTAAACGATGATCTGTTGCTTACACAGAGATCATGAATATTGCCTATTTTATTCACATCTTGGAATAGTGATAAATACATACTACCCATCTAATAACCGAGAAAAGATTTATGAAGAAGTGGAAAAAAGACACTTCACCTGATGACTCGCTTTGTAGTATACGCATAAGTTGGAACAAAATTTCTCACTTGATTTTCTAAGGCATTAACTTCGTTTGTAAATAATATGAATTATTCCGCATTCTTGGGGAGAATACGAGTATGGCGGTCGATCGTTTGTCCACGCGAATTATTTTTTCTGTTTATGTCAAAGTCGTGATGACGTAAGACTCCATTTGCAAAAATGAAAGCATGTAATGCATCTTCCGATAGAACGATAATTTTTTCGTCACTCAGTAGATCATCCTCGATGATAATAATAAACTTTTGTTAAGAGAAGGCACCTGAAAATGGTTCTTGTTGTTTGAAAAGTGACATAGATTTTAAATTAATTAAGACCAGCAAGTAACGAAAAATTTGTGTTCTCAAATGGGCTTTAAACAATAATGATCTTCTTGATGGTATTTTTATAATAAGTACGTTGTGATTATTGATTAATTGTAACAAATTTGCCTAAAAACCCGACCCCCATTGAACTGCCTTAAATTTGTCGTGAAAAAGTTAGAAAAATATATTCAAATTAACCTGCCATCACGTTAATTATGGGTCGAATCACTCATTTTGAAAAATGCCATAAAGGCATCCCACTAATGGCGCTAGGCACTTTCCGCATTCAAACGTTTTCTCACTAACGAAGTATCATAAAATATGTCATTTAAACAAATTATGCCGGATCCGCTGACGAAACTAATTAATGCCGCGTTGGGAGCATTTGAGTTTTAATTTGTCCGCACTGCCCAGAATTAGGCACCGCCACTGTACCTAATTTACAAGTAAAAATAGCCACAACAGCAAAAGGAACAAAGCTTTCATGCTACGAACCTTTTCTCTTCAAAATTTCGTTTATAACTTTTCGTGTATGTGTCTCACATTCACAACCATTCTCCCCATCAAGCGACAAAAGGCACTGCACTTAAAGTTACAAACCATAAATACCGTTCATTTTCATATTGTTATTTCAGAGAGTCTTTTTGCTGATTTGTTTACTAACGTTGTGTTCTACTACGTTATGTTTGTTACTAACATTGTGTTTGTATACTAAACTGCGCCATATAAATGCTATGTTGTTATTAATATTATTCCAGGTAGCTCTCAAGTCGCAAATAATATACTTTCAAAAGTAGCAAAACATTAAAGCTCTGTGTTTTGGGAGTGAGTAAGTGAAAAGGCTTTTTTATGTCGTGGTCTAATGATTAAAGCTGTTATATAACATGTGTTTGAAGCTTTAAGTTCATGTGTGAGGGATACGCATTACATGCTCGCTGGACCAAAACTCGTATTGCATATCGCATTATGTAATAAATTTAATAACTTAAAATAAACGTACTACATATTTGGCCTAAACCGTCCGGTGCAATGTCCGCTTTCACAAATTCGGATGATTTTAATTGCATTTTCATCGGATTTTACAGTCTATCGAGCTTACACATCACCCCACAATGAAGTTATGCCGTTGGCAGTTTCGTTCCAGGCCTGGCCATACTTTGGCATTAAAATTAATTATGCAATTATTATCATGTAGTTGAAATTAGTTTAGGAAACATTACTTACGTCTAAAACATCCGCGCCTAGCGGGACAAACTTGGTGTACCGGTAAAGCATACTAAGACAGATTAAATTCTTAGAATAAATTTTCATATGTCATTTACATACTACAAAACTACTTGTTAATACAAATATTTAAGTCTAGCAAAAGCTTCCAACTCCAAAAAGAAAAATTGAATTTGTTTCATCGCTTTCCTGTTACACACTTTATTCAACAACTCGTTGGTACGTAGGTAATTCATATAAAGTTCATGAAAATTGAAAAATGTCAAAAGTATCAATTATTTGAAAAAAAATTATTTTCTCATCGGTTCTTCAGTCGTGTTTCATAATATAAGCCGGTTCATAAAATTAATTGATTTTGTGACATATTTGTAAAATTCGTTTGTCGTCATATTTACAGGTTTGCGCAAGCATGGTTTTGGTGTTATTTATTTAGGGGCATGCGGTTGTTCAAATAATTGGTTACTAACACGACCTATTATGACAAATAAATAGAGATATCTACAAAATTATTTGGAAACATGAAACTGAATATAATTGTTTGATTTGATCAAGATTAGTGGTAATCAAACTACATACTAGACAGCACTATGAAGCAGGTTAAACTCTCTAATGGTGAGCTGTGGCGTTACGAAATCATAAAATCCTCTTTTTAAAAAAATTTTATGTCAAGGTAAAGTTTTTTTTTTTAATATTCATGTTTTGAAATACTCGCTTCTTCTTCTTCTTTATGTGCCGTATCAGGTCCCCCCGACGTTGGCGATCACTCTGGAAAATGTCTCTTTGTCTTGCGCTGCCCGGAATAGCTCCTCCACACTTCTAATGCCGGTCCACTCTCGTATATTTCGCAGCCAAGACATTTGTCTCCTACCAGGCCCTCTGCGACCCTCTATCTTGCCTTTCAATATTAACTGGAGCAAGTGATACTTCTCCCCTCGAAGTACATGACCCAGATATGAAATTTTCCTGATTTTTATTAATCTAAGCAGTTCTCTCTCTGCTCTAGCCCGCCTGAGAATTTCTGTGTTGGTGATCATGTCGGTCCATGGGACTTTGAGTATTCTCCGGTGAAGCCACATTTCAAAAGCCTCTAACCTGTTCATGGTATTTACTTTCAAGGTCCATGTTTCACATTCATACAACAAGACCGACCACACATAACATTTTAGCATTCTCTGCCTTAGTTTTAAGCTGATATTATCATTGCAGAAGAGGGATTTCATTTTAATGAACGCAGTTCTTGCTGCTTTAATTCTGCACCTAACCTCTACATCTGGGTCAAGAGTCTCCGTAAGAATACTGCCGAGGTATTTAAATCTTTCGACATTGCAACCATTTAACTGTATCACTGATTCAGAGTGATCTAGTCGTCCAAATGTCATCCATTTTGTTTTATTGACGTTGATTGTTAGGCCCAGTTGCTCACCAGCATTATTAACAAGATTTAATAGGTCTTGGAGGTCATCGATACAGTCAGCTAGTAATACAGTATCATCTGCGTATCTTATGTTATTAATGACAACTCCGTTGATCTTAAGACCCTTCTCAGTATTACTTAGGGCTCTTTTAAAGACATAGTTGGAATAGAGATTAAACAATAGTGGCGACAGGATACAGCCTTGTTGTACTCCACGCTGAATGGCAATTGCATTAGATCTCTCATTCCCATGTCTTATTTCTGCTGTTTGGAACCAATACAGGTTTTTTATGAAATTCTGGTCTTTGGTGTCAACGTTACAATCCACAAGCATTTTCATTAGGTCAGCATGTTTTACCCTGTCAAATGCCTTTTCGTAGTCAATAAAACAGGCAAAAACTTCCTTTCTTTGGTCACGACACTTTTGCAATAGTACATCGATAGACAATAATGCCTCACGCGTTCCAAACGCATTTCTGAAACCAAACTGAGTGTCATCCAAGTCCTGCTCGCACTTATTGCGTATCCTGGCATGTATTATTTTAAGGAATAATTTAAGGACATGACTCATCAGGCTTATTAATCGATAGTCACTGCACTTCTTAATACTAAATACTCGCTAATTACTCGTAAAATGAAACCAAAATTTTATATCGTAGATGCTCTCAGTAACGCCCTTGTGGAAGACCACCATTCAGAATCGAAAACTTGCTTGACTTTATCAGTATTTGGTGTCCCGATCTGAATAGTCAGGTACTTTCCAACCCTCCTCTTCCCCATCTTATTCTCTTCACCACTACTTTCAGCTTCACAACATAACCTAATTGATGGTTGGAATTGGCACTTGGCACAGCGGCTTCAGACCATTGGGTCTGTTAACCGTTAAAATTATTGTTTTTTTCCATACTAATAAATGCCGTTAAAAAATTCATAACCGAGTGATTATGCATTCAGTCTTCGTGTGAAGATTCTTATGAAACATAGCACTTTTTTATCAATTCTTATGTTGCTTCAGTTAATACAAAAGAAAACAAAATCATCTGAGAATACTTTTACTTGTTGGCATGAATAATATTGGAAAAATAATATTTTATTGTTATTGAATATTTTATCCCCGTTTGATTCGCAAATTTCTCTCTTTAATTATTTCCCAGGAATTCACTCGAGAATGCGAAAGCTTCCAAAAGAAATCCGTAAACAGCAAATGTTTTAATGATGGCACTAGTATTCTCCTTAGTTTACCCTAGCTGTTAATATTTATTTCGTTTTCGCAGTCTTAACGATTATTGGAAAATTATGATTTAAATCCATAATTATGGGTGATGTTTCGCAGTCTTTCAGAATGGTTAACAAATAATTATAAGCATCATTAAAGGCCTGAAATATCCATACAAATTGAAAATATCTCCCGAGTAAAAATAAATGCCGCCGACGGGTATTTTTACTAGGGAGATATTTTCAATTTGTATGGATATTTCAGGCGAGTAATTGATGCTTATAATAATTTGTTATCCTTTGTGCTATGCATAAAAACCTTGCCTTATAAACATTAGTTTATCATTTAAAAAATTCAGAATTAGTATTTATTTTATTATAGTATTTCTTAGTTGTTTTTACCCCAGGGCACAATTATTGAATTTTGTTCAACTTTTCTATTCGTTTTATATTTCGAAGAAGGCTGTTGTGAAATTTTGTTGCAAAATAAATGTAGTATTTTTGTCCAAATGTGGTTATACAACTTGGAATGTATTTGATGGATACTCGATCTAGAAGAGGATTACGTATTATTGTATAGTTTTAAATGGTATATTTTTGGTATATATTTGTTGTACATTTGGTACGTCAAAACTTTAGAAAATTTCAATCAAAGGCATTACCGGTTATTATTAGTCTTACATGGTATTTTTTTAAATTATAGTAAGTTTAGGTATATACTTAGATATGGCAGATAATTACATATTCAATTCGAGAATTACAAGATGCATATTACAGTTTTGTTTAATTCGTTTTTATTTAAAACTTTTCATAAGAACAGTTATTATAGAACAATATGAGTTTTTCCGCAAAGCCTTTGGGGTGAGGGTCCCATTTAAACTTTTCATCAAATACTATTTCTGTGTATTTTATGCTTTGTAATTTATTATCATTTTAACACCATAGTGGAAGCCAATTGATTATAGGAAATTAGAGAAAAAATCTTCAATCAATTATTGTGTGGTTGACGTTTAAACGCCATCGGACTTTTCACAATTGAATAAAGGTTTTTTTGTAGCGTTAAAACGGCCACCATTTTGAAACGAAAACAGAACGTGCAAACAAATTTTCAGACAAACGAAATGCAGACCGGTTGAGTTTAAACAGGACGACACTAAGTTCAGTCAATTACAAATACGATTATTCATCTTCCTTCGTGTTACTAATATATATTACAAGAATCTTATAAAAATCTCCTTCAATAACAAGCCTGTTCTTTCAAATAGATTTGGCGACTTCTTCACCTCGAAGCTACCTGATTTTTTCACTCAGAGTTTTTTTGCTGGAATCAAAAGACTCCCACAATGGTAGCAGTAGTCATGTTAAAAAAAGAAAATGTATGTTTTTTTTATCAATAAGTGTGTCTATTTATAAATCAATCTTCACAAAAAATCCATGAACTTATTCATCAATGCAATATTACCAACACATAGAAATTTGTCTCATAGATCCCGTAAATACTACTCCTATAGTAGAAGTGATTCCAAAAAGACATTTCTCGGATTCCTATTAAATCCTTGAGTAATGAAATTATCTTTGATATGGAATGAGGGTAGACCAAGAAGTCTTAATCCTGATCACAACCGCACTGAATGGCTTTTCAAATGTGGCTGGCAAAATGGTTCACTCAAAATCCGCTCTTTGATTTTATTAATCCGACTCGCATAATAACTTAGAGGCAAATTCACCTGCTATCCCGTCTGACAGATGACGCGGTTTCGTGAGATACTGTAAGACTCCTGGCTCAGGGATTAATGGTGATGGTCAGATGGGTGGTACGGGCTGTGATGGGTGGTGATGGGAGGTGATGGGTTGTGAAGGGAGGAAATGGGAGGCACCGGGAGGTATCTACTGGGAGGTGACTGCGGACGGGATTGTACCAGGGTGCCAGGAGACTGCGGGGGTGCGGGTGAGACAATTAGTGGGACTTAGGAGAAGCCATGGAAGCTTATGGCGGACAGTACGCGGAAAGGTCAAAGCCGGACGCAATACGTAAGGTATGTTTTGACGCACGTTATTTTATATTTGACAAACTGAGTTTAAATGACTTCATAATTACTGACTGAATCATATTATTTTAATATCTTGTGCTATCCCGCTAATAGGAACTCAGTCGCAATTATTATTTCTGTTACATCTGCCGTTTGTGAAATTAGGGAGATATTGAAGATTGGCTATCATCGGTTCGTCAATATTTTGTCAATTCTACTAATTTTTAACTTGAGCTTGAATCAATTTATCATTTTAATTTTCTATTGCAAACTTGAAATTGATTTACTAAATAACCCTTCAAATTCAAGTACATGAAGTTTTTTTAAAAAAAGGTTCATTAAAATCTTTTTAAACGGACAAATTAAAAATAAAAAAGCAATTACATAAAATTATGTAGGTACTTGCCGACTAATTTTCTAGCTTCTTTAGTACGTTATGCTCTAATGCTACTATCGTACTATAAGTCCCAAGCACCGCCATTGCTGTAGCGGGACGTTCCACAGTGCTACGGTGCATGCTACAATGCAACGTAGCTTGCTTTCAGTCGCAGCGCTACGTTGCTACGAAGCTCTCTGCTACGACTCTACGTAGCAATCTCTGAAACTAACTTCCGGTTGTAACAAGTGAAGCTGCCGGGCAAGTAATTAAACGACTCATAATGCTCTCATATTTCCGTTTTCCGCGGAGCATAATATGTGGTGTAAATACACACTCGCGACTTGCGAAAATAATACATATCGTCGGCGGAATTCTCTGAAATTTAATTATCTTGTATAGGACTGTTTGCCAAAAAATAGAAGTTTGCTGTTTCAACAGTATTGTTATTATTTTTTTCATTTTAAAAATCAAAGGTGCTGTATACGTATGAAATGCTTTTGTATCAGTATTTTACATATGGAAGGGTTTGCTTGTGGTTGGAAGAACAGAATTTTACAAATTCTTGTATATGTACAATGGATAGTACCAATAAATTACCCTAAACAGATTTGTTAAATTATTTATTACTAATTTTTAAATACATTTGCATGGAAATTTATTTAGATGATTTTGCTTTCCATTCGTTCGTAAAACCGTTATATTTTGATCTGTGTCAACACTTTAAACAAAAATAATTAAATTCTTCTCATGACATTTTTCGTAATGAAGAAATATTTTCACGTCACTATTAATGTTCCTGATGAATGGCTCTTCTTTAGGAAACTGTTATTTTCTATTAAATCGAGTTGATTTATCCGGGGCGCAGCGAGTTGTTTATCGGGGAATTTCCGCCTTCACAGCAGCAGCAGCAAATTGATTTTTTCCCCTGGAATTTCGATTATGAACGATGGCATGTCCGACGGCAAAAACAAGATAAATGATCCGGTAAGCAGATGTTTTGTCCCCGTATCAATATATACAAGGGACAGGCTGTAGGAGTAATGAAGATTAACTTTACTACCAACGAAAGAGACTAATTAGCGAGAGTGGCAAGGTTCTAGCGCAGTGCCCGGCCCAACCTAACCCACCCGGGCCACCCTAGCTAACTTCCCTCTCCCCTGAACAGTAGCGACCGATTTATGGTATCACTGTGTCGGGCTATCGGACTATCGCTGACAATGCCGGCATCGGATCCGAAACCTAATTGCGAACAGGGTAATTATTTCGAGAAATCAGTTTTGCCGACTGGAGCGGTCTGCTCTTAATCAGATCATTATTTATGATTCTTAATTGTTCAATGGTCTCGAAGAATTTATACCGTTTTCAGAATGCAAGTAACATTTAGTTAATGTATCTCATTTTCTTACCCTCAACGGATATTAATTTATTTATTTTATAATCTATTTGAATTATAGAGTGTGATCAATGATTTGATTCAGGGTAATTATATTCCAGGTTACAATGTTCCCTAATTAAAATGTACCCGGTTAAAATATTCCTAGTAATAATGTTTATTGCCAAAATTTTATGTCTATCCTTTTAATAAATATATTTATTGTTATTGTATTATCTATTTAGTTTCTTTTCACTGTGTGACTACTAACTAGGAACATTTTGGCAGGGGCCAAAAATTAAACAATGAAAACCCTTATATCGAAAAGGTAATCATTTATTCTGTTGTTGTTTTATTGGATTTTATTTTTCAATGTACGTTTGTTACTTAATTTCGTTTACTTTGCTACCGGTTTCGACACAACTAGCAATCTTTAGAAAAATAAAATTCAATAAAACAAAAATGTATAGAAATTGTTAAATAGTTAATGCCCAAGAAATACAAAAAAATGGCCTGCCTTTTACAACATATTAAAAATGTACTCATTTCAACATAAAGTTGTCGATTTATTTTAATTTTATTTATTTATTCAATGAATTATCAACGCCCTTTTACCAGATTTTTAAAGTTAAATTTTTTTTTATGTTTAGATAACAAAAAATAGAACATGATACACGGTATATCTATCTATAGAAGTGTGTATATAATAAAGAAGAAAAAACGGCATTCAGTTTTAAATTATAATAATATAATGAAGGTTCATAATACATAACAAAAGAAATGATTCAGAAACGGAAAAAGAGGGACAAGTTTTACATAGAAAGAATATAAAAAATGTGTACAGTAACTCATATTCGATACTTCTCGGGTTTAGGTGTGATCTACATGTATATGAATTTGTATTGATTAATCAAGAGCTTTTCTGCACCTCTCAAATCGTTCGTCAACGTATATATTTGTTAAATTATGCTATTTACACTATTTTGTAAATTTTCTACTTTCATTTCAAGAGTTCTATTTTGGCAATCTTTCGATCTGCAGACAGAAAAAGTTAAGCGAGATCAGATGATCTCACTTACCAAGTTATTTGCTTTCACTTCAATCCGAAGCGATTTGGAAAACATTCACTTTTGTTACCCCTAATCTAAATAAGTTTGTTTGAGTATGTTGATTACTTCGGAAAACGAGTCTACTATGTTATTTTAGTCTCAGTGGTGGTGAATGAATTCACATTTACTAATTAACTTACTTCATTCAAACATTTAGGACGGGTTGTATCGGAGAATTTGAACAATTCATCAAATTTCAACGTTCATTTTCGGGTTCTGTGAATGTCCTATTTAAGTTCTGTTATTATATCATTATAGGCTAGTTGCTTGACAAAACTGAAATAAAAACAGAACTTGAAAAAATCTTTCGCAGAACTTGAAAATGAACATTGAAATTTGATGAATTGTTCAAATTCTCCGAAACAACCCGTCCTTAGTCTTTGTATACCATGCGTATTCATTCACTATATAATCTACGAAACCCATTCATTTAATTTCTCTGGCTAACGTTCGTCTTTTTCATCTTTATTGAATATTCTTGCCAACTTATTTTTGATTTATCCTTTGCCTCGCCAGCTAACTACAGCTTAACATTTACACACTTTCAATGATTCATGAATAAGACAACAATATATTAAAATAAATTACACTGCTATACGTAACCAATATCTACTTCTATTTTGTCTTACACATTCATATATTCAACCGAGATCAGTAAATTTGTGTATTTGATCTGTTATCTTATTATGAGAGTTAAGGATTAATTGATTACGAACAACTATTTATTTAGTAGTAGTGATATACATATAATAGAAATGCCAATGGATGATACTAAGCCTAGCGTCTATACTATCTGAGTTCTGGGATGAGAGAAGGATGCTTGAGCAAGTCCAACCACTTATTCACACTAAACTCTTTCTGACTCATTCCAAAACGGCTCAAGTCAAATTAGTATTTTTATAATCCCTCATGTTCGATGCTTTCGTCTCATACCTGTATGCAATATAGACCTTATATAAATTTTCAATTTTAACTCCAGAAATATTAATTATTTTCAATTAGGCTCTCTCCCCTAATCAGAACTCAAAATTATAAAAACCAGAGCTACCTACAAACAATCAATCTTTCTGAGCTCGGTCGGTACTAAGCATGATGAAACGGTATTTTGAATTAAGGTTCTTGTCTCATTAAATAAATATAAAAAGTACATTTTTAATCCATTAGACAACAATTGAGTTTCATCAAAAAGCTTGTACCACGTGAAAAACAACCCTACATAGGAGGCTTTGAGGAAAATAATTTCCAACAGGGCCTTTGTCATTTTTTGGGATGCTGTGTGGAGTGCCTTTATTAAGGAAATAAAGGAGAGGAACTCTGGAAAGGTAAAAGGTATAAGGGTTGGGCATGAATCTAAGGATCGGTGTATCCAGGAGTGACGGTCATATGAATATATCCCTCATATCGCGGCGCAAGACGATGGGTCGAGAGATTAGTTGGAAAGGTCAAAGGGCCTCCCCGAACCAGCCTATCTCGATCTGGCACGCCACGCAGCTGGTGGGCAGGCGTACCCTGAATACACCTCACCCGATGAACCCGGGCACCCCTGCTAAATCACCGAACATAGTGAACCACTTGGGGTGACTTACGACAGAAGTGTTGGGTACCCAATATGTGGTTTCCACGGCAGCGGTACCCGAACCTGCTTCTTAAATTTTATTATTGCAGAGAATAAGATTCCATTATTCTATTATATTCAAAACATTAGTAAGGTATTTTTAATCTTTAGTATTTTGTGAGGGGTATTTTTTGTATATTTTATTTTGTTATAAAATTTAGTACAAACCAGAAAGCAGTCTCCCTTTTTAGAAAGCTGACAACTCACATAATTACACATAAGTAAATCAACATGGTTATCTGTCAAAGAAAATAAAACTCATCCATATTAGCAAGCATCCGCAAGTTTAGATTCTGAGATCATCACGTTCTGCCTAACTCAGGACACCCCATTAAGAGAGCATCAGACGGCGGAAGTTTTTGTTCGTAGGTTCGGAAGACAAATAGCCCCGGCCACTTAGGGTAATTACTGATGCGATGCAACACTATCTGGCCGGCTTTACGGACTGACGGAGCGAGCTTTTTAAAAAGCTCAACCCTTGCATCGCTCACTTATAATAGCTCAATTCATTTTTTGATTATTTTGATGCACTTGAGATAACTTTCGATGTCTTTATCAGTCGCAAGTATTAACAGGAAGTATGGTAACGTATTATTTTTACACAATAATTAAAAACCAGAAACACCTATATATATTTTAAAAAATATCGAGAAAAAATACATGCCGCCGACAGGAATTGAACCCGCAGCCTTCTGATTGTATTAACATTAACCATTAGTTTTTTTATTAAAAAATAAAGATAGTATAGTAGTCGACAATAAGAAGCATGGCAGGAATAAACACTTAGTAAAGTAGTCGGTATCTAGTTAGGTAACTGTTTTGTGTATACTCTAATTATATCACCAACACAATACATGCGTAATAGCTGTTTCACCCACAGAAGAATGACTCAAAATGCCTTTGGAAAGCAAAATAGCTGCTTGCGTAAAAATATTTTCACTTTGTATTAATTCCTTTGTCCGAAAATATGTTCCGCAATTATTGATGATGTCGACATTAACCCTTATGTGCAAGTTACGCTTCTCATAAAGTAAAGGGTTTTGAAAAACCGAAGATTGATTGATAATTCAAAAAATTATTGTAATAATAAATATCTTTATTTAAAAAAGTTTGCACATTACAACTAAAAATGCATATTTTAATGTATATTGTACTTTGATTAGTAACTTTTTTTAAGGTTGTAAAATTAACAGAAAAATACAAAAATAATATGATGAAGGTAAAAAAGAAAATAAAAGTACAGTTAGTTGAGGTTTTTCAAATACCGCCTCACTAGGCTAGCCTGTGTGGGAGTATTATCAAACTTTGTGTTATAATCTTGCTTTATGTTTATCAATAAATATTATTACCATCATTATAATAACTTATTGATATATTTGGGGTTAATATTTTTGTGACATTTAAAAGACAACTAATTTCAGACCTATTTGATTGTTATTAAATTGTATTATTTATTAGCTTTAAAAAAAAAGTCTTGTCTCTATACCTTCCAACGTTTAACTCACATACTCCTTAGATTATTTGTTATTTATTTTTTTGGACGCATATTAATGACTGTATGCATGTACGGTCATACTTGATATGTATATTTTACTTTGATTTACTTTATCATTTCAAGTACTATTATTTAAATTCGACATTAATTACGGCGTTGGTATTTTGCCATCACTTATTAGTTTTTTTTATAAAGATACTACAGACATTATTTTTCTTCTTTTTTTCAACATTTGTTTTATAATACATATCAGTATATTATATATATATATTTTTTTTTTTATTTACCTTACGAGCAAATTATTTTACTGTTTTCAGTCTTACTGGTTTTGCAACAAACATGAATAATTATATGCATATACGAATTTACAAAGTACATACTTATTTTATACTTGAAACTTTGCTTTATTTACAATATTACTTTATTTGGATTTTATGTTAATCTTAGTATGTATTAGCATTTGATTTTTTTTTTTGTATTTAGTCATGCTGTTATCCATGTATTTTGTTACACTTACATACGTAAACTGTCAATTTACTCTGTAAAAGTCCGATAGGACGTTAATGAATAATATAAATAAATAAAAATTACCATTATTAGCACATATCGGATTTTATTGACAGCCCAAAACAACAATGACCGTCGTAGACACTATCAGTATCACCCTGTTGAAAGATAACCCTTCAGAATCGAATGCAGACAGAAATTGAAAATGCTTGAAATGGATTTAGCCTGGTTTAGTAACCAGAACTGAATATCCGAGTATCTACCTGATTACCAGCCTTCCTCTTCCTCTTTTCCTTCTCTTCCTTATCTTCCTCTTTTCTCAACTCCCTTTAGCCTCATTATATATATCAATGGGGATGCAATGGTACCAGTGGCGGCTCGTGACTTTTGGGTGTATTAGAGTCCTAATATTACATAAACATTGCATTATTGATGTTGTTGTAGCATGGCCAAACTGAAATTCCCTGAAAATTTTCATACAAAAAATCGATGTTCGTTGAATTTTTTAAGCTTTCTATCACAATAGTCACGGTGTGTTGGGAGCAATTGGGCTCTTATGCGATATTCACATAATTTAAAAAAAATGTTTTTTACCGAGTAAACTACAATATTTTATTAAAATCATAATTCTCATACACAGCTTTTGTTTTGTCCGATTCCCCGAGGCAGTAGTTCTTATTATTTGTTTACCTCTCTCGTAGGTAGTCGTAAGTAAATTCAAGCTCGGTTGTGTTTTTACAAAAGCGGGCGGGCAGCAGTTTCCCGGGTAATATTATTTATGTTGCACCCTTTACGCCAGCTACCCTCGTCAATGTCAATTACAACCAGTTTAGAGATCATACTCGAATAAGTAGTGTATTTGGCTTACCCGACAACTGCTCGTCCAGCTTTCTCAGAGGTAATAAGGCAGGTCATTCGAGAAAACAAAGTCAAAGAGGTCATGGCAATTACCTTTATTAATATCAGAGAAAAAGAACGCTTTTTATTATAAAGTAGGTTTAGTCAAAAGGAATGGCTTTTTAAGTCTCATGTCTTAGTTCATCTTCAGTCGTTTATTCGTCTTCATATTTTAGTCCAATAATAAAGTTGAATTGGTGTATAGTTTAACGGAATAAACGATTTTTTTTTATGCACGTGAGAGTAGGTAGCACAACCGAATTGCAGAGTAAGTGGATATCGCCAAAAGGATGATAAGTTGTATAAATTTAATAATTTTTATCTTATTATGTCTTGTATTAAGCAGATATGCTTCCATTAACCGGCAAAAACTTCCCTGATTTCTTTACGTCAAATCGATAATGATTTTTTATCTCGTAAGGCCATTTTCATTATGAGCTAAGGTGCTTTAAAAATAATATTTTTTTTAAATAAGGTTTAACCATGTTTTTACTTATTATATTATATTTACAACTCATTCACCGTAGGTTCTTACACAAAACTCTTTTAGATAATTTATGTATAAAACCACACTTGTTGTGAATTTAGCAACTTTACTTTAGTAAGGACAAATTATTTTCTTATTTTATCTTATAAAAGAAACTTTGAATAAAAAACGTTTCCGAAGGAAGCAAATACTTTGGGGTGTGACATATTGAATGAAAAAACATACACTTAGTAAGACACCACTTTATTTTTGAATCAATAACGATAGCCAACCGGGTTTCGCTTGTCCCAAGCTTCATCAGGGCTAAATATCAACTAAAGCTAATTAGATACAGGCACATATAAATATAGGTAAATGAAAACAATGAGTGAAAGAGATATAAAACAGATAGAAAGAGATGCAAATAGAAAAGGTGGAGACAAATTATTAAGGATGATGAGGAGGGAGGGAGGGGGGAAGGAAATAACAGTTTCAGCGGCGGAATAAATTTAATATGGGACTATCCGATAAATTAATTTGGTTATTTATTATATTTAAATTATTATTAACTGCTTTTTTTATTTCAAGGGCTTCTAAGTTGTTTAATCTAATTCCAGATCCATTTTTATGCAATATTTTAGTTCCAGAGATTTTATCGAATGAATGATTAGATTCTATTAAATGATTCGCAAATTCTGAAAAGGCATTATTGTTTAAACATCGTATATGTTCTTTTACTCTTAAGTTGACATTCCGGGCCGTTTTTCCGATATAAAAAGCAGAACAATCATTACAATTAAGTTTATATATTCCAGAGTGGCTTAGTTTATCGTCTTTATCTTTAGTATTAATTAAATATTTTCCTAAATTATTATTAGTGTAAAAAGCGGGTTTTATTTCAGATGGGAATTTTTTAACGCTTAAAGAAGAAAAGTTATTTGTATACAGAACTCTACGCCATTGGAATGTTTGATTTATGTTTATATTATTAGGGTTATAAGATTTGTTAAATAGAAATTTATTTGATGCTATTTGTTTCAATTTTTTATTAAGAATATTGTCTATTAGTTTTGTATCATACCCGTTGTTTAAAGCGATTTGTTTAATGATGGATAATTCGTTGCAAAAATTATTATTATTCAATGGTACGGTAACCAATCTATGAATCATGGAGTGAAATGCTGAATGTTTGTGGGATATAGGATGGTTGGATGAATTGTGAATTGTAATATCAGTATACGTGGGCTTACGATAGATATTAAATTCAAATTTATTGTTAATTATACTTAAAGTTAGGTCTAGAAAATTCAAAGTTAAGTTTGTACCTATTTCTACAGTGAATTGAATTTGTTTGTGAAAGGAGTTTAATATTTTAAGAAAAGAGTTTAATTGTCTTTCAGTGCCTGTCCAAATGCAAAAAACATCGTCAACATATCTTCTCCATAGTAAAATATTCTTTAAGAGAGGTGAATTTGAAGCAAAAATATTGTTTTCTAGGTTATTCATAAAGATGTCAGCAATAAGGGGGCTTGTAGGAGCGCCAATTGCTAGTCCCTCTCTCTGCTGGTAAATAACATTATTGTATTGGAAGTAATTTTGATTCAAACAAATATTAAAAAGACGAGATAAATCATTAGCTAAATCTTTAGACAAGTGAGAATTATTCAGTAAATTAGAAATTAGGGTTTTGCTTTCAGTGACAGGTACATTGGGGAATAAGTTGACTACATCGAAAGATATTAATTTGCAATTACTGGGAAGAACCAGGTCCTTTAGTTCATCGATTAATGCTAATGAGTTTTTGATAGTATATTTTGGGAAAAACACATTGGCATCGTTAAATACTTTTGTTATAAATGAAGATAATTTAAAATTGGGGGAATTACAACAGGACACTACAGGGCGAATGGGGCAATTACTTTTATGGATTTTTAGAAATCCATAAAGTTTTGGTGCTTTGGGGTTTTTTGTTAAGAACTTTGTTTGGTTATAAGAAACATCCTGAAAAATAGAGTTTTTAGAATTTTTTATAGCACATTTTATACTATCTAAATATTTAGATGTAGGGTCAGATGGTAAGACACTAAACACATCATTTTTGATGAAATCTTCAATTTTTGTGTTATAATCACTTTTGTTTAATATGATGACAGTGTTGCCTTTGTCGGCTTTTGTTAAAATTAAGTTGTCATTTTTTAACTTATTCCGGATACTCTTCATGATGTGGGCTTCTGGATCTGTTTTAAGGTTAAGATTAAATTTTGGGATTAATTTTTTTAAATTTTCAGCACTTTTGTATAGAAACGGTTTTGGTTTATTATGCAGAGCAGTTTCGATGTCCACAGCAACGTTTTCAACAGCATTATCGAAGTCATTTTTATTATATTTTAAGTTATATTTAAGACCTTTAGATAAAAGGGAAATTTCTTGATTGTTAAAATGTCCAGAAGAAAGATTTTTGACACGGTCAAAAAACTGATGTGTAGGTTTTACATGGGCACTATTATCTAAAGTTTGTTGAATACTGCAGAGATTTTTCAGTTTTTTGTTTAAGATCTCACGTTTTTTAAAAGCTTTAATAGAGACGAAGTTTCGGATTTTATCATCGAACAGGTCCCATTCGACAGGATGAAGTTCATGAACAAGTTCAATATGTAGGAGTTTAAGTTTTAATTTTATATTGTTCCGTTTTTTGTAGGCATTCTTGAGGTCTTCTTTCAGCCAGGCTATTTTAGCTTGGCACATTGATGATTTGGATAAACTGTCGTTTTTGATACGATTAAAATTTACATTAATATATTTTGGAAACACTTTGCACTTTAAACACTCTTTGTAAAAATATATATCTAAACACATAAGTCTGTATTTAATAGAATAGTTTTTATAATATTTTGCTTTTTTGGCAGTACTAGCCGATATAATATTTTCGAAGGAAGCAAATACTTTGGGGTGTGACATATTGAATGAAAAAACATACACTTAGTAAGACACCACTTTATTTTTGAATCAATAACAAATAGCATCAAATAAATTTCTATTTAACAAAAAATTAAAAAAAGTTAAAAAATTCCCATCTGAAATAAAACCCGCTTTTTACACTAATAATAATTTAGGAAAATATTTAATTAATACTAAAGATAAAGACGATAAACTAAGCCACTCTGGAATATATAAACTTAATTGTAATGATTGTTCTGCTTTTTATATCGGAAAAACGGCCCGGAATGTCAACTTAAGAGTAAAAGAACATATACGATGTTTAAACAATAATGCCTTTTCAGAATTTGCGAATCATTTAATAGAATCTAATCATTCATTCGATAAAATCTCTGGAACTAAAATATTGCATAAAAATGGATCTGGAATTAGATTAAACAACTTAGAAGCCCTTGAAATAAAAAAAGCAGTTAATAATAATTTAAATATAATAAATAACCAAATTAATTTATCGGATAGTCCCATATTAAATTTATTCCGCCGCTGAAACTGTTATTTCCTTCCCCCCTCCCTCCCTCCTCATCATCCTTAATAATTTGTCTCCACCTTTTCTATTTGCATCTCTTTCTATCTGTTTTGTATCTCTTTCACTCATTGTTTTCATTTACCTATATTTATATGTGCCTGTATCTAATTAGCTTTAGTTGATATTTAGCCCTGATGAAGCTTGGGACAAGCGAAACCCGGTTGGCTATCGTTATTGATTCAAAAATAAAGTGGTGTCTTACTAAGTGTATGTTTTTTCATTCAAAAAACGTTTCATTTCATACCATATAATTTTCCAGTATTATCCACACAAAATTTCAAAATGATGTCTTCGGTGATAAATGTTCAATTCACTAGTTTATGCAGCCCTGTAAACATGAAATTTGTCAAAAATGTGTATAAAACTTAATCGTGAAAAATATTGTAATAAATAGTATAGTTAGATATAAAAGCAGGTTTTCCACTCTATACGACATAAATATCTACAAATAAAACACCAGAACGATGAGTAAACGTAAACGTGCAACATAACACGTAATACAATCCCTTATTTCAAATAAGGGATTGTATTAGTTTAATATAATATATAATATATAATATATTAGTGATAATATAACTTATCGTATATGTAAGACAAAAAATATATATAACATGAATTTAACTTATAATTAGAACAACAATGGATGGTAAATAGAAGTTAAAAACATGTGTAAATAACAAAGCAAAATGAGATTCTGTTTAAGTATATACAATATTTAACTTCCAGAAAAAATGGATAAAAAATATAAGTAACTAGGTAACCGAGGTTCACGATAAATACTTATGGGTATATATGTAAAGTATTTATTTTTTGGAATAACTTTATTGAGTAAAACCTCAAATTGTAATATTTAATTATTGAAGACAATATTAGCGAATAAGGCAAGGGTCCTGGGTTCGAGTCCTAGATGTGACCTTATCCTTTTCTGATTTTTCTGTTTCAGATTTTCGTTTAGAAATCGCTAATATTATCTTCAATAATTAAATATGTAAAGTATATTTCAATTTAAAAAGATGTCTTTATTAGAATTGTGTAAGTAATAAACAGCCCTTATGATGATGTAAAACACCATATAAAAGAAAATAGAAATTAAGAACATGTGTAAAAAACAAAAAAAAACAAGCAAACAATGTCCTGTAATTAATGCAATTTTGAAATGGTGAAAAAGTATATATATATGATATGATATGTAACTTACTTAACATACGAGTAGTTGAGGTACATAATAAATTCTTAAAAACCTACTATTATATACCCATACAATAGGTAAAATGTGTTTCAAGTTGAGAAGATGTCTATATATTACAAGATACAAAACGTGGAAAATACAAAATGGATTTTTAAATTTTAAACTTTGGAAACATTTGATGAAATATCCTTATAATCATCAGTTTGGCAATGCTTATTTCAGAAATACATAAATATACTCCTTTTTTTGTAAACATAATATTAACAAACAAAATTATTGTTCTATCTTCAATATCTCACACACGTGATACAATCAAATGAGATTTGAATTACACGCTCACAAATTCGCAGCAACTAATAACATACGTTCGAGCTTCCTCCCGCAATGTCACAGCGGCGCTGCTCTTTAGATCGCACGTCGGAATCAAAAACAATACTGGAGTGTAGTGCAATATTTGCAATAATTATATGATTGAAGTGGGAGCTTCGGATAATCAGAGATAATGCTGATTTCCCGCTTGCGATGCGCGATGCGGTATTAGTCGGCGGTTGGCGGTCGCCAGATCGCTTCTATCGATGATAACATATATACGTCCTAATTTATAGCATATCGTAGTTTTGTGAACAGTTCGTAAACCGGTCGGTGGCTTAATTGAGTTTATTCGCGTTTGGGTCTGGCTACGTCCTCCATCACAACCAAAGATATTAGAAGAACGAGATGTGCTATGCGCAGTTCGTACTGAGTGGAATGGTTTAGCCGAGTGTCGCCGGTTTTTTTCACCAATACTACTGCACACCTTCGCTTACGCTAAGGCGATCTAAGGTATCCGCACTAATACATAGAACAGATTTCTGTGCGTACACGTCCCGATACCGTTCAAAGTACCCTAATTAGGTAGTACTCTGGCTACGGTCCGGCGGCCAACATAGCATATCTCGTTCTTCTAATATCTTTGATCACAACACAAGCAACATTTTCCGCTTACTGTGGTGGTAGTAGTAGATTTTCAAATATTGTTTTAAAATTTTTCAAAGGTTATTTGTAACTCGGGAATGTTTGTCTTTCTTTTTAAAAAATTAAAATAAAAATCATGTTAAAAATTGTTCTTGTTAGTGTATTTCTAATTTTCTCTTAATTCGTAAAACGGAACCAAAATTTCATTTCAAATCCTGAGAGTCATAAGTAGGTACTTTTACTTTTTTTATACATGAACCTCACATATAAAACCCTGTAGAAAATAATTTCTCTCAGTGCCTATGTCATCTTTGGGGATGCTGTGTGAGGGGTCTTTTTAAGAAAACGATGGAGAAAAAGTTTAACTTTTAGTAAAAAAGGAATGTATTAACGCGGCGTTGGAACTCGTAAAAATTATTATTATTTTGCATTTGGTATTATATATTAACAGGGCAAATGCAGGTGCATGAACATGTGTTCCGATATATTCCGAAAGTACTAACATTTTATTAGGAAACCGCTTGATGTCCCGTTTTAAACAGGATTTCAATAAATCAGCAACACTTTTTTTCAATGACTTAATAAAAAAAACACTTCCCAACAAATAAAAATTGGAATACCGCATGTGACGGGAAACTGCTCCCAGCTATCCGGAGTCAGTGGATCTATGGCAAACTCAATTGTGGAACTTTGTGAAACCGAAGAGTTCCTTGAATGGGAAGGATATGGGGACAGTACCTGGCTATTCAGAGCTGGTCACCAAATATGGCTTAATCCAAGTCAAGCGTTTCTATTCTGAATGTTGATCTTTTGCCAGAGCGATACTGAGAGTACAATCTTAAAAATGAAACAAATATTTTGTTACAAAAAAGGTATAGATAAAACAGAGAGAAATGGTACTTGATGTACAAATACCATACAGTTTATTCGTGGGATTAAAGATTTAAATCTTTTAATACAAACTTATTTTAACCCATTACCTCCATACATTTTATTTTTATAAATTGGAATCATCATTATACTCGATAGTATAGACTAAAAGGAGAACCATCTCAAGCCACTCTCTCATCAGAGAGTCTAGACAATCGATGCCTAAACGCAACCCTAGGAGGTAACCCCCCCTAGGCATATTTGTTTGCTTTGGATAATATGAATTCAACTATATGAGATTGACTAAATAAAATTAAAAAAAGGTTTTTGCATACAATTCAATTAAGTAGGAAAGTAAGTCGAATCGGTTAAATTCATTTTCCAGGTGGTACCGTTCGAAGCAGTCAAAGGGAAGAGTGCGTTTATAAAACCGTTAGATTTTTTGTCACAGAGTTTGGTGGAACACTATGATAATTTGTAGGAAACTCGTTGAATTGCCTACAAATCTGTATGCGGCTCATTTTATTAACGGACTTTTTTCATAAAATTGGCAATAAACCTCTATTATTCGAAGTGACATAATTATACACCGCAAACCGCTTATTTAATTGTGATTGGATGTGTATTGTGCAAAACGCAATATATGTTTCCTTCGTCATTGCTTAATATGGTCTGAATGCCCGAGAAAGAGAAAAAAGCAAATAAATCGGATTAAAACGTCAAGACCTCAATTGGCGCTGTACACGCAAGACTCTGGACGTAATTTACTTCACAGCAGTGATCAATCTCTATTACTGTGAAACCCACAACAGCTGGTGGGCGGATGTGGTTCGGGGGAAATAATCAAAAGGGACCATCAATACAACCCATTTAAAAAACTGTATTTTTCAATAGTGGAGATGTTTTGACTCCGTGGTAGAAAACAACGTTCTGACCACTCTTTGCTACTCGGAAATATTGCAAAAAGGGTCGATCATTGAAGCCCACGTAAAGATAATTGTTTATATGAATCATCCGGACCTTTTTCCTCAGTGATGCTACTCGGTGATATTGTAAAAATGATATTTTCATTCAGCCTGTTTGAAGATTTGTATCATTCAGATAGGGGAGCTTTTTGGTTTGGTGGTAGAACACGTATTGCTGACCTCTAGGGAGCACAGCTGAAAGGTTGATGGTTACAGTGTGTTTAGGGATGTGACTTTGCATTTAAACGTTTCGACTTAGTGTAAATAGTCGAAGTTAATTTATTGTTTCAAACAAGTTACTGCGATTTTCTGATCAGATTGATCGGAAATATTGTAAATTTATTTTTAAAAAATAATAAATCAAATAAATGATAGCTTACTAGTGAAACTTTGTAAAAAAAAATTACGATTCGCGTACCTGATTACATGTGGATATCGCTTAAGAATTGTATTCTAAATGTGCGGTACACGTTTAAATTACATAAAAAATTCCAGATTCTTAATTTTTGGTCTTCCTACTGAAGTTGTTGTGATAAAAATTCGAAGAATGACCTTCGCTCTGCAGAATGCAGCGAACAACAAATATGAAAACACAACTTCTAATTTTGTCCACTGTAAACTTATATACTTCCTACATCTGCCGAAAGTTATTATCTTATACTTATATACATATTGTATCGTCATCGGGACTTGAACCCAAAATCTCTGGACGCACAGTCTATAATAATACCCTCTGTCATTTAAAAAAAAGTAGATTCCTCCCATCGCAATCACGTAAGAAAAATATTTTTTAATCTATTTTCGCCCTTTTACATAAACAAGTAGATATTAATTACATTGCATAGCGCATTCTAATTAACATAACAATAATATTTTTGTTCCCAGCTCACGAACATTGCACACATATTAGCAAGAATAGAATATGAAACATAACCGTAATATGGGAACAAAATAAATCAATTTAATATACTAAATTACAACATATACAAAGAAGAGGAAAAAAAATCTATTGATACCGTACTGGGGTATATGGCGAAAAATCAAAGTTAAAATAAAATTTAAGGATTAGGTAAATAATAACATGAAAAAACATTTTATACGTATATATTAAGATTAGCGAAAAGAAATCTTAGAAATTTCTGATTTAAATTTTATTGTGGAATAAATGAAAATATCAACGGAACTGAATTTATTTCCAAGTGTATGCAGCCTTTGGACTGGGGAATTAATAAAATAATTTGTTTTAAATTAATAAACAAAGAGCAACTCAGGAAGTCTCATGTAACGATTTGGTACTCGGAACGTTATTAATAGCTTAGTGAAGTTAACTAATTATTAACTCATTTTAATAAAAGTACCAAATCGGTCATGATTCTTCTGCAAGATAAGTCGATTAAATCAAGAAATCTCATTATATTTACAAAATTAATTTGGTAATTGCGATTGGATTTTTTTAAATAATGTACTTTAAAAATGTTGTGTTGAACTCTCTAAATTTTAATTTGATTTGCTGTAGTATGGGGACTACATAGTGGAATTGTATTCTTAATTACTTCTTACCAAGGCAGTGAAGAGAATATAATGCATTTCACAAATTCATTGTAAATCATCCATCTCAATTAAATCTCACCATTCAAGGAGGCGAAGATTAACAGATCCCGGGCCAAAGAAAAGCAAAATTTTACGGTAGTCACTTTAACACCTTTTTAAAAAAAAAATTTTATGACATTCACGGTACATTTTACAACAAGTTATAAGGTACTAAATATTTAATTTAACATTTCCTACGGATGTCCTTTAAATGTCTTGGTAATTCATATCCGTGTTAAATTAAAATTTTTTGGTTTCATTCTGCAGAATCCCTGTTAAACCCACAATTGTACGATCAACGTAACCTAAGAAGCTTTTCGTAGTTATTGTATCAAACTAATAAAGCTCTCCATTTGAACATTTCCGATGAAGCCTGTATTGACCTGGCCGCAAATTTGGGGAGGTATTCGTAAAATTACACTTTGGGGTTCTCCGTAAATAGGCACACCATTTTATGCATGCAAACCACTTTGGAGCGAACATAATCAGAGCAGCCTACAAAAGTCGTTAATAGGGAACGGTATGTACTCCAATCTATTTTACTGATAATACTGCAATACTGACAATTCGTTCATATTTCAGGTAAAAGTCTCCGGCTGGGAGGTAATAAAATTACTGCTGTTTTTGCTCTGAGGATAGAATTAAATAATATAAGTACCTAATGAAAAGCATTATTATTCATGTTTTTTTCTTTGAAACAGCGAAAAACCACGAACGTTGATACCGAGCGTCGTTCAAAACACATTTTCTCTCTCGATTTATACATAAACACAGATATTTTCAATATCAAATGTTAGAAAGGAAAGAACATGATTAACGATTACAACTATTGAACTGAATATATTCAGTTATAGACTTTATATAAATATTAAAATTGAATTTATTATTAATAATGGAAAGGGATGGGTCTAGAAATTTTAAACTATAATTAGTATCTATTTCTACTGTGAACTGAATATTTTTATGGAACGAATTAAGGAGGGGACAAGAAAGAATTAAGTTGACGTTCTGTACCTTTCCATATGCAAAAAATGTCATCAACATAACGTTTCCACATAAATACATTATTTAAAAGAGGTGAGTTAGAACTAAAAATATTTTTTCTAGGTTATCCATGAAGATGTCAGCAAATAGAGGACTCGTGGGAAGACACATGGGTAGTCCGTATTTTTGTTGGACTATAGCATCATTAAATTTAAAGTAGTTTTGGTTAAGACAGATGTTAAACATTTGAGCAAGATCGTCAGAAAGATCTTTTTGTAGGTTTGAATTTGTTAATAAATAAGACAGTATAGTTCTACATTCGGGTACAGTTACATTTGGGAATAAATTTACAACATTGAAGGAAACTAATTTACAGTAATAAGGTAGAGTCAAATCTTTTAAATTATTGACTAATTCATAAGAATTCTTAATTGTATACATAGGGGAAAATACATTTGAATTATTAAATAGGTGAGTCACAAAGGCAGCTAATTTGTAATTTGGGGAATTACAGCATGAAACTACAGGTCTAATTGGGCTATTAATTTTTTTGGATTTTTGACTTGAGATGCTTAAACAACATAGGTGTTTCGGAATTTGCAACACGTTTAATAGATAGAGATCACTCATTTAATAAGCCTTCAGGTATATAATATGTATTACCTAGAAACGGGATAGGTCTACGCCCCAACAATTTAGAAGCACTTGAAATAAAAAATCCCTTAAAGTCAATAAAATCAATTTATTAAATAAACAATTCGATTAAACTAACACCCCCATTTTAAATATGTATCCCTTCCCTGTACCTTTGTTTACCCCCTCTCTCTTAAATAAAGTGCTATTCAAACAAAGTTATTTTATTTTAATTATTATAAATGTATATAGCTATGTAGAACTAGAAACACGAACAAGACAATGCACCATTATTAGAGTGTTTGATAATTGGCCCTTTTTTAATTTTAGTGGGGGTTCCTTTTTTTCCAAATTGCTTTTTTGATCTACTAGATAAATAAATAAATCGTTTATATTTGCTAAAAAATAAAGTATTTCATAGTTTCAAAAATGCTTAATAAATCTATTTATAGGGAGTTTCAAGACATCCTAGCATCAGGGTTTTCCAAAATGGATCCGGATTTGCAATCTCTACCTGTACCTATGTACTTAGATGCCAGAGTAAATGATCAGACTTGCGGCTAATTAGCCCCGAACCATTAGACCAAAGCTCTGCCGAACAAAGTGATATTTTGATGAGGCTTTCAAGGACATATCTGTTAGTCGCCAAGTACCTACCGGTTGTTGGTGGTATTTTTTTTAAACGTGTTTCAATGGAGCTTCCAATAAACCTGTATAAGAATCGTACTAGCCCGGCGAAAGTTCAGCGCTCCGTCGTTAATATTATTTCGTAGTTTAATTTCAGGAGAATACAATTATTTCGTGTGAAATGTGATTTTTTGGGTTTTTAATTGTAAAAAATTGCAAATAATAAAAAAGGAGAAGAGAAGGCTCATATATTGATAACAGGAAAATATAGATCTCTAGTAACCTGAAATGTATGCAAATTGTTCAGTTGGATGTTCAGAATTTGTTTCCATCTCGTAGGCGAATTCTATTGATTATTTATTCAATTTATGGAAATGACGTTTGAAGGTTATATCCATCAATGTTATATTTAATTGTTGAAGGAGAAAATAATATAAATAAATCTAAACATGAAATAGAAACAGACAAGAAAATAAAAATAAAGTTACGGTAGCAACTGGAAATCGAGCAAAGGATTTCTGTCTTACCGGGACAACACTTCAAACCACCCAACCATTGAGACCTGTTAATTTCGTCGTTATTATTTATTGATTTAATGTATTAGTTGCAAGTAGATCTAACTATGAGTATATAACTGTATTTGCCTCTGAAAATTAGTATATAGTTCAGTGTGAAATTTCAAATAGAACACAACTATTTTCAGCGCGCTGCGGTTTATCCGTCATGATCTATGAAGGTTTGTAAAATCAAATTACCTTAAAAAAAATAATAAAAAATTTAAGTTCATTGTAAAACAAAATATGAATAGTTGTTCCTTTGGACTATTTCGTCGATGGTTTTTACTGGATTTTACCAACTTAAAAATGTCATGAGACACGAGAATACAGTGACAAGCTTCTCAATAATTCTCCTTTGTTTTGCCGATCTTATAGGGGGTGGGCCTCAGAGGGATGAAAATGCACGAGCCTTCCCGGCAGCAGAATGAAACATGAATCTCTAATTCCTTGAGGCATTTCCCTCCGCAGCTAAATGATAAATCACTCTCCCAGGATCACCTATCCATTAGATTCCAACTTGTGCTGTGGTTTGTTTTGCTTATACTACAACACAGCCTCGCAATAGAAACACTTTTTTCTGGAGTTCTTCTCAAATTGATATGAATCTGCCTCCGTCAACGTTCGTTTCACATTAGAATAAATCTAGTTTATTACTTTATTTCTCCACTCTTTATATTGAGATATTTGCGTAGGCGGATTTTCGCCATAAATAAAGCTGATATACGTATTTTTAGGATATTTTGTTATCTTATAGAACAATTGCAACTATTGTTTAAAATATTTAAATCAAATTTTCAAATTGATAATGTTTGAAACTAAATAAAAAGTTACTACCCTTTCAAAATCCCACATTTTTTTGATTTCTATAAACTAACATTGTTAAAATCACCATCTAAGAAGAGCCAATACTTATCCTTAGAAGATATTGATTTAAAATTGCTCAGTTGTTTCCTCTTCAATTTTAAATATCTATTATTGCTCCTCACGAACCTGCAATTCTATTATTGCTCCTCACAAACCGCAATTCATACAGATTTACTGTTTTTTGTCTTCTCTGTCATCTTAATCTACCTAACCCTATAATATCTACAAATCATAAAATCTGCTAAATTAATTAGAAGGTTTAAAAGTCCATTGAAAAATAAAAATTATTAAACATCTTTTATCCAACGACATAATTTTGTTGACTGATTCTGCAAAAAATTTCGTTTTATATTTTTTATTCAATTTTTTCTTATTTATTCAAACATTTTAAAATATTTTAGTTAATTTAAAAAATTAATAATAATACATTTTTGGGGGGGTTCCCATACAAGATAGAATGCTGATTTGATTCAGTATCCTGGCCTTGTGATCTAGGAGGTTTTGATTGAAGTCCTGTGTTAACCTCACCATTTGGTATTTCATCTGTAAATTTGTTCATTACGTTTCAGTTCCAGTTCAATGTCGTGGCGGTGTTGGAAACAATGAACAATTAATTTTTTAGTTCGTTATTTAAAGAATGTAACATAAAATATATACCTACTGCCTACAATTACGTAGTGGTATAGGAAAATTTTGGTTATGGTTTGATAAAAAAGAGAAAATTAGAAACATATTTTTTGGACGCGAGGTCACAGAACTACTAGTTTAGGCTATTAAAATGATGATCGTTATCCACGCACATTATCCAAGAACATTACATAATACATTCACACCTGTAAATAATAAAACTACTGTCAAACAAAACATCAAAGCTTGCAGCATTACATAATAGATTAAACTACATACCTATTTGCACTAACAATTGACTAAATAACTCTGAAACTACCTGCCGGCTGCCGCTGCAACTTGTTAATTGGACATATGAAACATAATATATCGTCGGTTGTATTACCCGATGCACAAATCACTAATTAAGTTTATGTTGCCACACAATGTATCCATCAAATGTTATATTAATTAAAGCAAATGACTAATGGCTTGTTGATGGGATTACCCATCGGCTTACTCGACAGAGGACGGTGGTGTGGTATGACGTTAAATGCATAGTGGCACACACAACCTATGACGAACTTAGTCACTGTTTTATTAGGGCCACTATATTCGTTCGATTTAGCGCTTGTTTTATTTTAACGTTAGTTTACCGAATAAATTACTAAAAGCTTCGTGAGCAGGAAGACAATTGGGTATTCCGAGCATGTTATCATTGTTTTAAGTATGTATTCCTAATGGTACGATACTGAATATTTTTTTTAACTTAAGCATAATATTGTGTTTTTATTTGTATTTATGTTATAAACTGAGCCTGCTTTCAACACGGGAGTACAGGAGTCAAATGAGACAGGCACGACATGTTACCCATGTAATTGAAATATTTAAGATGAAACTAATTTTTGAAAAAGGCCATTTTCAGAGACGCGCGACATTTCTGTTCTCAATGCTGGTCTTTCACCGAAGAGATAAAGACATTTTCTACCACTCCGTACATTTTTCTAGATGATATTTATCACAGAATTACTAAAGCTTTGAGTTTTGTTTGAATGCTGAGAGACCCCAAAAATGTATTAAGTGCAAATACCTCAAGTCATAAATCAATAAAGCGTCCGCCAATGCAATTTTGTTGACCTGATATACATTAGTTGGAGAGGTAATCTGGGTTGTAATACGATCATACCATGAACATTTTACTGTTGCTTTTTCAAGTTTTCCAACTATTCCAATAATACCTCAATAATTACGAATATTTACAGAGTTTCACTGCACGTGTATGTGAAAACCTTATTAATTTAAACGTTAAATAGAAACTGACAAACTAGTTTATGGAAAGATACAGAAGGTGTACAATGCTTATCTTGTCAAAGGGGGTTGTTTATCTGTTGTATAAACTTGAAATAATAATAATTTCGCATGTAATTTCTGAATTCTTAGAAAGAATTTAAAATGTTCTATATATTGCTACATTTTAAAGATGTCATCAAATATATCAATTTGGAAACTACATAAAATAAACTTTTAGATTTTTGTATTTGAAACATACTTTAATGTTTAAAAATTGCAATATTTTATTTTAAACATGAAAAAAATTGATTGAAAACAAGCTTTACACAAACATTTTGAATCAAAACGTCGAAAAAATTATGAGAATTTAAAATCTTAAAACATCGCCCTTTTATTGAAAATTTCAAGATAACTGTCACTTCAGTTTTAATCTTGTTCATACAATTAAAAATTATTATAATATTTCTCAGAGAATAACACTTTGGATACATTTTACCACAGTATAAAATATTTTGAAAAAATTGTATCTATTACACATGCATAAGGCATGTATGTTATTAAAACGATCATTTTTGTGGAAGTTTTATTAAAATCACGCGGTTAAGGTTAATTAAAAAATAATAATTACTAAAACATTTCAGTTTTCCGATGACATCAGACTGTATTCACAATATGTCATTATATAGATTAAAACTGACAAAAAGTAACACAAATAATAGTAAATATATTAAATATAATAGTGAATCGGTCGCTAAAATAGAAATTATTAACAAAAAAATGATTTTAATCACAAATGTGAAATCATAACTCATTCGCAGCAAAACCGATATGTCCGACTGTCCGGTGCATGCGTGAAGTCTGCCAAAATGCAAACTTGTGAGTTCTTCGCAGTGAAGTTAGAGATTTTTTTATTGGTAATAATACATAAAATAAATTATACAGTCTTTGTACAATATGAAACAAAAACACCGCTTAACAGTTGTAAAGTGATTTTTTATTAGTAAGGCTTCAAGTGTTGTTCGGCGTACCCTGTAAAACCCAATAGTTATAACAATGACCGATTCCACAGAAATAAGCGTGATGAAAATAATTTGATTCTTCACACGGATAAATGTGCCTATTGCCAAAGAGCTATACAATTAGAGGCGCTATTGCATATTTATTGTTTTGGTGTTTAATTCGTAGAACTCCATTAAATTTTTTTTAAATAAATTTAAAATAAATCAAATTTAATAATGTTATAATAATTATTAAGTTCTGCAAGTATTTCTGTTATTTTTCAGTTTTTAATGTGACAGCTGTTTCGGCTTTTGAGGCCATTATCAAACTGTGGGCCACAGTTTGATAATAAACAGAAATACTTGCAGAACTTAATAATTATTATAACATTATTAAATTTGATTTATTTTAAATTTATTTAAAAAAAAGCGCTATTGCATACTAACATCTCTTCGAAACGTGTTCGATTATTAGAACGCGATAAGCCGCGCGCGTAGACCAGATTACGTAGTTTTAGTTAGGGCGTTGGGAGCGTTGCAAGCCAGTTAAAGGTCTTTTGGAAAACTGTAACTTTTTTCACATCATCATATCAATCAATATTGCAAATTTATTACGAATCTCTTCAAACTATTGGTATTATAGTTAAAACGGTATTGCAGGCCATACGAACGAATCAACAGGTTACCTGATAAAGTTTTAGGAAATTACGAATACATTATCATGATGTCGGAATACGTATTCATGAAAAACGGAATATTTTAGCATTTCGTCATTATATATTACTTAGGTAAACGCACCAGCATTCAAGGCAAAAATGCATGCGCATTATCTTGATAATTTATCATGACGAAATGCAAAAATGTGTTCCGATATCATGATAATATATTCGTAATTTACCAAAAGTTTATCAGGAAACCAGTTACATCATTTATTATATCTGTATCTCTATTTTTATCTAAATTGCCAATAACTTGAAGAAGTTCTTGATAAACTAGCAATGCTTATTTTCTCCGTGCACTCGTTACTGTGGTGTTATCATTATAAGGATACTCGTTATAACAAAATTCTACCAACAGATATGTACCTAAATACATAGATTTCAACAATTTACGATCCTAAAAATACAAATAAAATCTTCGTAGATTATCGTCACTTTTTTTACTCCCTTGTCACAAAACAGTTGAAGTAGAAAAACATGTATTTAGCACATTTTATTCCCTCTCACGAAGCCACCCTGTTAAAAGGGGTGGAATAATTTAAGGTATTGCTTTACGAGGCGTGAATTGAAAAGATTTTTTTGTTTGCAACCGAAATTTTGAGTTGCCTTAAAAGGTTAGGGTCTGACACAAACAATAATAATAATAATATTTTCACTGGGTGTCGCGAGGCGGGAGGCGGGAGGCCACCGGCCATAGAACACGAAACCTATAGAAACGCACTTAAATTACTTGCTTTGACCAAGTCTCTAAAGCTAACAAAACAAAAATCTGCAAACTGTTCTGTTCCAGATCTTTCGACAAGTCTAGACTTGTATCACTGAATGCATGTGTCATTGTGCGGTGACCACTTAATTTCAAATATTGGAATTATAAATATAAAATATTTCTTCAATTCTTTAAAGTATCTAACTATCCCGTTAAACTGCAAATAAGCAGTTTGTCAACCCGATGTACATGTTTAATTACATTGTAAATACGTTTATATAATATTATTTCTAATTATAAGTATCGATAATATTGTTACTAATTATATAATATCCAGGTTATTGCAATTGGTATACTTAATCTAAAATAACACCTATTGTTTGATAGTGATGACCAGTATAAAGTATCTCTACTTAGGAGCCACGTTTTCAGCATGTCATCATCACTTTTGGCTCTATAACACCTGGTGGGTCTTGGCCTCCTCAAGAGTCTTCCTCCACTCGTGTCGGTCCCGCGCCAGCTCTCTCCAGTTTCGAAGCTCCAGGCAGACAAATCTTTGAGGACGTTGTCGCTCCATCTTAACCTTGGCCTTCCCAGGCTCCTTCTCCCTATCGGTCTTGAGTTCAGCAGGGACTTTGGTTCTTGATGCTCGGTCATTCTCTCCATATGACCTAGTCACCGAAGTCTTCCCAGTTTTATGAACTTTGTGACGTTTAGCTCCTTAGACAGTTTTCAGCATGTATCTGAATCTATTTGGGAATTTGTAAATTTGACACCAACGGTAACATGTTAAACATCTTGTGAATGTTATATTGTAGGGTTTGCTGTCCGTATTTACTGCTATATTTTGGAACAAGCAGCCTTCATTATTTGTGAACCTAGGGTTGTATTCATCTTCCATTTTCCTATTATATTCAGTTAAATCTATGTTGAATCTACGAGATATATATATACGTGAAAAAATAATTCAAAATCTATACCCCTTTTCATGTCTTTTGTTTTCTTTGAGTGTGAAAACATCATTATTTATTTAATATTTGAAAAATTAACTAATTCGCTTGCATTTAGATACGACTGTTTTTTTTATGTATGTTTATAATTATTTCGTCGGATAAATATTTTCGACTGAATAAATAAATTTTTACAATAACTTAACATAATTCATGTACTTACTCGCATTTTCATTTTGATTCCTCATAAAACGTATTAATGTTTAAATACAAATAAAATATTAAGTATCTTGATTGTTTTAAAGTAGTTAATAATACTTACTACTTCTGTAATATTAAATTAAACTGTTTATATAGTTAATTATAAATGAATGGTCACTGTCACCCATTAATATATGTATAAAGAAAAAAGAAGATACGTCGATGGAATGTTTCATGATGACGTTCATACGAGCTCTACCTGAAATTACTTTAATCGCATACGTCTATTGTTTACCATTAAAAATTAACCTATTATAATTCTTTGGAAAGTAACCACATGTAGTATAATATCGAATAAAGCATGCACTCGTACATGTTGAATATTGTAAAGTGGGTGTTCTATAGTTACAAAGTGAGTTCTAATTCGTAGAACACGGGCTTCAAGCTTCAACACAATGTGCAATAGAATTACATTGAAAAGAACCCATTTCCAAATCGTTGGAACGTAGCACTTGCGGGCGTCTAGGTTTTAGTATGCTCTTTGGCTGCGACGGAGATTTTCATCGTGGACAGCTACCGCTTTATTTTCCATTTGTTTTCCTCAGAAGGTTTCTGTTTCAGACACTGTCGACCTTTCTGTTTCTCTCCGTTGCTGGAAGGAAATGTTTATTTTAATATCACAATGCGAGTTTTATTTTCACGACAAACAACAAACAAAGATCTCGAAAAGATTTTGACCCGGAAGCGGGGAAAGCGAAAAAGATGTAAACCAAACTCGTGCAAACTCTAATTCAATTATAAACAGTTGGCTTAGTTTCACTTAGCATTTTATTTTAAGTTTTACTGTAGTTAACGCCAAAATCTTCACAATGTTTCTTCACAACCCACTTTGTGTATAAAATAAATTAAAAATATGCAGGTTTAAGTTTTTTTTCTAATTCTCTCACGGTTTACATGCTGATGGGTTTTTTTGTCTGACGCCAATGATTCGGCAATATGTGTAGAAATAAAACTGGTCATTATTCAACAAAAATAAGAAATAGTGCACTCTGTTCACAGGTACAGGGGAGCTGGTATTTGTTGTCGAAAGGTGTAAAAAACGAGACACGTATATGTACAAGAAAAATACTGCATATTTAAAGGTGGGTCAAAATAAAATTACTAGAACGGAATAAGACAGTCAAAAGTACTCACAAACGGACCTGACTCTTTACGAACTAGGCAACTGCTTTTTAGATTAAAACTCACTAAGGACGGGTTGTTTCGGAGAATTTGAACAATTCATCAAATTTCAACGTTCATTTTCGGGTTCTGTGAAATACTTATTCAAGTTCTGTTATTATATCATTGTAGGCTAGTTGCTTGACAAAACTGAAATAAAAACAGAACTTGAAAAAATCTTTCACAGAACTTGAAAATGAACATTGAAATTTGATGAATTGTTCAAATTCTCCGAAACAACCCGTCCTAAGGGAAGTGGTAGGACTACTAAAGCGACATCGCCATCTTAGGAGACACATCCAGCTATTGGGAGTGGAAAAAAGCAATAGATGCAGAAAATATGAAGAGGATGTAGATACTCAAATTCAACTGTGTTGCTAATGTCCTGCCACAGTGGGAATGAGGCTCAGATATCTGGGAAGACACATTGTGGAACCAGGAGACATAGTCAAATATCCAATAACTACCCTGGTGAAGTGTATCAAAGTGAATAAAAGATAGCACAATGATGAACCCATGATGGACACAATGACGGACTCATGATGGACACAATTATGGACCCATGATGGACACATGATGGACACAGTGATGGACCCATGATGGACACAATTTTAAACCTATGATTGACACAATAATGGACCCATTTATATGTTTATACCCATGACCCGGTGAACTATCCGTAAACGGTCTCTGTTTTATTATTAAATACAAGAAAAATAAATCAAATCTCAACAATTTTTGATATAATAAATAATTTACCCGTAGAGATTGGGATTATTTAACTCGTGTATTTTGTTTTGCATTAACGAACCTAGTATCTAGTACTAAGTACGTACTCTAATGAAATATAATGCAAAAATACCAAAGAAGAGTTGAAGTTAACTAGGATTCAATGAAACGATTTAATCCCCAACTATTAAATACTCCAAAGAAATACCGATGAGAAACAGAAAAGCTTCGAGTACATGGATATACAGATCATTTCACTAAACATCGGCAAAATCATTTCGAGTAACACCGGTTTTTTATTTATTTGATTGAATTCATATTTTATCTTCAACGAGGCTATCTGTCGAGTTTCACCTCGATCGGATGTCTGAAAGCGGGTTTATCTCAACTTCCAAGATTCCAATTACTTTCATTAGTTCATTAATTCAATCAAGGAAACAAAATCTAAATTCAAATAGATGTATTTAAAAAGAAATCTCTTTCACTCAATGCAGTGGTATCTCGCTGAAAGTTTGTTTAGGCAGGGAGGAGGGATCTTAGGGAGAAATGTAATTAATCATATTATTCAGTCCTCGGAATGAACCCTTTTCCAGTTTGCCTCTGTGGAATGTTTTCTCTTCTTTTGGTTGGCAAATTTATTAGATGATTGATGTCCATCACCCTTTTGCGGTTCTTTCCCCTTCTCCATTCTTTACCCATATTCCACCTGCCCCGAACTACCGTAGATGTATTTACACATTGTCTCATCGCAATTACAAAGTTTAATACGAATTTAATACATTTTAGTATGAAAATTCATGATGTCTATTTTGTACCTTATCAGTTTGTCACTTTGAAATGTCAGTTCATAATCAATATTTACTAAAGCTTGGAAAACTTTAAGTTATTAACATTGAGTGACAGTTGTTAAACCTTTTTGTTTTGCTATTCTAATAAAACAAGCTTTTAGCTGAAACAGCGTAAATTTGTGTCCATAATTGTATTTTATAACGACGAGTTAACCGGTTTCTACCTACGTCATGACATAAATAGACTAAACACAATGTTAATTCTGGGGTTTAATGCTAGAAGTTCTTATCCTCATCTTAGTTGGACAGGGTTCTAACTTCATTTTCCCTTATTTTGAGATATGAGGTATCAATGTTTGCGAAGACGATTTCTCATTATCTATTGACTAATCTCTGATTTTTAGGTTGAATTTTTTGTAAAGTATTTTAGTTTAACATATTTAAATAGGTCGAATGCTTACCATTTTAGAACCCACGCAGAAAGAATCATTTGTAACCAGCTAGGACATAATAATTAATAGCGCAATGTTTTAACTACCTTTCCCTAATGTCATTCCAAGACGGGGCCACGTCCAATTTAAATATTTTCCTTTACCTCAAAATATGAAACTGTTCAATAGAATATAAGGATTTGTCTTTACAAACGTTATAACCTTGTAACAACGATCAACTATCAGATACAAACGAAATGGCGATGTCAAAAGGTTTAATGTGATGTTAGAACCTTGTGAAAAGTGAAGCTTTAAAAACTTGATGTTAGAACATCTTCATACATGTTTTTACGAAAATAAAACTCTGGTGGCTTTGAAAATTATTTTGGCCATAGAAATGATCAAAATAAATGGTTTTGTATTCAAACGTCATTTAAAAAAATGTTAGGTAGAACCTCTTACAACCAAGATGACTTTACGACAGTTTTTGAAAATTTGATTTAGGTACCACAAGGTACTCTAAAAAGACCTTTATATAGAACGAATATTTTTTTCAGGTGTTCTAGTTTAACGAAATTATAGTATAATGTACAAATCTAAATATTGTTTCAGCGTGTTATTCAATTTTATTTATTTGCCTTAGTAACAGTCTTTATAATAATAATAATAATAATAATAATAATAATGTTTATTTCAGCTGGACAGAGCGGTGTGTGCAATGCTCTGCCTGCCATAAAAGTTTACATTTAAGTTAATACATACATAAAAAGAAAATCATTAAAGAAATAAATAAAAATAATAAAAAATAAATAAAAAATCAATACATTGATGTGCACATTAGGTCTTTATGGTGGCTTTAGAGAAATTCTCCATCTCCGGTGTAGAGGCGCTCCCTGCCACTGGGCAACGGCCTGGACAAGAGTGTTGTCCGATCTCTGGTAGCGCTGCCTCGTCCCGGCTATTCTGTGGCGCATCAAAGCAGCGAACCCATGCACCCTTCCTTCGGTGAACATCTGTGAGGCGCTGCATCGCCAGGGGAGGCCAAATAGGGCTCTGTATGCGTGGTTGTACTGTACTCGGAGTGTGTTCATGACGCCTTGTGTGTATGTCGTCCATAGCTCGCTAGTGTAGAAGCTCATACAATATGTTTGGAAAAGTTGCTTCTTCACCGGAGGACTGCATTTGTTGAATCTCCTGGCAAGCATGTTAGCTCGCACACTCAGTACTCTTCTTTGACGTTCTATGTCTTTTTTATCATTTAGGTCATCGGTAATGACATGCCCCAAATATTTGATTTCGCTGCAAATTGTCAGGTTGGCCCCGTCGAGACGTATGGATGGAATGACAGTGGGACCAGTATTTGCTTTAAATATCAGCAGGGATGACTTTTTAGCATTGTACATCAGCCCGTGACTATCAACGTAAGCTTCGCATATTGCCAGAAGTTTTCTCATCGCTCTTATCGATGGAGCTAGTATGACCATGTCGTCTGCATAGCTAATATTGTTCATACATACCCCGGCAATATGGCATCCGATTCTTGTTGTATTCAGTGTTTTACTAAGTTCATCCATATATACGTTGAAAAGCACTGGGGACATTGAGCCTCCTTGTCTAACGCCGCACTTTAATTTGGCTGCTTCTGATAGGCTTTCATTCCATCTGACAAAGTTTTCCTGTTGGTTGTACCATGTTCTCAATATATTGACAATTTGTGGTGGAACTTGTCGTTCGGTCAGTTTTTTCCACAACGCATTATGACAAACCCTGTCAAAGGCTTTGCTTAAGTCTAGGAAGCATGCGTACACCGTTGTTTTTCTGGCTTTATAGTATTCGATTGTTTGTTTCATGCTATATATGGCCGTATCAGTAGAGCATCCAGCTTTGAAGCCCATTTGAGAGTCCTCTGTATTGAGCTTGTCTTCCGTTAAATTTAAGATGACCTTTTCGAAGATTCTTGCAATTATTGTGGCAAGAGATATGGGTCTGTAATTAACAGATGATGTCAAGTTCAACTGGCGGCTTTTTGGGATCGGTATTATTATTGTTTTGGACAGCTCTTTCGGAATGTGTCCGAGGCCGATCATGGCAGTGAAGAGAGAGGCAAGCAGTATTGTTAAATACTCCCCCGCATGCTTGACATGTTCTATCACTAGTCCATCGTGACCTGCAGATTTACCTCCTGCCATGTTGCTTATTGCTCGCTGGATCATCTCAGGTAATATGACGATGGACGGCTGTTGTTCTGGTTGATGCATTGTTGTCTCGATCTCTTTAACCATTATTTGCGGTTGATCTGGTGCGGAGCAGAATGTATTTCTGAAAACTTCAGCAATATCTTTATTTACAGATTTTCCATCAATCTGGCTCGGTGCGGTGTATTTCGCTTTCAATACGGCATTGGTTTTATTCCAGAAAGATGAAAAATTCTTGCATTCAAAGCTGTTCGCTATTTTGTCCATTTTGTTCTGCTCAAAGCTTCTTTGACAATTCTGATATTTTTTCTTAAAAAGCAATCTGGTTTCTTTTCTAGCTTCCATGATGGGACCTTCAGTAGGTCGTCCATTCTGCAGCCAATTTATATGGGCGTTTCTAGACGCTTCATAATATAAGGCAACCTGCTCATTCCAACCCGTATATTATATATATTCACATTTTGAAGTGTTAGAAATTTTTAATAAAATAACCATATTCAAAATTTAAGACCAAATTAAAAAAAATAATATAAGCAGTTCTGACAAAGTAAATCTACTTAATAGTACAAAAGGATTTTTTTAAAGATTTCCTGGGTCACATTTAAACATGGAGTGGGTATCAATAATAACAATGAGAAAAAATTATGTTATTCAATTCAAACTGCTTTTATTCAACTGTTATTCAAACTAATTTTATTAATTTCAAACAGGAAAAAAATAAGGAAATGTGATTTCAAAAATATATATATACATATTCGATTTGAATGTTTTGAATTTAGTGAGTTTCGTATTAAACAAATCGATGTCTATGCATAATCTATTTATTGGTGCTGCATTCTTCTTATAAATACAATTTCAAGGTTATTAGTATTGCTCTTAAGAATTTAAAATTTGTCCGGACTAACTCTTAAAGGACATCTGAAATTAGTATTAAGTGAAAGGTAATTATCTTATAAAACATTACTAGTTCTTTAATATCTCGGCGTTGATCAAGAGTTTTAAATTTCATGGATACATAGTTTTCGTAATTTTGCAAGCGATAAGAAACGTATTTAAAAAAATTTCTGATTTTTTTCCAAATTTGATTTATATGTAGGAAAATGAGGATTTAATTGACATTAAATATGTATAGAATATTAAATTTTTGTGGATTTTTGAAAACTGAACTTACTCCAAGGCCTTATATGTAATATACTCAATTGAAAAAAAAGCTTAATGATTAATATAACTCCAAGATCTTTTATTACATTTTCCATAGGTAATTGATAATTTAGGGATAGAATAATATTTTTCATTCGAGAATAAGATATGACGCGATTTTTTTAAACAATATACATTCACCAGAGAGTCCAGGTCATTCTGAAGCTCTACACAATCCGTCTCAGGCCTAATAAATTTAAAAAAACTTTTTGTTATTAGCATATAGTATAACAGCATAGGTACCGTGAGAATTACAGAGAGTTTTGTAAACATTATTCATAAAAATATGAAATAAGAAGGGGCCAAAGTGAGATCCTTTGGGAATTCCTGAGGTTACGGTGACGAAACTGGAGCAGAACAGCTTGAGATAAGAGGTTGACCAACGAAGGAGGTCACGGCGTACACCCATTGCTTCGACTTCCTCAATTAAGATACTGCAATTTTATCAAAGGCTTTGTAAACAGCATGGTCTGTGTAGGTATACCAAATCGACTTGATAATCGTTAACCATAGCAACAATGACTGTGTCAACAAACTCATACAGATTGGTTTCTGTTTACTTTTTTAACACAAAGCCGCGTTGATTTGAAACTATACAAGGAAAAGTCTTTTCAAAATTATATACATTTTATTAAGTTTAAAAAATATCTCCTAATTTCCCATGGTTCTGCGCTAGTTTAATAATAAAATTCTCCAATCAAAATGTCACAGGTAAAATGTTTGGTCAGTCTGCAGGTACAACGGTAGGTAATTACAGCTCGAAACACAGTAATTGTAAGTATAAAATACCAAACCTAGGTTTTTTTTCACTATGTTTAAGTTTTGATCCCCGTAAAATATTTATTTATTCTACTGTATTGACTGTATTCTATTAAAAATGAGTATCTTTGAAATTTGGCTTCGTTAAACTTTTTGCTTTTATTTTCTCTTTTTGATGTAATAAAACGGAAAACGACTCAATGCTTCATGTTCTGAGTATCCAGTATCCACCTATATTATAATTTAATGTAGGGACAAAGGTCACAGACCACAGGGCATGTATACGCCGAAAATAGTATAATTGGCTGCTTTTCCGGCACAAATAATGGCTAAGTAAGCCTTATTCTTGTGTGACACAATGGCCAGATCTCCGCCGCCCACCCCACCACTACCCGTCTGGCAAAAGCCTTCCGCTTGGAGCGAAATGAGTCCCCTGCGAATCGAAAACTCAAAAAGTATGAAAAATGATAATAAATTCAAAGGTACCAAATAAATTTTCCATAAAGGATGGTAACAAAGGACTCGGCATTAGACCCCACGGCAGGGTATGTACTATTATGGAAATTAAATTATGATAAATGCAAGAGAGCGCGTAAATAGATTATAAACTCATTCAAAGGGCTTTACTTTTTCTAACCCCCTCTTTCTACCCTCTGTTTCTACCTCCGTCGCTATCCTCTCATTCCACCCTGCTCTCCTGGCACGGGGGACGAGATGACCGCAATGCCACCTGATACCTTTATAAGGTTGTTGTGTTTGGGCGAAATGGAATTCAGCTCATATCATTTAATATGAACCGCTGGAACCTCAAATACATACACAGATAAGTGATTCTTTTATTTCTCTCTCTTCCTTGGTAGATATTGATTATTTACTTGTTATGCAATATTTATTTATTTATTTGACGGCCTCAGTGGTCGAGGGGAAATGCTCTCGACTAGCAAGCTGGGGGTCGTGGATTTGAATCGCCCTGGTGTAATACAACCATTCAGAATTGATACGTGGGTTGAAGTGGCTTTGACCGTGTTTGGTGACCATATCTGAATAACCAGGAACTTCACCACATTCGTCATTCCCATCTCTTTCCCCTCTCTACTACCTTCAGCTTCAAAACATATACTAATTGAAGACGCCATAGTCTCGCTGGCTTGAGACGGTTAGGAGCAGTTGGGACTCATGTGTGGTTTCACATAATTTTTTTTTTAATTAATGAAAAAAAAACGGAAAAACCGTATTTTATTAGCTTTGTATAAAACTCACTTTAAAATTATGGTGTGCATCTTTGGTAATATACTTACATTTGGGCGTTCCATATAATTTAACATTTAAAGGGTTATAGTTAGACCACTATATGTGTGGTCATTTTGATACAATATTCATAAAATTTATACAAAAAATTTTGTATATATATTTGTAACAAATAACCTTCTCTTCTTGTGGAAAAATGTTGACTACCTCCTAACGTGTAAGATATTTAAAGCTTGATAAGTTCTAGTAAAATGAAATAAAACTTCAAACGTATTTAAGATATTCATTTTCAAAATTGTAAAATCAGAGCTCGGCTGTTGCGAACTTCTGACTTTTAATAAACAAAATTATGCAGCAAACTCTCTGCAATCGAATGCTTAGTTTATTTTTTTAAACATTTCAAATAATAGATTCACATTTCTTATATAAATACTTAGTTAGTAAAAATGCTTTCATTTGATAGGTACATCATTTAGCAAAACAAATATAAGAAAAAAAAAATCTATGTTTTTTTTTTATTTGGCGTACTTAAAAATTTGTTAAAAAATGTGTATTAAAAAAACACACAAAATCGGTATAACATTGAAAGGGTTCAAATTGGACTAACACATGTGGGGTCATTTTGACTGCAAATGACCACCTCATCACACCCTTAGTTTGATCCACAGTTTATTGGACACCCTGCTTAATAATATTATTCTTAAAACAAGGGGAGAATCTCCATCAATTGTTTTCTTCTACGGTGATCATGTCATATTTTTTTAATAATTTATTTCGTTTCCAAATTTGAATATTATATTTCTCAACATTTTCTTTTTCAATATTTTTCCCAAATGACATCTTCAGTATATTCACCCTTGTCTATTTTCATTGAAGTAATACCCTTTTTTCTACGTAGGAGACAAAAATAAATGGATTTTGGGAAAATTTGGGTATTTGTTTATCCTAGCTGAAATATTCAGAAGTGGGTATGTTTTGTACGTGTTTTATAATATTTGTCCCTTCCTTGCAGGCACCTGCCGCTGCAAAATTATTATTTTATCTTTTAAAATTAAATAGTTGATTACTATAGAATGGCATTGATATGTTAATATTATTCTTATTCTCATATGGTCAAATGCACTTGAGAACATTTAAAAAAATATTTTTACCATAAATTTAAAATTCTTAAATATTTTTTTTTAATTTTAAGTGTAACCGCGCAAGAGTCTCAACTGCTCCTGACCATCTGGAGCCAGTGAGACAAATGCATCCTCAATTGAGGTATGTCGCGAGACTGAAGGTAGTTGGGAGGTTTGTAAGTACCTGGCTATTCAGATCTGGTTCCCAAGCACTGCCATTGTTTATAACCCTTATGTATAAAATGGTATGCTTTTAAGGTATCCAATGTAACAAATTCAACAACATTTCAATTCTGAATGGTTGTCTTACACCAGGGCGATACTGGGAGTATCTTCCGTTGGAACTTGCCGCAAATATACTTTATGTTATTTTAAATAAGTAAATTGTAAAATAACACTGCCTAAGCAAGTTATCAATTAGGTACTCGCATAAGCGAGAACATTTGTAAGAACCCCATAAAACTAATAAATTAATCATAAACCTATTTTAAAGTAAAAATACCGACAAAAAAAGTTATTCGGAAAATCGGAAATGAAACGTAAAGACACGTCACTGACCCTTAATTACCTTTGTATCATAATCACTTGGTTGTTTACATATCAGAAGTTTGTACTACAGCGTAATAAATTAATAAATATTCACAAAAAGCTGGAACGGGCCACCAGGAAAGCAGGAGGCAGAAAGGGTTAGTTGAGTAAGGGCTAGTTCAGTAAAAACGGCAAGACAGGACGGGATGTTAGTGTGATAAATTGAATTTCCCTCGGTCGGTTGTTTCATTGCCGACGGTTGGTTAGGGAACATTTTTCCGGTTACACCGTATAATCGGGCCCGAATTACTTGGCAGATTGAAACACATTTTCGGGGCATGTTGGAAGATGAGATTATAATTGTTACAAATGCGAACCTAATTCTAATATTAGGTGTTAGGTTTAGGCGCGCAGAAAAGATAATGTTTAATAACGAACTTGTGAACAAACAAAGGTCCTGTAAATGCATTATTTATTAACTTGTAGGATATTATGTCTTTTACATTGTACAAATCTCACAATTAGAGATAACAGACAACACATAATTAAGAGAGTGTATATTGATGCTTTCGCAGAATGGGTAATGCTAATTTATTAAGATTATCTTAAAATGGTTGTTAATTTGGTTAAAAATTCGATTGCAGGTCATACGATTAAATTAACGTACTTTCCGATAAACTTTTTAGTAAGTAACGAATATATTATCACGGTGTTGGAACACGTGTTCAAGAAAATAAAACATTTTCTCATTTCATCATGATATATTATCGAGGCAAAAGCACGTGTATTTTTCTATCTATCCTACCGTGTATCAAAGATACCTTGCATGTCATTCTGCCAGTGTTTGTAACACTGATTCAATGAACTCAAATTCGCTTTGAAATTAAGCGTAATAATTGTGTCAAGAATTCAGAAAAGCGATAAAGTACACCCAATAGTTAATTTTCTTGATCATTCTGGAGCAATTGTTCCTGCTCTCATATTGTGTTCTTTACATAAACGTACGTCTGCTATAATTATTATTATCATAGGAAACGGGACAAAAATAACGTGTGCAAATAAATAAATGTCATTTGATAAAGTTGCGTTGTTTCACAATGTACTGATTAAAAATAATATTTAGCAAATTTGCGTCACTTTCCAGAGTAGAAGATACTCAGTATCGCTATGGTGTAAGACCACAATTCAGCATTGAAATGCTGCTTGAAACGGTTTTGGCCATGTTTGGTGACCTCCCGCCTCCGTGGTCGAGGGGTGAGGCTCTCAAATAGCAAGCCGAAGGTCGCGGGTTCATTTCCCGGAATGTGCAATTGAGGATGTCATAGTCTCATTGGATCCAGTACTTCTCCACTTTCCTCTTCCCCATTTTCTTCCCCTTCCTACTACCTTCAGCCTTACAACATACCCCTATTGGGAATGCCATAATCTCATTTGCTCCAGACGGTTGGGACTATTGTGCGATTTAAATAAGTCTACATAATTCAATCGTAGGACTTGAATATTCAAAAAAAAATTCAATAATTCTTTTTACTATTTTTAAAAGAGGCTTAGATTAACAAGTTTTAAACACGCTCTATGAAAGCAATTCAATTGCATGAGTACCTACTGTGACTGACTCGAATGTGTTTGACTTATCTGTGATTGTCTCAACTATGGTTCCAATAACTATACGTCCTCACTTTTGTTGCATTTTTGAAGAATGTTAATAATGAATGTTAATGGTCAATTATTAATTAGTGTAAAACGAATCTATTGTGGCCAAAATAATATGTTTTAAAAAATATATATTACAATTTATTTAATGTTGTATTCGAATACTTGATTACTAGGTGAATAACAAGTGGTAATAATGAATACGCAAGCAATTTCTACCTACATAAATAATGAAAATGTTATTTGTGAACGAAAATTTTAAATAAAAACTAAAAACATCAGAAATATGAATACTTGTGTTAAAAATCATGAATTTAAAATAATATATTTTCAAACGTAAATCTTTTTTTCTTTTTATTATTGCGTAGTGCTGTGAGACTTTTGAGCATTATTTTTATTATTGTCTGGGCCTGTCACTCAGTTCTGTTCATATTTTTGAACAAATGACAATGAGTTTTCATCCTTTGACGGGGCATGATGAATGTCGCCTGAAGGCTGAAGGGGTTCCGTAGCGCCCCAAACAATCCCAACAAGACCTACCCAACCCAATACCACCCACCCAACCTAACAACACCCAACACAATCCAGGGAAGGACTGAGCATATTCCTATTATAAATTGAAAAATTATCTTAGATTTACTATAAGAGTACAAATATCTGTTAATATTATTTTTTTAAAGCTTAAAATCTATTACACATTTTTTTGTTACTTTTTAAAATGTTTTATTATGATTTTTTTTATAATTGAGCTAAAATTCCCACACTAAAAACAAATCCTTGTCGTTTTATGGTGATGAGGGCTATTTTTTGTTTAACATTATAATACTGTATGACATGTAAACATTGTAAAAAATAAAAATAAAAAGTATAAATACATACAGGGTTTTCCAATAAGCGGCGTTACTTTGATATTCAATCGTAAAAGATCAATGGTTTGGTTGCTTGTGTGGCACGTAGTGCCGTCTTGTTGAAAGTGAACGTTGTCCAAATCAATACCATCCAATTCCGGCCATAAAAAAGCATTAATCATCTCTCGATAGCGCAATCCATTGACTGTAAATGTTGCTCCAGCCTCATTTTTGAAAAAATAAGGTCCAATGACTCCGTCGGACCATAAACTGCACCAAACAGTCACACGTTGAGGATAGAGAGGCTTTTCAACAATAATTCTTGGGTTTTCCGAGCCCCAGATGCGACAATTTTGCTTGTTGACGAAGCCATTGAGGTGGAAATGGGCCTCATCACTCAAGATGATTTGCATTTGATTCAGTCAAGTGAATTTTAATAATTTAAATGCGTTGTTGAAGCGTGTATCGTTCCATTTTTATTAATGGCGTCGTTTCTACTTGTCAAAAAATGACAGCTTCAAAAGTAACATCTACCGAAATTGCGGGCTATTCAAAATAACACCTCTTATTGGAAAACCCTGAATATATATAGAATAATTTTCTCGGCTTACCCGCGTAACGTAGTCCTTAAAAGGACTTTTTGACTCCTGACGTTCATTTAGGTTTTGATTTCTCGATTGAACAGACACGCGAAAGCGATCAGTTTGAGACAAAACTCAAGACATAAGGCATTTGAAGATGGACAGTGAGATCTATCTGAAAAGTCAGGAGTTAAAAAGTCCTTTTAAGGACTACGTTCCGAAGGTAAACCTAAACCTTAACCATTACCTATGTATATATGCACTTATTTAAAAATGGCGTTTTAAACGATGATAGTAATCATTACAATAACATTCGTTTTGCTAGTTCTGTATTTTCCGCACATATTTTAACATAATTACGTTTACACTGAGTGTAAATGTGACATTCGATATAAATAACAAACCATACAAAAATATCTTTGCTTTAAATGGAAGCCTGAGTAGTTTAAAATCATCGGCAAGAAACAATAACATGCCCGAACAAGACACGTTACGATCAAGTGAAATAAAAACTTTAAAAAAGTCAACTTTTCAATTTATGTGAAAAATATTATTTCTACAATAGTCCCAGTTTACAGGAACCTGGAATTCACAGCCTCAATACTTGACTACAAACCATTCATAAACCCGAGCAACGCCGGGTATAATGATAAAAATTAAACTACGCAAAAGCTAAAGTACAATTGTGTGACAGTTAAATACGAAAATATTGCATTTTGGTAGGAATACATTGAAATATGCAGTTATCAAACACAAACTCACAAAAGCTAAATTAAAATTATGTTTTTTTCTAATTATTTACTGTAAAATCATAATTACGTAAGAAATTACTATAATAAATATGTCGTTGAAAAAATATGAATCTCGATAAAAACCGTCAACTCTCTCGAGATGCTATTTTAATTTTTTTAAGCGTTTGCCTACAATGATTATCTCTGTATATATGGAAGATGTATAATAATCAAATGCAATAATAATCACGGTTTTTCTTTTGGCGGTAGTAAACTCAAATCAATACGTATTTTGAATGTTTATTAATTTATTTAAACGCCCTGATGGGGTTTTACATTATGGAGGTACTATATAATGCATTGAAAATAGAAGGTTTTTATTTTAAAACAACTACACAAAATACATTCTTTCATTTTCACAATTCATTATTCGGCTCCCTTTTCTCATTCTGTTCAGAGATACTTCACTACTGTCAGTACTACAGATGTCTTCACTACTGTCAGTACTTAATTGTAAGTTTACCACTCTGTGCCACATTTTTACTATTAAAAAACTCCGTAACTCAATTCATTTCAGTCTTCCTTGGGCGTCTCCGACTTCTTCTACCATTCAAACCACTCTCTAAACACTCGAGACACTAATATGAACAAAATTTGAAATTTTCAGTGAAATCGGTCTAGTAGCTTAGAGTCCATAGGAGACAAACAAAAAACATTCATTTTAATATGCTAAAATGTATTCATTTTAATATTAGCCATTAACTTTCCCAAAAAAATAAATGATACCTATATGTAAATATTCTATTTCTAGTTCTCATTTGATATTTAATTTAAATCTTAGTTTATTTTAAACAGATTTTTATTTATCTGCTGTGTACAGCGTCTTTTAAGGCGATGCACTACGTCGTGTAATATTTTAAATTGAGCCGCTATCAATAACAACCCTTATGTAGATGGCGATAAGGTTTAAATTCACTCTTAACACGATCCGCCTGTTTTGATTTATGCAAGAAAAAAACATGGCCAAAAAGTGCCTTTTATTTTATTTTGTAGATGTTCAGGCATAAATTTTTTTTTTTTTTCGATTATTTTATAAATAACTTAATTTGCTACATTATACAATAAAAACATATCCGAAAATGGGTTCGTAAGTAGGAGATTTTGAACTTTAAAGCAGTTTTCATAGGCCTTATACATTTTTTTTCTGGGCTTATAAAAAGACTTATCTAAAAAATACTCGATTATTTCAAAGGCAGATGTATTCTACTCGCAGTATTTAATTAAAGCATCTGAAACGTTTCTAGGCGACCAAATTTTCAAACCAAAAACACATGATTTTGCATTACTACGTATGACATCGTCTTAAATACAAAGCTCTTAAATGTTTGCCGTAAAGTATTAATCAATAGAAATTCGCTTGGCCTACTTGATCCCAATTCGTCCCAACACAGCCCCGAACCTGTTTGTTTATTATTATTGTCTTTGTTGTTTGTTGGCTGATTGTGACGGCTATTGGGAAATCAGTTGATGAGTGAGCCGTCCTTATTACTCTTTGTGGGTATCTTCTTTTAGCGCGAGAGAAATCAAAGAACGGGTTGCCCATTGTACTGGCTGCTTCTAGGCTGTACTAATTACTGCCTGCGTAATTATTATTGTGTTTGTAATGACGCCAATTAATATGGGGGTGATAGTTTTGATAGCTTTACTGCAAAGGTTTGTTTCACGAGACTCAAGGTGAAGTACTACTTGATAATTGAGTGATCTTGAATAAAATATAATTATTATACGTTTACGCTACAGAAGCTAATATTTTTTGGTCTATTTGGAAATTTTTTATTCTCCCCTCTGTATAATTCATTTAAAATAAAATAAAGTCAAGAGATGATTCGAGCCGGCTAAGCTGGACAACAGCATTTCAAAATATACGTACATACATAATGAATCAAAAAAAAATACAGTGTGTGGCAAGCCTACGCACGACGGAAGTGAAACTTTTATTATTCTTCTCTCTCTCTTTTCATTTCATATTATTATTATTCAGAATGCTGTACATTATAGTTTTAAAAAGCATAAATTTATTTATAGGCGTGTGGTTAACAAATGAACGTTTAACTAGATTCCTAATATTGACATATTTATAAGTAGCATGTGATAAAAAAAAAAAAAAGTTATAAAAATATGGGATTCGAACCCGGGTCCTGCATAACGAGTTTCAAACGCTCTGCCTCTAGACCGCGAGGAGAGGTATCTCGCGCGACGAGAACCGCGTATACAACGTTTACTCCTATCACATAACGTCTCGTTAACGCTTTATATAGGATCGAATCGAAGATATATCGGCAGTGTGAAGTCATATCTGTCGTTTTTCAAAAAATTTCCGTATTTTTATCCGTTTTGGAAAAGATCTATCGTGTTTTAACAGTCTCATACCCGTATGGAGTCTGAATTTGAAAAACATTTCTAAATTTTGAAAAACTCACTTACGGCTGTGTTTTTTACTAAAAAAACTTGTCATGCACGTCTGCAAGGGTAATTAGTCGCGTTATCGGCCTTGATTAGTAATTTTAATGATCCAAAATAAAAATAATTAATCAAAATACCGAGCGACTCTACCGGTTCGATTTGTAAGCTATATTTCAACCAAAATGTAATATAGTCAAAATATCTAAAAGTGACAGCACGAGAGCATTTTATCACTTTTCCTCGTATTAAAAAAATCACAAAAAGAAAAAAAAATAGTTAGAGCGGGGATCGAACCTCGGTTCTTCACGACGAGAGTCGGGCGCCCTGCCTCTAGACCGCGAAGCTGAGTTTGGAGAGTGACCTTAACTAGGTATATAATATTAGCTAAGCTCCTATAGCGAAATGATCACGGTTTTTCGTGACGGTCATGAGTCGGTTTTACTCCGGTCCTCGAAAATGCATAACGCGCGTAAAGAACTTTCACTTCAATATAATACCGAATAGTTCTTTCATTTAACCCGGCATTTATTCAGGCCTCTGGCATATTGACCGTTATAATTCTTAAAGATGCTCTCAGAAAGTCGAAAAAATTGTGTGTATTTCCGCTTCTCAATAAAATCCAAATAAATGAAATATTTCTGAACGTATTTGAAAAATAAGAACTGTTTTTTAAAGGTGATGAAACACGATTTCAAATTTTATTGTTTAAAAAATATTTATAATTTTTAAAACATTAATATATTGAAATCAAACATTAGAAGTTCTTAACACTTAATTAAAATTACTGATAACAAAATAAAACATGTTTCATTGGACAAATGTATTATCAATAATACTGCTATCCAACTTTTTGTCGTTTCATAAAAAAAAAATGAATTAAAAATTCACAGTTTCATATTTTTTCTCAAACTACCGTTGGAACCGTTGGTTTCATAGAGGTGTATATTTCAATTATTCTGTGGTATTTAACTAACTTCTATATTTGAATATAAAGTTTGGTGTTATTTTTTCTTTTTAACATTGTTTAGTTCATATTTCTAACTACGGTAAGGGAGGCACAACTTGGGAGGCGGGTTTGAGTATCTCCCTAAATACCCTCCACACAGCATCCCCAAAGATGACTTAGGCTCCAAGGGAAATTATTTTCTTTGTGGCCTCCTGTGTTGATGTGAAAAAAGAAAAAAGGGAGATATTACGATTTCTATGAGACCATATGAGCTGTTCCTAAAACTGAACAAATTAGCGTGAGAGGTTAAACATCTAATAAGTACTGTATGTGTGTAGAGGTTAAACATCTAATAAGTACTGTATGTGTGTAGAGGTTAAACATCTTATAATTACTGTATGTGTTGTTATATAACTGTTAAAGCCATATAATATAATACAGGTGAGTTACACAATTAGCCATCGCCGCACAAGTCAGGCAGCAGAGCTTGATACTCCAATCTTTCAGGGTGTGGATTATAGTCAGTCTCCCAATAAAACATGTGGCTGTGATACGATATGTTTATTGTACAAGTAAAACAGGTTATCAAACAGATCTACATAAGGTACATAGCTTTTTAAGGCCTAACTGTTAATATTGGCGATCTACTGAATCTAAGGCTCTGTACATTATTAGCTCACGTGTAAATTACGGCGGGGGCGGTGAACGATGGTGCTGATGCCATAGGCGGGATGCAGGGCGAAGGGCGGCAACGATGGGCGGATGCCATAGGCACGGCCTAGGCTGATGCGGTAGGGCGGGAATACGACGCCTTCAGGGCGGCGCAGAAGCGGCCTGGAGCGGTGATGGGCGGCTTACGGCGAAGGGCGGCACAGGGGCGGCGGGCTGCGAAAGCCTGCAGATGGAACCTCGTGGGCGGCGGCGGGTGCTCGGCCGCGGCCCAGGGATATGACGCAATCATATCCATGATGGTGTAGTCGGCTGAAGATTGTCTGGACTTGATAAACTGAGTCTATAGACGCGGCACATTATAACTTAGGCCCGCCGATCCATATTATGGGCGCATTTGGCGGTAAAAGGCCAACTACGAACTCGTCTAGCATGTTGCTTGCTACGCGTCTGTCGGGGAACTGCCGCGTGGGTCTGCTCGCGGGGGGAAGCTTGTCCCTTCCACATCTATTTTTGGCGCCTGGTCCGATGCCCTTATAAGGACACGTTTTCGATTTAGCCATATGATTGGTTGTAGGTACTTGTAAGCCCGCGTGACCGGTATTAGGCGGCGATGTCGCGAGCTCCTTCGTATGTATTAGTGTCTTGACATGCTCTGGGTGCATGATCGATTTCCGGCAACGCGTGGATATGCATAACTGTGCAGTTAGCTTGATTTTATGGGCGATCCATAACACTACCCTCCTTGTCGACGAAAGAAGATCCCAGGCAACGTAGCTGAAGCAGGGCAACGTCCTCCTGTTTGCCGTAAGAGAGGTACAGAGCTACCCCATTTCACAAAGATTTAAACACTCCCTAACTTAAGAGCCAAAACAAAAATTTTAACTACCTGAGAGCCAAGTTGAACAACCCTAACAAGTACACTGAACAAGGGTTGCCAAACCTTTATCAAAAATAATTGCAGAAATGAACTCCAAGGCGCGATACAAAACACGCTATGATTTACATACACGACTTTTTTTTTTTAAACAAAAAAGAATACACATGGCCTTCCTTCCAAACAGAAAAGAATACATAAGACTTTTTCCAAACAGAAAAGAATACACATGACTTTTCTTCCAAACAGAAAAGAATACATAATACTTTCTCCAACAAAAAAGAATACACATGGCTTTCCTTCCAAACAGAAAAGAATACATATGACTTTTTCCAAACAGAAAAGAATACACATGGCTTTCCTTCCAAACAGAAAAGAATACATAAGACTTTTTCCAAACAGAAAAGAATACATAATACTTTCTCCAACAGAAAAGAATACACATGGCTTTTTTTAAGACAACACCAAAACAACAAATGTAGCATACAATGTGGTATATCCGAATGGATGTACACATTTACCACAAGGCCTACACTTTCCATCAACCCACAAAAGAAGAACAATTAAGCCATGTTCACAATTGTACAATGTTATACATAATGATATTCTGGTTAGAGAATATTATACGCTTATGCAATTGACCAAAATAAATCCATATTCGCGTTTTTTACAATGAAATTCTTAAACTAGACATGGTTTTTTTATACACAAAATTCCTGTTAGGGAATATGTACGCTGATTGTATCATGCGATTGACCAAAATCAACCCATTTTTGCGTCACTTACAATGAAATTCTTGACACTATACAAAACAAGTATCAATACACATGTTATGTTATTTCTTATTATCCATTGATAATTTTGAAAAACGGGAAAAAAAAAAGATTCTACTCAAGATTTTAACGATATATTCTCATTTTTGTCATGGTTTGTCTGGTTTGCTAATAATTCTTAGGCATATAGACCAACCTCTCGTTTCGCATATAGATTATTAAGGTCAACGCTACCAAAACCTCCCATGTAATTAATTCTAAGGCTAATATCATCCTATAACATTTAACGATTTACTTCCTGTAAACCGTACAGCGCTGTACCAGGTGTTAACAAGAAACACCCGCACGTCGTAAAGATAACGTTCGACAAATCATTCAGACCACTCATAAAGTGTTCTTCTCACCAAATAACCAGACAAAACCCACAATGACCTTAAGTGCAATTATCAACCCAATTCTTTGGTTAAGATTCAATAATGTCCCAAAATGACATAAATATGCAACCTCCATTTGTCCTTAATGACCAACAATTTTGATTTCCAACGAGTCTAAGACATAATTACGTTATCTTTACAAAAACTATTTCTTCTTACCGGGTATATACTATAATTCATCTTCCTATGAGAAATATACACACCACACTTGACATGGCGTAGCACATATTACAAACACAGTTTTTTTTTATTTTGTCTCAACTTTATGAAGGACTTTACACGTTATTTCTTTTTATTGATACCGAAGCAATCAAATACGTGTTTACAAAAAAATACAATACACACCATACTTGACATGGCGTAGCACATATTACAAATAACACACTTTTATTTCGTCACAACTTTATGAAGGACTTTACACGCTATTTCTTTTTATTGATACCGAAGCAATCAAATACGTGTTTACAAAAAATACAATACACAACCCACAACTAATTAAAAATTAGTTAAGGAATAATTTACACAATTATAATTTACAAACATATTACATACACTCAACAACTACTGTGTGTGATAATTCAATTCTTGTTACCTAAGACTTATTTGAGTCTTTTCAATTTAATAATCGAGATCTACATAATCCGATTCCTATAGTTTGACTTCCTTAAAAATAAACGACACGTATTCACTACGCAAGAAGAAGGAGAGAGAAAAAAAAAATTTCCAGAAAAAACAAATAATTGGTAGGTAACCAATTAAATACAAAAAAACATTTGACATATTTTTCTATACAAGAGAATGTCCGAACAAAACCCACATAACAGGGTTTTTCTTATTTAAACTATACAATTTTTATAACACAAGATATTTGAGTTATAATAACTTCTATTTCACAATAATTACAAACGTTATGAATGAATTTGATTTTTTATTGTTATTATATTCTATTGCAAATCAAGTTACAGTTACGAGAAAAAAAAAATATTATTCCTATTAGAAGGTCTGCTAGCGTCCTAGTCAGCCAACTTTATAGAGAACAAAGACGAAAGAAACAGCGTGGTTATTTTGTCATCCGGAACAAGATCCACTCAAAGGTTCATGACGCCCTTGAGTTAATACAAAACGAATGACAGCATTCCCTCTACTATTCACTATTAAAAAAGAACGCGAACGAAATAGTATTCAATAATTATTACGTATTTTAACTGCAAAAAAATATATCATACTACTGCTTCGCGGCGAGTTTGACAAATCCCTGTTATTATTATTACTTCCTGTCTGTAAATGTTGTTGACTATTGCGCGAGAATGAATTCTTTGTCGGTATCTTAATAATTATGAATTATTAAAACATATCAGTTTCCCGATCGTAGCGTTTTTGTTTTTTGACCGATAATCTATTTTCTGTGTAATATTATTTTCTGCTGCAAGTTTTTATTCTGATCAACTATTTATTTTCTGTTATATTACTTTTGCGGCAAGTTAATATTTAATTGTCGCAACGTGATTGTATGTGTAATGACCGCACGAATTTCGACTCCATGATTTTATTGAAATAACGACCGAGAAGTTTAAAGAACAATCAACACGTTAATTGTTTATGAATGTGAATTAAAACAATAACTGAATTTAATCCGATCGCGAATTGCTACTTTGGAAGTACGTTTGAGTATTTGAATTATTCCAACTTATAACAATGAAACAGATAAGCAAGCATAACCTGACAAAAAAATTATTTCTATAAAGAAACAATTAATTGCACTCCAAAGTTGAAATAACCCATTTATCCCTTGAAACATCCAACATTTAATGTTTATTCCGCTTCAACTTCTCGTATTTGGTTTATTGCGTATTTAGTAAATGCTTCACACTTCCGACGGCACATTCAATATTTATTACGACTTAATTTCGCGTGTCTGAACTAATGCGCATTTAATAATAGCGAGTATTTTGTCCGTCAAATACACGCTCGCGGCGGAATAATACAAACACAGAAACGAATCACACACACACAGCTGTGGAAAAAAAACATTAATACACTAGAGTACCACTATAGACACACAATATCAAGGCACAAATTAAATCGGGCCACTGACTATCCAGGTTGCGGCGCCAGTGTTATATAACTGTTAAAGCCATATAATATAATACAGGTGAGTTACACAATTAGCCATCGCCGCACAAGTCAGGCAGCAGAGCTTGATACTCCAATCTTTCAGGGTGTGGATTATAGTAAGTCTCCCAATAAAACATGTGGCTGTGATACGATATGTTTATTGTACAAGTAAAACAGGTTATCAAACTGATCTACATAAGGTACATAGCTTTTTAAGGCCTAACTGTTAATATTGGCGATCTACTGAATCTAAGGCTCTGTACATTATTAGCTCACGTGTAAATTACGGCGGGGGCGGTGAACGATGGTGCTGATGCCATAGGCGGGATGCAGGGCGAAGGGCGGCAACGATGGGCGGATGCCATAGGCACGGCCTAGGCTGATGCGGTAGGGCGGGAATACGACGCCTTCAGGGCGGCGCAGAAGCGGCCTGGAGCGGTGATGGGCGGCTTACGGCGAAGGGCGGCACAGGGGCGGCGGGCTGCGAAAGCCTGCAGATGGAACCTCGTGGGCGGCGGCGGGTGCTCGGCCGCGGCCCAGGGATATGACGCAATCATATCCATGATGGTGTAGTCAGCTGAAGATTGTCTGGACTTGATAAACTGAGTCTATAGACGCGGCACATTATAACTTAGGCCCGCCGATCCATATTATGGGGGCATTTGGCTGTAAAAGGCCAACTACGAACTCGTCTAGCATGTTGCTTGCTACGCGTCTGTCGGGGAACTGCCGCGTGGGTCTGCTCGCGGGGGGAAGCTTGTCCCTTCCACATCTATTTTTGGCGCCTGGTCCGATGCCCTTATAAGGACACGTTTTCGATTTAGCCATATGATTGGTTGTAGGTACTTGTAAGCCCGCGTGACCGGTATTAGGCGGCGATGTCGCGAGCTCCTGCGTATGTATTAGTGTCTTGACATGCTCTGGGTGCATGATCGATTTCCGGCAACGCGTGGATATGCATAACTGTGCAGTTAGCTTGATTTTATGGGCGATCCATAACAGTGTGTAGAGGTTAAACATCTAATAAGTACTGTATGTGTGTATAGGTTAAACATCTAATAATTACTGTATGTGTGTAGAGGTTAAACATCTAATAAGTACTGTATGTGTGTAGAGGTTAAACATCTAATAAGTACTGTATGTGTGTAGAGGTTAAACATCTAATAAGTATTGTATGTGTGTAGAGGTTAAACATCTAATAAGTACTGTATGTGTGTAGAGGTTAAACATCTTATAATTACTGTATGTGTGTAGAGGTTAAACATCTAATAAGTACTGTATGTGTGTAGAGACTAAACATCTAATAAGTACTGTATGTGTGTAGAGGTTAAACATCTAATAAGTACTGTATGTGTGTAGAGATTAAACATCTAATAAGTACTGTATGTGTGTAGAGGTTAAACATCTTATAATTACTGTATGTGTGTAGAGGTTAAACATCTAATAAGTACTGTATGTGTGTAGAGGTTAAACATCTAATAAGTACTGTATGTGTGTAGAGGTTAAACATCTAATAAGTACTGTATGTGTGTAGAGGTTAAACATCTAATAAGTACTGTATGTGTGTAGAGGTTAAACATCTAATAAGTACTGTATGTGTGTAGAGGTTAAACATCTAATAAGTACTGTATGTGTGTAGAGGTTAAACATCTTATAATTACTGTATGTGTGTAGAGGTTAAACATCTAATAAGTACTGTATGTGTGTAGAGACTAAACATCTAATAAGTACTGTATGTGTGTAGAGGTTAAACATCTTATAAGTACTGTATGTGTGTAGAGGTTAAACATCTAATAAGTACTGTATGTGTGTAGAGGTTAAACATCTTATAATTACTGTATGTGTGTAGAGGTTAAATATCTAATAAGTACTGTATGCGTGTAGAGGTTAAACATCTAATAAGTACTGTATGTGTGTAGAGGTTAAACATCTAATAAGTACTGTATGTGTGTAGAGGTAAAACATCTAATAAGTACTGTATGTGTGTAGAGGTTAAACATCTAATAAGTACTGTATGTGTGTAGAGGTTAAACATCTAATAAGTACTGTATGTGTGTAGAGGTTAAACATCTAATAAGTACTGTATGTGTGTAGAGGTTAAACATCTAATAAGTACTGTATGTGTGTAGAGACTAAACATCTAATAAGTACTGTATGTGTGTAGAGGTTAAACATCTTATAATTACTGTATGTGTGTAGAGGTTAAACATCTAATAAGTACTGTATGTGTGTAGAGACTAAACATCTAATAAGTACTGTATGTGTGTAGAGGTTAAACATCTTATAAGTACTGTATGTGTGTAGAGGTTAAACATCTAATAAGTACTGTATGTGTGTAGAGGTTAAACATCTTATAATTACTGTATGTGTGTAGAGGTTAAACATCTAATAAGTACTGTATGTGTGTAGAGGTTAAACATCTAATAAGTACTGTATGTGTGTAGAGGTTAAACATCTTATAATTACTGTATGTGTGTAGAGGTTAAACATCTAATAAGTACTGTATGTGTGTAGAGACTAAACATCTAATAAGTACTGTATGTGTGTAGATGTTAAACATCTAATAAGTACTGTATGTGTGTAGAGGTTAAATATCTAATAAGTACTGTATGTGTGTAGAGGTTAAACATCTTATAATTACTGTATGTGTGTAGAGGTTAAACATCTAATAAGTACTGTATGTGTGTAGAGGTTAAACATCTTATAAGTACTGTATGTGTGTAGAGGTTAAACATCTAATAAGTACTGTATGTGTGTAGAGGTTAAACATCTAATAAGTACTGTATGTGTGTAGAGGTTAAACATCTAATAAGTACTGTATGTGTGTAGAGGTTAATCATCTAATAAGTACTGTATGTGTGTAGAGGTTAAACATCTAATAAGTACTGTATGTGTGTAGAGGTTAAACATCTAATAAGTACTGTATGTGTGTAGAGACTAAACATCTAATAAGTACTGTATGTGTGTAGAGGTTAAACATCTTATAATTACTGTATGTGTGTAGAGGTTAAACATCTAATAAGTACTGTATGTGTGTAGAGGTTAAACATCTAATAAGTACTGTATGTGTGTAGAGGTTAAACATCTAATAAGTACTGTATGTGTGTAGAGACTAAACATCTAATAAGTACTGTATGTGTGTAGAGGTTAAACATCTTATAATTACTGTATGTGTGTAGAGGTTAAACATCTAATAAGTACTGTATGTGTGTAGAGGTTAAACATCTTATAAGTACTGTATGTGTGTAGAGGTTAAACATCTAATAAGTACTGTATGTGTGTAGAGACTAAACATCTAATAAGTACTGTATGTGTGTAGAGGTTAAACATCTTATAATTACTGTATGTGTGTAGAGGTTAAACATCTAATAAGTACTGTATGTGTGTAGAGACTAAACATCTAATAAGTACTGTATGTGTGTAGAGGTTAAACATCTTATAAGTACTGTATGTGTGTAGAGGTTAAACATCTAATAAGTACTGTATGTGTGTAGAGGTTAAACATCTTATAATTACTGTATGTGTGTAGAGGTTAAACATCTAATAAGTACTGTATGTGTGTAGAGGTTAAACATCTAATAAGTACTGTATGTGTGTAGAGGTTAAACATCTAATAAGTACTGTATGTGTGTAGAGGTTAAACATCTAATAATTACTGTATGTGTGTAGAGGTTAAACATCTAATAAGTACTGCAGTGCGGCTCACAATTTATTTGTTTGCACTAGAATACTAAAATTCTGTGATATAATGATAATATTGATTTTGTTCCGATCGAATGCTTAAATATCTATAAGAAAAAGGTAGGCATGGAACATTTAAATAAGACATTAGCTTGGCCCTCAAATATTCTAGCACCAAAAATGTCAACATCCGTCACTCCATTTTAAAATCTAGCATGAAATTTTATTTCAAAACATTTCAAACTTTGATTTTTGTGAGAGAACGGAAAAAAAACTTGATAAAATAAATCTTTCGATGGTAAACATACAAATAAACCCCTTATATAAAATTCATAACGCTTTCATCAATCCTTTTGTTGATGGCTTTACACTGAGCTTTTGTATTAACGTTGAAAAGTAATAAACTTGTTTTAATTATTCAATGGAAGAACTACAAAAAGCCAGTGGACACTACTAAGACCGGGGACAGTGATGACATTGAAGCGACATTTTTCGTTATTTTACGGTACCTACAAATAAGTGTCCAAACTGTCCAACTTCCCCGCTCACCCCCACCCACCCCCACCGCAGCCCCAATGCTAGTTAGTTGGCTGACATTACGTTTTTTATTTGTTGATTTTGCGCCGCAGCATGAACTTTTTTAGTATTCGGAAAATGGGGTGTTTTTTATGCGAATACAGTGTGAGACAATAAAAGTTTATTATATTTTAATTTTATTATATATAAATAATAGGCCCACAGAACAATTTGATTATTATTCAGGCAAAGTGGAAACATTTACTTAAATTTATTATTTTTTTTTGTGTTTAATTCGTAGAACCCATTTTTTTAATTGATATAAATCAAATTTAATAATATTATTATTAAGTTCTGCAAGTTTTTTGGTTTTTATTGTTGTTACAACTGTTTCAGCTTTCAAGGCCACTTTCAAACCGAAAGTTAATAAAATTAATAATATTGGTAAATTTGAATAACTATTATTCTTGACAAACCGACTTTTTCGTGTTTTCGAAAATGTATTAAATTTATTTATTTATTTAAATACAGAGAGCTGACATGTGCCATTAACATATATATATATATGTCAATCAAGAACAGCCGAGAATATTGCTGCTGTAGCCGAAAGTGTTGAAGAAAACCCAGGTTTGTTCATTCCTCGTCGTTCTTTGGAATTAGGCATTCCATTAACGTCATTAAACCGTATTTTGCATAAAGATTTGTGTCTTAAGGCTTATAAAGTTCAGTTAACTCAAGGCGGCCGATCATCAACAACGTCGTGTCTTTGCTGATTGGGTTCTTGAAATGCGTGAAAATGATCCGAAATTCCATCGAAAAATCATCTTTAGTGATGAGGCCCATTTCCACTTCGGTGGCTTCGTCAACAAGCAAAATTGTTGCATCTGTTATTGTTGAAAAGCCTCTCTATCCTCAACGTGTGGCTGTTTGGTGCGGTTTATGGTTAGGCGGAGTCATTGGACCTTACTTTTTCGAAAATGAGGCTGGAGCAACAGTTACGGTGAATGGATTGCGCTACCGAGAGATGATTAATGATTTTTTATGGCCGGAATTAGATGGTATTGATTTAGACAACGTTTACTTTCAACAAGACGGCGCTACGTGCCACACAAGCAACGAAACCATTGATCTTTTACGGGAAAAGTATCATAATCACACCTCTTATTGGAAAACCCTGTATAATATACTATATAAAGTGTAAAGATTAAATATAAAGTAAAGTTAATTATAAAAAACAAGTACAAAAGGTAAGAAAAATAAAATATTGTTAATGATGACTTAGAAGAATTATTCGTAAATTATGCCAAACACAAATGATTATCAATTATCAAAGTAACGATAATGTGAACAATAATGTATGCTTTATTACTATTATTGCATATTTTATATGATAACAGACTTCCTTCATCATTAATATCAAAATATTTATTTCCTAATCTATGCATTTATTTTTTTCTTCCGCTTAATGAAATCGAGAGTACCAAAGGAAATAATATAAAAACTAATTAATAAAGAAAAAAAATTGTGGCAGGCTGGCTTTGATTTTATACAAATCTACAGTTTTATTCTAAATCATAAAAAATGGACATTTGGCCTTCAAAATAGGAGGAAGATTTATGTATGATTTCGAAAAATTCTGGGTTCGGGAAATGGAGACTTGAAGCTAGTAACAAATAAATATAAGATACCTGGTATTAGATTTAATGTACTTTACGACTCGGATACACCCAAATTTCTTTTAAATGAATAAAATGTGTGAAAATCTCGTTTTCTTAAAAACAGATTCTCCATAACTCGCTGGGATCTGAATATCGTTGCGTTTTCCTAAAAATTGCAAAGCCAAGGAACTCACCATTTGAGAATACAAACAGATGTACGTGCCTACAGTCAAAATTAAAACACACTAAAGGAAAAATCCTTGCATTTCGATATTTGCAATTTTATTTAAAATTAAAATCGTGCAAGTATTTTTTGGTTATTCTGTACTTGTCTTAATGGAAAATTGTTTTTGGTACAGTCTGTATTTACATGCTGTTGTTATTTAAGGCATTTTGAATGGGCCATGGACTATAAAACGAACTTAGCCAATAAATATACTGGCGAAATTGCTTTTTTGACTGGAGCACCCATTACTGCATTTTAATCGAACACTTTGTTGTTGTTTGTGTTATGATTGGAAATAGTTAATTGTTTTTACAAAATAACATTCCCTGGAAACTATTAAAACTCTGTAGATACAATAAAAAAAACATCCAACGATGGATTTTACCGCATCAGGAAGAAATTTCACGGACGTGAATTTCACAAACCAATATTAATTGCACTGGCAGAATTAGTGGTGGTATGGGTACCAGGATAGGCCCTGATGTATAGCAGTAAGGCATGGAACTAGCAGAGGAAGTATGAAAGTATACTGCATGCTGTAGAAATGAGATCCCCGAGGCGTATGTATAGTAAAACCATGGATGATCGTGTGAGAAATGTGGAGATCCTCGTAGAATGCAAGGCTGATGTAGTTGTAATTAGTAAGATTACGAAAAGGACCCTTAGATCGTTTGAGCATTTAGAGCGAATAAGTGTAGAAAAAAGTGTAATGAGAATATATGACGCAAATTTGAATGATACAGAAGTCGGGGACGCCTGGGGAATTCAAGAGTCAGAATAATATAATGGTATGTTTGATACGATGTTTGAATGTGAATGAGGTAAGGGGTGTGTGCCAAGACCGAGTTCTTTGGTGTTCCGACCCTTCTGTCTACCCCTGCGGGAAACGGCGTGATGGTTAGTTAGTTTGAATATACAATTTGAATGATTACAAACAAGAATACAAATCTGGCTGAAAGAGAATAATGAAAAAACTCAGTAATTGTATTTAATTTAATTTTTAATTTCATTATTATTAACACCTTAGAGCATATATACTTTATACGGCAGGCCGAATGGCAGTTGGTTGCACGGCTAACCGCATGTCGTGCTACGCACTATAAGTCAATATTCCTTAATATTTTTAAACCTAGATTGAATCATTTATTCCGCGCGATTTTTAATGAATTTCACCGATAGTCATGCGGGCCGTTAACATTTTAAAATAATTTATGAATACTAACATTTTAGGGATGATGTCTGAATCAACAGAATATTAATTGAATTTGAAAACGGCTTTTATCTTGTTAACGTTTTTGGATAGCTTCGTTAATAAAACAATAAAAACTTTATGAACAGACGAACTCAAGTGGGCTTTGTTCCACCAGAGATCCAATCAATTTTTGAAATGTCAATGAACCATATTTCAATGTCATTAGTTTTTGCGCTTGCCCTTTTAATGGGGAACTATTATTTATCTGACCCCCTTTCTTCTCCGTCTATAAATTCTTCCCCCAATCTTCTTCCTTCTTGCCCCTTTGCCCCGTGAAGCGCGATCTGTGTCGTCTCTCTCCCGAAATATTATTGCCCTAATTATTTATTGTCGCTGCGGTAATAATTCAGGCAGGCACCAGTCTGGAGCTTACTAAGAAAGCTCCTAACTACAGCTAAATACAACCTTAACATGCACTTCATCCAAAGGGAACTTATAATAACTGACCCCATGAAAAACTAAACTCCGACGGTAAGGTAATTGTTGTGAAGGTTCCTCTCTTCACTTGGCGGAGCTATTTTGATCGGAATATGAACGGTGGTACTTTAGATTGGTAGGGGTTAGTACCTACCGCAAGTTGCAAGAAACTGGTAGCTACTGTGATTTGTTTTCATGAAATAATGATACGTCCTTAATTGTATGTCCCAGGTTGTAAGTCAAAGATTTTTTTACTACATTCATGTTGATCAGGGGTCTAAGTCTTCATTGATTAACTCACAACACCGTGGTGACAACAAACCGTATTGTTTACACATTTTAAAATATTTTAGCTCTATCAAAATCGGCAGTTAAGGGACACGGTAACGTGCATTAAAAACCAAAGCCAATACCCCTGATATTTTAAATCATTCTTACCCAGATACTAACTTTAGGTATACGAGCTTTAAAATATTTACAAGGTGAAAGTATCTTAAAATTGTCTGATCATTCATTACGGGGAATTCTTAACATTCTGGAGAAATTGGTATATTTTGGCTTGAATTATTTTGTGGCACATTATTTAGTTTCAATTCGCACCTATGTACTTTGAAATTACATGCCCGTTGGCGGGTATAATATTTATAAAATAATTTATGTGTTGTTTCCGCATAAATTAGTTACGATTATTGTTGTGTTTTTATTATTTTGAAAAGTAGCAAATGATTGCTGTTTGCCTATTTTATATTATTTTTTAAATATATTTCTTTTACGAAGGTAAATTGTATTATTTTGAGGTGGGATCAGCAGTCATTATAACTGATAAACTTGCCATATCTGTGTATCCTCGTTGGGCAGCAGGTTTATCTACTCAACAACTTAATTGAAAATGTAAACACGAACCACAACAGCTTAATAAAGTTTATATTATCAATTTCCAAGTTCATCCAAACAATGAAGCAAAACAAAACCCCCTCAGGGGGACTGTAATTATTCAGCTTCCGTCCTGCAGACCCGTAATCTTTTGCGGTGTCATTTGACACTGAAATGTGACACTTGAGTGTCGAGTGTCCCCCCATCCGGTGTCATCCGCCACCCCCGCCCTGTCATCGGACCACGAGGCCTTACTCTAAAGCCTGATTAATGGCGGCCGTCCTTAATCCGATTCGATTGTAAACTCCTGCCTGTGACACTCTTTTTGTTTGTTTTCCTTATCGTGGCTGCAGTTGGTTCTACGACTTGGGAGTGAACAAATTGCAAGTCGGATTCCGGAATTAGCGAAGATTGGTATCGAACTTCCAATAGACTTGTTGAAATTGCACACCTTCCGGTTAATCGAAAACATTGCAATGGCTTTTGCACCTGCAGTTGGATGGGCTTTAATTCCATTGTTTTTACACCTAAAACAAATCTAATTGATGAATAAAATTATGGGCAGATTATATGTTTAGTGGTTTCTTCTCATGTGAATATTTGTTCTACAATATTTACATGGGAATAGAGAGCGCTTTTGAGTGCAATAAGGAACTGCAGTTGAAAATAGTAGGGCCTACAAAAAAATATATTCAAATGGATTACAAAAACGCTGATGCTAAATACATATGTCTTACTATATATATTATTGTATTATAATATTATGCTACATAAAATCATCATTCAGGTATCTCTTAAATATTTTTATTTATATTTAATGCCGGGCCGGCCCTGTGCAGGCGCAATTGAAGCAGATTAATATATAAATCGTCATTTAAAAACATATCATCCATCGCATTAAAACACAGGGTTTAATTGGTATGACTGAACCTGTATTTTCATCACAAGCAGTCTGAGTGAGTAATATATATATGGCCCACATCAACCTTATCAGGGTTGCCTATTTGTAGGAATATTTCCCTAATTGTGGGGAATTTATAAGTCTTTCAAGAGTTGGGTTTTTCGCGGGGAGAATCTTTTTGTGTGGAAAGTGCGGGATATCCAATAATATTGAAAAATAATGTTTACAGAAATTGTGAGAACGCTCCATGTTTCGTTTTCGTTTGCACCAAATTAAAAAAAGTGTTATTTTTAAAGTGTGAACGAAAGAGACAATCCGAAAATGACTAGATAATAAAAAAAATCTAATTCCAATAGAATTTTGGAGACAAAGGAACTTCTGGGGATTTTGTGGGGAATTTTAAAATGTCTTAATTAGTTATGAGTATTTTAGAGCATATACATTGACAACTCTGATCGACATTCACATTTTATTTATTTATTTATTTATTTGCAAAAACAGTACAAAAACCAATACATTGCAAAAGCGGTAAACAAATTATGGAAGAAAATTTTATACATAAGTATACAGTTAAAACATATGCAAAAGCGGTAAACAAAATATGGAAAAAAAATTATACATAAGTATACAGTTAAAACAAATACAATATTTCGCGCTTAAAGTCGTTGTAGGACATATGGAAAATATCCAAGTTAGCTGGAAGGGAGTTAATTAACCTAGTGAGTCTTCCCAGGGGCATCACCATTGGTAAGTTAGTTCTGGACCTGGGAAGAAATAAAAGCCTGTGTTGGCGGCCTCTCGTGAAATTATCCGGGACATAAAGTCCTATTTTTGACAGAATGTCTGGAATTGATAGTAAACCATTCATAAGCTTGTAAGCCATCAACAATAATGCGACGTCCCGTCTGGAACTAAGGCTGCAGATACTCAGCATTCCCGAGATAAATGCTGTTGGAAACAGCCATGGGTAAAAACCAAACTCTCTCATATAGAGGTATCGTAAAAATTTTTTTTTTGTATTTTCTCGACCATTAGTACGTAGACAGTGTCCTCTGGCCCCCATACCTGAGATCCAATCTCGAGAATGCTACGCACTAAGCTAAAGTAAAGCAGCCTAATGACTGCAAGGTTTGTCAGTTCCTTTGAATTGTGTATGACAAAACCTAACATTCTTGTAGCTGATTTACAGATCTTTTCGATGTGAGCGTGAAATGTTAAGCGAGCGTCATACACAATTCCTAAGTCCTTATAAGTCACCGTATGCTTCAGTGATGTATCTTTCATTTTGTAATTAAAATATACGATCTTTTGTGACCTCGTAAAACACATAACTGAGCATTTTTGGAAGTTGAAACCGAGTTTGCTGTCAATACTCCAGTCAATAATTGCATTTATATCTTCCTGGAGCTTTTTACAGTATTCTAAAGATCTTATTCTTAAGAACAGATAATATCATCTGCAAAAAGTAAAAAACGGACGAATTTGATTTTTCCCCGAATATTATTTATAAAAATTAGAAACAATATAATTTAAAATTAATAATAATATAATTTATTATAAATCATATTATTTATTATTATAATATAAATTATAAATTAATTAAAAATTATTAATTATTTTAATATATTAATTATAAATTATATTATTTATAATTAATAACAATAAATAACATATGAACCGATGAAAAGACTTTGTGACCAGATGCTAATATTTTACCTAGTGTTCTTCGATATAAATATATGCAGGTATTTCAGTTAAAAAGTCGTTATTTATTTTTAAAAAATGGACGACTGTTCCTCGTTTTCACGAAATTTACATAAAAATTTGATAGTGTGAGACCAAATTATTTTTTGACACAGCACAAGAGTTCATACTGCCCGGAGCCAAGAATCCTGATTTTTTATTGTTGTTATTTATTAATTTAAGGTAAAAATGCAAAATATATTTTTTTGGACTGTGAATGGTTGAAGAGAACGAAGTAAACAAATACTTATTATGATACAATAATATTATTTTCTCCTAATAAATGCACCACTTAGAACTTTACTATTTAGCTAGTATGTTATACTTCGTAAAATATTAAATGATTTATTTCAATTATAATAATATTAAATAGCTACCGCCTGAATTAATAGCTAACATTTAATTTCCAAATCCAGTAATTGGAAAACGATAGGTGCCAATTTTTAATCGCTCTAGATAGTCAGGAAAAAAATCTGAAATCTAAGTATTTTCGAATATACACACGATCTGAAAGGGTTAAAAATAAGCCTGATTATAATACCTTTAACATAATTATAATTATAACGTGTTTTGTTGTTTGTTTCAGATAGCGCGGTGCAAGTAGAAATCTGCACCCTGGAGGCCTTCGGCAGCAGCGTGGACTATATGTCCGACAGGTGAGCTTAACCTAAACTTTCGTGCTACATTAACACAAAAACCCGTGCTTAGCCTCTCCGTGGCATCAGACCCACTGCAGTGTCCCCCGATTTAGGACATTACGGTATCTACGTAACACGTGTACTTTTAAGTGAGTAATACATGTTTAAAAATTTCTAGACATTTTATTTCAGAATAGTTATGTTTTGTTACTTTTTTTCTAACGTAATTTTAAGTTAATTTTTAATCCAGACTGGTAACGAAAGGTTTATATAAAAAGGGAACAAATTAATATAATATGTTCATATTATAAAATAAAACAATCATTAAGTTAAAATGTTTAGGTAGAGAACTTTCTTATTACGAACGTTACTTTCTACAGTCACTATAATATATGCATATTTCAAAAAACGAAGATATTTTTGAAAAAAATCTAATCAAAAATAAGTTATTCTATTCAATTTCACCTTCGTTCATACTCATAATGCAAAACTTTTATTTTAATTTAGGTTCACTTGACATATTCGTATTTACATATAATTCGAAAGGGCACACTTTCAGTTATTAACGTGAAAACGTTTTTTAAAGGCTCCCGTAATAAGCTCGGTCCCAACAGAGTTAGCTAGCGATAAAACCCTTTTTCTAATAACCCCAAACGCTTAAAGATATCTCGTGGCCCAAGGGTTGTGATGCCAAGTGGCGTGTTTAATCTAAAAGTATGCCGTTGTCCTTTGCTTACTTCATCGTGCGTTTTAGTCATCGAGCAGGGAGATCAGAAAAGAGCTTGGAAATTCGCTCTGCGCGACCAAAGAATCAGTCATAACTCCACAACCGGTATAAGGCTAAGGTTAACAGCAAGGTTTACATGCGTTATTAAAATAAAAATAAAAACATGCATTTTGCTCAGTGGCGAACCAAAGCACTTTTCATACAAAAAGCAACTGTTCTGATGAAATACTACTTATTCTTTTTTTTAGAAAATGTTAAAAAGACATATTCGGAGTTCATAAAATCAGAAATTAAAAAACTAAATACAGGTTCACGTAAAATTCTTTAACTGCATAAATTTACTGTTCCATTCCGTAAAAAAAACTTATTAGTGATTTTCGTTAGATTACCGTGAGAACCACCTTAAAGAGGTTTAAATTTTTTAGAGCTCGAATCCCCATGTACACAAATTTGCAATATTTTAGGAAAACTAAAATGATTTACGGAAATAGGAGGTAAGGTAATACAAAAAAAACCTATTGACAATGAAAATTATTACCAGCTGATGGTATAAAATAAGCCACACGAAAGCGAGGAGGCTTTACGTGGAGGAGCATATAAATATTATGTATGTTTACGTATTTGTTTTGATACAAATACGCAACAAACCTTGAATCCAATCGAGTGTGAAATGTACTTATTCCAAATGGCAACATTCCAGGGAGATGATTGAAAAAATCGTGTTTGTTTCCCGGATCGCATTACTCCGCGCACGGTTTTTTTTCTATATTTCGACTCAATTTAATTTCATGAATACGTCAGTTTTTTGGTGACGAGAAATGGCGGAGCCTCCATTCTGGAAAATGTTGTAAATCAAACAGCGGAATGAATTATTGGGAACGTAATTCGAAGAAACATGTCCTAACAGAGGGGTTTACTCGTTCCCTTCGTCAGCAAGTTTTTTAGCCTCGGAAGGTCCTGAGAAGATTCGTCTTTAAATGTATTATTTTATTTTGGTTTTTTTTCGCAGCGCAGGACTTTTCATGTGAACTTTGATTTTGTGGCGGAATATTATTCTATAGATTTAGGAATTCAAATAATGATGATGTCACCGGCATCGGATCAGCACCGCTTTGCCTCATTTCACTAGCTTCTCCCAAGCGAGGCAATGCCATTACGACGCTGATTATTGTGCATTTCAATATGGAGTTTAATATAAAAAATTCCAAACGGATCGAGCTGAGGCCATGCTGATTTGATGCCGGGGTGATGTGTGTGTGTGACAACCTTAAGTAAAAAAAGTGAAAGTAAAGTAACTGATATTAGTTTATATGGGTAATGTTAGGTTTTAGTAATAATGCTTAAAAGTGATATATCCATGGAAATATGTTATCTAACCTAACCTATCATTGTTAAAGGTTTTTGATTTTAATTCGTAGAACTACATTTATTTATTTTTAATGTTATGAAATTTAGTGAATCAAATTTAATAATGTATTTTAGTTTTTTTATTTTTTTTTATTGTGAGAGCTGTTTTGGCACTCAATGCCATTTTCAAACTGCCTAACCGCAGTTACCTGAACGCCGAAACAGCTGTCACAAAAATAAAAAATAAATATTCTGTCAGAACTTAATAACAACATTATTAAAATTGATTTACATATATTTTTTAAAAAATATAGCCTAAGCTCTCCTAACTTTATCTAATAAAAAAAATAGAAAATATCTACAGCACTTATGCGCTCTATACTTTTGGTAATGTGTCAGTTCTCTCAATATATCTGGAAATTTAGTAAATAATAATTAGTATCTAACACCAGCGATTTGCTTAATTTTCTAAGAATCTCTACAATTAATTCGATTTTTTCCTACGTCAGTATATTAAAGTTTGCTTTCGTCCCATAATAACTATATTAATTTGTAATATTGAATTGTTTATAATTCTATGCGTATTAATTTATCAATCTCAGTAAATGTCAATTACAGCTATGCTTCGAATTTGGGGTCAAATCACATCGTCCCGGGGGGCAGAACTCGTACAAATTACGGCAATAATTTCGTTTCGTAGATGGTTTCATCGAAGATAGCTATCGTCTCACGCAGGTCGCTAATGAAATTAAACGCAAGAACGAAATCCCAGCCAGAGGGCGAATTGTTGATGGGGTGGCAAGGGGGAGTGATAAGGGATCAAGGGTTTCCTAATTGGTTCGCGGTCCAGAATTACTTTCAGATTGACCCCCATAAAACATCATGGCTGACTGTCGTGGCCATTCTCTGTCGATTTGTTCCCCGCCTGACACAAATATGGCAATAAACTTGTTTGTCGCTTTGTATCAACGATGGAATTGATTCCGTCTGATCGACCCTGGCGCAGTTATCCGTGACTCTGAAGCGAGGAAGTGTCCATAAAAACCACAAAAATATTTACGCTCCACAGATATTTATTGTTCGGTCATAACTCTTGCAATGGAGAGTCGGAGATTAAGTATTAATGTGTTAAATAATTTTTTTATTCTCTTTTTTTTACATTAACTTCACATAGGAGGCCCTGAAGAAAATAATTTCTCTCAGGGTCTATGTCATCTTTTAGGATGCTGTGTAGGGGGTCTTTTTAAGGAGAAGTACCCGTGTTATAGGAGGAAGGAAACGCAGAGGCCGGCAAATCGTTCTACAGCCGAGCTGTCCAACTCGAGAACAAGTCGTAGAAGCGACCCGTTCTCACGTGACAAATATGTTGAGCGTGTGACTATGCACTGGTGCCAAAGGGATCAATGACGCTGTTTATCTAAGCATCTTCCATTTTAAAACAGGAATAAAAAGAACAGCATACCAACCTGACGCCTGTTCTCTAGGGATTGCTATCCATTCGTTAAAAGACGGGAATCTATTAAACGGACCGCGCGTTTCTGCATAAATTCATGGTTTTTATCAGGTATTAGGGGGTTCAGACAAGAGGTGTCTGACAAATTCAACAGTGAGCCGCATCTGCAATTTGTACAGGGTCAGGGTCTCTGGATTTATCTAAAATATATATTTGTTGGCTTTTATAGTTGACTTTTATGATGACTCACGCTCATAACACAAAAGTTTATAAATTGAATATGATTCTATCGGGAGAATGGCTTTAGACGTGTTTGGTGACAAGATCTGAATCCCAAGTACTTCCCCACCTTCCACTTTCTGCGGTGTGTGTCTTATTATTTTTAAGCCCATATGAAAATTTGTTTATTTGTGAATGTTTCACAAAGAAATCGCAATTACCTTATTTATTTTATGTTTCTTAAACAATTAAAATGTTAAACCAAAAACGAAAGCTCGCTTCAATCAACATTTTATCCCCTCTTTGTTTGAAATATTACATTTTTTAGTTATCCACCAGCACTCATCCCTTAAACAGGTTAAGCATTAAATATTTTACACATAGTATGTTATAATAATAATATTTGGATGATTTATGTAACGCCGTTTTTGTGAAATATCATCTCAAGGGCACTGTACAAATATGTAATATATTTCTAAAATGTTAATCTTATTATACACAGAATAGATAAACCATTATAACAACTTGTGGCTAGCAAATTTTATCCTCCAGTTCATCGATCAATAATACAACTATATTTATTTATTTTTTTTTTCATGTTCTCCATGAAACGGTTATACACCAATATATCATGGAGAAGATTACAAATTAAAAGGTTTACACAGGCAGTTTTACTATTTTGTCACATGCGTTATAAGATAGTTACTGAATTGTCTGTAGGTGACATTGAAAATGTCGATGGCTAATGCAGAATCGTTAAGCAGTTGAGTCGCTCTGTGTATTGGCGCGTTCTGATAGGCAGAAGTCCTCGCTTTCGGAGCATATAAGAGTGCATGGGATCTCCCTCGAGTATAATTGTTAGGGACATAAAAGTTAACCTCTTTCAACATAGGCGGATTATGTATTGTACCAGAGATTAACTTAAAAAAGTGTTTGCCTAAAAATATTTTTCTGCGGGCTTCTAATGTATTGAAATCGAGCATTCCTATTAAGAACAAGGATGGATACAGGAATGGATAGTATGTATATTCCCTCATATACAGGTAACGCATAAACCTTTTTTGTACTTTTTCTATTTCTAAGATATGGTTTTGTTCAGAAGGGGCCCAAATAATGGAGCTGTATTCCAGGATACTGCGGACAAGTGCTTCATATGTTCTCCGTATTGCAATTCCATTAGTAAATGATCTCGCATTACGAAGAACAAATCCAAGCATTTTGTTGGCGCGGGAGACAATGTCATATATGTGGGATTTGAAAGAGAGATTTGCTTCGAAGATCACCCCAAGGTCACGAATCTCGTTTTTGCGTGTTAATATATTTTTATTAATGTGATAAGGGAATAGAAATGTATCTTTGGATCTTGTAAATGTAACTACACTGCATTTCTGGATGCTGAAGGGTAATTTATTTAATTCCGACCATTTGACAAGAGAATCAAGATCATTCTGCAGGAGAATGGAATCGATACAACTTTTGATAGCTCTGAAAAGTTTGATATCGTCAGCAAAGAGTAGATATTTTGAGCGGTTCATTAACCGCTGTCTTGACAAGACCATTGTCTTGCCTATATCATTAATGAATAAAAGAAAGAGGAAGGGTCCTAGATTCGATCCCTGGGGAATCCCGGAGTTAGTTTTGTATTCGTGAGAGAACTGGTGTCCGTAACTGACATACTGACGACGATTGTGTAAGTAGTTAGCTACGAAAGCGAGAAAATCCTGAGAGAATCCGATGTCACTCAATTTTATTAGTAAAATATCATGGTCGACTTTATCAAATGCTTTTTCGAAGTCTGTATAAATCACATCAACATGTAAAAAATTTTCAAACGATTTATTTATATAGGTGGTGAGATTCATAAGGTTTGTTGAGGGTGATAGAGTGGGGCGAAATCCATGCTGATTCTCGGTGATTGTATGTTTTGTTTGATTATATATTTGTGAGTAAATTATGGTTTCTAAAAGTTTTGCGGGTGCTGATAAGACAGCTACAGGTCTGTAATTATCGATTGCCGATTTTTTTCCTTTTTTTGTGTATAGGCGTGACTTTTGTTAGTTTCCACATTTCAGGGAAGGTATTATTACGAAGTGAAAGGTTAAAAATGTGCTTAAGAGGTTGAATTAAATGTTTTGAGTATCTTTTGAGTATGATGGGTGGTATAAAATCTGGACCGACAGAGTATTTAGGTTTTAGCTTGTGAAAAGCGGCAACAATATCATCATCGTTAATTTCGTGAATTTGAACAGGTAAGGCATTGTGTGACGAAGAAGCTATAGAGGAAATGTCAAGTTTGGGAATATTGTCGCTGAATACTGATTGAAAATAATCTGCGAAACCTTCTGCGATTTCAGAATATCCATTGTATTGATTTTCATCAAAGGTCATGTGATTAAGTTTGTCACAGCCGCGGCGTTTATCGTTCGTGTAAGACCAAAATCGAGTGGGGTCTGTTATAATACTATTCTTTGCTTCACGTGTGAAGTCAGTGTAGGACTTACAAATTAACTGCTTGATTAATTTTCGTGATGTTTTAAAGTTTGTTAAGGCATGTCCGGATTTAGTTTTTTTCCAAAGATGGTTAATTTTATTTTTCTCTCGTATGTGATGAATGATCTCTCCAGTAAACCATTTTGGATATTGTTCATCATCTCCGAGCATACGTGTGGATCTTTTCTTTAAGCATAAGTCAAAAATATTATTGACCTGCTTATAAAACATTTCAGCAGCTAGGTTTACATCGAGGCAGTCATAATGATTCCAGTTATGTTGTTCTAAGGCATTTCTAAGTGTATGATCTGAGTTTTCGTTGAAAATCCAACCCATGTTTATGTCCGGGGGCAATATGTGTGATTTTTCTTGGGTTTTTGTTATGTACTGAAGTGTGAATGATAGTGAAGGGTGATTAAGGCCTTCTTTGACAAGTGGAGAATCATGGCGACGGACAACAGCATTTTTGGAATGTATGTTGCTTAATACTAAGTCTAACATGCGTGCATTTATGTTATAAACAGTGTTTACTTGTGTCAAATCATAAAAAGAACAAAAATAATCGTAAAAATCACTCGGGTTCTTCCCTGACGAAAAGTTAAAATCACCGAAGATAATAATATTTTTAGATTGTAGTTTTGCACTTTCACTAATGATTTTCTCGTAAAATAATTTATATTGTTCCGATTTTGTATTTGGAGGAAAGTATACTACACATATATATATGATGACATTTCTGTGTGATACTTTTACCCACAAGTCTTCACCTTGGGTTTCCATGTATTCCAGTCTTTCAGCGTGTGAGTGGCTGTCAGCTCGGAGAGCCAGGAGTGTCCCTCCTCCGCGACTGCCTCTATCCTTCTTGTATACGTGGTATAGATTTCCGAATAGTTCGGCGGAATACGTGCCCGAAGTGAGCCACGTTTCAGTAAGAGCAACCAGAAGTGGTTTCTGACACATTACATTAGTCATAAAATCTGAGATTTTATTATTTAAACTTCTGACGTTTTGGTAGATTCCACTAATGTTGGTTTTCGTGCGTGTTGGTGTCCGCCATCTTGGTTTTGGGTCGTGTCCTCCGAAATGACCATTCGTTGAAGGCCACGTTTTCAGGCCAGATCATGGGGTCCAGGAAAAAATGGAAACTATTTTCCGGAATTCCTATTTTAAAAGAGGCATACCTCTCATGTCTCGTAACGAGTTTCTCTACCGTAAATTCTAGATCGGGCTTCTTCTTTTTTAGAAATGAGGTTATTTGATCAACCGTGGTGGCCTGGTGGAACATGAATGCATGTAAGTGCAGATTTTTTGGGATGTATGTACAATGCGATTACCAATTAACGTGATGCTGCGTTACAATGAACATTTTTTATTATTTATATATATATATGTATTCTAAGTAATTTACGAAAACATGTTTAACCCGAAGGTCACTTGAAATCAACACTGTTTATTGTTTATTAGTGAAATTAAAATACAGTTCGCAAGAAAATAACTTAATTTGGAACCCTTTTATTTGGAAAGGCTTATAATTAATTATGGTATTTAATTTTATAATATTTCTTTTGTGTTATCATTCATTTTCGAAACACACTATAAAACTTTAGCATCAATTAATTGTTCATTAAATATGTCTTTAAGATTTGTTTGTTTGAGAGGGTTAGGCATTAACTTGTTGGCATGAGATTGTCAAATTTCCAATAGAATCAATTTCACGATTTATTATTTATACACGAATTATGAGTACCTATTCTTACTTCTTGCGTTTCGACATACGCAAGTAAATACAATCAGTCTTACTTATAAAGATTTCCTAATACGCCGCTGCAGCGTTAGTATAGCCTTATGGTAAAGAGGGCCGTATACTACTAAATATCTACTTTAATAATATCCATGCAAGATTTTTTAGACTGCCACCATTTTGTTCAAAACCTCAAAAAAACGGTCATTTTCGAATTTTGCATTTTTTTCTTACTTCTCTTTTCTTCAAATGACATTTGTAACATCATTGACTGAGTCTGTTTTGAATTGCTTCGAAATCCGGCCAATTCGATTATGCGTTCCATATTTGATTCGATAAATTGATTTAAAATATTCCTCTGAATGCTGCAAACTGATATTACTGATTTTTTACCACTGTGCGACCGATCAATATTTGTCAAATCAGATTGTTAACAAAATCTTCGATCTCTGTCTCACTACAATCGTAATACCCTCCTATTGTTGGGGGTCGAGCGGTTTTAAAATCTGTCAACTACTAATACTGTCGTAATACGTCTGGTATGCGCTTGATTATGAATCAAGTTTTCTACTAACCCACTCCTATTATATTATCTACATATATTATATTATTATCTTTTATTATGACATGGATATCTTTAACTCGAGTCTACGGGACGAAAATCCATGAAGAAAATCGCGCTAAAACTACGTCACTCAACTACCTTCCCATCTACCCCCGTCCTTCGTCTCATTAACCTTAACCTATATTCCCCCCCTCAACATATCTAGTAATAAAATAACATCAGTTATATCGTCGCACTTATATAATTTAAATCAGAAGGTTCATATTGGCATAGATTCTAAGGACGGGTTGTTTCGGAGAACTTGAACAATTTTTCAAATTTCAAAGTTAATTTTCAAGTTCTGTGAAAGATATTTTTAAGTTCTGTTTTTATTTCAGTTCTGTCAAGCAACTAGTCTATAATGATATAATAACAGAATTTGAATAGGACTTTCACAGAACCCGTAAATGAACGTTGAAATTTGATGAATTGTTCAAATTCTCCGAAACAACCCGTCCTTAGTCTTAATATATGTAAGTTGTTTTAAGGTTTATGAATAAATTATGTAAAATATATTATCATTTAAGCATTGACTAATTACATTTTCATAATCCTTTTGATACCATGTTCTTCGACTTTCGTTTTAAAGAAGGGAAACATTTGTTTAAAGTACAATATTATCTTAGCAGAAAGTTTGTTCAAGTCTGTCCGAATAAAAACCCTACAATGATGACTTTTGTCGCTATTCAATTAAAGCGGGATTTAGGTCCAATTTAATTTTGATAAATGTTAACATTTTCAACTTCCATATTTGTTTAAATTGTCAAAAAATTCTAGCTAATCCGGTTCTTAAATCGATCGTTTGATTATTAAATTAATAATAAATAAAAACATAAAAATGGACGTCCGTGTTGTATTTAATCACCTTTCTCTACCCTTTATTATCGGCATTCACTCGCTTTCGAAATTAAAATCGACCCTTTTTAATGAAATTATTCATTGACGTGTCTGTCCCGTCCAGTCTTGGGACAACTGCAGCAAAGGGTGGTTCAGTAGGCGCTGCAATACCAGATAAGTTAGCTACCCCAACCAATGACGAATAAAATAGCCACTATAATCATTCCACACGCCAATTTGACGAAACTCCCATATATATATACGTTTAATTCCGGAAGCAGTGCTCGATTCGGGCGCAACCAATTTATTAGGGTAAAAATAAAGGGGTGAATAATTTAAATCGCTGTCCCGTTGCCAGTGTGGTCAGTGCCGGTCAGTGAGGAAATTTTTGGCGGCCTAAAAATAAATATATTCGTGACGTTTCGCCAGATCGATGGCTGGCGACACGGTCAAATCGCGGCCAGTTTTGTTTTCAACGGCGATTCGAACCAGACCATGAATTTAGAAAAGATAAATTAATGAGATTTCTTAAATTCAATGCCCGAGGGTAGAGGGTAGAGGGTAGAGCCCAAGGGGTGAAGCGTGATGCTCCGTGATTAACAAGATAATAATGATTGAATTTTTAAAATCGTGACTCTTTTCCTTCGTTTATTTCAAAAGGGTTTATTTTCTTTGGATTTTTTACGTTTTACGCGTTTGTACAGCAGATGATAATTACGAAAGTATAAGCGCTCATGTTTCGAAAAAAAAAATTGACAGAAAAAATATATCTTTCAATCTAGATACTGTTTATATATTTTTTTTATAATTATGAAATAATTTCAATTTTAAATAAAGTCTATTAGAAATCACATATAAATTTATTAGAAGACCTTTCTATAGTAATTTGACTGTTATTTGAAAAAGAGCAACATTAAAAGCTAATGTTAAACCAAATTTGAAATTTAAAGTGATTTAAAGTGATTTTTTGTTGCTTTCTCGGAATTATTCTGCCGTAAAGTTTTTTTAGGGCTAGTGAAAGTATTTTTAGTCAAATTATAACTCGTGGTACCTGTGACCTACAAAAATCGTATGTCTATAACCAATTATTTATTTAATTATATATATAATACGCCCACTTGGGCTTTTACAATTATGTACTTTATAATTCAGTGGAACAGTAATCAAGATTAAAATTTTATTTTAAAATTATACAGAACCCACGCAGATGAAAAGTATTATGCTAACCTTAATTTTGATAATTAATGAGGTGGGTTATTATAGCCTTCTTGTAACTGTATTCCGTGCAGTTGAACACAATTTCTGTGAAAGTGTTGCCAACTACAACTCCACGCAAACTAGTTACTAGCGAGTATCTATATGACGAAGTCCTGATTTTATTATTGTAATTTAAAAGAAATTTCGATCTGATAGTTATAGTTGGTATGTTGAAGGTGTTCATTCTATAATTTCATTGATAATTTTAAAAATATAAGTCGATTCGTAAACAAGTCGTCTGTCTGAGAGTTTTAATCATTTTAATAATTTCATATTATGATTATAATTATAACTTATAAATGTATGTTCACGCTAAAATTGAATATACACCAAAACTAGAGTTATTGTGGTGAATTTCACAGAATTCCGGAATGCGTAAATTGGATTTACTGATATTTAATTAATATTACATAATACTCTATTTATGGCATTTTCCAGAGTGGTATACACTCCACCACTATAAATATTGCTTGAAATGGCTTCAACTGTTTTAGGTGACAAGATGTGAATTGCAAAGTTCAACATACTCTTATGTAACATACCACCTAGTCAAACTAACTCCGAAGAATTATTATTTTTTTGGTAAACTAATGTTTAAGACAAGATTTTTTATGCATAGCACAAAGGGTAACAATTATTTTTATAATCAATAATTATTAGCCTGAAACACTCATCCACATTGAAAAATCTCCTGATAAAAGATACACGACGCCAAAAAATCTTGTCTTAAACATTAGTTTACCAAAAAAATAATAATTAATATTTGACAAGTTCTAGTATCTTCACCAAAAATGTAAACAATTTGTCTCGACGCCATCTAGTGAGAGAGTTAGCACTTACAATGCCTTTCTCATATATAATAAAGTTGGTTGTTTCAGGTGAAAAAAATGTAACAAGCAGTAATTATTTAATGAAACACTAGTATATATTGAATTATTTCGCGGATAAGAGATAAGCCGCCATAGCTCAGTGGTCAGAGCTATCTATTTTATTTATTTATTTATTTATTCGAGACACAAACAGGATATTTATAAAAACATTAATTATGGATTACAAAATAAAGAAAATACAATTATAAATATCCCTAGACTAATGTGTCTGCAGCAATCACATTTGCACATTCACATAAGCAAACATGTAAAATAATGACAGTATTTATATACAAAACTTAAAATTTAATTACAAAGATTGAAACACATAATAAGGAGAAAAATTTAAAGAGTACATATTAAAAAAAATTCTAAACCACTAAACAATTTTTTTTATTTATTTATTTTTCTTTTTATTTTATTATTATTTTTTTTATCTAAGTACAGAAATCGTGGAGATATTTCTTGAAACAAGTTATAGTATTATCGTATACTGTCGACCGGAAATCGAAAGGACACGGCTTCATGTCCCGTTGGCGTCATGTATCTTTTATCAGGAGATTTTTCAATGTGGATGAGTGTTTCAGGCTAATAATTATTGCTTATAAAAATAATTAACTCCGAAGAGTTGGGAGTAGATGGGATACTATAAAAAATAATTTTAAAAAATAACAAAACAAATTAGTGGAATAACTTTTAACACTGAACTATACTGAGACCTTATTATTTTACATATATTTTTAACAGTGTCTTATTTAAATTTTAGATATACCAATATTATCCTCAATTTATTTATCCTATTTTGCTTCAACTGAAATAAAAAGTGACGGAAAATACCAGTCGCAGTACTCAGTGGTATAGTGTTGTCACGGTAAGACCTAGATTCTGGGCTCAATCTCCAGTTGCGACCGTACATTTTTTGTTTGTGTCTTTTCTGTTTCACGATAATTAGTCATTCTTCACGATTCTTTATTAATTAATTTAGTTATTTATTTGGGTTTTTACAGATGTTCTTACTCACGCGAGGACAATCCAGTTATTAAAACTCGGTTAATAGACAATATGTACTTACAATTACAAAAATACTCAGATATAAGATGCATTAATTAGCATTTATCTAAATAAATATAAAAAAATAATAAAAACAAATTTAATTTTTAAAAAATACATAAAAGCTCACTCAAATGACAAATAGTACAAATAGAGGCAAGAGACAAAAGAGACACAAATAGAGTCGCAAGAGGCACAAATATAGATACAAGTAATCCATAAAAAAAATTACCTCAACATATTTTTTAGCAACAGCAGAACTGTTTTTTTGAAATCCGTATAAAATTATCGACGATAATCTCAATTGGCACACTCTATATTAGGTACCATATAGTGGACATTTTTAGTTCAATTGGCTACAATAGGAGATATTCATTTAAAATGTGTTTAGGTGAAACATGTTATGGCGTCTTAAATAAACAATGATAATTGGTAACATTTATTTCAACATTGCTAAGACATGTGGATCCGGCCTGCCTCGTAGTCCCGAAGACCCGAACAAACCATACTCCATGAACCTGGGCACTAACGCTAAGACACCAAACGTAGTAGCAAGATGGCCATGACTTATTTTGTGTAAAAATATTAGTTCAGTCAAATATAATACATAAGAGTAATTACAAACATAAATTAATTCTACACACAAACACAAAATATTTCAAAATTAAAGAAAAAATACTAATTAGATGTATTACCAGATGGGTAATTTGACAGTATATTGTAACAATATTTGAACCATAACTAATCATTAATCATTATTCAGAAGAAGAAACAAAGTAGATAATAAAGACAGATAGGGTGACATTCAGTTTTTAGCAAATGGGACTTATATAAAATCTTATTATTTTAGAAAGGACAAGGATGAAAAAATATTAAGACAATCGTCTGTGAATATAAAAATCTTAATTAACTTTTCAAATTTAACTAAGGAATTGGTAGACTTAATATGATTTGGAAGAAAATTAAACATAAGTGGTGCCTGATATAAATAGTTTCTTTGACCAAAAGAAGTTTTAGTATGTACCGCCACAAAGTTCAATGTAGAGCTAATTCTAGTTGTCCGTGTTTATTGTGTTCTTTTAGCAGATTTAATATTGATAAAAAATCGACAAAGTATTTGAGTGATATAAAGCTGTTTTATACACATAACATTACATTCCTTATAAAGTAGGTGGGATGGATAACAGAATTTTTTTTTTTACATCACTTTAAGGATCAATTTTTGAGTAATATTTAGTGGTTCAACATTGGATTTTAGACATGATCCCCAGCATACTATGTTATAAGAAAGTCGAGATTGGAATAAGGCAAAATAGACAGATAAATAGTCTTATTTTTGTAACGAATAGATATAATGATATTCTCACCGAGATCTCCCGTGCCAAGGATTTCATTTACATATTATTAAAATCTATTAGTACGGATAATATAAAGTAATAATAAAATTAATGTATTAAATAGTGTTTTTTCTTCAGTTGGGGGTTTCAGTTTCAGTCCGTATTTGGTGTCAGTATATTATCTATTTCTGACCTCCCTATGTTTTGAATCTAACTTTTTAGTTGAGATTTAAATGTTAAAATATTGCTGTCAGTTTTGAATGAGAGTGGGATTTTATTGTGTTTAGTCATATAATGGGAAGCTTTTTTGCCCAAATGTTGTATTAGTAGTTGCTTGTTGGATATGTTTTTGACCCTGAGATCTAGAGTTTTTGATATGTGTGTTAGTTGTTATTTCTTGTGTTTTATATTTATGAATGTAAAGATGTATTGTTTTAGAATAGATTTGAAAGTGTTTTGTATTTATGAATGTAAATATGTATTGTTTTATAATAGAGTTGAAAGTGTTTTATATTTATGAATGTAAAGATGTATTGTTTTAGAATAGAGTTGAAAGTGACAAGATGTTCAGATTGTTCAAGATTTCGTCAGTGCTAGTTCTTACAGGAACTCATATGTTTAGTCCATTTTAAATATTTGATCAATTTTTACACCTAGATAAGTTACATAGTCAACGTTTTCCGATGAGGGGGAATTATAACAATGTCCAATTAAATGATGGGAGTAATGAATTTTTACGTTCAGGTTTCCTTCTGATTTTTGGAAATGATGAATTTGGTTTTATCAACGTTAGATGTAACTGAGTGGTATTCTAGCCATTTTTTAATTCTTTTTAGTGTGTCTTCTATTTCTTAAATGTTTCTGCCCAATTATTCCCATTTATTAGAATAACCGTATCATCCGCAAAACTAGTGGTTTCGCCTCCACATTATAAGTGGCAAAGGTCATTAATGTAATTTAAGAAGAGCGTTAAAATAATTAATTAATTCATTTGTATTAATAATTTTTATTTACGTTATTTTAGCGTTGGATGTTTCTAGAGATTTTCTGAAACCAAATTGTTTCTGTGATAATAGTTTGTTTGATTCTAGGTAATTGATGAGAATGATTTTTGATCAGTGCTTATATAATTATTCATATCTTCATGATTACTTATTTAAAATTTAATGTGATAGTCCCAATTTCGAAATGTGATGGAAATCTGTTTTCCGAAATGGAATTGTTTATTATGGAGAGTATCGGTTCGATAAGTTGGCCTAGTAAGTATTTTATTGTTTTCATTGTGATTCCATTACTACCAGATGAAGATTTTGGTTTGAATTTAGATAAAATTAGTGTTGGTTTGTGTTTAGTGGTTGGTTTTAGTGCAAATTTCCCTTGAGAATTGGAGTGTTTGTTTATGTACGTGTTAAAGTTTTGGAGTACGGTTATTTTGTTCGCTAAATTCGAGCCTATGTTTACAAAAAAATTGTTTGTATAGTTTGCTAGTTGATGTATATTTTTGTTGAGTGGAAGTATACCGTTATCGGGGTCGATTTCTTCCAACGGGTTTGTTTTGATTGGTTAGTAAGTGTTGGTGATTTCTTTAACTATTTGCCAGATAAGTTTTGGGTTATTATTGGATTCATCTATTAAGTTCTGCGGTAATTTTGTTTAGCCGATTTATTAAGATTTGAGCAGATATTTCGATAGTGTTATCCAAGATTTTTTATTATTGTATTGTGTGGATATATGTAAGCTTTTATTGAAGTGTGGTTTTGATTTTTAATTGAAAGTTTTCAGTAAATATTTTTCAAGCAACATCTAGGTCTTCAGTTTTATATAATGATTCCCAGATGTCAGTTTGTAGTGATTTTTTTAGTTTTTCATAGTCTATAATATATTTATTCCAGAATTGATTCTGAGTGGATGGACGGTTGTTCCTTAAATGAATTATAAAAATTAAAGTAAAATGATCAGTTATGGTGGATTGATGTACGATTGTGGAGTATTTTTTGTTCGTTATTGTCACAATGTGGTCTATCAATACAAGTTTTCGTGGGAGATGAATTATTCATTTTTTGTTCTATTTTTGTTGGTTCACTTATTGCAGCAGGCATCGCATGGGAGAGGGGTAGTATTTGCATTCTTATTTTAAGTGTATTCAAGTATTCAGGACTGATCTAAGATATTCATGTACACCACATGAAAAAATAAAGTCTTAGCATTTTTTCAATTGATTCTACAATGTTTTCATATTTGCAGTAATGTGGATTCCAAACAGTGCTTCCACATTAAGATTTATTTCAAATTAAGTCATTGTAAAGAGTTAGAATTGATTCAGTTGCGAAAGGTTTACATATTCTGTGAAAATATCCAATCATTTGTGGTGATTTGCGCTTAGTGTCGTTAATGTGTACCTACATCAAATATGAATTTATAATCAAGAGTGATTCCTAGATCTTTTATAGAAAACACCTTTTTAAGTGAACCGTTTTTATTTCGAGTGAGGTTAAAAGCTTAACATGTTTCAATATTTAAATTCATATCATAGACAGTACACTAGTTATTAAGTGTGTTGAAGTCATTTGATGATAGGAAACAGACGTAATTTTTGGCCAAAATTGGTGGTACACCAGAAGGTCAATTGGTCTATATTTTTTTATTAAAAATTGGTCACCTTATTTGAATATTGATACCAGATGTGCTTCTTCCCACAAGTCAGGAAAAGTTCACGTGGTTACAGATTCATTTAAAATAATGAAAAGCAATAGACGTATAGAATCAGCACAGCAACTGACAAAGAAAGGAGAAATTTTATCAGGTCCAGCACCTATACTGGAATATATTTTACTAAAAAAAAAGTTTATTTCATCTCCACATCCGCATAATTATGTATTTTACCAGATTTCGGCTATGTTCAGTAATGTTTGACATTGAATCATTCGTATGTGTTTCCGACTTGGTATAATTAGATGAAAAATATTCAGAGAATAAGTTTGATATTTGTTCTCCATCATTTGCGCAAATACCATGCAAGAATAATAAAAATACGAATCATTTTTCGTAATAATTTTTAGTATGGCCGGAAAATCTTTATGTTTTCTTGCAGACCAATTTCAAAATAGCAGATGTGTTCACATTTTAACTTTAAAAAGAGCTTCCTTGCTAAATAGATCATGTCGATATTAAGCATAGTTTCCCTTCCTGAAGTTATATTTTCAATATTTTTTTTATTATTTCATATCAAAAAAATCAAATATATATATTATTTTTCCTTCATTTCCAATAAAGGGTGATATTAATCTAATTTGGTTAAGCCTGTTACTATATTCGTATGTATATCTATGTTAACTTTATCAGATAAAACAAGGTATAGTAAATTTTCATTTCTATTTAGTACATACTTGAATTGAAACAAATTATAAACTGAAGGGGAAAGAACATTATTTTTAAATGATGTGTCAGGTAACCATTTGATTTCGGGAAAATTGAAATCACCAATAATAATAAACTGCGAATTCAAAATTGAATTCTTTAAATTCAGATCCTGTAATGTTGCAATCTAATTTTCAATTTTACAATGAGAGAAATATAGAGCACAAAAATAAAAATGAACGAGTTGTAATGAGAATTGGTCTTGATCACAAACCACAAATCTTCTTTGTCACTCTCCCACTCGGTTTTTCTTGACACAATAAGTTTTTTAGAAACTGCTGGTGGTTAGAACTTCGTCACCTGCTTTAGACATTATTTGGTGGACTCATAATCTATTTTAAATATTAGATATCTGTCATTAAACACATTATGATATAATTATTAAAATGTCATTGCGTGAACTTGTGTCCTTTGTAGGAATACCTCTCACATTTTGGTAATTTATATTTAATGCATCAAGAGTAAATACCTCACCATCTTTTACAGTATGATTAGATTTATTAATATTACTATATTCATCTTCAATGATTAAATAATAATAAAACTTGTCTGCGTTATTTCACACAACAACAAAGCTGGACGTATTTTCACCGAACGGTAGAATATCTGATCGAGCTTCCGCTGAGAATCTACTATCAATCTTGGCATACTGTTGCTTTCCCATATTCATTTTGGGCTTGTCTAAGGCAGTTATAGGTAAGATCTATAACCACCCCAAGAGGCGGCAGCTACCTAGTCATCTTCCCCTTCTCCCTCTCCCGGCCAGTGTTAAATGATTGATCGAGGGCGGCAACAGGCTACCGCAAATCCACCTTCTCACCAGTTCCCAGTTCCCCTGAGATCAGGTCTGGAGAGGCCTACAACTCCATCATAAAGGAGATACGTCTCTATCAAATTATATTGTGATAGTTCCGAACTATATCTACGACGCCGACGGCATAAGACAAGTTGTTTAATCATGCCACGTTGAAATACATTATTTAAAGATATTTATTTTATATTTCAATCAACCTATGCAAACGCAAATAATTTGATTTTTATTTTGTGGATTACAAATATACAATTATGTAAAACTGAATTATAGATGCAAAAGTAAAGGTATGTTAAAATAAAACAACTAACTGACAGTACCTACTAATAACTTACGGGGTGCTAGGACGTACCTACCTACAAACTTACTCCTGGCATTATTTGGTTGCTTTCATTATAAATCGTAATTTTTCGTCAAAGCCGTAAGGAAAGCATCATCCACTCTGTATTAATAATGACTGAATAAATTATTCGTACAAATTCACCGCGATCAGGGGAGGTTTCTTGCCTTCAGCGCGTATTTTACTACATGGTAATAAAACGATGTCGGCAGTAAATAATTTATAATGGCAGGAAAAACGGCGCAATCAGCGCGCACTTAGACCGGAGTCATCAAACTAAATCGTGCAATAAAAAGAGTTACATTAAGAAATCAAATTGCCACCATACTGATAGTAAAACCCTTTTACAATAAATAAATAGCACCTGTCTTCCCCTCTTTAGCGACTGCCTGTGTAGAGTTTTAAGCCATTAAATGTATTTTCAGTGTTAGCGGCTATGTACGAATGCTGAATTACCGGGGGATCCAAGTTGGTTTTGCTATTCACTGCTCACAAAAAAATCACATTGTACGGTTATTACCCACCTATCGTAACAAATCTAACTTTTGTTATTATATTGTTTTTTATCGAATGAATAGAAAAAAATCAAACAAGTTACTGGAAACCTAAGATTTTTGGAACATTGGTAAACTTTTTTTTTTATTATTTTCATTTTTTCCTAGATCAATCCCGAAGAGTTACAAAACTCACTGTAGGGTGAGAGGAACTTACAATACACAGGTGGAAGTTGATTGGTTCATTCTTACATTGGTATTTTGATATCAAAATTATAACTTTCAGACACGAAACAGTCCAAAAATAGAAAATAATCATAATTATTAATCGGTCGGTGGCCGAGTTGACATCGCGTTTGAGTCCCACCAAGGCGTATCGTGTTCAATTCCTCGGCTGGCTAAGTCCTCCATCACAACACAAGCAACATTTTCAGCTTAGTGTGGTGGTAGTAGGAGATTTTCAAATATTGTCAGGTAATTCGTAACCCGGCAATGTTTGTCTTACTTTAAAAAAAAAATAATAATAAGTTTCACATACAAAACAGTACAAAAATAGAAAAAGGGAAGTTAAGTAGAACAAACAAGAAGAAACAAAAAAAATAACAGACAGGGATATACACATAACCACAAAGCCAAGGTAGGAGTGTACAAGAAGGTAGTTACCCAGTAATAAATTGGTAAAAATAGATTATGCTCGATTAAAAATACAGGAAAAGAGTGAAAAAAACAAGACAAAATACATCACGACAAGAATTACATATTTTCGTTTTTATATGTTTTTATAAAATATTCTTTTAAAGCCTTACTTTGAATTTTTTGTATATATATGCTGGCTGTTTTATACATATCTGGAAGAGATTTATAGAGTGTGTAGGCAATATAGTAAAAAAAATCCTATATTTCGTAGTGAGTGTTGGATGTATGTGGATTTTATTCTTAATTGTAATGTGAATGTCACTGACCTTTACAAAACGCACGCCTAACCTATTGGCAAATTACATTTTACGGAACATATTTTACTTTCAAAACGTCACACTTCTTAAGTCGGTTCCTCATAGCTGAGGATGGTGATCCCTAATTCGATTTCCATGGTGGACTTTTCACTACACTCCTCGCGGTTCTGCTGCGTGCAGAGCCAAGGAAACCTACGTACCGGACGTCAGTGATACTCGTTCACTCCAGCGTATTGTCTGCAACGCCTTTCCCGGTAAGACAATAGGACCTGGGTTCGTTTTCTAGTTGTTACTGTTTCATGTTTCATTTAGATTTATTAGAACTATCTTCTTCTTCAATTATATATTACATTTGTGAGTATGACCTTCAAAATAAGTTTAAACGAAAAAAATACAGTGTGTGGAAAGCCTACGCACGACGGAAGTGAAACTTTTAGTATTCTTCTCTCTCTCTTTTCATTTCATTCTCTCTTTTTTTCTGTCTATTGACATATTTATAAGTAGAATGTGATAAAAAAAATTAAAAGTTATAATAATATGGGATTCGAACCCGGGTCCTGCATAACGAGTGTCGAACGCTCTGCCTCTAGACCGCGGTTATTACGTATTCGACCAAAATATCATATAGTCAAAAAATCTAAAAGTCTTTATCACTTTTAAAAAAAGCATTTTATCACTTTAAAAAAAATTATTATTAAAAAAATCACAAAAAGAAAAAAAAATAGTTCAAGCGGGGATCGAACCTCGGTTCTTCACGACGAGAGTCGCGCGAGTTTGGAGAGTGACCTAAAAAAGGTATATAATATTGGCTAGGCTCCTATAGCGAAATGATCACGGTTTTTGATGACGGTCATGAGTTGGTTTTACTCCTGTCCTCGAAATTGCATAACGCGCGTAAAGAAGTTTCACTTCAAAAATTGTTCAAAAATAAATTAAGATCGCTTCTCTTTTCAAGAATGCTTTGCCATTCAAGGGATTTGTGCCAGATTTTTCAAAACTTAGGTCGCTTAGTATTCACTATTTATTTTCCTCGTAAAGCAGGCCCTTGTAACATAGATATGTGCAGTGCACGGCACCGTGGCCATACTATGATTAGTTATGAAAACAGGTACAGCAATGCACACATTATGTATAGTAAACGGTGTAGGTACAATGTACGGGTATAGTATTCCCAGGCAGAGCACGTATGCACGCCATCGTGGATCATTCAAAAGGAACGGAGTCCAAACTTGCTTTACACTAAAATACGATGACATTAATTTGAATTCGAAGTTTTTCAAATCTAGAAAAATGTCATCCCTGACAGGAACTTATATAAACATCTTTATAAGGATAATATTATATTATTATTTATACGATAAAATTATTGACATATCTTTAATGTCAAATATTTCTCTCATCCTGAGCAAATTTTACTGCCCTTGTGAATGTTTTATGAAATAAAGAAGTAAACATTTTTCATGCTTGTTAGAACGGGATTTCTTTATATGAGTACCATACAATAGTCCCAACTGCTCCCAACCATCTGGAACCAGTGAAACTATGGCATCCCCAATTGGGGTATGTTGTGAGGCTGAATTTTGTGGGGAGGGGCTACTGTTACCTGGTACCTAGCTTTTCAGATATGTCACAAAATATGGTTAAAACCATTTCAAGCAACGTTTCAATTCTTAATGTTCATATTCTTATATGATCAAACTTTCAGGTCTCTGGCGTATTGACAGTTATATTTCTTAAAAATGTTGTCAGAAAGTCTCAGAATTTTTGTGTATTTCCGCTTCTAAATAAAATTCAAATAAATGAGCTAATTCTGAACGTATCTGAAAACTAAGAACTGGTTTTTAAAGTTGCTGAAATATGCTTTCAAATTTTATTATTAAAAATATACATAAATTTTTTTGAAATAATATTAAACCTTTAGTTTTAGAGAGGTGTTTATTTTAAATATTGTGTGGTTAACTTTTATATTTGAAAATAAAGGTTGGTATTTTTTTCTGTCTAATGCCGTTTAATTCATATTTCTAAGTATGACGTTAAGGGAGAAACAACAATTTCTATTAGATCATAGGAGCTGTTCCGAAAAGCAAACGAATTGACTCTACGGTTAATTGTTGTTCTCATAATCTAACAAATTAGCCTGAGCAGTTAAAGACATTCGACATTCTAGTGTGTTCTGTCCTTTTCTTTTTTTATACAAGATGTGTGAGAAGGAAGATTTTTAAGTACGGCTTTTAGGATAATCGTCACTGAAGTGCATACGATCTCTGCCCGGGACTAGTATACCAATGTATAGTTCCGGGCCACCCTTCCAACGTGAGAGACAACGTACAATGCGCTCACTATGAAATTGATATGTTTGCAGTCCGCTTTTTCATTATTTTTTTTTCACAATCCCCAGCCATCTAATATCGAGTTTGCAGGATCGTTTGATACGCCGATACTGTTGATTCTAGCCATATAATATACGAGCTGGCATATAAACAGAGTACAAACGTTAGGGTGGGCCTTCAATGTGCGGAGGACTTTTTTTTGGAAATATTGTTTTATTAGGAATCTCAAAGAAGAGTATGCCTAATGATATTTTAGCCTCATTATTTATTTTTTCAGATTGAGTACTGCCTTTAACACTATAGCATGGCTTAAATTCGGTATAATTTCAAGTAATTATTCATTCTTACAATTTATGAATTAACCTAAGAGTTAATATATAACTATATAACTAAGGTGCGCCAAGAAATTATCCTTGGAATTCTGACACTTGTGAATCCACTGTGGATTCGCAAGCAGTTCATCGCACTTCCCGGGGTCTTTTTGTATTTTGTAACATAATGGCACCCATAAATATTTTTTATCTGGCAAGGTACTTAAGTAATATAATATTATCTTAAAATTTCAATTCGTCACACGGCAAAATATTTCCGATTTTCAAAAAATACCGCATTTATTTATAAAAAAGGTTCAAATAATTTATTTTTTTATTGTAAAGATCACTTTTATAGAAAACCTAATAACACTCAAGAATTTTTTTAATTTTTTTATAAATTTAATTTAGATTAAATTTGATAATATTATTATTAAGTTCTGCAAGTGTTTTAGTTTTTTATTATTGTGACAGCTGTTTCGGCTTACAAGGCCATTTTCAAACTGTGTAACAATAATAAAAAACTAAAACACTTGCAGAACTTAATAATAATATTATCAAATTTAATCTAAATTAAATTTATAAAAAAATTAAATGGAGTTCTACGAATTAAACACAAAAACAATAAATACACTCAAGAATATTTTCAATATTTCATATTTTCTTATTTTTTTATTGAAAAAGAAAGGCAAACATTCCCGGGTTACAAATAACCTGACAATATTAGAATATCTCCTACTACCACCACAGTATGCTGGAAATGATGTTGCTTGTGTTGTGATAGAGGACTTAGCCAGCCCAGGAATTGAATACTCTGGGAGACTATTTTGCCTCTATCTAGTACAGCTCCAAAAGTAGTACGTAATGTAGAAACAAAAAATTCTTCATTCATATTATGGTTTTGAGCATTTTTTTAATATTACTTTCGACTACCAAACTAGGAATACTCCCGCATTATGGCAGTCAATGTTTGGTGTATATTATAATAAATGTAGGTCGTTAGAGGTATAAAGATTTTTTTTATTTATTCAATAATAATAATACATGGTAGTTAATAATACAGGTTATGTTAAAAAAAGCTGCCACAAGGTTGCTCGTCTGCCGGTTCTACCTTAACATTTTGTCTTAATTAATAAGAATGAGGAGCAGAAATTGTACATATTTCATTTATAGACTTGTTAAATATATATATATATATATATATTTTTTTTTATTTCAACACAGAGGAATTACAATCGCCGGAGTAATAGTTACGGATTAATGTTTTATACTTATAAGAGTTATATTCAAATTTGGAAAAGAAGTCACAATGAGCACATGACCAGATATAACAGTAAAAGTGAGATGTCATCTAAATAAGTTAGAATAGGGAAAGAATTGCGTTTAGGTAAATAATTGTTCTGTAAAAGAAAAATCATGTATTTTAAACATTTTCAGTCTTAGAATGCCCAATTTTATTTGTCCCTGACGTATCCAAATTGTAAAAAAAGCTCTGACGACCCACCCTAATAAACAGAGCATGAATATCAATACAAACTAGTCCGAATCGTATTGTTTCACAAATAGGATTTGTTACGGAAAAGGGCTGCGACGGAGTTATGGAAAAATGTATCGAAAATACGGACCCGAGAATTTTGCGAGCGCATTTTTGGACTAGCAGATTTTTACCGTCATTTTTGATGGATTATTTGGGAATTATGTTCTTTGTATGGTGGGAAGTATTTCATTTTTAACGTGTATTTATTTGTTGTTCCGTGAATATTTATAAAACTGTCGACTCTAATAGTTGTCACATATCAAACAAATTTCAAGGTAAAGTTAAGAACGGATGTTCCTCGTTTATTAAGCATTTATCGTCGAGTACAAAATATATACGTCACTAAAAACCATTTTTTTTCTCAGGATTTAAAAGCTATTTTCCATGTGCTGTGAAAGTCTTCATTGAAATGGCTTTAGCCGTATTTGGTGACCAGATTTAAATAGCCAGGTACTCTCCCACCTTCCTCTCCCTCCCATATGGGGATGCCATAGTCGCATTAGCTATAGACGGTTGAAAGCATTTGTTGGCGAACAAAAAATAAATTTTCTTATTTTATTACTTTATGTGAAATGTGAATTCATACGTATTACTTTTTAGGAAATTTTACAATTAGAACTCGCAAGTTAAGTGACACATTTCTCCATTAACGCATAATTATTATTTTTTTTATTTTTGGAATAACCTAATGAGTTAAACCTCAAATTGTAATATTTAATTATTGAAGACAATATAAACGACTCCTAAGAGAAATTTTTGAAACAGAAAAATTTGAAAAAGGTACGTTCAAATCTAGGACTGAAGACGCTTACTCGGCAAGGCAAGGGTTTCGCTTAGGATGTGCTAATATTTTCTTCAATAATTAATAATTTTATTTACTACCTCTAAACAAAATATTTCCTTCACACAGCAAGGTGCATTATAAATGGCTCGCCAGCCAATCGGTTTTAAGTTTCTGAGTCTTATCGGCTTCTTTTATGGAATGTGGAAAGAAAAATTCTAACTTCTGCACTCGGTACAATGGGGAGTCTGTGTAGCGTTTATTTATTACTCTCAGTAGTTCCCGGCAATCCCGGCTCCTTCGGGCAGCATGGCGAGGGGATGGAGGCAATCGATAAGGAGCCAGATTACATTGAAACAATAGCTGTTTCAATCAGGTATTTCATAGCGAGCAATTTTATCGGGATTTATAACCATCATTTTAAACTTTACTGTAAATTAAACAGTACGTACTGTGGTAATAAGTCAAGTATTTCACTATTCTGATCTTACGCGCCGCGTAATATTTACATCGAGTTCATAAGTAAGTAAGTCAAAAAAAGATTTAGGTATCACAGCGCTGCATTGTTTGAAGAGTTTATTTACTATTTCTGGATGGATAATTGTACAGATAATTGTACAGGAAATTAATTTTAAAAACCCGTAAACAACGCCAAATCTACTCATCGATTGAAAACTCTTACAATACCAGACAATCACGGAGAAATCCAACTGTATCACTCACAATCAAAACAATCATCACTCAAAGACACTCGTCATTCTTAGGGCCAAAATTATACTTCATACCTGATGCTTGGAAAAATGAAAACATAGGTTTTCTTCGTAAATTAACCCCTAATATGCTTTTTTTGTTGTTTGTTTTTGGGGTGTTATGCCGTGTTGCGCTAACTCCTTCTTTAGCCGACGTTTCGGACATCGTTGCAGTGTCCATCATCAGGGCAGATCCGGTAGATCCGTAGATCACACATCTTCGGATCTACCGGATCTGCCCTGATGATGGACACTGCAACGATGTCCGAAACGTCGGCTAAAGAAGGAGTTAACGCAACACGGCATAACACCCCAAAACAAACAACAAAAATGCTTTTGGCCGTGAAAATCTAAAAACTTACCCTACTATGCTTCATCAATCAGGGAGAAAGGAGACTGATCTCTTACTTTTCAAAAAATAAAATCAAACAAAGAAAACAAACAAAAAGTGTGCTAAACAAACATTATGTCCTAAACTGTTATTTTATTTTACAACTTCTCTTCTCTCTCCTTTTTTGATATTTTATATATTATTAAAAAAATATAAAATAATTTACTTTAACCCTAAACAGGAAGCTCTGAGGAATGTTATTTCCTTTTGTGACTGTCATCTTTTGGGATGCTCTGTGGAGAGTCTTTTTTTTTGAAAGCAAGGAGAGGAAGTTCTGGGAAGGTAAAAGGTTTGAGAGTTGGTTGGAAACTTTGAAATACCTCCCAAATTGCTCCATGGCGACCATGGCTCACGATGGAAGTGACGTTACTAAATCTTGGATCATATTTCATTTCTCACTAAGACATACTGACTACAGAATTATTTATAAGTTTCAAAATTTGAAGACGCCGCAGTCGTATGAATAGCTTAGTGAACTCAGAGGGTAATAATTGTCTTATTCTCTTTTCACCGCAAGATGTGCTTAGTTAAAAGGTCCATGAAATGTTATTACCTGGGTTTAAGCTCATTATTATTGTAAGTAGTTTATGTCGTAAGAACTCAGTTTTGACTGCTTCAGCACATATTTTTTGATTCATAGTCAATATAATCAACCAACATCATGATTGGTTTCTAAGAAGTTTGTATTTGTCAGGAAAAATCAGGGCCGGTCCTGTGCAGGTGCAATTGGACTAGTTCGCTCCGGGCGCCGACTTGCTACGGAGCCAAGGAACGAATGTGTATCTGTCAGGAAGATGGGCCGGTCCTATGCGGGCGCTATTGGACCAGTCCGCTCCGGGCGCCGACTTGCTACGGAGCCAAGGAACCAAGGCGCTGATAATACCTAACACCTATTAAAGTGCTCTTGAGGTTTTTATTAGCACCAGGCGCTGTTTTTCTCAGGCCCTGAAGATTTTTTCCAGATTATTTATCTTGAAGCCTTAATTAGAAATTTCAAAATTTTCTATGTTACTAAAACACCCACACAATTAGACCAAAATTGTGACTCAACAAAATTGAACAAACATCATAAAATAATACGGGTGTGATGAAAGTTCTGAGTTGTCAACTACCCACACAGTTGAAACATTTAGCCACCCATTGTACATCAAGATGTATTATTTAATAATTGTAAAAAGCATTCACTTTGTGGCTCATCATAATTTATAATAAAAACACATAAATTTGTTTTTGACCACGATAGTTTTATTTTCACTCTACCGGTTTCGGAAGATCCCTTCCTTCGTCAGGAGAATATTTAAAACTAATCTACTACACAAAATATTGACACATAAATACAAAAATGTTAAGTGTTTGAGGGAGATGTCGACAAAGTGGAAGGGGTAATTACGGGAATTCCAGGAAGAACAGAGCGGTTAACTGGAAATATGTCAAGAATAGGACTATAAGACAGATTAATTTGGTTATTTATTATACTGGAGTTATTATTGATGAGCAGCATGATCAGCACTTGAAATCAGAAAATCCATCAATAATAACTCCAGTATAATAAATAACCAAATTAATCTGTCTTATAGTCCTATTCTTGACATATTTCCAGTTAACCGCTCTGTTCTTCCTGGAATTCCCGTAATTACCCCTTCCACTTTGTCGACATCTCCCTCAAACACTTAACATTTTTGTATTTATGTGTCAATATTTTGTGTAGTAGATTAGTTTTAAATATTCTCCTGACGAAGGAAGGGATCTTCCGAAACCGGTAGAGTGAAAATAAAACTATCGTGGTCAAAAACAAATTTATGTGTTTTTATTATATGTATTATTTAATATTCGTTACCTTTCCTATTTTCCCTTTGATACCTGCTACTGAACCTTTCCTTGCCTTCCTGAATAAACAACAATATTTATATCATTTATATTTGGGTATCAATTTATGCAAAATTAAAAATATTTCTAAAATCTATCCCATTTAATGTAACGGGGGCGTAGATTAATGTTCTTACAATAGCAGTGATTCCCAAAATGAGCGATATCGCCCCCTCTTCGCTGTAATATAAAATGGCTAAAAATATTTGGTCGAGTAAACAATTTTAAAAAATTTCTAATTATTAATTAGAATTATTATTTATTTAATAACGCCCTTTTCACGGGCTTTTACATATGAAGAGCAAAAAATTATAAAGTATTTATTAAACACAACTAAGTTACCTCAGTAACAATTAAGATGTTGTGTAGGAGCCATATCAAGAAAGAAAAAAAAACATAGTATATTTAAATGTAATAATTAATTAGTCATTTGTAATCTTAAATGTACAAATTACTAAAATAAAATCAATAAATAAAATAAATAAAACAATCTTTTATATTTCTTACTGAGGCAATAAATTATTTCCCTCCATATGTTTTAACATTTAAACATGGAACATCGATGACAGACATAAACTCCTGATAGTCCATAGTTGATTATTTTCCTTGGAAATTAAACAAAATTATTGCTAAGTGTTATAAAAAATATATGCGTATTCTGAATGATTCGTTCGAATGACCCTGTAGCATATAAAGTACGTACAATGTACACGGATAATTAAATATCACTAACCTTTGTTTTTTCTGAAAATATATCTCTCACGTACGTTTTTGATGTCGTAATTTGTGTTTTCTAATAAAACTTTTTTCCAAGTGTATTTTCTTTCCCATTTTTAAGCGAGGAATTTCTTTAAAATGTTATTAACTAGACCGGCGCGGACCAAACGTCCGTTCACCGGCGTAGAGTCTTGTAGACTGACAAAATTTCGGCATGCGCCGAGTTAATAAAAATGCACGAACGCGATTCGAAATTAATTACTATTATATACTTTAAAAAAATATTTTTTTGTCATAAATTATTTCTTATGTTTCAATAATGTATTGAAAAACCTTATTTTTGTAAAAAAATCTGAACTATACCAATTAGTAAGACCATAAATAAATAGTCAAATTGAGGGTTTTTCGTCACAAAACGCGTGCTCGGATTTATTTATTAGTAATTTTATTTGTAAAAACAAAACTCTTATACAAACGATCCGTAGATAATGTATCGATTGTATAATTATATGATTTGAAATATTTGTTGTATAATACAAATTCAGCTTTGAAAATGTAACCAATCCTGCCCATCAACCAACGGTAACCCTTTATTATGATAAGAAAATAATATTATTTTTAAAAATTTTACATCTTGATTTAGTAGATAAAATAATGATCTTTCGAAACCAATTTGTGTTTTTTTGTAGAAATGTGTCAATAGGTCTAAAATTGGTCTAAAAAATTGACAAATTTTAGGTCGAGTCTACCTATTTCGCCTTGAAAAAAGTTGGTGAACATTTTATTCAATTGATAGACGACCGTGTGTGTAAAAATCTTACTAATTGAAACGTAAAATAGATACTGACATAAAATAGTTCATGGAAAGATACATAAGATATATACATTGCTTATCCAGTCACAGGGGATATTTTATCTGTTGTGTAAACTTGAAGTAATAAAAATTTCTCATCGAATTTCCAAGGTATATTAGATGTTCTATATTTTTCTTCATTTTGAAGATGTCGTTAAAATGAATACCATTTTTAAAAAAAGATAAAATTACCCATTAGATTTTTTTATTCGAAATATAAGTGCAATATTTTGTGACATTAAAAAAGATGAATAAAAAAGCTTACGACAAACATTTTTGAACAAATCGTCGTTAAATTTTAGAGAAATCAAAATAGAAAAACATAGTCGTTTTATTTAGGTAGTTTGTAAGAAAACTGTTCATCTTGTATATAAAAAAAAATATTAAAAAATTTAACTCGCACTTACTTTAGATAGTAATAACTTTAACTAATTAATTTAACTAACTTTAGTTAGTAACGTTAGCTAAAGTTAGTTCGAGTTTAATTTTTCGATCATAGATAAAGATAGCAGCCAAATCAATTTGCGGTTAAAAAAATTAAGACAATGTCGGTAGTTATTATTCGAAGTGTGATACCGTTAAATGTGTCCGAAGGAGATATGGTTCCTTTAGCTCAGTTGGTAGAGCCGGGCCTCGGCAAGACGAGTGTACTGGGTTCAAGTCCTATATGCGACCGTATACTTTTCTGATTTATCTGTTTCAAATTTTCGTTCGAGAATTGCTTATATTGTATTCAATAATTAAATCTTACAATTTGAGGTTTTATTCATAAAGTTATTCCAAAAATATTTAATATTTATTTATTGGTACCAACTCGAATCTTAACTTTCATATTCTTTATACCCTGTGTAAAGTCTTTTTTCCTCAGTAAGGTTGTTAAAGTGAACAAGTATTCTTAGAGGAGGAGAGGGAATGACGAAAAAAATACTTCAAAAAGGAACGCTGCACAAAATAAGTTTGGGAAACTCTACAGTAGTTATAAGTATGTTGTAGGTATAAAAAGTATTTGTCGTCCTTTTCCATCTAGTTGCCAGTTCCTAGATTTCCCCTATCTCTTTTTCTCGTTGCCGGGCATATATTTTAGTTAGAGAAATCCGATAGCCATTTGGCAAACAAAACGGAAACTCAAAGAGGCGCTTCAAAAACGTACTGCCGCCATCATTACAGACTGATAGGTGGGACCGCCCAATACTTGCCAGCCCGTATTGCCGGAATAGACCTTTCGTCAGCAGCGGCGGCTCGTTACATTTCAGAGTTCTTAAATTTAAAATTACGAAGTTTTTAATATTTTTCTAGCCGGAAAATTTATTTTTCCTAAAATTACATTTTGTATGAATTTTATGAGGATTTTTTCTTAAAAATTCTTAACATTTTTTTAAATATTTAAGGCTGCGACAACATCAATAATTACGTTTTTTTAAAGTGAGCACTCTAAAATACCCAATTTTCATTAGTCGCAGTTTACAGAGGCAAAAGCTATACCGACCCTTCGAAAAACAAAAATTTTATACATGAATTTGATAAGGAACGATGATGCACGCACATATTATCAGGCCGCAAAAATCAGCGGAGAATGATAAATGCAGTGGTTATTTCCAAATAATATTTAATGCACATTGAATTATTGTATTCATACTGGAACTTGAAAACTACCTTGAAACTGTAAGGAACGGGCGGTTCATTTGGTAGATTCCCCTGTCTTAACAAACGGATTGCAATTGGATTACAGCACAAGCGTCAGGTAGGTATGCGGTTCTCGTTCTACGTATTACAATTTAACATACACCGAGGAACTAGCGTCTGTGATCCCTTCGGCACCGGTGTAACGGGTCGCGTCTGCGACTCGTTCTTGACTTCAACAGCACCACACAGCATCCCTAAAGATAACATAGAAAACTACCCAACTATACCTCTGAGCATGGAGCAATGCACGCCACTGATTGCCAGTATATATGTATTCAGTAATTCCAGTATCGCTATTGTCGCCAGTCTCCGCGGGAGTAGGTACTACGTTAAGTTAAATAGTATTGTTTTCCCATTTTTGGCTGTAACTTTTTCTATTGTAGGCGAGTACGGTATCATAAATCTCCGACCCAAGGAAAGTTAAATGTGTGTTTGCTTTTTATTCCTCGTTTTTTCGCGGTGTGTATAATTTTTTAACAGAGCCCGCCTTTTCGGTGACTTATTCTCCTGGAAGTATGCTTTTGTATGTGTAATAATCTGTTTAAATGTTTCGTTTTAGATTTATCGACAAATATATTAGATTGATTAAAATAACACTAAAAATGCATCCACTGTAATTTTTTTTTTAAATGAAAAAAATAATCGTTTTAAATTATGCAATGAAGGTACACAGCACAGATCAAAAAACTCCAGTTTTAATATATTAAGTAAAGATTTTTTTAAATGTGTTATTTATGCAGGTATAGTTCTCTCCATTGTTCGTTTGTAATTTCTTCCCCGTGTAATTCTGGCAGTGTTATAAAGGTAAGTTCATGTATTTTTGTCATGTTGTCTTGTAATAGGTTAGTGCTATTTACAATGTGACCGTAAATAGGTACATTTCTAGATAAGTACGTACCAAGATTAACATGTTATAAAGAAAGAAATAATGATGTTAAATAATTTTGCATGTATATATTTCTTTTAATATTTTTATTTCTATTTTCCTTGAAATATTTTTTTAAATATTTCCTTTAAATATTTTATTTAATTTGGTTTCTATAGCAATGTGAATTTTTAATTTTTTTTTACCATAACAATTTCCTTTCTTTGTGTTTTTTTATTGTTATTCTTACATAAATCATGTACGACTACTATAATATGGACATGAACCTAGTATGGTAGTTTAGAAAATAATCAAAATTATAATCTTTTAAAGTTTATAAAATAAATAAAGACATTTAAATGTTATTTTTGTGCTGTCCTTCTTAGGACAAGATTTTTCGAAATAATTTCAAAGGTTTCTGTAAAATAATTAACACATTTTGTAAATACAGGTAAAAGACTAAAAAAACTTGTTGAAAATATGAGGTTACACTCCCTACTTATACAATGTTAAATAAATAACAATTTTAAAGAAGATAAAAGTGTTATCACGCGATAATCAGTGCGCGGGGACCTGATTCGGTAGTTTCCGGTCATTAGAGCATCGGGAGAGCTGGAGGTCGAATTAAAAGAATTGGAGGTAAAAAGGTGGATTCCATTTATTTGCTACGTTTCTCGTCTAAATATAAAAAATCAATGGGAATAGCATGAATTCTGGACAAATCAGTTATAATTTAAAAAAATGACAAATAATATAATTCCTGTAAAAACACGATGTTATAAGTAGGTACTTTATCGCGTGTCTGAATTCTCCAAACAAACACAATTCCAAAATTTGAAATTTATCTTTTAAATTCAGAGCAAGAGACAGGCAGAGGCGTAACAGGAAAATATATTTTAATTTTATTTATTTATAAATTTATATTTTTAAAATTGGGTGATAAATAAAAACAGTTTTATTTATTTATTTAAACGGCTCAATTGAAGCACGATTGCACATAAATTCATAAAAAAGTTTATTATATCCAAATTCACCCACTATGAACAAAAATTATATTAATTGTGGTTAAATAACATGAGCCCACATACTTTAGAGATATTTATAAGAATAAATAATTTTTAAACACATTATTATCCATCAAAATCCGATACTCTACAACACAGGCAAACAGATGCCCTTATAAATACTGATGGTTTTTCAACTTTTTGCTTGCAAGTTATCGCAGCCCTTCCGAAATCACAACAACCCCGTCCCGTAGATCTCTCACGCCCATCAACTTGGAGCCCGTTCACTCTTAATTTGTAGGTAAAACAACCCTCGCAGGGTGGGCCACTATTAGACTTCACAACCGACTTTCAGCAGTGACGTGCAATTCGTATAGGCGGAAAAGCTGTGCTACCCCAGAAAAGATCGTAAACCAAAAATAAACAAACTACAAATTTCTGCAAAATATGAAATGTCATATTTGTTCTACCTCTTTACATCGTAAATATTTTCTAGCACCATTTTTTTTAATCATAAATCGCTCTTCCCTGAATTTTATCACAATTTACTTTTCTAGTGAGCATACTTGTACAGATCAGTAAAATGTACATAGAATTATAAATGCAAAGCCATATCATTAGACTGTAGACTTTCCTAAAAACGCCTGACAAACCGAATAGCGGTATTCAAAGAATTTAACACTAGCCGAGTTTCTGGACTTATTGGGTGTATTGCCGGGCAACGCGGCCAAAATACAGCTGCCTGAGTAGCTGAGAAGTTTTCGGCTACAACATCAATAAAGACATTTTTTTAAACTAGCACTCTAGTATACCTAAAAGCTAAGAGCCGCCACTGAATTATTTATTTTAATTTATTTGCGTTATAAATCGTCAAAAATAGTGCCTACTTAAAAAGCACAAATGATTTATTTGGCTATTATTATCATTATTATTTTATTTAACCTAACCTATAATAACCAACCTAACCTAACCTATAATAATCCAACCTAACCTATATCCTAACCTAACCCATAATAATCCAACCTAACCTAACCTAACTTATATCCTATCCTAACCTATAATAATCTAACCTGACCTAACCTAACCTCACCTATAATAATCCAACCTAACCTAACCTATATCCTAACCTAACCTATAATAATCCAACCTAGCCTAACACAACCTAACCTATCCTAACCTAACCTAACCTAACCTAACCTATAATAATCCAACCTAACCTATATCCTAACCCTACCAAACCTTACCTATAATAACCCAAACCAACCTTACCTAACCTAACATAACCTGACTTATCCTAACCTAACCTAACCTATAATAATCAAACTTAATTTAACCTAACCTATATACTAACTTAACCTATACTAATCCAACCTAACCTAACCTAACCTAGCATAACCCAACCAAACCTATCCTGAACTAACCTATCCTTACCTATAATAAACCAACCTGACCTATAATCACCTTTTTTTAAATATTTCTTTATTTATAAAACAAACCTAAATACCTTTATTTAATTTTTCGAACTTGGCTAAAATAGTACCTAACTTGTATTTGCATAGAATAAATGGTAAAAATACCAACAAAATAAAATGTCAAATTAAAAATTAAAATGATAAAATTAAAAATTTCTCAAATGCATTCAGATTCCTTTTATATCAATTAAGGTAAATCAGAAGGTTTTATTTAAAAATATTTCGTGTTGTCACAACAAACTATTTGAATTCGACCAATCAGAGGGCCCAGACCGTCCAGACGCTAGAATAATAATATTATAGATGAGAGAAAGTGATGTTATTCAATTAAATCTGCTTTTTTTCAATTATGCTATTATTCTGTATTTAAAGTTATTTTATTGGATTTTATCGTAGACAATATACTGCCGAGGTATTTTATTTGATCCTAGACAATATACCGCCTTATACTGATGAAGTATTTTATTTGATCCTAGACAATATACCGCCTTATACTCCTGAAGTATTTTATTTGATCCTAGACAATTTATCGCCTTATACTGCTGAAGTATTTTATTTGTCCTAGAAAATATACCGCCTTATACTGCTGAAGTATTTTATTTGATCCTAGACAATTTATCGCCTTATACTGCTGAAGTATTTTATTTGATCCTAGATAATATACCGCCTTATACTGCTGAAGTATTTTATTTGATCCTAGATAATATACCGCCTTATACTGCTGAAGTATTTTATTTGATCCTAGATAATATATCGCCTTATACTGCTGAAGTATTTTCATAATAATAATAATAATAAGTGTTTTATTATCTCATTTTTTTAACAAATAGATATAATGATATCCCCACTGGGATCTGCCGTGAGATCAAGTAATGCAAGAACTGATAAGACTCCCAGTGGAATTACCCTGCAAGATTTTCTGGATATTCATGATGTTGTAATGGTTATAATCGCCCCTGAAATCTGCAGCTTCTCCTCGGTCCTCTAGCAAAGCACGCCACTGACTCACAGTCACTCGGAATGTTCCATCATCCCCAGCCCACAAAAATTTACCTTTGTTAGTGTATCTGTGATTGAATTTTTTTTATATTTATTTCGAGTTTGTTTAAAATATCAGATTCAGGAAGACAAGCCCTGGGGGAAAATAACAAAGACATTCTTTGACGATATTGAAGCACAAATTCATCGAACATTTTGCGAATATTTTTGATTAATCTAGATTATTTAAGGTATGCTCGAAATTTCCTTAATTTATTATGAGATTTTGTAATTTAATTTGACTTATGTCTTTGATCTTTTTAGTAGCCGGTTTTAAAATTGTGTTAGCAATATTTAGTAGAGTAGGTACAAGCACAATTATAAATTAATTCAATTTTGTACCTGGAAACGTTAAATTTAAATACCCAAGATTAAAATAATACACTGTCGTTTCGTCTTTTAAAAAAGAAAAATCACAATCTAACATTTAAATAATTATTGTAGAGACATCGAGACGATATAAAACTTATAAGCTTTATAACCTAACCTATATACGTTTACCCTCCATGGTTGTAAAATAAGTAAATAGATGGTAAGAAATACTCCAATACTTGAGGTTTTTTTTATTTTGCTTCGCTTCCAAGTATTCTTCATTAGACAATTTCACCGGATAAACTCGCTCGAAATATTCCATTTAAATGGTATTATTCCTGCGGATTATAATGAACAATTTTCCTTACCGCGTCGCGTCTAGGTCTAGTACTGGTATTATAAAACTGTAGAGTTTATTACAGTCGATGGTGGTACCAAGGGTTAACGCCATCTAAATATTTAGTTTCGAATCAGGTTCTGTATTTGCTCGACATCCCAGTCGAGACAAAATCATTCTCATTATGTATCTATTTCATGAAGTACAATGTATTATGTTATAAACCAGTGCTTTCGTGGTAATCTGTAACGATTCATCGCAAAGCTGCCGACGGTGGAATAATCCAAAAGTAGGAAGCCATTCTTATCTCAACCCCGACTTGACAGCAGTTATCGACTGCCTGACTGTCAATTTTAATTCGTATATCTCTTTTATAACGGATACTTTCGAACCATAGATATGTTTATTTGTGTAAGTATTTCGAAAATAAAAATCTATAGCGTTAAGGGCGAACTCTGCAGATGTTTATTTCTACTACTTTACCTATACTGTGATAAAATACTGTCCCGCTGGATCAGAGTTCTCAATATCTATTTCATAACATCCTGAAAGTAGACTGCCTCCACCTTGAAACAAATTAACTCTAGGAATTGACAACACCAAGTTGGAGCCAGCGATTGCATTGCACAACTTCAATTTGGAGTAACCAGAATGGCTGTTCGGGGTATTGCCCGTAAGTTGTTGAGATTTATTGCCGGACCGAAGCGGAGGCTGTGGCCTGCATCCCCTATACCTTATAGCCACCTACCCCTCGAGCCTGCACGAGAAACTTCTGAAATTATATAACTATTGGCAATTGAAACGTAGAATGAAATTAATAAGTTAATTCAATTGGAGTTGCAGAGACCATGTTCAATTCTCTCGTGATAGCTAAAGTAGCCGTAGTAATAAATTATTAATTGATGCTTCCGTGTATGCATCATTTTAAAATGAACAAACAAAAATTTCACACCATAATTTAACTCCTTTATATACTTACTAAAGACTATTATTTCTTTATTTTAACTTAACATAAAACGATATCTTTGGGGATGTGATGTGGAGTGTCTTTAATAGAAGAAAGAATTAACCTAAGTCCTGAAGAGACCCATGTTTTAGCTGCGAGAAAATACAGTTACAGACACATCACAGATTCCTTGATATAGAAAGCTATGGTTAATTGAAACGTAAAACGATATTAATATAATAATTCAATTTGAATGACTACTGGACATTAATTTTGTTTCTTTCGGGAAATCTGAAGCAGCTGAAATAATTAAATATTGATATTTATTTCACCGAATACTTTATTGAGTTGGTCAATAAGAAAATTTATTTTCACGCTCAGCTGGCACCACTCCAAAAACTTAATTAAAAATACGGTGAAACATTTCGTCCCACATTTCAGCGTTTTCAAACAATGGGTTACTTTATTTAAGAAATTAGTATTCCACTTTTTGATACAAACATTATTATTAGTTTTGAAATTTGCTTTGAGCTGTAGAGAAATATTGTTCTTTATTATGAAGATTGACTTGAAATCATGTATCCACTTCTAATGATACTGTTTTGTATAATATATGTACAAGAAGTAAGGGCACTTTTTGTCGGGTGTGTTCATGGAGGAATTTACAAGCAGGAGGCGGGAAGAGAGGTCACCGATGCACTGTACTGATCGAGTCTTATATATTAATGTTCGGTACACGGGGGACCTAGCATAGCCACGTCGAAAATTAAGCAGAATTGATACGATAAACTAAGCTGTCGATGTTACTTTATCAATATTGTCGGTTTTGAGAAACCTGGTTAATTTGAGCATTGGGGTAAGGATAATGGTAGTGATCATTGAAAATTATCGAATATTTTATTGAAAAGACAAATAACTCAATGTACATCACTTTCTTATCGTATACACGATCTACAATTTTCGCGAACAACGTTCACTTCAACACTAAATTTAAAAATTAAATATGATTATCCTTGGAGAAAGGTTAGTGGAGGGAGGGGGGGGGGTAAATGTTTGGAAAGTTTAATAAAACTAGGAATTACGATTTCATTGGAAGGGAAAAGACCGATTAAGTGGGAATATATTTAAAAGATTATTCGCGAAAAATGTAGTTTGCTTATGTAAAAAATAAAGAGACGTAAACCATGTTTTTGTATTTTAAATATAATAAATTATGCCATCACAAAGTGATGACCGTTCAAAAAAAAATTCTTAATAAAATGACTTACGAATTGTTTCAGGACAGTTTTATTAGTGTCACAATGCCATTTAGTAATAATACTAATGTTTCAATGTTCGTTTAAAATGTACCTACTATCAACTCTAAGCGAAACCTGCAGCGGCCAAGTTAATTAAATGAAAAAACCACATTTATGTAATTTTGACCTATAGGTACACCAGATATACGTACCTTTTAAGTAGAACAGATCTAGATGAGCCTGTCTTTACTAGAAGTCAATTTGAGTACAATTCTCCCATCTGTAAACCACATTATAATATCCATGTGCATGGTATTGAAAGAATATAAAATAAATTCTTACGCTTTCTAAGTAACAAAAATGAATACTTTTTGTTAAACTCTCAACACTCTTTCAAATGAACATGCTTAAATTATAGTAAGAATTGGTATTTCGAAAAAATTCTAATTTATGCATTTGATAGTCCAGAATTGCTTGAATTGAAACTTTGGGATTCCACGAAGTAATACGAGAAATCGGGATTTATTTCAGTACAGAAATTCTGGGTCTAATTATCATATTGAATGGAGAAAACTTACTGATGTAAAATACTGATAATTTATTAAAAATGGTTTACAAATTATTCATTACCTCGTTAAAAATGGGACTGCAGGCCTTTGACGAATGAATTGACAGAGTTTCTAACAAAGTATTAGTTAAAAACGAATGTTTTATGAGGACCGTAGAACAATATTGACAATTCATATATTGATATTGACATACTGATATTGTCGCATTCCGTCATGATATTTATTTTGAAAAGAACATGTGTTCTCCATATATTGTAAATGACTAATATTTTTAGTCATTTAGAATATTGACAATTCATATATTGATATTGACATACTGATATTGTCGCATTCCGTCATGATATTTATTTTGAAAAGAACATGTGTTCTCCATATATTGTAAATGACTAATATTTTTAGTCATTTACAATATTGACAATTCATATATTGATATTGACATACTGATATTGTCGCATTCCGTCATGATATTTATTTTGAAAAGAACACGTGTTCTCCATATATTGTAAATGACTAATATTTTTTCACGAATTTGACATGCTATCACTTTTTTAAGAGAATCATTTTTCTCCTTGTGTATTCCTCAGAATAATAATTGAAAGGAAATAATTATACCGAGTCAGTAGACAATGTAGACATGGACAATTTATCGCTTAATAAATATAAACAAAAATTGTTACTGAGGCAGATCAGTTTTGTATAATACTGTATATTTTTTTCTATTTTTTTTTATAAGCCCCAAAAAGGGCGTTAATAATTCAATAAATTCAAAATAATTCAATTATTTTATCCTGACGAAGAGACCGTATTTTTTAGGTCAAGTCGATTCTTTTAATTAAATAGTGGTGCATACATAGTTATTTATTTTATTTAAATAAAAAAATAAAAGAACAGTAAGATGTAAGATATACCTACAACTCGTATATCTATCATGCTAAGCAAAAAGAGTACAACTGAAAAACAATAAGTTTATTAATTATTTAAGGCGATTTCAAATTTATAAACTGTGAATACTAATATTGAATAGCAAATGTCTATTTTTAATAGAAATATTATTTGAGATTTTTTATTTTGATACTACGTGTCCAAGAGATTGATAAAATTAAAATGTCTAAAATTTTATACTTATTCTCTTTATACCTAAAATGACGAGAAACCAATTTTTCATATCTTTTTTCTGTTTGAATATTTATGATTTTAATTGCACGCCTTAACGTCCATAGCTCCGCACTCATGAGACGTAATTCCTAGAATCGAGTAGGTACCGTTGCAGCACACTCAAAATAATATAATACCAATCGGTTGTGAATGCTATAGCAGCCACCCAAGGACCCGCGTCACGAATGGGTACGACTAAAGCACTAGAATTAAATGAAATAGCATGCGAGGCATTAAGGACAAAAGGCTCCACTGCGAAACGTCATCCCCTAATATAAGTAGTAAGTCCCGGAGGGATGTCGTGCACTATGTTCACGTACAGTGTATACTGAATACGGTACAGGATGTACGGTACGTGCAGGGTACGTGAGGGTATGTGAGGGTACATGAGGGTGTTTGATTTGGTTCACCAGACATTGATTGGATTGCGGCGCCAGACAAGTTACAAGAGATCTTAGCAACCCTCGGCGAGGGATCGCTTACCTCGGGAGCACATGTGGTCTTGGGGACGGAGATGTAAGCCCAGCAAATTATCTGAAAGCTTGCGGGTTTATTATTACGTTTCATTGATATATTCATTTATGTTTTGGACTTACACGTTCATAATAAAATTGACGTCAAAACTTTATATGTTTTTATTTTTTATGGAATTCCACAATAATTTAATTTTTCATTTGAATAGAACTCCACTCATTTGTTATGTATAATAGCAGTTTCACCTTTTGACGTAGCTAATCTGAGAGGTTGTCAATGAAAATGTTCTACATCGACTGAATTAGGTAATAGAAAACTTGAGTGAAAAATATTGAATGTGTAAGTTTATTTATATCCAATTATTTGTAGAAATAATAATTTGTCATTTAAAAACTATTAAAACCGTAACAGACTTAAACGCCCTGTGATTGGTCCGCGGGTTCCGGCAGACCTTATCACGGGTCGGTCGGCCGCGTGCACTAGGATGCGGACAATTTTGTGCAAAGTTGCGCTATGTGATCTCGCACGCGAGTTTCTCACTGCGGTTTACAAAAAATTCAAAAATAATTTTGTTAAATATTTAAAATCGGATGTTGATTGCTGAGCCGAATGGGTTTGGTCTCACTGCTAACTCAAAACAACGAGGTACGTATGAGGTCACGCGTACCCCGCTGGATTTCGATCATTTTGGCGGGCTTTGAAAAACGCAAAATGAAAATTATCGTAACTATGAAATCGGTATTTAAGTTCGCGAACGTTCATAAAAAAGTAGAAACCTGACATACTGACCATATTTCATATTTTTTAAATGTTCAATTTCATTTGGATTTCAGCATAATACAAATATGCATAGTTGCAAAACCGATTTCTTGAAAAAACATTTCGTAAGTAGGAGAGGCCATTAATTAAGTACTTTTCCGACGGATTTGACATTTACGTATTTCAATTCTTTTAAGTACGTAGCCTAAAATTTTTTTTTTTAAATGTACAAAATAATTTTCTGCATAATTATTGTTTACTTTCGAGAACACTGAAAAGCTTTTACAAAGTTATACGATAACTAATTTTAAATATGAAAAATTATTACAGATTTTAAAGCCGTTTGATTTATAGGCAAGATTTCATTAAATTTCCCAAGTGCTTAGTTTAGATATCATCCCACACAGGTACCAGGTACCAAATAAAGTTTATTTTTTTCCGTGAAATAAATCCACTCCAGGTATAACTTTTCTAAATTATTATTCATTGTTCAAATGAAACGAAAATTAAATATGTGAACTTAAATATTTTCATAAAAATATTACATAAAAATGGAATTGGAATTAGGTTAGAAGCCCTCGAAATTAAAACAAGCTGTCAATAATAAATCAAATATAATCAACAATCAAATCAATTTAACTGATAGTCCAATATTTAATTTATTCCGTTAACCTCTGATAAAACTGTTTCCTCCCTTCCCCCTCCCTACCTACCCATCCTGTAATCAGTCTACATCCTTTCTCCTTCTAGCACTAATAAGGTGTCTGCTCTTTTATTTCTATCTCTTTCACTGGTATTTGTTATTTTATTTCCATCTCCTTCACTCATTGTTTTATTTTCTTCTATATATATATATATGTTTCTGTATGAAAATAACTTTAGTTGATATAATAAGCCCTGACGAAGCTTGAGCTAAGCGAAACCTGGTTGGCTGTTAATATTAATTCATAATAAAAGTGGTGTTTTACAAAGTGTATTTTTTTCATTTAATATTTAAATATTTTCTTTACGTTTAACCTTCTACGTTTTATGTGATTTCAAACAGCCTTATTAAGTGCTTAATCTGTTTATTGCATTCATAAAAGAATATAGAACAAAGATGTTCTGTTCGCAAAATGTAGATGTTTGATAGTCTGCTATCAGAGGCATTTAATTAGTTGGATAACATATAATAAATAATATTACTCTTTCATCGCTCATCGCGGAAGAAGGACTTTCTGTTAATGTATAAATAAAGTAAGTTTATCCTTGGAACTATTGAGATATTAGTTATAATATTGAACTGCCTTTCAATATTGAAGACAATATTAGCGACTCTAAACAAAAATTTCAAACAGAAAAATCATAAAAACATTCGGTTGCATCTAGGAATTGAACGCCGCACCTCAGCATTGCCTGAGCTTTGCACTAGCACTGAGCTAATCCGACCCTACCCCCTTCGGTCATGTTTAACTTTATTAATTTAACTGTACGCATTTATTTATTGGCTGCTATCTTTATGTATGATTGTAAAATTCTTTCTGAACTAAATGCAATCTAGAGAGAGTCTAGGATAAATACACCCATTTGTGCGACATCTGTTGACTTTTGTAAAAGTCTTGTATGAATATATAATACTTTTAACAGATTTGAAAGGATTTAATTTTTCAAAGTAGAATGTCGCAATTATTATTGATTGTACATTTTTGTTTAAATACACTACTTGTGTACGGATTAGAGGTGGATATTTTATTACCCAGTTTGTTCGGAGAAAACGTTACTCATAATTGTAGTTATAACTCATAGGGGAAATGTTTATTGTAAGAAATGTTTCTATACTGCATTCCAATGTGACAAATGCAATTGATTTAATGTTATGAATTATTTTCAAACCCCGAAGTCGCAAGCGATGTACCTACCCATCTTTATATTTCTTAGGCCTCTATCCTATTTTCGGCTTCTTTATCCTATTTTCTTGATTAGATTTTAAATATAGGTAAGAACCAAAATCTTAACCCAATTCAGAAAGCTGCACTTTTTTTTAAAAGAAAGACAAATATTTCCGGGTTACGAATAACCTGACAATATTTGAAAATCTCCTACTACCACCACAATAAGCGGGAAATATTGCTTGTGTTTTGATGGAGGACTTAGCCAGCCGAGGAATTGAACACACTACGCCTGGGTGGAACCCGAACGCTATTCCAACTCAGCTACTGACCGATCTTTGAATATTATGTCTTTTGTTTATTTGATCATGAAATCAGTTGGATCTATTTAATACCTTATCAGTGTAAATATATATCTGCATGAATCGCGAAATATATTTTTTTTCGTTAGGTTCACGGCACCGAGTACGACAAGTGGGTACGTTGCAATCCTGCGAGGTACTTGTTGCCCGCCCAGCTGGGATGGGCGCAATCTCTTTCAATCCGAGATAGCGTTTATATTAATGCGCGTACCAAATTCTGTTCCCCGCGCCCGCTCCCTCCCTCGCTGGTCCGCCCTGCCCTGGACAAACGACCTGCTAATGTTGTGGAACCCAAATGAGCACCGAAAACCGCCCAGATTTATAATGGCATTTTTTCTCAACCCTAATAGCGCGGGGCGTAAGTAACATCTAAGGGCCTTCATAACAGTATCTCAGGAGATGGACGGATTAAAATATCTCTTAAAAGATCTTCAACAAGTAATGAATTTATGCTGCTTTGGGTTCTAATTTGAGGTCTATTTCCACCTAACATTTTTCCGGCAATATTCTTTAGGCATAAGTGATAACTGAGAGCCTTCGTAACAGTATCTCAAGAGAGATACTGTTACGAAGAGACTGGTTAAAATATCTTCATCTCTTGAAGGATCTTTAACTAGTAGTGATGACTTTATGCTTCTTTGCGTTCTAATTTTAGGTTTATTTCAACCTCACATTTACCGGCAATATTTCTTAGGCATAAACGATAACTGAGGGCCTTCGTAACAGTATCTCAAGAGATGGACTGATTAAAATATCTTCATCTCTTGAAGGATATTTAACTAGTAGTGAATTTATGCTTCTTTGCGTTCTGATTTCAATCTATTTCCACCTCACATTTTTCCTGCAACATTCCAAACTCTCGCACAGTAATAGGCATAAGTGATAGCTGTGGGCCTTCATAACAGTACCTCAAGAGATGGTCTGATTAAAATATTTATTTAGTTATTAACGCCTTGTAAGCTTTTACGTGTATTCATTTTTATTGGTTAGTTGTTCAGAAGTACAATAATAAGTAGCACATAACAAAACAAGATACGAATGATATAAGCACGTACAATACAAATTATCTGAAAGTATGTTGCCTGTTGTATGCTGATGATCCGGTACTGATTGCTAACAGGATGGAAGATCTCGTATCTAAAATGAACGAAGTATGTATGAATAATGAGTTAATGATGAATGTAAGTAAGTCTAAAGTCATGGTGTTTGAAAGAGAGAGTACGAAAACAGTGAGCAATATAGTTGTGAATGGGGAATACTTGGAGCAGGTAGATGAGTTTGTATATTTAAGAAGTATGTTTACGAGAGATGGGGAGGCTGACACTTATATTATTTACCGATTGAAAAAAGAGTAAATGTAGGTAACTCCATAAATGGAGGACTGAAAGCAGTTGACGCTAATAAAATTTGGATCATTTCTATAGCACCGTTTTAGTGAGAAAATCAAACTTACAAAATACAGTATATTTTTTTAAGGGCGGAGACGGTTTACATATAGTTCCCGTGAGCACTTAGGCCATAGGCCTAATTAATCTCATTTTACCTCAATCCTTTGACAATAAATGGACTGGCCTTTAATAAAGTTCACCAGAGTTATTAGGTATGTGGCTATGTCTTCTGGTTCTACTGTATGTCTTCCCAGGTATCTGAGCCTAGTTCCCACCAGGGCAGGACATTGGCACCATATGTGAATTGGAGTCTCTTCATTCTCATCACATTTCAGGCATCTATTGGTGTTTTCCACTCCCAATATCTGCATGTGTCTCCTGAGATGGCAGTGTCCCGTTAGTAGTCCTACCAGTTCCCTCAGCAAGTTTCTGTCCATATCGAGTAGTTTCTTGGTTCGTCTAGGGCCTGGTCCTTTTATGAGTACTTTGGATTGTCTAATTCCAGGTACCCTCTCCCACTCACAATGAACTCACAAAATTACATCAAAATATTTATAACAAGAAAAATATTGACAAAATACTTATGAGCACCTACAGTAAAAAAAATAATACTAATATTTAATATTATGCACGCATTCAACAAACAGTATGTGTTATCAATATACCCACTGTCAAATGCAAAATTACCAATTTCTCATCATAAATACGATACCCTTAATTTCCCATTTAGAAATACACCTTTATTCAGAGCGCCACAAGGCACATTTTTGATTGAGCCAAGACATCAGACTGTGGGGTTAAGTGAAGCCGCGGAGTTAAACGGCCACGGCTAATGGCCGCCGAGGATTTCGTTGCATTATTACCCCCGACAATAATAACGCCGAGACTACATTTACCCGCGAATGTTCAAATGCAATGGAGCTTACAATGTACGCGTCTGCAGCAGTGGCGGGCAAACGTTTTAAAACTCACGAAAATTTAAAAAAATAAAACAAAAAATCTTGAGAAATTTAACTAAAGTTCAATATAATTTTTTTTAGCGTAATAAACCCAAGAAATCAGTGTACCATTACCATTTCAAGGTTCTACCTTCCAAGCTAATTCCTTCCGTTACGTAATACCTACGTTTACAAAAGTATGAATCTAATAAATTCTGATCCAATTTTTAATATTGTTTTAGTAAATTATTTCTGCATTAACCGCAAGCAATAACCACATTACGCCATAGAATGATAATTATTAAAAAATTAAATACACTGGTAGTTTTCTACATTGAGAAAATGTCGAACGAAGCCCTTATTCAAATATTTTAGTAATACAATAAATTACAAAATAATTTTTTGTGAATTTTTTTTAAATTTGTGTTAAACTTGTTTTATTACCTGATACGCACTATTTTTTTCATATTGATCACTTGAAAAACAGGAAACAAACGTAAATTTGATTTTTTTTATTAGTTAATGGAAGCCTCTCGCTCATAGTTGAATTGACGTTGAAAAAAAACAGATATCCTACAATTTCTAAGTTGATTTTTTCTAACATCTTCTGTATTTGAAATTAACTTTTTTTGCGTATTGCACGCTACTGTTAAACGCAAAAAAAGAAGTCGATTACACGAGTATGCAGGATAAAAGTGGAATTCGTCTATGTATATAAAAGTAGACATTGGCGGAAGGCGAGCCGCTTTTTCGGGAAATTGTAAAATTAACCGGTTTTGTGAGAATACGGGTGGCAGAAGCTGACGGGTGGTGGCGGGGCACTTGTACTACCGCCAAGCGCCACCCATAAGAGCCAGTATTTCTAGCGTCCCGCACTCAACTCAACTGCATTATGTCCATACCATTGGGCGTAATTATGTTAAGATTTTAAACAACAACGCACATTGGATACAACTTTCAAGAAATTATTTTCACTTAATGTGAATTTACTCCTGTTACTACACGATACTTCTATCGTGATGGAAAATATCTGAAATGCATAAAAAGCTTTTTCAGAAACCACTAGAAACGCCACAAACTCGTAATATGGCATAATCTGACAAAAGTGCTCAATCAAGATGTCAATAACTTTGCTAATAGTGTTACTTGTATAAGTTTGATTTCACTAGTTTTTGATTAAAATCTGAGTTTCAAATTGAAAGATGTAAACTGAACGATAAGACGATTTATGTAAAGGACATTGAAAGTTGAAAACCGTTACGACCTTGAAATTTCAAATTAAAATGTTTTTAGAATTTTGATAAATTTTAATTTTATTTTTGATTTATTTTTTTTTCGAATTTACATAATACTGACATCATAAGAAAAATATAATTATTTAAATTATTAGATTCGTAAGGTTCTTTAAATGAAATTGATCCTTCACCCTGGCCAAGATTTTCTTTAATTTATAAAATTTTCCTGAAAATAAAACACTCGTTTAATTAAAAATTTTAACATTCAAAAGTTTGACTAAATTAAATCACATATTTGGTCCATTGCTAGAAGAATTATACAATAACTAACTTACCATCTCTGCAGTGGAAAGCAAAGAGGATGGACCGTCAAACAACTCGTTCATGGCACACACTCTTTGCTTCACTCATATTCATGAATCTTCTTATGCACACCCCTCAGTTATTTGTAACCTGGCCCGACTCAAGAATTTGACTAACTTGATGGTACCACTTCTTCCTCGGGCGTCCCCAAATTCTTCTTCCTTTCACATTCCCGTCCTTATATTTTCCTTGCACTTTTATGTTCGTTAATTCGCTCTGTACGGCCAAACCATCTTAGCTTCACTTTTTAAAACTTAATCATTACGATTACGTCAGCCTTTCATTCTTTGAGAATCTCATTTCTCTCACGATCAATGATCATACATAAATTAAGCACACATACTCACCAAGCACATCATTTATAATTACTTTTATTCACCATCTGTTAGTGCATGTTAGTAAAACTGAAAGAAAAACGCCTGTCAGATATAAACGACGATGATTTCAACTTCATATTCGATGACCAACTTTATATAGTCGACCGTAGTATCGGCACGCTTCGTATTGAGTATCAAGATGCATAGAGAAAATGGAGATGCTTCCTGCAGCCGGCACTCTCTGCCATAAGTGTTTACAATAACAATGAATCTCGAAGGATCCCGTCGGCTAACTGAACTGCCGGCAATACCAGTCTCAGACGGTGGGACACTTCCCAGACATAACATATCGCCTTGCGGGGATATTTCACGTCGCCGAATCACCGTCACTGTTTTCGACTGCGCCGATCAGAAAAATGTTAAAATTGAACGTGAAAATCAGTTTGAAGGTTTTTTTACATCTGACTGACGTTTTCTTTTTTTTTTTTAGGACGAGCGCAAACCTGTGAAAAATCACAGAATATTAAAATATAGAATTTGTGAAGTTCAAAGTTAAAAAAAAAATATTTAATGAATTATAAAACATTTTTTTCTAATTGTTCTTTTATTTTGGAACACATTTTGACGTCTCGTCATTTTGTATAAGTTAAATTGATATTTAAAATGTACATAGATCATGATTGATATGCTTTTAAGACTTGTAGATCGATAAAATTCATACAAATAAAACTGAGCAAATAACAAGAAGCCAGATTTCGTTATAAAGTGTATAAGGGTGCGTATAAACACGTGAGCCGAACTGCCGTACTGAATCACGACTTATGGGAATGGTATGAAGCAACCGCAAGCGGCGTTTCGCTGCATTTCCTGTAATTCGTGGCTCGGTTTGCGTGATTTTTTCTCCTGTCTATACGCAGCATAAAAGTTTTGACTTCCTTGTAACCACTTTTCCGGTTTACGTTCCCACTGCGGTGAAGAAGGACATGCACGCGAGGCCTGCCCCACTGATGCAGCAGCACCCAGTTGTGCCACGTGCGCCCGTTTCGGAAAGCCCGCAGCTTCCCGTGCCCACCCCACTGGAGATAAGGATTGCCCGGCCTACAAGGCTGCGCTATTGAAGGACCTCTCCACCATCGACTATGGCGTCTAATCATACAGAAAAAGATGACGAGTTACTTACTATTGGTGCATTCAATATATTTTAACAAAACGTGAGGGGTATTCGAACCAAGGCTGTCAGTGTACGTAATGAAATTTTAATTAATAACTATGATATAATTTGTTTTACCGAAACATGGTTGAACTCAACAGTAATTCAGCGAAGAATTGTTTGATGACAGATATATAGTATTTAGAAGAGATCGCGAGTCCACCAAATCTGTGTCTAGAGAAAGTGGTGGAGTTCTAGCCGCCGTTTCTAAAAAACTTCTTGTTTCTAGAAAAACTGAGTGAGAAAGTGACAATGAAGATTGTGGCTCGTGATCAAGTCCAATACTCCTTCAAACTCGTTAATTTTTATTTGTGTCGTCTACATTCCTCCTAATGTAACTGTTGATAATTATTGTAGTCAGATCGTAAAATTAAAGGATCTATATTTAAAACATTCAAATTCCAATTTGCAGTTTATTATTATGGGTGATTTCCATTTGCCCGACATTAAATGGTTACATGACACTTCATTTAAAAAGAATGTCCTTAGACGGAGGTCTTATTATAAAAGCCAGAAAGCACACAAAAGCACAGAAAATTTATTAGACCTTATTTTGTCTGATAAAGTTAACATAGATATACATTTAGCACCAGGCTTAACCAAATTAGATCATTATCACCCTTCATTTGAAATTATGGTAAAACAAAATAAAAATCATTTCTTGGAAAATAATAAAAATGATTCAAAGTATAACTTCAGGAAAGGAAACTATAATAAATGTCAACAAGATCTTTTGTCGGTTAATTGGATAACACTTTTTAAAAATAAAAATGTGAATAACATGGTTATCTTGTTTTATGAAAAATTGTGGGAAATAATTGATGAAAATTTTATGAAAAATGTTATTAAATCAAAAATCAATATCCTGTCTGGTTTAATCAGCAATTGATTGCTCTTCTTATGAAAAAAACAAGGCTAGACTTAAGGTAAAAAATCATAATAATGCATCAGATTATCGAGAATTCTCTAATTTAAGAAAAATGGCAAAAAATATGCAAAGTGAATATTATAAATCATACATTAATTCTGTTGAAAGTGGTCTGCATGATAACATAAAGGTATTCTGGTCATACTCAAAATTATTACGAAAAACCAATTGCATTCCTAAAATAATGCACCTTGATGATATTTCCGCAAATGATGGAGAACACATACATATCATTAATAAGAATATTCTTAAAAAAGTGTCTTCCATAAGAGATCTAGGAATTACTCTTGATTCCAAATTCATATTTGATTTAGACATTAATGACATTAAGTCCAGATCATTTAAAATGATGGGATTCAATCACAGAATAACTAAACCTTTCAAAGATCCTCAATCAACTCTAACCCTTTACTATGCCTTAATTAGAAGTAAACTTGAATATGGAAGCACTATTTGGAATCCACACTATTGCAAGTATGAAAACATTATAGAATCGGTTTTAAAAAAATGCTTAGACTATTACCTTTCAAATGTGGACTACGTGACCATCTTAGATCATACTACGCACGTCGTGAATACTTTAAGATTAATGCACTTAAAATAAGAAGGCAATTGACTGACCTAATATGTTTGCATAAAATTATCCACGGCCATCTTGATACCTCGTTATGTCTTAGCAATATTGAAATAAATGTCCCCAATTCCCATTGTTTAAGACACCATAGCATTTTTCACCTGAATATTTTCAAAAATAATATCGCCTATTTTAGCCCTCTGACCCAAATGTGTCGACTGTATAATAAGATTGAGTGTGCTGAAGTAGATATTTTTGTTGATAATTTATATGGATTCAGAAAAAAAATTGCTATTGTTAAATAATATGTTGCACTGATTATACTATGTATTACTTGAGTCTCTTACTTTTCTGTAATATTTTTAATGTTAATGTTTATTTGTTTTGTATTTTAATTTATATCTTTATTTAGGTATATGAAAATTAATATCTCTTTGTGTGTGTATTTGTATGTTAACTGAGCTTTTATAACTGGATTGTTCTCACGTAAGTGAGATCGTCTGTAAAAATCCAGTATAAATAAACAAATAGATCAAGAAATCATAGACAGAAAGAGTGAAGGAGTTTTTATGACGCCAAAGCTCACCGTTAAAAAGTTGTTTCTCTTTCAAAATGTTTTCTCGCAATTTACTATTTTAGGTCATAATTCAATATCAATTATAGTATTGGTATTTTTCTAATTCGTATTAGTTTTTCAGTAGATACCACTTCACAGTATTTAGTACTTGTACATAGTCATGGTACTATGCACAATTTTATATATATATATATATATATATATATATATATATATATATATATATATTCTTTCCATGTATCCTTTTATACTTACATACTATAATAAAATATAAGTATCGATTTCCTTGTAAAAGCTTTAACGGTTTTTCGTCTGTGAAGATTCCTAAATGGAGTACAAAGTTTTCAGTAAAAAATATTATAAAACTATTCACGTAGATATGTACAAATTTATGTACCTGCTTTGAAAAAATAACGTCTAATAGACCTGATCCCGTGACGTAATACAAAGGTTTAAACAGTATTACAATAGTTACAAAATAAATATTGAGTAGGTAATAAAATAATGTAATATTATTTATTTAAATTTTGACACCAAAATAATACTGAAAATTAATTTAAGTAAACACGAAATGTTAGTGCTTTTCCCTGTAATCTTTACCTTCCTTGCTCACATATCAAATTTTGTCTACGATGGTTTTACTTAATGGCAGAAGAGGGTCCTAAACCAATGTATACCTCTTATATTTCATTCGCATTATCCACTCGATAAAGCCAAACTATTCCACTCGGCAATTTCAACATTTTCTGAAACGTTTTTTTTCCAGACCATTTTCAGTTATCTATGCGTTCACACCACGGGGAAATTCTATTAGGTGCCCAAGGATTATCGGACTTTTACAATATAAGAATTTAATAAATGCTTTTCCATTTTAAACTGTGTCAATTGAAAATTAAAAGGTTTGAGCTTAATAGAGAAACAAACTTTTTTCTGTCGAAGACAATTTTGTTACCTTATTACATAATGGATTGGCAACAGGTGTGTGGCTCTTTTTTTCGGCTCTTTATGGTTTCGATGTGTGACACCCCCAGTATTTATTCAATTTACCATTATATATCATAATGCATTATAATCTCGTATTTGTACTCCTGAGGTATACATGTCATTTATATAGACTTTATTTTCATATTAATTTCAGGCTTATCTCTCTTGTTTATAGAAAAAAACATTATATTTGGTTTTGTTTGCATATTTAAACAGCGCCATTTTTGGACGTAAAAGCAACACTCGCTATGTTTTCACTATCTGCACAGACAGACTAAGCCACAGAAATTCGTGGCGGGGTACAGCTAGTATATATATAAATAAAAATGTTAATAATTATTTTACAAGCAATAATTATTCGCCTGAAACACTCATCCACATTGAAAAATCTCCTGATAAAAGATACATGACGCCAACGGGACTCGGCGTTCGAGTATCTTTTATCAGGAGATTTTTCAATGTGGATGAGTGTTTCAGGCGAATAATTATTGCTTGTAAAATAATTGTTACCCTCTGTGCTACGCATAAAAAATCTTGTCTTAAACATAAGTTTACCAAAAAAATAATAATTGAAAATGTTAATGTTTGTTTGTTCAAAATCATTAATATCCGAAAATTATTCACCGATTGCTTTGAAATTTTTACACGAGTTGCATTCGCATGTGTTTTTATGGTGACCGGATAACTCATCAAAATGATAATTCATCACATCTTTAAAAGTTATGTAAAGTTATGAAAAGTGATGAAACAAAAACTTTATTAACTCGGTTAAGTAGGTTAGGTTAGGTTAGGTTAGGTTAGGTTTAAATTTAATTTTTTTTCATCGTTTCTCATTAATTAATATCACTTTTTAAAGGTGTGTTGAATTGTCACTGTGTTGAGTTATCATGGAACCATTTTTATATACCTATCTTAATATATAAAATGACGTGTCACTGTGTTCGTACACGCTAATCTCCGAAACCGCCGAATCGATTTCAATGATTTTTTGTGAATATGTGTGGTTGGTTCCAACTTCAAATATAGGATAGTTTTAGCCAAAAAAAAAAACTTTTCTACTTAATTTTTTAACAGATTTCTCATCCAAAAATACATATAACGATAAATTTTATCTTCCCTCCACAGAAATCGGTCTGTGGCACGACAACGTCTTATATTATTAAATGCATTCCAAATGGTTGAGTTAAATTCTAACTGGTTTCTAATCTTAATATATAAAAATTCAGCCTGCCTTTGTTTGTGCTGGCAAAACTCGAAAAGTAGTCGACCAATATAAGTTTGTTTCTATTAGTGCCAGGGGTGATTAACAATGTTTTAGTGGTAGAAGAAGTCGGGGTCGCTTAAGGAATACTTAACACAATATATCTGCACTGTAATGAGATACGGAGTCGAATTTTGTGTCTAATTCAGTTTTTTTTTAAATATAAATTAAAAAATTTAAAGTCTGATAAAATACAGTTAGAAAACCCGAACAAAGTTCCCAACTATCCACAGCTGAAATAAAACGTTGGAGTGTGGATAGACTTGAGCAAATATATTCCAGTGTGCTCAAAAAAAAAAAAAAAAACAGCATGATGTAGCTTGCAGTAATCACGGAACTCAAATATTTTACTTCGTTTGTGGCAGTGTGTTTTCCTCGAAATCTGATAGCTACTGTAATAATTACTATTTCAAAGGAACGAAAATGTCGTGGATTTCACATGACTCGTGTCAGTGTTAATTCACTCTAAAAAATTATATATTTTTTTAATATTTCGACGAAATGTGTTATTGCAATTTTAACTTGATGCAAATCGAAGAAATTTTACTGCTTCAAAATATGCAGCATTGCATAACAAAACAGTATTTTTAAAGAGACAACACATGATTTTTTTACATCTCCACACAGAAGACCCGAGGAAAATAATTTCCCTTAGGACCTATGTCATCTTTGGGGGTGCTGTGTGGAAAGTCTTTTAAAAAAGGAAGGAGAGGAAGTTCTGGGAAGGAGAAGGTATGATAGGTAGAATCTTGCGCGAGTCTCAATAATATCTGACATGGCGCATAAAAATGATCTTGCGCGAGTCTCTCTAATATTTGACATGGCGGTTGTAAATAATAAACAATAAAGAACCTCGCATGAGTCTCAACAATATCTGACATGGCAGTTTCTTTTACATAGCTCCACATAAGAGGCCCTGAGGAAAATAATGTCGGTAGGAATCTGGGGGGTCAGTGAATCCTATAGTGACGAACGTATGAATCCAAACCCTCCCACTGCAGTGCAAGGCGATGGGTCGAGAAAGTTCCAGAGAGAGCTGGAGAAGTCAAAAGACCTTCCTCAACCAGTCGGTCCGGCTCTTCATACAGTAGGTGTGCAGACCCATCCGCCGCCAATACCTAAACCAATCTCACCCCATGAGCCGGAGCACCCCTGCTAAATCACCAAACGTAGTGAATCACGAGATGGTACTGTGGCAGAGGAGCTGGATGTACAATAAATGGTTCCTGCGGCGGTGTACCCATAACCACCTCCTAAATTGGAAGTGAAACGAGTTTGTGCCGAGAGAGACTTGTATGCCTAACCGTGCGGCAAAACGGCATGATTGGGTTGAGGTGATCAACTATGATTAACTCATGGTACTAGTTTAATTCTTCTTACTTGTTCCAGACTGAAGCATGTAAGATGGATAATAGCAAACCTCTGAAACAGAGAACACCACAAAAAGAAATCATAAAACTTTTGACAATCGATGCAAATATTAAAAAAAAAAAAACATATGTGTTAAAACAACAAATTATTATCTAACGTACCTACAATATATCAAAGATTCTTTGATATCTTATTTCTTGACAAAAATTTCAATTTTCTTTCACTCTCTAAATCACTTGGTAAAAAATTATCTTTGAATACGAAAACGTTTTGCAAAAAGTTATGGGGTCACCTTCAAACAGCATAGTTAGAATCTACATTTGCACAAGGTTAAACGGAGATTGCTTTAAAAATGGCCAAAATAGTGCCTTTATTTTTTTAAATTCAGCAGTTTTCATGGAAAACTCTCCTGAACAAGGGTGACCTATCTGTGTCTTATAAAACTTATTACTTTAATATCTTTTATGTAGGATAATGTTTTAGGTCAAACGAAAAAGGTTCAGACTTTTACCACTGTTCTAAAATAATAATAATGTTGTATATTTGTCGAATTACTGTTGTGTGTTGATGATCAGGTAGTCTTGGATAAATACTCCGAGAGAGATTAACTACATTTATTAGACCGAGTACAGGATTGCGGATACGTCTTGACTTGACTAGCATTTGGGATGTTAGAGAAGTCGAATTACCTACTCTTTGAACTGTGTTTTATCACTACTAATAGTGATAATAATCAGTCAACCTCACTACTAATAGTTAATTTCAGAATTAATTTACAATATTTGAAATAATAATAAAAAGGGACAGATTCTGAAAGGATTAGGACGTACAGGTAGTTAAAGTGAATTAAAGTCGTGGATCCATCCGATTACTACCAATGGAGCAAGACAATCTACTACCTGCTTAGAATGATTATTTATTTATTTATTGAATATCAACGCTAAAAATATGCCATACATCATAATTCATGTCACAGAATAACAATTAACAAAATACATTTTGTACAACAAATTGAACTTAACCACATCATAAATTTGGTTTTTTTTTCGGTGTAACCGAATGTTTTCTCTGTAAAATATTGGATCCGAAAATCGAAACTCTGTTCACATCTCTGTTCTGTTCACAATATCGGTATATTGAATTGCGGTAACCCTGGCCATAAAGGACGCATCACTCTCCGACCATATACCACCCCAACCTTCAACCTTTCACCGTACAAAATGTATGTCTATCCTCCTACCTCCTGTCGCAACACCCGTACAACAGAACAACGTAAAGAAACACCATATCAAATAATCACAAAAGAAATAAAACAAGCGAGTGTCACTTTCGATAGTATTGACATATAACTTACTGCTGTGTGTATTTTGCAAAGGTGGGAATTTTTTAATATGCGCTTTACGAGTACCAGGTATTCTTGTCACTGGAAAACTGTTCAGCTCCGGAAAATTCTGATCTGGATTTGAATGAAATTGATTAAAATTTAGCTTAATGTATTTCAAACATTTTTAAATATCTTCATAATAATATTACAAATTTTCCTATTGGAACATTTAAAAGACACCTTCCATTTTTATTATTGTTTTTCAAATGAAAAATAACATTTGGTTTTGGCTTCCTGTGTTTGGTAATATAAATGTTTTTAAATAAACTCTAGTAAACAGATTGGTTCCTTCTTCTATTTCATTGAAAAGCAAAAATAAACCTACGTCGTCCATTGAACAGATCGCCAACGCTTCCTGTTGTTGAAATAAGATATTCGTTTGACAGATTTTCTGAGGACTAGCGTCATCAATGCCTGACAGATCGATGTACTGTTACCAGATTGAATAGCTCTGGTGAAAGACCAGCATTCAAAATCGAAACGTTACTTATAATTACTAACTTAATTAGACCGATCAGTGTCTGAGCTGGCATCGCGCCTTGGACCTTCTCATGCGTAGTTGGTTCAATTCCTCGGCTGGCTAAGTATTCCATCACGACACAAACAACATGATCGGCTTATGTGGTGGGAGTAGGAGATTTTCAAATTTTGCCAGGTTATTTGTAATCTGGGAATGGTTGTTTCTTTAAAAAAAAAAACAGAAGATAAAATGGATTTTCCCATGTTTAGAGATCAGATCTGAAAACATTTGGAACTTCCTTACCTTCCTCTTTCCCATCTTCTCTCTCTCTCCCCTGCAAACGCGACGCTACACAGCATAAGTTTTCAGTAAACATTTTCCACACGTGAACCTAGAGGGGCGATTCTAATAATAATTAAGGATAAAAATTGACTTTTTTGATAAGTGCGATTCCAGTTTTCTCGGAAAACAGTGAGAAATTATTTGATTTTAAGTAAGGTTAATTCATTATCCTGGCAGAAATGGAATCGCCCCTCAGGATTACTTTTTCTTTACCTTAAAATATATATTCCGTGACACCCGCGTGGAATTAGTGCTATAATTATAAATATAAATTTCCTTTGTTTGCTGAACGATTAGTAGAAGTATTTGACGAACCCAGCTATAACGCGTACAAGTATAAGATGAAGCAAACAATATATCCACTACTCTCTTGGAATACCTTGAAAACTGCGGCTGTTAAGCTGTACCATTACTCTTTTGGAATTAAATAACTGTCTTATGTTTTACAGTTCATTCGAGTGAGCTTTAAGCACCCTTCTTGAGAGTAATTTAAGGAAATGCAGTATTCAGGTTAATTCTCGGAATGAGCACTTAAATGAACAAGTGTAATGTATGCTCTGCAATTCCTGGATGAATTAAAAAAGTCGTAAATACTTGTACCTTTGTTACAGCGGGATTAGATGGCGACATATTAAAAAAAAAATACTCAACCACTGCTCTGAAACAGATATTTTTTTATATTTCTTCCTCGATAGAGCGGGGGCCTCGTCGTCAGCTCTTTGGTGATGTTTTTCGATTTCCAATCTCCCAGGATGTAGTCTGCAGCTTTCAATTAATGACGATCACCATCCAGTCACCATCCAAAAGGACTGCTTTGGGCTGTTGAACAAGGAACAAGGTGCTTTAATTTCGAACTACTCGGGTTTTTGTCTTCCGAGCACAGGTGTGGCAACCAAAGTCTGTCAAAAGATTCTAAGGTTGGTAATCTAACCAATGCACAATTGTTAATTGAATAAATACTTGAGGTACCACACACCGAAGTGTAGTAGTAAAGATATAGGAGAAAGCGAGTATCTAAGTATCAATGCTATGTGTCACACTCACACCAAACGCAATAGTAAAGATGTCGGAGCTAGCAAGTGTCCATTCTATGTGTCATACTCACGTCAAATAAAATATTAAAGACGTAGGAGGTAGCGAGTTTCTAAGTGTCTATGCTATTTATTTATTTATTTATATATATAATTTGTACATTTATTTATAACAATTACAGGTAATAAAGCCTAAAACGTTATAATTGAACCATTTATGCAGTGTATATGCAATGCCAAAAATCTTGCAAATGCGCTATAGGACACAAAAAATAAATCTAATTTTTTATGTGTCACAGTCACGCTAAATTCAATAGTAAAGATGTAGGAGGTAGCCAGTATCTATTCTATACTCACGTCAAATTAAATATTAAAGTTGTAGGAGGTAGCGAGTTTCTAAGTGTCTATGCTATGTGCCACACTCACGCCAAATGCAATAGTAAAGATCTAGGAGCTAGCGAGTGTCTATTATATGTGTCATTCTCACGTCAAATGCAATATTAAAGATGTGGGAGGTAGCGAGTTTCTAAGTGTCTATGCTATGTGTCACAGTCACGCCAAATTCAATAGTAAAGATGTAGGAGGTAGCCAGTATCTATTCTACACTCACGTCAAATACAATATTAAAGTTGTAGGAGGTAGCGAGTTTTAAGTGTCTATGCTATGTGCCACACTCACGCCAAATGCAATAGTAAAGATCTAGGAGCTAGCGAGTGTCTATTATATGTGTCATTCTCACATCAAATGCAATATTAAAGATGTGGGAGGTAGCGAGTTTCTAAGTGTCTATGCTATGTGTCACAGTCACGCCAAATTCAATAGTAAAGATGTAGGAGGTAGCCAGTATCTATTCTACACTCACGTCAAATACAATATTAAAGTTGTAGGAGGTAGCGAGTTTTAAGTGTCTATGCTATGTGCCACACTCACGCCAAATGCAATAGTAAAGATCTAGGAGCTAGCGAGTGTCTATTATATATGTCATTCTCACATCAAATGCAATATTAAAGATGTGGGAGGTAGCGAGCGTCTAAGTATCACAAACAAATAATGTTACATAATTGACAGAAAATATCGTAATTATTTCAACTAATTTTAAACAGGAGATGTACCACTATAATAAAGCTAGGCGTTTGTGTATGGGGGATGTGTCATTTTGTTTTTTTTAATTTTTTTAAAGTAATATGCCAAAATATTCCGTTTATGTTTTCAGTGTGTTTTTTAATGTGAAGTTTAAAATCTGTGTTGTTATTTATATTTCGGATGCTGTCTGGTAATGAATTAAAAAAATATATATTTGAATTGCCCTTTTTTACATTTTGGAGTTGGAAGTATTGACGTTTGTCTGAGTAATCTATTGTTTTTAAAAAATGTTTGCATGTTTATTTAGAATATTATAAATATATATATATATATATTCTAAATAAAGTATGCGATAATGCGATATCAATATATATAACGTAAGCCCAATGTATAATTTACAAAGACAAACCCGTAACAGAACAGCTGTGGGTTCAGAGTACAAAAAAAAACATACGTATACATATATACTATGAACCCACAGCTGTTCTGTTACGGGTTTGTCTTTGTAAATTATACCTTGGGATTACGTCAATACCAATTCGATATCAAATAAGTTAATTACTAATTGTGTTGCAGTGCGCATATTATTACACGCACTGTAAAGCGCCTTTAAAGATTCATAGCTCCTAAAATATATTTGAAGTCATAGATGAAAATCGAACACCACGGTGGCTGTGGAAAGCAATGTGCTTTATATTCGTCATCCATGCCCGTTTATCAGGGCGGGTCCGCCGTTCACCTTCCGCCCCTGCTGAAAAGCAATTCAGAAATTCCAATAGATTTTATTATCCTGTCCATTCCGTCCATCTTGGAATGCATAATATATTATAATATCATAACTTCATACCTGCTCAGAATTATTAAACGTGAGTTGTTGGTTTCATACGAATAAGATTTTAGGTATTTTTGTCAAATTTCGTCAGATCTTTTGTCAGACGTCACGTTATTGTACTCCTTGGTCCATTGTCGTGGTTCATTCACCGTTTACCGTTCACCCTCTTTGCCGCATCCCAGCATTCTATCTGCATCTGTCTGCATTTATCAAAGCAGTCTCGAGTATTTCAAATGTCTCGTTAGACCTTCGCCCTTGCCGACAGCGTCAGCCAGTAATGATGGAATCAGTCGTGCTGCCTCAAGATGTCTATTTATCATCTGCGCTGTGAAAGCGGATAAACAATACAGCTACGAATGGATTAAGACCTTTATTTTCCTGTAAAGATTGAGAAATGGTTGTTATCATTTGCAAACAAATCAGTCTTGAAAGAAAGATTCATTCTTTTGCATATTCTAAATTAGTAATAAAAATTATGGAAACCCTGCATTATAAATCTACAAACTAATCACTGACATCGACCATAATGAATGTATATCTTCTAGTACCTATGGTCATCGCCAGACAGATTTCTACGGAAACCCTCATTACATATACAAACATAAAACAAGTTTTACCGAAAAACTCCCGATACCAAAAGCAAACTAATACGTTTTATTTATTTAAGCCGAACGTGTTATCGTCTGTTTCATTAAATGCATTTTCCAGGTAAGCTGAAAGCAAGAATTAATTCCCATCAGCTAGACCCCTTCGACTAAATTTGTGATGTACATTCAAGAGTATCATTAAATTGCAATGTTTTTCTACATTTTATGGTTTTCATCTATGTTTTGTCTGGGGAAAATTTAATAAAAAATTACTACCGCTGAGAAATTAAACGCTTCTCCACCGTTATCCCATCGGAATACTCGAGTTTTCATAATACTTCATTTCCCCCTCGAAAGCTTGTTTTTTCCGCTCAAGTATCGTGGATGGGTAGACAGTCATACATAGAAGATGCAACTAAGCTGCCCTTCCGTTTTGTCCCAGTCCATTAAGCGTCCTCCCCTTTACAGAAGGCTTGGGTTCCTGATACCTGCATTAGTCTCATGCTCCCCTGGTATTATAATACTATATTGGACGCACGCCATTAATCAATACTCTTCCTATCACATTTCACCGAAAAACAACAATTTACATTCTAAACGTGAACACTATTTCCATAACGGTGCACACCCCAAGCAATAAAAATTCTCCACAAAAAGCATATTGCACTTACGTGGAGCTTAACGTGCATGATACATTATTTCTGAGATAAGTCTCCTTTTTATGGTGGTAAATTATCGACTTCTTAAAACCACGCTAGGCAAATAATGCTTTAAACTTCACTGTTTTGCATAATTTATTTGAGGCAGCAAAATTACTTACCAGCAAAGGAAACTAAGCAAATATTTTTTAATGGACAAAATCACTTATTACTTTTATGAGAGGTAAAATTTACGTCTTTTATGGTGGTTAATTATTCAATTTAAAGTACCATACTAAAAAAACATAAAATTATTTTAATGAATAAAATTCGCATATTAAATGACGTACTTTCTGACTGCATATTGAAAACAGCAAGGCCGACTAGAGTAAAAACCTGGACACGCGACAGCCAAATTACGAAGTCAGTGCTTTCACTAAGTAAACTTCACTACCTTAAAGAGTCTAATCACTCTGTTGGTTGGATATGCTTACGGTAAAACAACACAAAAATCCGCAGTGACGACGAGTATCAACAACTGTCGTTGCACTATGGCACTGACTTTATCACGTGACACTTTTTAATCCGTCACGCACCAAGGTCCGGGGAAACAGTGACTTATCTGTTACCTATATGAGAAATATAAAAAAAATGTTATTTGTTTTTGGGGTGTTATGGGTGTTATTTGGCTAAAGAAGGAGTTAGCGCAACACGGCATAACACCCCTAAAACAAATAACTAAAGTACTTTTCATATTTAATATAAAAAATATATATTACATATCGACTTCACAATACTTCTCTAGAACAGAATTATTTTTCTTGTGGATATGTGTTGTTTCATAAATTATTTAACAGATTTACTGCCAACTCCGCCGTTTGGCGGAGTTCGAATATCTCCAGAAAAAATTTGCGCCCACCAATTGGCGTGTACGACAATACAACTTTCAATGATCAGTGTAAATCCGGCAACCATCGTGACGTGTTGTTTATATGCTGGACCATTGCTTGAAAGAATAAAAAAATGTGCGAACCTGGTTTTTGACTACCTACTCTTAGTTTTAAAGCTATAGTGTTGAATGTAAGTCACAAAGCTTTCCAAGTGTCAAAGTTTTTCCAACCATTACTGTCCAAGGGTGGCAGTAATCATGTTAAGCCAGGCATATAAAAAGTGACCTCGTATACCACTCATCGTATGCCATTAAAAAACATTAGAATTATTATGGGAAAATTAGAGAGAACAATTGTACAGCGCCCTTTAGGTGATTTTTCACAAAAACGGCGCTCTACAAATTATCCAATTATTATTATTATTAACAGCATGATGACGCCACTACTTAAAAAATGTACTTGTTAATATTGTTGTGTCAATGAAGAACATGAATGGAAATTCCAACGCGTAAATAAATGATTATCCGAGATTTCGTAAAGTATATGCTAAACAAAGTCAGAACAAAATCAGGGAAATAAATTCATTATTCTCTGAAGAGGAAAAACTGCTCCCTTGTTTACGGACGCCGGGTCTGAAGGGTGGGAGGGGTTCTGTAAAAAGCCACCCTCCTGCCTTTATCTATTGACTTGTTTTTGTTTATTGCACGTGGATGTTATAAGAATAATCCAGAGGAAACAACAGCTGGTGTCTTTTGCTTAGATTTTCATACGATATCGCCCTCTACCTGTAATGTGATAAAAGCTAAATGATTTTTTTAAACTTGATATGACGACAATCTAGAAAGTTTTTTCTTCTATTCAACTCGGCTACAAAAGCTGAAAGCTTTTTATACAAAAGTATGGATAACTAGGATATGTTTTAGTTCAGTTTATTTAGAACTTTTGTTTTCAGCGAATCCAAGTGTTTTTTGTTCAAATTTTGGTTTATTCAGGACAGAAGTTTTTAGCGTGTCTAATAACTAAATTAAACATTTTGGCTTAGTAGAAAACTTTCAAAATTGTGAATTCATATTAAAAGAGCAACAAAAATATAATACACGTACAAAGTACAAGTGCTCCATGGCAGAGAAGTAAGATATCTATGTCTCGGATTCAAAATGTACAGAAATACGCAATATACATTATACGTGTACATGTAAGTCCTCCATGGTAGAGCAGTAAAATATTTATGTCATGGATTCAAAATGTACAGACATAAAAAATAGACATTATACACGTACATGTAAGTGCTCCATTGCAGAGAACATATATATATATGTGTCACGGATTCAAAATCATTAAATTTATATCATTTCTTTCATGTAATGTACTATTTTATAGTATTTGAATCAGACATGATGCGCAAAACATACAAGTTGTTTAATGTTTAATCATTAAAGAAAATATTAGCGACTATCAAATGAAAATTTGAAACGAAAAAGATTTGGTCGCATCAAGAATAGAGAACATCAGCCTTGCCGAGGCTTTGCTCTAGATATCTTGATTTCTAGACGCGAACGAATCTTTTTTCTGATTTTCTGTTTCAAATTTTCGTTTAAGTGCCGCTAATATTGTCTTCAGTGATTAAACATTATAATTTGATATTTTTATCATAAATAACTAAGTAAAAATATTAAGAACCCACCTACATATCAATCTATCAATGGCACCTGTGCACTGATTTGGTACTTAACTGTCTTTAAACTAAAGGGTTTTATTACATCATCATCTTAATATGATTAATGATAGAAATTTGTTATTTAAGAGATTAATTGGGCTATTTTAATTTACTATACTACTTGTAACATTAATATTTTGTTTAACCTGCACCTCATCACCTGCTTCAGTTTGAAAGATTACCCCAGTAGTGGTGATTAATCAATAATAAAATTCTGAAACCTTTTTTAAGTGGATTTATTTTATTTTAACTCGATGAAAACATCCGGAGATTCTTCCTCCTTTCTCCTATCCCATTATATCCAACTTTACGTCCACTTACATCGGGCAGTGGCATTCTTGTATAGTTTCATGAAAATCCGTTAATTTTAACTTTTCTGATGTAACACATTTTTTTCTCTTTGCTTTATCCAACCCACAAAGGCACTGCCTATGCGTGTGTAATATATAAATGTAAATTAAAGGATCCCACAAAGGCACTGCCTATGCGTGGGTAATATAAAAAAATGTAAGTTAATGGAACCCACAAAGGCACCGCTTGTGCGTGGGTAATATAAAAATGTTATTTATGTTTTTGGAATAACTTAGTGAGTAAAACCTCAAATTGTAATATTTAATTATTGAAAATAATTTGAGGGGCACTGCTCTACCAGTGCTCACCACTGCCCCGGCAAGGTAAGGGTCCTGGGTTTGAGTCCTAGATGTGACCGTATCCTTTTCTGATTTTTTTCTTTCAGATATTCGTTTAGAAATCGCTAATATTTTCTTCAATAATTAAATAAAAATGTTACTTGAGGGAACCCACAAAGGCACTGCCTGTGCCTGGATAGTAATAAAATACAAGTTAAGGGAACCCACAAAGGCACTGCCTATGCGTGGGTAATATATAAATGTAAATTAAAGGATCCCACAAAGGCACTGCCTATGCGTGGGTAATATAAAAAATGTTAGTTGAGGGAACCCACAAAGGCACTGCCTGTGCCTGGATAGTAATAAAATACAAGTTAAGGGAACCCACAAAGGCACTGCCTGTGCATGGGTAGTATAAAAATGTTGGTTAAGGGAACCCACAAAGGCACTGCCTGTGCCTGGATAATATAAAAATATAAGTTAATGGAACACACAAAGGCACTGCCTGTGCTTCGGTAATATACTAAGCTACTAACACAATAAGAATAGAAATAACATTCTTAAACAAAATAAAATACAACATCAAGCAAGTTGTAATATTAATTTCTAAGTTACGGTGTAGTAATTTAATGTTGTTATGAAGAAGTGAAACTTAAAGTTTGATGATTTTTTTTTTTTTTAATACAATTACAAGAAGGTAAACAAATGTAATTTTTTAAGTTATGGACATATTATGGTTATAGATGAAACGTGGAGGTTTGCAAATAATTTATATGAATAGTGTTTCAACATCAAAATCATTCAGCCATCATTTAATTTTTTTTACGTATTGTGATATTTTGTAAACCATTTTTATTTGTTTTGGTAGAAGGTTAAATTTACGCAATGTGTTTGCATTAATTTGGGAGATTTATAATACATTATTAGTCCTTTTTCTAATTTTTTTTGAGATTATTTTAAATACATTTTTTTAAGAAATAATTTAACAAGTTAAGTCATTTGCGAATATTAAATATTTTAGTTTATTGGTGAAATAATTCAGTCGAGAATGTTTTATTTCTATTATTTGTAACTTTAATATTGTGCTTTTGAGTTAACAAATTATTATAAGCAATAATTAGTCGCATAAAATAACCATACAAATTGAAAATATCTCCCGAGTAAAAATAAATGCCGCCGACGGAAATTGGACCCGCGCCTTTTTATATCCGGTCAGCTGCTCTGGACCACAGAGCCACGTCGGCTTATTCCCAACCCGCCAAATAATTCAATATGTACTAGTACTTCAATCAAAAATTACTATTTTAATAAGCAGTAATTTTTACAGTTTTTATTTTTATAATTTTTTTATTATTTAGTCTTATAATTGCTTATAATAGTTTGTTATCCTTTGTGCTATGCATAAAAAATCTTGTCTTATAAACATGAGTTTATCATTTAAAAATAATGCTTTTGAGTTATTTTTAAAGGCCTAATAAATGCACCAAGCGCACCATTCCATCCTATAATGCCGTAGATAAAATTGAAGATTGGACAAGAGAAAAATAGATCATTCTCAATTTGTCACTATTGAGTGCATCCAGTTATAAAATAGGTACGCACAATATTTTAATTTAGAGACGGTTTTAGTTTTTTGCGACTTCTAGTTTGGATTTGTTTCAATAAACATCTAAATATTTAATATTTTCGAGTTTAGCAAGTTCGTGGCGCAATGAAGATGTTATTTGGTTGCAATTTGTGTTGTGTATTTAGATTTTAAGTTTTTTTTTTGTTTTAAAGAAAGACAAACATTCCCGGGTTACGAATAACCTGACAATATTTGACCTACTACCATCACAGTAAACGGAAATGCTGCTGGTGTCGTGGTGGAGGACATAGCCAGCCGAGGAATTGAACGCGACGCCTGGGTGAGACCCAAATGCGATGCCAAATCAGCCACTGACCGGTTTGTTTTTAATGTTTCTATGAAAAGTTAAATAAAAAGTTTTGCTCTAGTTTAAGACGAGTTTGTTATTGAAAAATTTTCGTTTAAAGAATTTCCATTTACTATTATTGCCGTGTCGTCGGCGTAAGAAATAATTTTCAAAGGGATTTAAAAATAACATAAATCATTAATATATATATTAAACATAAAATTCTGTGAATAAATATATTTTGTTTACTTTGTGCAGATAATACGAGTAATATTGCATTACATTTAACAATGCTCTGAAACAAACTAACCAAAATTTCAAAATCAAATATTTTCTGTTGACATATTCGTTGGCATCCTACAATTAATATTTATATACTGAAAAAATTATATTTGTCAAATTCGTCATGTTTTTATATTGACTTAATATAAAATAAATATAATATAAAGGTATCGAAAACTGCGATCCCATTTCGCAAAACTACTGATTAAAAATTTCATCGGATTCATGATATACCATTATAATACCGTGTAACTCCGTAAATTTCAATGCAATGCCATGGGAAAACACTACTTATGTGATGTCGATATATTTCATATTAACTTTGCGAATTTTGTCGATTACGTAAAAGACTTATTTCAACACTATTCTTAAATGGAAGTTATATTTTTGTAAACCAGTCAAATCGCTGTATTTTTTAATTTATGTTTTGTTATTTTTAATTTTGTTTCTTGCATATATTATTTTTTAATGTAATTTTATTTTTATTATTTCTTTCTCATGTTTCAAAACTGTCTGTCAATAAAATTGTACCACCTACATATAAAATCCCTCTAGGTGTTAAATAAATTAGCATATAGCCACAGTGAAATAATGTGAGTTTTGCTAAACAAATGCTAATAATTATGAACTGTACAATTATCCTCTCTTTATTTCTTCTATCTATGGATGTATAAATCTGGGACATTATTACGGCCTATTAAATAGAGTGAAACATTGAGCTAGTGGGTTGGTTCATAACATCTTTGCGTTTTTATCTAAAGATTAGAATGAATTTTTTAATGTCAACAAAATTTGAAATCCAAATAAAGACAAATTTTTCTGGTTTATTTACATTTAACAATTTTGAAAAGCAACAACATTAATAAACTTGATTTCTCGAAAATTGCTGGATAGAAAATATGACGTTTTTATTTATTTATTTATTCTCGGTTTGCACAGATTATATCACTTAAGGGAGAGAAATCCAGTTAATACACAATATTTATTTTATTTATTTATTTTATTTGTGTACAAAAAATTTTACAACATTACAGATATTTTATCTAACTAATTGTAAAAGTACCATTATCACAGTGAGAATGTAGCGCCAAAAACCTTCTCTTTCAAAAAAAACTCTTTGAATTTTCCGAAGAATATGTCGAAATTTTTATCTAATATATTTAAATAGCGTATCGCTCTTCCCACGGGCGAATTCGGGTACAGATTTGTACGACTCTATCGGCAATATAATATGTTATGGTGACGTGCCCGAGAGTGAGACTCTGGGACGAATAAATTGATTTGCGCCAATACAATAAAAAAGTTTTTTTTGAGTATAAACTTACAAAAAAGTTTATACTCAAAAATAAAAATAAAACAATTAAAATTAAAAATAAAATACAAAATTATGTAAAAGCTCACTCAAATAAGAAATACTACAAAGAGAGGCAAGATACACAAATGAGACGCAAGTAATACATAGCTATGGTAACATATATTTTAGAATCAGCAGAATATTTTTTCTGAATCCGTTTAATTAAATTATCGACAAAAATGTCTACTTCAGCACACTCTATTTTATAGTCGACACATTGAGATAGGTCAGGAAAGTATGACGAATGTGACAAAAGCGGCAAATCGAGCTTTCGATTTGCCGCTTTTGTAATGCTAACGGCACTAATTTTTTGTGGTTTATGATATCTCAACTTGAATGGTAACTAGAACAACGAGATACTTATTTCAAAAATAAGTATCTCGTTAAATAATGTCAAAATATTTCGATTCGCTGTCATGTTGGAAAAAAAAATGTCGGAACTGTTTATCAAGCCCCTAAATTCAGTAAAGCGTATATTATATTTAAAATGAAATAAAATAATTTTTGTTTTAAAACCACGAGTTTTTAATAATTTTTTGAACCGACCGGTTTCGCTTTACTCAAGCATCTTCAGGGTACAAATTATTACTGTAATAATTTGTACTTATTACTGTTACTGTAATAATTTGTACCCTGAAGATGCTTGAGTAAAGCGAAACCGGTCGGTTCAAAAAAAAATTATTAAAAACTCGTGGTTTTAAAACAAAAATTATTTTATTTCATTTTAAATATGTCAAACCACAAAGTGATTGCTTTCTACAATAATACGTATATTATATATTTATATACATTTTTTTTAAACATTTTATTTTAAATTTATTAAATTATGCTTTCGTTATAGTTATGGTGACGAATACTACTTTTATCTAAAAAATTAATTCATGTAAACATATTATTTTATGGTTTTATATGAGGTATTGATCAAATTAGTGTAGTTTGTTGTTTTTGTAAACACCGGAGATTTGCTATATCAAATGAAAACAAGTCCGTTCCGGCAGCTTTGCAAAAACATTCAGTTGGTTAAGGTTCAACCGTTGTTGGCTTAATGTTTGTTTTATTTTTAACGAAATAATCCCCTAACAACATCAGGTAAACAAACTACGCCGCTCGGGGGGCGGTGTTGCCAACAAACTAGTGGGCCATTTAAAACCTTCCCCAGTTTTCGATCTCGGCAACAAATCCTCCTAGGGAATCTATACCCCCGGCCGTGCCCACAAGTTTCACCCCGGGACCGTGGGAGAGGCTATGGCGCGAAGGGAGAAACTTGAAGCTGGCCGGCTGCGGCTTTCCGGGGACTTTGACGTATGGTCGTATTTTGCTGCCGTACCGAATCGCGCGGGAAACTTTTGTAATTGGAATCGTGGAAAATGGCGGTAAACTAAATATTTGGTTCGGTGATTATTCCTCACACGAATATTGCGAACTGATTATTTCTCACACGATGATTCCAAAAATGTAAAAAAAAGAACAAAAAAAATCCACATACAGATAATTCTAGACACGATTCCGCTCACTGAAAACTCCAAAAATGGATTATTCCACACATAAACTTTCCGCACGTGGAAAATTTCGCAGAGTTTAAATAAAAACAAACTCTATTATTAGGATTATTCGGCACGAAAAAATGAAAATCCTTGCATTGTTAACTTTTTTAATAACTTTTAAATCTTGTTTTCATTCTGAATGGTGGTCTTTCAACAGGCGATACTAAAAGCATCTAGTACTCTCATTCTATTTTATGTGTCATTATTCTGTTTTGATCTGTGTTCGAAGTCTCCGATGTTCGGAATATTTTGTATGCGTAATTATAAATGAGTAGAATAATTCGTGCTTTCAATGTGCGGAACATCGTGTGGGCAATGAACCGTGCGCAATATTCGTGTCAGGAATAGTCGTGGTTGGAATAATCACTGCAGCAAATATTTCCATTGATACAACCAGCAGTGGTCGGTTTAACGCTCAGCCATGCAGGTCCGCACTGGTACCTACCTATAGTACCTACCCAACCTAACCAGCACTTTAGTACCCAATATCTACCTTCGAGGTTTCCCTACTCCCGCGGACCAACAAAAAGTGGTTTAAAAATGTAATCCCGGTTTTGACCAAATCGGATTTGGGTGCGGTAGTGCATCCAATGGTGATCCCAATTTTATGGAAATGTGGTTTTCATACAAATTTTATGCAATTAACTCACCTGAACAATATGCGAACCCTCGTAGTTTGGTAGTCGTCTAGAAAATTGATACAGACGTCAAAAATAGTCATTGCATCATAAAACGGTGATTTAAATAAATCTTGGGGTGTCTAAAGTCTTCATTTTTGATGGCCATCAAATCCGTTTTGACGTTTGAATGGTCCCCGTTAAACGCTGATTCTAGGCCTGTTTTAGCTATTAATCAAATGATTGCGACGTTGATATTATTTGATGAAGTTTGAACTAGTTTACTCACTGTCAATAGGCCTCCGTCACTTACAACTTTGATGAAAAATAATAGAACTTGGTAAATTTGGAAACAATATCGTTACATTACCAAAAATGGTAAAAAAAAACTGAGATTACACCACTGAATTGGACACATCCATGCATTCTTCAACTTTACCAATAACCCTACATTCCTCATAGTTAACCTTCACTTGTCTCCTCCCTTAACTAGATCTGTAAACTGTCTCCGATGTGCCTCTCTCCCTACTTTATAAAATTTGAGTTTCATTTACACCTACATTTATTTTTCTCGGTAAGTTGTTTTTAATTTATTTTATTTTGTGTATATTTATCATTTAATGTTATATTATATTTACGTAGTCCGATTTAACGTTATCTATGTATATTTTATAAAACGGGGTATTTTCACAAACTATTTATACATTAATAACGGCGTATTTTAACAAACTATTTATACATACATTTATTTGTCCCAGATGTGACCGTTTCTTTTTCTGATTTTTCTGTTTCAGATTTTCGTTTAGAAATCACTAATATTGTCTTCAATATTTAAATATTACAATTTGAGGTTTTACGCAATAAAGTTATTCCGAAAAATAAATATCCATTCTAGACTTGCAGAAAAGTCAACAGATGTCGCACATTAAAAATAAAAAAATAAGATAGGTTTATCTAAAAGACGCTGTCTGGATTGCATTTAGTTCGGGTTGAATCTTGCGATCATACATAAAGATAGTTGCCAATAAAAATGTGCGGTGAAAAAATGAAGACAATGTTAGTAGTTCTTATTCGAAGTATGATACAGTTAAAAGTGACCGAGGAGAATAGGGTCCCATTAGCGCAGTTGGTAGAGCACTGTCCCGGAAAGACAAGGGTCCTGGGTTTGGGTCCCAGATGTGACCGTTTCCTTTTCTGATTTTTCTGTTTCAGATTTTCGTTTAGAAATCACTAATATTGTCTTCAATATTTTTTATTTATTTATACATTAATAACGGCGTATTTTAACAAACTATTTATACATTAATAACTGCGTATTTTCACAAACTATTTATTCATTAATAACGGCGTATTTTAACAAACTATTTATACATTAATAACGGCGTATTTTATCAAACTATTTATACATTAATAACGGCGTATTTTCACAAACTATTTATACATTAATAACAGCGTATTTTAACAAACTATTTATACATTAATAACGGCGTATTTTCACAAACTATTTATAAATTAATAACGGCGTATTTTAACAAACTATTTATACATTAATAACGGGGTATTTTCACAAACTACGTAAGTATTAATAAGGGGGTATTTTCAGAAACTATGCATACCGTTAAAATGTATGGAATATTGAAAGTTTTTTTTCATAATTATTCATGTCAAAAACTTTGTAGGGCCTAAAATTTATGTGAATACCGCACAAGTGTCTCAATTGCTCCCAACCGTCTGGAGCCAATGAGACTATGGCATCCCCAAACTTGGGTATGTTGTGAGGCGGAAGGAGATAGGTAAGATGATGGCGGGAGAGTACCTGACTATTCAGATCTGATCACCAAAAACGGCTAAAGCCATTTCAAGCACCGTTTCAATACTTTATGGTGGTCTTACACCAGGCCGATACTGAGAGTATCTTCCACTCTGGAACGTGCCGCAAATATACTTTATATTATTCTAAATGAGTAATTTATGAAACAACACAATTAACAAATAAAATTTACTTGCGCACGCCGGAATTTGAACCCGCGACCTCCAGCTTCTTAGTCGAGAGCCTTACCTCTCGACCAACATGGCCGATACTGGCCATAACGTCATTATGACATAGAAAACGCTGGTGCTGGTTAGACGGCTGTCACCAACGTCGCCCGGCGTCAAAACGAACATGTCATTTTGGTGGTGAATCGAAAATAGCATATTTTAAAACGTTATAGAAAATTTATTCTTCAACATTAAAATAAAATAAAAATACTTTTGCTATCCTTATTTTAAGGAAAAAAAACTTTGAAAATACCCTAATTTTCTCCAATTAGCAGTGTCTCCTAAAAACTAGAAAAATATCAACAACAAAAATATATTATCCTACCGCAGACAATCACAAAAAAATCACGGTATACAGTATTTATAAAATATTTGCCTCGGGACCTTCATTATTTTTTTTAAACATTATCACCAAACAGACAATTATTATTATTGCCTATCCAAAAATAATTAAAAATTTTATATTTAAGATTTAGATCGGTTACAGATTTAAATCTATAAAAATGTAAACAAAAGAAATACACGTTTCAAACCATCTTTATCGCGTGTTTGAAACTGGAAACCGAAATTGGTGTGTTTAATTTTCTTTATTCAAATTCGCTATCAATACCTGGGTCTTTTTTTCAATTTTATAAATTTACATTATCGATGATTTTGAAAAAAGTATTATTAGAGGAAACGTGATCACTTGATCGTGCCATGCCTTCCTCAGGCATACCCAACTTCTTCTACCATTCTCGTCCACAACATACATCTTCTTTCACCTCTTTCTTTGTTCGTAACGACACAAATAATTATTAGATTTGTGTCTTCCTCGGGTGTTCCCGACTTTTTCTATCATTAACTACTGCATACCGCATTGTTACTTTATTAAAACTACATTATGTCGACTCCGTATCTCATTGCAGGGCAGAGATAATTCGGAGTCTTCCTCAAGCGTCCCAACTTCTTCTACTATTCAAACTACTCTCTAAACACTAGTAGTTTTGGAGTCTATAAGGGACAAACAAAGAAACATATTTTTTTTATTCAGATATTGTACATATTAGCTTGAGTTCACGTCTTTCATATTCCATTTTTTCCAGTCACATTTTTGTTCTAGACTGGTTGGTTGTAAGCTCTAATAAATATTAACTTTAATTGAAACACTTTAATTAATTTGACCAAAGCCTTTAGATGTTTGTACTTCTGGTAACGCTTAAAAATCTCGGCTCTGCTTAAAACACAAGTCTCTAAATTCAAAACCACTTAGCGAAATACAAAAGCAATGCGATTCCAGTGGTAGGATGTCAAAATGACAAACTCTTTATGCCTCGACCACGGCTCCGTGCACTTGTCCAACCAAACTAGCGACTTACTAGCGGCTAGCGACTAGCGGCTGGAGTACTGAAATTAAGTTGCGCTATAATTTCGCCCGCTGTAGGTGCTTAGAAGGCGCTCAGCGAGCGTGCTTTTCCCTGGAGCAGGCGTTGTGAACTAACGACACGTGCATTATTTATACGTCTACAAACAATAATTCCAAAATATTGTTTATTCAAATGCTGTAAAAAGTATCGTTACTACACTGTCCCAAATAATAATCAGTTTATTTGAATCTATTTATTAGATTTATTGACTGAGCGTAGAAAAATCCTGTTTAAATTCCACCGTTTTACATATCGTCTGTCTATATAATTATTTGCATGTTCCGTTTCCGTTTCAAGATGGTGGCCGTTTTAATGGTTCAGTAAAGTTTATTTTTTCAAATGTTGAATCGTCGTGTTTGTTTGGCCTCTTTTATTTGCTTTTTTTCGATAGTATGATACCTACCTGCCTGAAGAAAATTTGAAAAGAATTGTCATTGAGATAGCGACGTTTTTATGGACAAACTGCATAATTCCTTATTTGATTTTTTTTTAAATGTTACATGACATAAGTGAGTGTTAATGTACCTACTTACAAATCTTTTGATTTCAGATGAAATTTTTCTTGTGATTTATTTAAATAAGAATAAATTAGATGCACACTTTTTTAATGCGGGGTCTAACTGTTTTCAGAACTGTCTAATAACCATAAATAAACCACTAGATCGATAACTTCGGGCTTTTGTATGAAACAAATTGGTCCTAAAAAACCATAGATATGCCAATGTATGGACAGGAAAATTCTAATTCGGAGCCTACTTACTATACTTTACACCAATGAAAAACTCTGAAAGTTTATTCCATGGACTTTCAGAGTTTTTCATTGGTGGATATAGTTAGGCAATCATGTGACGTCACAATATTTCGGTTTCAATTTTTTATCGGAGTTATACCTCCCTGCTCTAACTAAGGTTGTCCTGTGCACCTTTTTTCATTGTTTTTGTGTTACAATTATTATACTCCTTTGCACAACTTCGGTAACATTTACGAATGCATAACAGAAATGGAATACATCGCTCACACAATTCAGATGTACTCACGAACTCATTTATCCACGGCTGTTACAGGTACTCCCTGAGAAAGTTCTCTCGTAAATTTGTTAAACTGCATTGACAAAACTACTATACATATCTGTAATAATGTAAATAAAATATCAAATTTCTGATCAAAGGAAAAATATAAACTGTTATTTTATAAATTTATTTTAATAACTGTTTTTGTCCCCTTTTCTTCGAGTTCAAATTTTTTTACAGGTACCTAAAACCTTCTTTAACCTTCTTGCCCTGCTGTTTACATATATTTTTATTTTTATATTTTGTATTTTACATATTCATTATTGTAAAATTATGTAGACATCGATTCAGCTTAAAATATATTTTACATATTATGTTACTCTCAAGCATTTACTATCTACCTCATCTGTGTTGAAAGTAAGTTAAATGTTATTTTATTTTTACATATTTTTTATCATTACAATATTGTATTTATAACAGGATTTCATCGTTTGCTTTGTCATTTAAATATGTTCTTATATTTTAATTTGCTGTTTTACACGCTAATAAGAGCTGTATATTACTTGCACAATTCTCATTTAGATATCTTTTTAACTTAAAATATATTTAACTTATTATACATATACTGTGAACATTATATTATATTAAGTTAGTTACATATATTTTTAATACACAACAATATACATATTTTTGACACTCCAATACTATGTTATTATTATAGTATGTTCATTATGTATCAGTATCATTATGTTCTTAACTTCTATTAACGATCCTTTTCTGTTTTACACGCTCATTAGGACTCTTTATTACTTACGCAATTCTAATGTCCTTTTATAGTTGTTTATGTCAGATTATAATTCACACTTTATAGTATGCGTACAATAAAATTAATTACGGAAAATGGATTAATTGATTTATTATTGACTGAACATAGCGAAATAATTTTTTATCTCGAGTGCTCTTTTTTGTTAATAATTTTTACAAAAGTTGTAAAAAATGTGTCCTTACTGGAGTACCACGTTGTAAGGTCACATTGTGCATGGTTTTGTGTGTAAATTGTAAATTAGTTTTATTTGTAAGTACTTATGTAAATTTTTTTAGTTTTTGTAACTATGCTAAAATATCACAAGAGGAAAATTATAAAGCAATATTATGGAAAACATTAAAATAGATTTAATATTTGTTAGTTAATCTGTATTCTTCATTCCCATGTCCATAATCATATCTTTTGAAATCAGTAATTTTTTGCAAGAGCGAGGATATTAAATAGTTTTTAGAGAAATATTGCAAATTTCTTTGCCCAAAAGTAAAAGTTTTAGGTTAGTTGAATGTATATTGTAATGAGGACTTTGTGAATCAACTTATCCTGGTTTTTGAATGCATACATTGAAATATCTTTTAAATATAATTGTTTGAGCGATATTAATTTTTATCTGTCTTTGCTTCTATGCTTTGCATTTCATCAGTCTGTAAATTTGTTTGTAAGTTCCGTATATGGTCAATCCTGTCAAAATGATAACCTTTTTACTTTGACAGAGTTTGCATGAGAGTTGCAACCTATCAAACCGGAATAATTAACATTAGCCTAGGTCTATTACTAGTATTATGACGACGTTTTGTTTTATAAACTATTCTTTGACAAACTTGATGAAAAAGGTTCGCCATTCCTGTTCTGGAGCTCGTTTCCATTTTTGTACGAGCCAAAATATTACACACCACAAGGTCACATTAAAAAGGAACACAGCAATTAATGGATTTTGTCATCTCTAAGTCAAGTCTGATCAATATTTTTTATGAAAGAGTTTGGTTCGTTTGTAATGAATAAAATTAACTTCAAAGACTTACTTTAAATACATATAGGAGCGTCATTTTACAAGTGCAAGAGTTACTCTCTTTTCGTTAATTTAATAGCGTTAGTAAGCACATAAGTGATATACCCCAAGTTGTGTGTGTCATAATCATAATAATATGTTTATTTTTCGGAATAACTTTATTGAGTAAAACCTCAAATTGTAATATTTAAATATTGAAGACAATATTAGTGATTTCTAAACGAAAATCTGAAACAGAAAAATCAGAAAAGGAAACGGTCACATCTGGGACTCGAACCCAGGACCCCTGTCTTTCCGGGACAGTGCTCTACCAACTGCGCAGACAATGTTAGTAGTTCTTATTCGAAGTATGATACAGTTAAAAGTGACCGAGGAGAATAGGGTCCCATTAGCGCAGTTGGTAGAGCACTGTCCCGGAAAGACAGGGGTCCTGGGTTCGAGTCCCAGATGTGACCGTTTCCTTTTCTGATTTTTCTGTTTCAGATTTTCGTTTAGAAATCACTAATATTGTCTTCAATATTTATAATAATATGTGGTTATAGATAAAAATTTCAACAAGAAAAAAGATTTCCTTAAACGAGTGATGTTCCTCGAGCGAAGTCATGTAGTAACTATTGTTTATTAACAGGAGAACTTCCAACCCTTTAATATTTTCCGTTTTCAAGGACAATTTTTTAATATATATTATTTAATTGCTTCAAATTTGAACGCTTTATTTCTTTTAACTCATAACGTGCACCTATTTCAGAATATTTTTCAAAAATTTAGTTAACATGTTAACAGTTTTTCTTTTTCTTTTTTATGTTTTTTATTTTCTTAAAACTACCTGAAATGTAATGTAGAATTATTTTCTCTATATTTCATATTGTTTTATACACAGCTCAAAATATCACACAGAATATTTATGTAGTGTATAGTTCTTATTAATTGAACTTTTAAAATCTTTGGACACTGTTCCAGTCTCCAGTGTCATGAAATTCGAGTGTAGCAAAACTTTCATAAAGAAAATATATATGAAAATTTGATCGTTTTCAGCCCAAAGTGTACCTATAATGTTTCATCACGACTATTAGATTGTTTACATACCTCCCAGTAAAATAAAAACAAGATTCTATGTATTTCAAAGCAAGGGACAACCAATGGTAAAACCAGGTATTTTTTCCATAAGCTCCACACGAGAGGCCCTGAGGAAAAGTTCTGTGGAGAAGTTCTGGTGAAAAGATATGAAGATTGGGTGGAATCTGACGGTCAATGTGTCCAAGAGTGACTGAAGTATGAATCCTTCCCTCCCACTGCGGTGCAAGGCAATTGGTCGAGATATTCCGGCTGGAGAGGTCAAAAGGTCTCCGTCAACCAATCTCTCCCGATCTAGTCCACGAGTAGTTGAGCAAACGCAACTTCCGGCAAGACCTAGACAAAACTAACCCAACGAACCCGGGCACCCCTGCTAAGTCACCAAACGTAACAAACCACTTGGTATGACCTATGACAGTCTATGTAAAAATGATATCGGACTCAATTTTTGTTTGTTCAATATCCTTGTGCTCGATAAGGAATTGGGTTGTGCTCTAAAAGGTTATAAATATTTTATGAAACTTTATATGTAAAAATAAACATTCAAATTCACAATGACAATTCAGTTTTTACGTACGTGCAAACTACAGTGAAGTTCCCTCCACTAATCGTAGATTTAGTGCTTAATCCGGGGATAAGTTAGGCCGGGAGCGCGCGTGTGTGAGATCCACTTTGTCCCGGCGGTGTGTCGTGTTCCGGTGCAGGTGTGTATTTATGTGTGAAGTTGCCTTAACTACACTAGTTGCCCCGATCCCCCCCGAATGCTGAAAACTGAGATGAAGATGCTGGGGGAATGCCTTGGAGTATAGCGGGGTCACTAGGATACAGAATTGCGGCACATTAAATTCAGATAGACCCAAGACTTAGACTTGCGTTTATATTATATAGATTTGAGTATCAACATACTTAATGTTGGGTGTATTTAACAGGAAACATGTAAAAAACAGCTTTTCAAAAGGGTTTTGGGTAATGCAGCTTATTTTATGTACTTGTCATTTGTGATAAATTACCCGAACATTTTCACGTCAGATAAAGAACTACTTACCCCACCATTCATCATTTATTTTTTAGTACATATGTCAAATAAATAAACGTGTCATTAGGAAAATATTATCAAAGTTTGTTGGAAAACATAACTAAAGAAGGAGGAAGCGTAACACGGCATAGTAACCCAAAAATGTATCTCGTTAATTATAAAAGATGACTTTAGATTTTGACGAAAAAAAGTATTAAAATGATTTATTGTTGGGGTATTATACCGTGTCACGCTACCTTCTTCTTTAGCCAACGTTTCGGGCAGCATTACAGTGTCTATCATCATATCTGCCTTAAAGATGGACACTGAAATGCTGTCCGAAACGTTAGCTGAGGCAGGAGATAGGAAACTTGGCATAAGATCCCACAAATAAATCACTATATTATAAAAGTTATTAATTAGAATTTTTTGAGGAAATGCTCAATTACTTGTGAAAACGTTTTTTTTTTATAATTGAAGGTTTAAAAAAAAATTGTACCTACGTGTTTATGTTTATGTTAATTTAATTGGAAAAGGTTTTAACACAAGCATAAAAATAAATATTAGAAAAAGATTCAGGGGAATGTTTCATTATACTTTTAAAGACTAGATATATTGATGGTTTGTTCCAGTATAATAAAAAGTAATAAATAATATGAAATAATACAAACTACAAAAAGCTTCAAAGCTAAAATGAAATGACGTGTCAATGTGTAACAATGAATTTTCAAAACAACGCAATTGTTGCCAGCTTCTAGAAAACAAGATGAAAACTATGTCTCCATGAACCTTAACACTCTTGATCAACGCTTCATGATAATTCATAAGATAATAATGGTGACCGGATGATTCGTCAAAATCAGTCAACACACCTTCAAAAAGTGATGAAAAAACTAGGTTAAATTTGGTATGTAAGTTTATAGGTTAGTTTTTTATCGCTTTTAATGTGTGTTGAATTGTCATTCTCTTGAATTATCATGGAACCGATAATAATTCTCAATTTGGTTGATAGCCCGTACCTATTACAAAAAATAATAATTTTCAGATAATTTTCAGTCCATTAAAAGTTACTCAATCTCCAGATATAATTTTTTTAATATTTTTAGAGCAATACTAATTTTCTTGAAAATGAATTTATAAAAAGTAGCTTTATCACGTTCAATAGATTATGCACAGATATCGATGTTTGGGGATCTGGCGAGAGGCACGAAATGAAAGACGAGTCGTGAAGGTCACAGTGTTTATTGAGTCAGTTTGCTGTGATGAGATGACTTAGGACAGATGTTGTATTCTCCGGATACTGGCTGTGATGGCTGGTCAAGCGCGGGTCAGTGAGTCGACGCCGGGCGCTGGTGACCGGACTCGTTGACTGTCAGGCACTGGCGATTTTGGGAATCAATACTCCAGTGCTGACGGGAAGGCCGAAGGTGCGGTGGACCTTGTAGGCAGTTGAGCGGGAGCTGCGTAGACCAGTGAGGATGCTGCGTGTCCTCGTGGTGGTCATGGTGCGTGGATGAAGCGCTGGTCAGAGACGCTGAAACCAGGGCGCTGTAATCCGTTGTAGCGCTGGCCAGGGACGGTGGCCAAGGCGCTAGGATGATGTCCCGATGGAGTCCATGATGGGTATGGGCGGAGCCGGGAATATTGTCCTTCGCGCTAGTAAGAGGAGCGCGGGTTATCACTCGTTGATCCTTGTTAAACGACGGCGGACTGATGACTGACTGACTGCTCGCTGCGTTTGGCTTATTTATACTGTACAGCCGACGGCGACAGTACGTATGTGGAATTGCAAATAAATCGGAGACACTCGCTCAGTCTGGGCCTTTCGGGAACTTTCGGTCGGCGCTGCAATTATGCATCGACGATAGGCTCTAACCTTCTAGCGAGTTGGCGTAATGCGCCAGACCGATTTGCAATCGTATTGTCGTAGGTAGGCAAGTAGGTGCTCGGAGACAAGTAGGTTGTGTTGTTTACGATTTAACTGTCAGTAGTAACTCGATATTAATTTGTAAGTACCTAAGTAGGTCGAGCTGTTTATTATTAATGAGACAATTCTGGATTGTTCTCTCGACGCTACAGATGTGTTTTATTTTGTAACATTGAAAAAATAAAAAATTGTTAGAATATTTAGGGAAAACAGAAAACTTATCATTTTATTGGTTTTTTTCATCCTATTTTTTTTTTGTTTTCAGCGGTTGAATTGAATAACATCACATCCTCTTACTGTTATTATTTATAAAGTTTAAATTTTATAGAATTTACCAATTCCACGTAAAAATTTTAATCTAGGAAATGATCTAAATAAAAATTTAGTAGCTTTAAATTGATGCACTTTATAATAAGTGTTTATATTAAGTCGGGTCTCCAGCAACCAAATGTTCATATAAATATTTGTATTTAAGATAAAAAATAAGAATTACCTACAGATGTTAATGAAGTTAAAAGCCTTGTTGCTTTACGTGGGTTATGCTTAAATACTATAAAGAATAAGTTTTAGATGTGTTGTAAAGTGTTCTTAATGTCAAAAGGTTAATACTAGATATAAAAATTTTATAACTAAATAAAAACATACAGAAAAAAGTCGGGTCTCCAGCGACCGAATGTTTTCAAAACATCGAACGAAAATAAAATTAAATAAAAAAAACATGATAAAGGTGAAAGAAAAAATATATAAATCAAAACATCAGTTCTTTTCGACGTGAAATACCATTTCACCTGTTCCGTTTTTTTCGTATTTGGGGCGTTTGAAGCGTTCGTTATAATTGCGTTACTTCGCAATTGTAAGGAGAAGATTTGCGGCGCTATAACAACTGTGGAAGTGTAGAGAGGGAAGAGAAGAGAAGACAGAGAATCCCTCAGCGAAGGAGACGAAGGTGTAAAGTAAAGGGAAATGGAGCATTTTCTCCATTTCACGCTGGGAGAACTCAAAACATGACTCGGCAAATACATTTATTACAGCCATTGTTGCAATAAATTCACATTAATACTAATGATTATGTTTGACGCGGGGCACTCTGTTACCTAAATTAGAAAGCGGGAAGAGATATTTTCATATTTTAATAGGTAGGTACCTATATATTTTTACATAACTTACATACCTCTTTATCACGCAAAATTAAATAGTTTAAATTTAATTTTTTTACTGCGAAAAGCTTCGACAAAAAAAATACAAGAAATTAGTATTTAAAATTTTTTTAAATTTCTATTTTTAAAAAATGTTTAAATTTCTTTATATTAAGTATTTATTTTAATCAGTCCTGTATGACATTATTGGCAAATAATGCATTATAAATCTGTAAAAAGTTGTATTATTTTCAGTAGGTATGCATTTAGTTTTCGTGTTGTATTTTTCCTTCACTCCTACTCAATATAAAAGAGTTTTAAAATGTATTTTCTTCTAGAGTACTAAAGGTCAGTCTGCTTTCTAAAATTTAATCAATTGAGTTTTAAGAGAATTTTTCAGAATATTAATAAAACAATATGACATAGGCACATACTTAAACCCTTAATGAAATCTAGTACAATGTAATATTGACAAAACAACATTACATAGGTACATACTTAAACACTTAATAAAATCTGGTTAAATGTAATATTGACAAAACAAAATAAAATAGGTACATAATTAAACACTTAATGAAATCTAGTACAATGTAATACTGACAAAACAACATCACATAGGTACATACTTAAACACTTAATAAAATGTGGTTAAATGTAATATTGACAAAACAAAATAAAATAGGTACATAATTAAACACTTAATGAAATCTAGTACAATGTAATATTGACAAAACAACATTACATAGGTACATACTTAAACACCTAATGAAATCTAGTACAATGCAATATTTACAAAACAACATTACATAGGTACATACTTAAACACTTAATAAAATCTGGTTAAATGTAATATTGACAAAACAAAATAAAATAGGTACATAATTAAACACTTAATGAAACCTAGTACAATTTAATATTCTGAACTATTTATTTTATTATTTTCAACATCAGTTTTTAATTCAAATGAGATATCTTGTAAATTTGAAAATGTTTATTTATTTTAAATTAAATAAATAAACTAGTTTAAACATTATTATAACTTGAGTTCAATCAAAACATTGCATACATACTCACAAATAAAATAAAAACTAGAAATCCGGAGGTCGCGGGCTCAAATCCCGGCGTGGTTTGGTTTGTGTTGTTTCAAATATAATCATTAAAAATAATATAAGGTATAAATATACATTCAGTGGAAAACACTCTCAGTATTAGCGTGGTGTAAGACCGCCATTCAGAATTTAAACGTTGCTTGAAATGGCTTTAGCCGTGTTTGATGACCAGATCTGAATAGCCAGGTACTTTCCTTCACCTTCCTCTTCCCCATTTACTTCCTCTTCCCACTACCTTCAGGCTCACAATATTCCCCAATTGAGGAAGCCATAGTTTTACTGGTTCCTGGCGGTTGAAAGTAGTTGAGACTCTAGTACGGTATTCACAATATATATTTTTTAATCCATTACCAACGGGTATTATAAAAGGTGTTTTAATTCTCGCCAGACTCGCTTATAAAGCAATCTAACGACGAGCCGAGCTCAACCCGTGCTGTAAATTATACTTAAACATTTTATGATCAACAAAATAATATTGTACGGTTAATAACGAAAAACTCCAACAGAGAAACTGGTGGTGGAGTTTTAATAAAGCAAAGTTGTATACGTCTAGTCGGATTTATTAACAAGTCGAGGTGACCAGTAATCACTACCCACGCTAAGCTTAATATTTCCTGGTATCCAGTATCAACGGCTACACCAAAACTAAACGCTGAAAACCTCATTATTTTAACTAATTACTATACTGGCCGTAGTAGGATTAACGCACGCAACACGGGATCATTTGTTTATTTCGTGGCGACCAGTGCTGCAATGGTAAGCAGCGTTAAGGCCGGTCTCTTTCATTCGTGTGATGGGGTCAGAGGGGAACATTTACGTCAGCGAGACAGTCCAGGGTCTCAGGCGTCACCGTGTGGACCTCATCAATCCCACCAGGGAATGAATGCAGCGGGCATTAGTTTACCGCGTATTCTTTAAGGCCCCACCTATACATCATGCGACCTTATCCTTATCATATTGGCAGTGAGGATCCGGGCTGTCAAATCAACTTTCCACCATTTTCTGGAGTGAGGGGTAATCGGAGGAACCTCTCTTTTCCATCCAGAAGGGTTTTAGAAATTCATGTGAGTAAGAGACGACATCGTCGGGCAAAGGTACAGCGCTTTTGCAACGCCTTCTTGTATTACCTCAGTCTTGCGATCTCTCGCGTGTTATTTGGTGGAGTTATGTTTGAAAGTACGTGGAGCTCCCGGTGTAGATTTTAAAGTCCCGCTGATGGTTCGCATTGTGGCGTTAAGTTGAACATCCCCCATGGAAGTGTGGTCTAGCCGTTCTAGTCCATATTGGATCACAGTATACAGCTATTGAGAAAATCAGGGCAATGGATGCCGTTCTTGGGTTAGCGGCGTTGCATCCCCAGCTAGTTCCAGCTAGTTTATTGACTAAGTTTATCTTTGTTTTTTGTTCACTCTTTCGTGTTTTGCCGGTAGTTCAGGCTGCTGTCCAAATTCCCAGATAGCGGGGGTGGGAGTAATGGTAAATATTTTTCCATCGAACTGAACACAGAGTTTGGTATTCGCATGTGAATTGCTAATATGGAAAGCTGTGACAAATGTTTTCGAACCATTTAGCTTAAGTCGCCAATCGAGGAAACATTCTTCCATATAAGTCAGAATTGAGTGTCTCTTTTGCTGCTGTAAAGGTTTTGGCCTGGTCTGTGACGGCGATGTCATCTGCGTTGGCAAATATTGGAGGCCGGTAGAACCTCAAAAACGAAATCGTTAATCCACGGTAAACATTTCTGTGAGCCGGAAGCTTGCTAGTTAATCAAAGCCCGCCTGCCTAAGTCAACAATGAGCATGTCCATCGGAATACATTTTTTTCCTTTCTTCCCCGGCGGGGGAAATGATTGATATTCTACTTAATTTTCATTTGCGTGTTCCTACATGACCAAGGCAGCCCTGAGGAGGTGGGTGGGGGTGGGTGGGAGTGGGGTAGCTGAAGTATGAGCGCGCCATTATGCTTTTTTGCTTCTCCCATGCGGTATTAACCGGATTTACCATTTATATTCAGATCACTAATGTAAACAGCTTTTTGTGGGAAAACATTTACGTCTTCCAAAATGTGTAGTACCTACTGTCCACCCTCTGATGAAATTATCATGAGTTTTGCTCATTTTTCCTCCCTCATTTTGAAAGCAGTATATAATAAAGTTTCCTGAATTGTGAAATTAAAACTAGATTTTTATTTTTACTTTTTCTTATTTATTATTTAACATTTTTTTACATGGTAAAATTAATTGGGTATATTGAGATCAAAGTTTGCTACATTCATGAAATATTTTGGTGTCTGGTATTTGCACTTGTCCCACGGGAGCATTTTGGAAAATGAGAATAGAAAAGTAATGTTTGACCAAATTATTTTAAACAATTAAATTATTTTCCTCATATAATATGCCAATGATTTCGCAGAGAAAATAATAATCATAGAAAATAATCAAAATAAAATCGGCTCCATTGTTATTGTCAGATAAATTAATAGATACCTTTATGTTGTAAGAGAGTCAAACAGCAATGAGACTAGCACCTCGTAATACTGATGTTTGCACAATTACGATTGTACTTAGAAATCTCGCGCATGTGCATATTCGCCGAATTAGCACACAATAAAATCTCGCAGATACACCGGCAAGTGGAACAAGGCTTTAGAGAAACGTTCATACTTTCTCAGGCCACCATTGTTGTAAATTCCTTGACAGGCGCATTGTGTCCCATTGGCGGCAGAGGCATAGGCAGCGCGAGCGGTGTAACTCGCACGGTATGCATATTAACCGTCTTCCCAATTCCATTACTGAATTATTAAATACGCTCGGTATGATACCCGTAACTTCTACAAGTCGGCTCAGTATTCCGAATATACATAATTGTGATGATTTAAACATATCGAACCTTCTCTTCCTCGGCTTTTGTGAGTTTCTACCCCCCGCCGTCATTCAAAGAAAAGGGGTCGTTTCCGTTAATATATTAAGGCAAAAGCATTCCGAATTAATATCAACCCTTCCAAGACTAAAATTGCGGCTCAAATATTAATTGATCTCTGTTTGATTTCTCATTTCTGCGTTGGATGGGAAATTTATTTAAATTGTTATTATTATTATTGTTGTTGGTTTTGTTTTGTTTTCCGTTTGTAAATGAGGGAAGCAAATGGTGGTCGGCCTTTTCTTCGTTGACGCATAATTTCCGATGTTATTTATGGAAAACTCCACAATCAATGGAACAAATAACTGGTCATGCTTAAGTTTGCGAATAATTTTACAAAATACATTTTATTTTATTTTAAAAAATGCGAAACATTTATGATATTTGAATTAAAGATTTCAAGAATTTTCGCATTCAAAATTTTACGAACAAATAATATCAGTTTTGTGTTTTATGTAAAGGGATGCAATGAACTTGGATGAACATTACCATTTTCGGCTTAAATATCGCAAAAATCCGGGGATATCTTACAATCTGCTGAAATATTGTCATAACTTCCTACTAGCGAGTGTTTGCTGCGGATTTTTATATACCCAAGGAGCCATATATTTATATCGATGGCCTTAGTACAAGAACTTCTCGCATTTATGTGTGGTTTTTCAAAAAATCTATGTTTTTCTGCCATTTTATGGATTCCAGCAGAATTTATCTATAGAGAAAATTAAAATAGCGTTTTTATGGACACATTACGCACACTACCAAGGATAAAAGATGTTTAGTAAAGTGTTCAGTTTATTTTTTTCTGTTTATTTTTATTTAATTTTCTTTCACGCTTCCCTCCATTGTACTTGAATAAGTTTAAAACTAATTTTTACTTTTTTCCATACAGTTTTGTATAATGTTTAATTTTGTATATACACAAAAATGAAGTACCTCTAGTATGACTTTATTATTAACTATTTATTTATTTGGTACAATATTTTTTACATTTTAAGTTTTCCAGTAATGTAGGCCTCACTGGGTGGCTTGCCCGTGCTGAGGCCTTCATTTTATAATATGAAAATATAATCTACGTAATACATTTAAAGAGAAAATAATACATTTAAAATTAAAAATACATAATAAATAATAATATTATTTAAAATTAAAAAATAATACATTGAAAATAATCTTGTGTGTTTGTGAGTGATGTGTGTTTAAAGTGAAAAAATGGAATGGAATGGAAAAAGGAATGAGGGAACAAGGCGATGGGTTGCGAGTCCGGTTGGAGAAGTCAAAAGGTCTTTATTAACCAGTCTCTCCCAATCCGACCCACCATACAGTAGGTGGGTAAACGTATCCGCCCGCAAGACCTAGACAAATCACACCCAATGAACCCGGGCATCCCTTCTATGTCACCAAACGTAGCGCCCTACTTGTGCTGGGCTTTGGTAGGAGCGTTGGATATTCAGTACCCTTACCCTCCTCCCAAATTGATTATTATTACGTTTATACCTCTTGAACCCAAAATGTATGTTTATTTCCCTTGTGAGTGAGTGAATTGTATTGAATTGTTATATTACGTACTGTGTAAGCCGCTGATACCTACAATCTAACATATCTAACTTCAATTTGTAAAAATCATAACTATACATGCTTCCTCCGCCAACCCTTCATATATATATATATATTTTTTTTTTATTTGATACTATATTTTTTACATTTCAAATTTTCCCAGTAATGTTGGCCTCACTGGGTGGCTTGCCCGTGCTGAGGCTTTCATTTTATAATATGAAAATATAATCTACATAATATATTTAAAGAGAAAATAATATATTTAAAATATAATCTTGTGTGTTTGTGAGTGATGTGTGTTTATATTGGTTTTGTGTGTTACGTGTAGGTTTTATTTTTATTTTATGCTATGAAATTTTGGTAATATTGTCGTTTTTGTTCTTTAATCCATTTTGTAATTTTGTGTGTGAATTTATTTTTATTTTCCTCAATTTTAATTTCACGTTTTACAGTGTTGAAAGCTTTTATAGCATGGTATTGGTAGTGTCTTTGTCCAAAGCTTGAATTTACTGTCGGAGTTTTTATGTTTTTTTTGTACGCTTGTCTAACTGGTCTGTCATGTCTTGTCAAAAATGTAGTTTAGTAGTGTTTTAACGTATAATTGGCGTATATCTAGTACGTCACAGCTGTTGAATATTTGGTCTGTATCAGTCAGTCTATGTTTTTTTAGTATTACCTTTAAGATCGTTTTCTGTGCGGTTTCTATGTAATTAATAGCCGAGTTTGTTGCTCCTCCCCAAGCAATAATTCCATATTCTATTATTGATTGGCAAAAAGCAAAATATATAGTTTTATTTTATATATGTTTCTTATGTTTAGGAAAATGTGTATTGTTTAGAGATGATATTTTTACTATGATCATTAAATATCCTAATTTCCATGTACATGTGGTAATCATTGATGTGACGAACTTAAATTGTCTTTGAAATTAATTGCCATTTTAAAAATTCAGATTAATTCAGACAAGCGATAAAAGTATGTACCTACGTATAATATAAAATTTTAACAAAATTTTGTTAATTATCTTTTTCAAAATCGGAATACTAACATCCAATGATTTTTCACAGGTCTGGGATAGTAATATACATTTTCTTATTTAATTTGTTTGCAAAACTTTATATCCCTCTAATATACAGTAAACAAAAAAGTGATAAGGTAGGTACTATTTATTCAAACGAAAAGTTCTGAAATGCATTTAAAAACGGGTCGGACGAGTGGGATCGGAGTTTGCGGTTTGCAGCCAAATAAACAGTATTATTTGGATTTTTGCCTGGGGGAATCGTATATATGAACTCTACACGTCCGTTTATTTTATTTTATCAAATTTGTGTTTGATATTTCGGCAGCCATATCTATGGGGGATACTTAAGGAAAAATATAAAAATACATGAATTATTTCGGCGTATGAGTTTTTCGTTATGTTTTTAATTTATTACGGATGTACCGATATTCTCCTCCACAACAACATTTTTTTTGTTTAGATGGTCGTTTGCATACTAACCACATTTTATCCTGTTAAAAGTTAAGTATATTATTTTTTGTTTTACGAATGCTTACGTAATCTTACTACCTTACTGTGTAATATAAAATATAGCTTCTTAGTGAGTGCCTATTTCCATGGTTGTTAATTATTTTATACACATTTTTAAAAAGCTTTTCAATAAAAATTGCATAATAATAATAATCACATCTTATTGCTTAGCAACGCTAGTTTAAGCATATACTTTGCATTTGCTCTCTGATTATTTTTTTGTAATATCAGATAGAAAAGAATTAGCTTTGATCCCAAAAAATATAAATATTTAAAGAAGAGTATATCAGATAACGCATTAAATAAACTGCCAGTAAGCCATAGGATATTTAGGTTAATAAATAGGATTTTTTAAAAAAAATTATTTGAGGACCCCAGTAACCAATGTAAACAACAATATTTGACATTCATTTGAAAAAGATAAAAATATATTTTAATGGTATATTTTTATGTTGATAACGTTTTTCTGGAATATAATATATCATAGATTCGTAATGTTGAAAGGTACTTGAATTGGAAATTATAGATTTGTTATGTCTAAAGGTAGTTTGATTAGAATATTTAATTTGGTCACATTGAAAATTATTTATTGATTTGGTTACTGGAATGTAGTAGTAAAGATACAATCATCTCCAAGTTGTTTTGCAAAATGACAACAATGTCATTTGCAACCAACGTAGATGAACAGGGAATTATTATGTCATCTGTACAGATGAACATGGATAGTCTAAGACCCCAAAAAACAAAAGCAGGTATTCCTAGACAGCGTATGAAATGGACGAACGATGTCAACATGTTCATTGTTCGTTCATATTTTTATGTAACCAAAGTAGAAACAGATATGTTGTTATACAGGAAAAAATTACATTTACTTTTCTCACAAAATTATCCGATTGCCCAAGTAAGCGAACAAAGATTAGCAGACCAAAAGCGAGCTATTTTCAAAAATAATTTAATTTCTGTAGTCACATTAGAACAGATTAAAAGAGAAGTAGCAGATAGATTGCAAAGGGGAAATAATTTAGAACAAATTAACACAAGTAATAATGTCATATCAGATGCATTGAATGTAGATAGTTTGGATAATATTCTAGTCGAAATGTCCAATGATATTACAGTAGATTCAAATAACTTAGACGTTATTTATAATCTTAGGGAAATCAACATTGCAAATTTAAACTTTGTTGATGAAAATGTAGTAGAATTAGCTAACTTACTTCATAATAATATAAACAGATATATAGATGTAGAGCCAACAGTTAGACCAAAATTACCGAAATTGCATACGTCAAAGAAATTATCTAAATTAATTTTTGAATTAAATAACATAATTTTACCAAAAATCATATTTGACGAAATTAGTTTTTTAGATCTTCATACAATAGTATACGCTAGTGCGATTACTGTTTGTAATAAGTTAGGAATTAAATTATCATCCTCTGACGATAGATCATATAGTTATAGTAAACCAGAATGGCAGATCAGATTAGAAAATGATGTAGTATTTTTAAGAAGTAACATAGCTAGAGTTTTAGAATATTAAAATGGAAATAGAAGTAGGAAAATTTTGAGACATGTAGATGAAATTGGTAGAAAATTTGGTTATAACATTGATAGTCATAATAATGAAAATATAATCAATGATTTATTGGATTTATTAAAACAAAAATTAGGCGTAAAAGCTAGTAGATTAAAAAGATATAATTAAACGTAAAATAAAAAAAATAATAATAGATTATTCCAGAAAAATGAAAAAATATTTTATTCCAAACTTGACGATAAACAAAATATTATTTCGAATAATAATATTCCGTTGCTTTTTGGACTAAAATTTGGATTAAAGATATAAAACATAACGAGTCAACTCCATGGATAGAAAATGAAGAACTCAATTTTTCAGGTATTGAACAAATGAGTTTTTCTAATATATCGGTTGAATTGTTAACCAAAATTATTAAAAAATACTCATAATTGGAAAGCCACGGGTTGCGATTGGATACATAATTTTTGGTACAAACGTCTGACTACTTTACATCCTCTTTTGGCAAAAAATCTTTCAAAATTTGTCAGTCAACCTCAAAATTTTCCAAATTTTCTAACTAAGGGCATTACTTATATGTTATCCAAAAGCGAAAATATTAATAATCCTTCTCAGTACAGACCCATTACATGTTTACCGACAATATACAAAATTTTAACCTCCTGTTTAACAGATTTAATATATACTCATTTAGATGAAAAAAATATTTTATCTGAACAACAAAAAGGTTGTCGCAGAAAACATATGGGATGTAAAGAACAATTAGTTATCGATTCTGTAATTCTAAAACAGATTCAAACTCGAAAACGTAATTTACATACTTGCTATATAGACTACCAAAAGGCTTTCGATAGTGTCCCGCACTCGTGGCTGATCAAAGTATTAAATATATATAAAATTAACCCCATTATTATTAACTTTTTGGAAAATATTATGTCCTTTTGGAATACCAATTTACTTATCAATTTTAAAGGTAAGAAAATAGTAATACCGGGCATTTCAATTAAAAGAGGGATTTTTCAAGGAGACTCATTGAGTCCTCTTTGGTTTTGCTTAGCATTGAATCCTCTATCTAAAATGTTAATTAAAAGCAAGTTTGGAATAAAAGTTAAGGGTAATACAAGGGAGAGTAGTACAATTTCGCATTTATTATTTATGGATGATATAAAATTATTTTCGAATTCTGAACAAAATTTAGAGAAAATGATCGAGGTAGTTAAAAACTTTTCAGATGATATCAAAATGACTTTTGGTTTAGATAAATGTAGAACGATCCATATAGAGAAAGGCAAAATTGTAGATGGGGACGAGAGTATATTTAGACCTTTCCAAATTACTAGTATGAAAAGGGATGAGGTTTATAAGTATTTAGGATATCCACAATCAAATAGATTAGACCATACTAGTATTAAAATGATATTAGGATTAAATTTCAAACTAGGATCAGGAAAATTTTAAAATGCAATCTATCTGGTAAAAATTTAGTAAAAGAAATAAATACTTGGGCAATACCTCTATTAACGTACTCATATGGCATAATTAAATGGTCTAATACAGATTTAGATAACTTAGAAAGATTAATTAGAACTACGCTAACAAAATTTAATTGCCATCATCCAAATTCAGCTATAGAACGAGTTAATTTACCTAGAAATTTAGGAGGTAGAGGCATAGTCAAAATAACTTCTTTGAAAGATAATCAGGTAGAAATGCTAAGAACTTTTTTCCATAAGAAAGCTCATAGCTCAGAAATGCATAAAATAATTTGCAAGGCAGATAGAAATATTACACCTTTAAATTTATACGATGAGAATGCCAATATTTTTTATAAATCCCAACCAGGAACTATTAGATTCCTGGTCAAATAAAATTTTACACGCAAAACACTTCAATTATCTCAACCAAACGTATGTTGACAAATTTTCGTCAAACAAATGGTTGAGTATTGGAGAGTTGAGCGCAGAAATAGAAGGATTTATGCTTGCCATTCAGGATAGAGTCATTAATACTAAAAATTATAGAAAGCATATAATCAAAGATACAAATCAAATTGATGATTTGTGTAGAAAATGTTTGGCTTTTCTGGAAACTATAGAACATATTATATCGGGATATTCTATATTAGCACCGTCCGAGTATAGATTTAGGCACAATCAAGTTTTAAAAATAATTCACCAAAATTTGGTAATTAAACATAACTTGATTGACTGCCGTAATATAGTACCATATTATGAATACGAACCAAATTCATTTTTAGAAAACGAATTTTATAAAATATATTATGATAAAACTATACTAACAGACCGAACGATTAGTCATAATAGACCCGATATAGTTTTACATGACAAAAATAAAAAAATAACTTATATCATTGATGTCGCTATTCCAAATTCCTGTAACATTCAAAAATCTGTTAATGAAAAAATAAGAAAATACACAGATTTAGGTAACGAAATAAAAAGAATTTGGCATTCTCAGACTATAAAAATATTACCATTCGTTATTTCGGCTACTGGCATTATACCTAGCTCTCTCATTAAAAATTTAGGCGTATTAGATCTATCAAAAAATTTATATATAAAGATGCAAAAGTCGGTCATTTTGAATACATGTAGGATAACGAAAGATTTTTTAAATATTTATGTTGAGGGATCAGTAGGATTTATAGGCCCTGTTAGCAGTTCTACCAAGCCGAACCCTCTGATATGAAAATATCTGGAGTCGGTGAATTTTTTTTTCCCATTTGATCTCTGGTGAGTTGACGTGTTGTTGTTCTTGTATTGTTTTGTATTTATTTTACTTATATAATGCACTTGCATAGTGTTGATTGACTAGCTGATCATTTGTGGAAAAGTGAGTGGAAGGGTTTAGTTTTTCCTATGGGGAAGATTTAACCCGGACAACAAAATCGGAAGCATAAAAAAAAAAAAAAATATTAAATAATTTTGCAACTATAAACATTGTTTAAAACCATAGATAGAATTTATAACAATTAGATAAAGTTGAGTATTCTCATAACCTGCCTCACTAGGCTAGTAAGGCTAGCCTGTGTTGAGGCAGTCATTTTAATAGTTACTTTAAATACTTGTGAGTATAACTATACTTATATTATAATACAGACACTTAATATTTTTGTTACATCAATAGTTTATAATTTGTTTGAGGGCACTGGTAAAGGCCCTATTATTACTTGTTATCCAAATTATTAATGTTATTTTTGAAATTTGTTTGGGTATCTAATTTTTTTATGTTATCTGTATCTTTACTTATTGCCGTCATCGGAAAATGTGTGTAATTTATATCATGACTTGGGTATTATTGCAACCATCTTGTTTTTTTGGATATGATAATACAGGATAAAAGGTTATCAGAAAACGGCCTGTAATCCCGTTTTTAATCGGATTACCAATCATTTGAAGAGATTCTAAATAATTCACCTCTTTTTCTTCGTGTAGGTTATTTTGAATTGTTCTGGAAAAAACGTAATTAATATTTTTAAGATTTGTAAATTTTATTGAATAAGAAGGATATCACTTAAATAATTGTATTTTTACTAAATTTTGTAAATTGGTGTTGGTTGTTTACACCTATTTTATCCAAGTAATTTTTATTTCTACATTTTTTATTAGTTACTGTGGATTTTTCCTACGCTCCATTATATGATCTGCGAATGATCTGAAGTGGCTTGGATGTATTTATTTGCATATCTTTTTATAGGCTGTGTAGCTAAATTACATTTTTTACTACGTACGGAATCAGGAAATTGGACCGTCTAACCACGTTGAAAGATATTAAGAGGCTTAGTTCTAGGTGTTTTTAAGACATCATACCAAAAAGTGAACCCAAAATAAGACTGATTGCATTTTTCTTCCAAGTACCATGGTGACATTTCATTTTTTATTAGCTTCATACAGGAGGCTCCCACAGGGTCATAAAAAATTCTCTCAGGGTCTATATCATGTTTGTGGAAGCTTTGTGGATGGTCTTTTTATGGAAAGGAAGGAGAGAAAGTTTTGGAATGGAAAAAGGAATGAGGGAACAAGGCGATGGGTTGCGAGTCCGGCTGGAGAAGTCAAAAGGTCTTAATTAACCAGTCTCTCCCAATCCGACCCACCATACAGTAGGTGGGTAAACGTATCCGCCCGCAAGACCTAGACAAATCACACCCAATGAACCCGGGCATCCCTTCTATGTCACCAAACGTAGCGCCCTACTTGTGCTGGGCTTTGGTAGGAGCGTTGGATATTCAGTACCCTTACCCTCCTCCCAAATTGATTATTATTACGTTTATACCTCTTGAACCCAAAATGTATGTTCATTTCCCTTGTGAGTGAGTGAATTGTATTGAATTGTTATATTACGTACTGTGTAAGCCGCTGATACCTACAATCTAACATATCTAACTTCAATTTGTAAAAATCATAACCCTTCATATATATATATTTTTTTTTAATTTGATACTATATTTTTTACATTTCAAATTTTCCCAGTAATGTTGGCCTCACTGGGTGGCTTGCCCGTGCTGAGGCTTTCATTTTATAATATGAAAATATAATCTACATAATATATTTAAAGAGAAAATAATATATTTAAAATATAATCTTGTGTGTTTGTGAGTGATGTGTGTTTATATTGGTTTTGTGTGTTACGTGTAGGTTTTATTTTTATTTTATGCTATGACATTTTGGTAATATTGTCTTTTTTGTTCTTTAATCCATTTTGTAATTTTATGTGTGAATTTATTTTTATTTTCCTCAATTTTAATTTCAAGTTTTACACTGTTGAAAGCTTTTATAGCATGGTATTGGTAGTGTCTTTGTCCAAAGCTTGAATTTACTGTCGGAGTTTTTATGTTTTCTTTGTACGCTTGTCTAACTGGTCTGTTAGTGTTATTTTGTGTATGTTGAAATTTATTTTTTTGTCAAAAATGTAGTTTAGTAGTGTTTTAACGTATAATTGGCGTATATCTAGTACGTCACAGCTGTTGAATATTTGGTCTGTATCGTCAGTCTATGTTTTTTTAGTATTACCTTTAAGATCGTTTTCTGTTCGGTTTCTATGTAATTGATAGCCGAGTTTGTTGCTCCTTCCAAAGCAATAATTCCATATTCTATTATTGATTGGCAAAGTGCAAAATATATTGTTGTCAATTGTTTTATTTTATATATGTTTCTTATGTTTAGGAAAATGTGTATTGTTTTGAGAAGTTTATTTGTGATTTGTTTTATGTGAGGTATCCATCTAAGGTTATGGTCAATTACGATTCCTAAATACTTTATTTGTTCTGTTTTTTCTAGAGAATGGCAATCGCAGATGTTGGTGTTTTAACATTCGTGTATTTTTATGGTGTTTGTGTTGTTTTTTGGCTGTCCCGTGCTAAATATTAGAATTAGAGTAAATTTTTAACAGTTTTACAAGTATGTCAGTTAGTTTATTATTTATTTATTCATTTGTACCCGACGGACTATTGCATAAAACAAGTAAAAATTAATTATATTAAAAAGTGCATTCAAATTAAAATAATAATAATAATAAAATAAATGATAATATTTTTATTCCCAGCTGCGTAAATGGGATTTGAAATTCAAATATATACAGCAACAATCAATAAAAAAGTAAGATAGGAACAAAATTAAATAATGTAATACACGCCAATACAAAAACTATAAAAAATAGAGAGAAGAGGAAAGAAGGTTTTATTACCTGCCTGGAGGAAATAAGAAAAATTAGTTTAATATAAAAAATTAAGTTTAATTTAAAAAAACTAAAAAAAATTAAGTTACAGATTATATAAAATAATAATGTAATCGAAACAAAATGTTAGAAATTTCTGATTAAAATTATATAAGACAGTATGGAATAAATGAAAATATCATTTGAACTGAATAGATTTCCATATGTAGCCTTTGGACTTGAGAATTAATAATATATTTGTTTTTAGATGAATGAACAAAGAACAACTCAGGAAGTCTCGTGTTATGATTTGGTACTCGAATGGTTTTTAGCTTGGTCAAGTCAAGTGCATCCATTACGCCATTAACCAATTTCAATAGAAGAATCATATTATTGTAGTTATACGTTAGCTATCATCTCTTTAAGTTACGTTTGCATTAAAAACAAGAATAATTAACATCATTATTATTTCAAGATGTCGTATTTATTCCTTTTAATGCGGGCGGAAAGCATCCAGATAATGGATAAGAAAATCCCAGGATACGAGGCAATTAGGTAAATGGTTTCGCAAGACTAGTGTCTAGTGTTGACTGTTGATACCGAGGGTAGTTTGTACGGATCCGTCCGCATTTAAAATTCACTCGACGACGGCTGAAAATGACAAAAGAATGGAGAAACACGCGCCGAGGGGCAAATGGCTGCTAGCTCCAGATTTACCTACTACTAGAAGGTACCTACCTGCTACTTTTAGTACAGTTTGTCAAAATAATGTAGTCAGAAAGGGAGGCAAAATGCATAAATTAGTTAATAATCATATACAATGCCCAGAGTTGTTCAATAAGATTCAATTTAACATAGAATTACTGATAAAGACCAAATATTCAACGTGTTTGACGTACTAGATATACAGCAATTATAAGATTCAATTTAACACAGAATTACTGAGACAGGCCAAATATTTAACATGTTTGAAATACTAGATATACGACAATTGTACATAGAAAACACTACTCAATTACATTTTTACCAAAACAACCAGTTAGACAAACGTTAAAAAAAAACATAAAATCTCCGACGGTAAACACAAGCTTTGAACAAAAACACCACAAACACCAGCCAATAAAAGCATCCAACAATCTGTCAGTCGATATAAAAAGTGAGGAAAGCAAAAAACTTTTCAGATGCAAAATTTAAATATAGATTAAAGAACAAAAAAGGCAATATTCCAAAAACAATACATTTATTTATACGTATATGCTAGGCTTCCTTTTCAGAACTTTAACTGATTTAAGTCCTTCGATTGTATGAGAACCCTCTATATTTCATTATTCAGAAGTCAAGTGGAATATAATTCACCTGTTTGGTCCCCTTTCACTCTAACAGTATATAGTTCAGCACAAATTTCTTAGGTACGTAAAGTTTAAGCTCAAAATTCCATTTGAATACATTGATTATGTCAGTTTGATGAATCAGTTGCATCTAATAACACTGTCTAACATGAGAATTATGTTCGATCTCGTTGTGTTATACATAGTCATTGACAAATTAATTGACAGTCCTGCCATCGTTACCACTGTTAAATATCATGTGCCGACAAGAAACACAAGAAAAAATGTAACATTCTTCTGCAATACACACACAACCAACTATCGGACACACTCACAAACCAATTGGATGCATGATCTGGGCAACAAGTTTGGGGGTACTATTGATATATATTTTTTGACTCCATTTATAGAATTAAGAGTAATCTATACCAACACTTTGTTGAATCCTACAAGTTATAGTAGTGTTGGTAATGTAGTTTTAGTGATTTGTCTTATATGTAGTATTGTTCTAGTTTGGATATTATTTTATTCTGCAGTTACATGTTTTACTAATATTGTTTAGTATCAGCTTACCTTTTAATTTTTTTTTTGCATAATTTTCGAAAGCTCACTAGGCATATGACTGGGCGTAAAATATAATAAAACCAAATGATAAAATAAAATAAAATTCAAAAATGTTTAACCTTAAGTCTGTCTTAAATAAAATAGGTAATACACAATACCATTTCAATACACACAACATTATATACAACCATGCCGCACATTATTTGACTATTTTTATTTATTTTATTATTACCTTTAATACTGTGTTTTATGTTTTCATATGAGGCCCATATTATCAAAAAATGTTTTAAAATAATTAAAGTAATGGTTACGTTGGGTTTATTCTAATAAATATAAATAAATAAATTTACCTGCGCGCTCCACACTCTCTTCTATCCTGTTCAAAGTAGATCAATGCAAAACCAAGTCTTAAAAAAATTCTTGCTTGAACAGACTATGTAATAATTAGAATCAAAAGTGAACATTCACATATATAAAAATGCATAAAAGAATATTTTTCTGACATTTTGGGCAAGAATTATCTTCTTAATATTTATTATTCTGTTATTATAAATTGAATTTGTTTTCTGCATATACCAATATAAGACAACCGAGACTATATATACTCGTATACTATATCAGTATACGATTATGTATACTGAATTTTTTTTCTGAATTATTATTTTCATGAGTAAGTTTTTTTTAGTATTGTTTTATGTTTTTCTGTGTTGAACTTAATTAATGTCATACCTTGTCATTTATTGGATCAAAATATATGAATGAATCGCGCACTTTTAGCATTAAAAAGAGAGAGTTATGTCATTTTTTTCGTCTAGCCATCCTATAGGTTAAGAAAGTCAAACATAACTTCACTTTTGAATCTACTACAATCATTGTTCTAAAATCGGTTTTTCTCAGTGTTGCCATAGTAATGAAAAACTTTAGTAAACTTGTTGATACGCTGTACCTAGCTGGTACCCCTACCTTCCCTTGCTGTTTCAGGTCTGTGCGGTGAGGGGTAGGTACCAGGTACGCCACTTCTCAAGGTGCAGTGTGCTCTGAATACACTCTTAGCTCTGAGGTCTCCTTTTGCCCTCCTAGGTAAAGTGGTTTGACGTACTAAAATATAAACAAAACATTTACGTTAAAATCTAGGATATTTTCTATGCACCTTATTGTTTTTTTATCAAATTTTCTTTCATGAAATGAAAAAAAAAATCTTAGATGCAAATTGCAAATATAATTATTACTGTGGGACAATAGATTCAGGTGTTTGACTCCTATGTATAGAGCAAAACAGAGATATTATTGTAGTATTTGTGAGACGGGTTTGAGTACCGCCGCCCCGGGAACCATTTATTGGTTAACCAACACCTCTGTCACCTTAGGTGATTCGCTACGTTTGGTGATTTAGTAGGGGTGCACGGTTTCATCAGGTGAGGTGTGTTCAGGATGCGCTTCCCCATGAGCGTGCCAGATCGGAAGAGGATAATTTGGGGAGACCTTTTGACCTAACCCAACTGGTCTCTCGATCCATCGCCTTGCACTGCAGCGGGAGGTATATATTCAAATGTCCGTCACTCTTGGATATACTATTCTCTACATTCCTACCCAACCCTCATACTTTTTACATTCCCGGAATTCCTTTCCTTCCTTTCCTTAAAAAAAACCTCCTCACAGCATCCCAATAGATGACTCTTGTGTGGTGTTACTGTAAAAAATATATAAAAGCCCATGTATTAGTTTGTTCGCCCGCTCACATTCCAGCTAGCAATTAGTAAACATAAATCCGTAATCTCTATGTTCGGTTAACAATGAGCTAAGTATTCAATCTCGGAGTATAATTATGCGAATAATCCCAGAACTTTATTATAATAGTGGCATAGCCTACAACCATAATAATTTAACAATTACCATTGTGTTACAAATGGCAAAAGTAAGACTTAAAACGTTGCAAAGTAAAACGGGTACGAATTAAATAATGTGATCGAAAAATTAAAGAAATTATTAAATTGAATTAGAAAAAGCGGGAAAATAATATATAATGCTTTTCGTTTCCAAAGAATGGTCGTTTTCATGACTAATAATTAACTAACGCAGACCCGTGAAATATCACGGGATATTTTAGATCTAGTTATTACTTGGTAAATAACACTTTCTTCAAAATAGAATAAGCGCGGTCTCTTGAAAAATCATGAATGAGCAGTTATGACCAAGCAGTGTCCCTCAACTCCAAAATATCTGTCGAAAAGGCCAAGAATAAGTAAGTCAAAATCTTTTCCAATTATAACTGTTAACCACAGCTACCCTAATGGTTATGTCAAATATTGAATACAGTCCACAATAAAACCACAAACTGATTCGCGTACAATATTGCAATTCCAAGTTGTGATGATTTGCAGTATTTAAAGTTCATTTTCAGATAAAGGTTTAAAGGGGCATTATTGGATGATGTCTGAATAAAGTAGGTATGGTTGATTTAAGAGGTTTATCACATTTGAGATGTGCCTCATAAATGTATACAGTATTACCGCTAGAGTGGTATTTGCCATAGTTGTCACTATTCTTGCACCGTAGTATTGTATTTTTTATATGCATTGGTACAAAAAAGTCATAATGCGTTTTTGGTAGATGTATTAGTTCCATCCATATGTAGATATCAGGATCGCTGTACCAATTTTTTTGATTCCTTGCCTTGGATGTACAGGTCCACAGTTCAGCGGTATTTGCGGTAGTGGTCACCATTCTTGTGCCGTTCGATGAAAGTATTGCATCACGAGCCACAGTAAGCCAGACACCTGCGCGGTACAAATCACGGCCGCGACGCGACGGGAATGTATTTTCAGTTTACAATGGCCTTTGTGTACCGGCCGTGCTCCGGACGCGGGAACAGTTGCAATCCACTTCAGTCTATTTCAATTCTTTCTGATAACATTGGAAAATCTCGATCCGGCGATTTGACTTCATTAAAAGCAAAATGTCGGTCACAAATGCGTCGGTGAATTGGAACTACGAAAAACATTTTTATCTAACATTCCTGAATTACAAATAATTTTATGTGTCTAGCACCAAGACAGTGATTCCAGATATTAATGATTAATATTATGAATGACGATGGTAGCCTCCAAAGCAATGAGAGAATATCGAATACGGAAGGGCAATAAGGAGTCTGGACCACAATAAGGCTCTGATTGTAAATGTTCAGAATAATTCATTTTATATATTTTTCAGGATTTGTCAAGCAAAAAGTATTTGCCTCAAGACCATAAATATTGTCAATTTTTTCTTCAATAAATGCAAATTCACTTTGTGGTAACACTTTAACTTGAATGAAATAAATACGTTTGTGTAAACCACTATATAATCAACAGAATCGATCTGTTTCAAAACCATAGGTTTATTTGTCAGTTTTAATTATGCGTTATATAATTATGTGTATTATTTTCAATACATGTTTATCCCGATGAATAAATCATTGGTTTTAAAATAGTGGGGCGTACAAAATTATTTATTTTATTTACACTGTCATTTTTCTTTATAATATAATAATATTTTTTTGGTGACCAACTACATAGACGAAAGAAATTTAATTTTGGAATGAACACCATTAGTTAAGGCGATACCATACGTAGTAATGCAAAATCATGTGTTTTTGGTTTGAAACTTTGGTCGCCTAGAAATGTTTCAAATGCTTTAATTAAATACTGCGAGTAGAATACATCTTGGCCTTTGAAATAATCGAGTATTTTTTAGATAAGTCTTTTTATGAGCCCAGAAAAAATAATGTAAAGGCCTGTGAAAACTTACGAACCCATTTTCGGTTATGATTTTATTGTATAATGTGGCAAATTAAGTTATTTATAAAATGATCGAAAAAAAAATTATATATTTATGCCTGAACATCCACAAAATAAAATAAAAGACACATTTTGGCCCTGTTTTTTTCTTGCAAAAATCAAAACAGGCGGATGGTGTTAAGCGGGAATTTAAACCTTTTCGCCATCTACGCAAAAGGTTGTTATTGATAGAGGCTCAATTTAAAATATTACACGACGTAGTGCATCGCCTTAACTTGAAAAATCACGAAATCTGTCAAAATATTAAACAAAAGAAATAACATATAATAATATGAAATTTCACGCATGATTAACAAACATTCCACACACAAACAACCGACAATAGTATTTTCGGTGACGTTTTTCAGCTGTTTCTGATTTTAAAAACTGATAACTGGTCGGTGCTTGGCATTAAATCTCCCACGGAATTCTAATTCCGGGACATTTCTTTAGAATTTATTTTGGAATAAATTTACATATTATTTAACTCTTATACTAAGTATCTACCACTACGGTTTACAGAAAAATCTTCTGTATTTTTTTTAAATAATTGAATACTTTAATTATTATTCCGTAGATGGTTTAAAAATACAATGAATATTACTGAATAATAATTTAACATTTCAAATCGTTCGACGGTGAAATTTATTTATTCTTTTCTGACAAACATTATTCCTGTTTACTTTATTAAAAAATTCATTATTTGAAACAGAGTACCTAATCTTGTGAGAAAATAAGTAGAGATAGAAAAATTTTATACATTCTCCAAACATACGTAGGGATTGGATTTTATTTTGTTTTAAATGTAGACTTTTTCCATCCATGCTTCATAATAAATATATTTATATATATATGCGATACAGTGATACACACATCATTACATATTTGGTATCCTTTCATTTCGCATCCTTTTGACTACCACTACTTAAGGTAGGTTTAGAAATAAAAACGCCGTGAATATTTACGTATTCTATTTCATTCTTTTCAACGCTATGTTGAATATTTCTTACCTTTCTTCATTATTGTGTTATTTTCTATGAAAAACTCTGTTTTACAGCTCGACACGCATAATTTTGCAGAAGTTGTCAAAACTGTCCAACTTAACTAATTCAAACTAACGAGCGATTATTAATTTTTCATTTAAATCTACTTTTTTATCTTCAATATCTGAGTCAGTGGTAAACAAACATAATAATGGTAAAAAGTTAAACCTAACCTAATCTAACTTAACCTAACTCAACCTATTATCTAAATACAATGAAATAAAATTTAAAAAATAAAACATCGTAAAAAGGCTTTTGTCTCAGAATCTTAAATTTACATACAAAATCGTTTTTTCTAAATTAAACAGATCGTTTGAAAATTAAAGTTAATGAAAGGCTAGATTTTTTTTTAAATTACCACTAAGCAACATAATAATAAGCTAAAATTGATTTCTTTAATGGCCCATACTTTATAATTTAAAACACAAATAAATAAAATAACACATATTCGTACTAGATATTTATTATAGCCTTTGATTGAAAAATAATTATTCAGTTTGGTTGGGTATTTTGGCATCACATACATATTTAAGTTTTGTATGAAGAAGGCTTTGCAAACGTTACCCTTAAGGTTGTTTTGTAAAATACTCGGTAATGCCTTTTTTTCTGATTGCATCAGACTTTTTCCACTGCCATCCCCTCCCCCTATTCACAGTTGTAGTGTGCTCGCAGACGGTTCCAGAAGAAAAACAAGAATGTCACTTTGGATGACAGGACGTATGAATTAGAGAGAACAAAATTTTGTGTCGGGCTTTCAAAATAATAACGACAATTTTTAGGTCACTCAATTTTTTACCATGGAAGTATAAAAGTAGCTGCTGTTGTTTTTTCTATCCCACACCGTGTAAATGAAAATTAAAATAAGCTGCACATTTCAATTGGAAGCTACTCCGTACAAAGGTGTAGTGTGTATCTCCTGTTTTATCACTATACAGTGCAATCTTATAAAATGTGTACATATGTACCCACCTGCAATAAGGACTATATGTCATGAGAGACAATACAACATGGCCCTTATATATATACAACATCACCATCATATATATATATATATATATATTAGCAACATTCCCTAGGAATGCGCAAACAGTACAAACGTACCCATGACTAGTGAAGTTGGCATTAAAATAGGTTTATATAAAGAATATGTTATTGTGGACGTTTGTGACATTTGGATTTTAAGGAACCTGACATTCGAACTTTTCAAGTACTCTTTGCGGTATTTTATTGCAAAATATACGAAGAAGTAAGTGTAAAAAATAATCTATAAAATTTATCAATTAAAAATTATAATCACTTCGTTTTAACTACTTTTTTGTTTAGATACAACCAACATGAGTTTGCCAATCATTGATTGAAGAGAAGCCATATTTTTAATTTAAAAAAAGCCTTAGACACATCACGCTATATTATGCGAACATAATTTGGGGGTAGCATACACGTATTATTTGTTGGGGTGATATACTACGCTATAATCATCCTCAGGAGAGGGGTCAGATCAATTGGAGGCTGCCGCGGAACAACATTTCTTTGTATGGGATCTGTCACTTTGACAGATGACAGTCGCATTATTACGGCGCTCCGTATTTTTTTCTACGGCAGGAGAGCGGGTAACTTGATTTTCAAATATCGCCTGGCTAGCAGATCACAGAGCATATTGTCGCAACGCCAACACTTATAAAACATCATACTTATAGGTGTGACAGGTCTGGATGGGATTGTATGGCGAGCAATATCGAGTTATATAAAACGCTTTTAACTTATAGTGTGATCTGTGTCTCTCTTCATGGTATACAGTTTTAGCACAGTAATATTAATGATATCCGTTTAGAATGTTTAGATGAACAGGAAATTTTAGCATTTTTAAATATTATCAATAATCAGACATCCTTTTTGGAAACCACTGCACCACCCCTCCAATATTCCTTCTCCCACTACATCTTTGTCTATATTTGTAATTTAATTTTACGTTGACCCTGATGACGTGAGCATTTCTCACGAAAAATGTCTGATAAAAGTGATTAAAACAAAGTGTTTACTATTTTTAATTGAAATAATAATACAAAATAGGTGTGCTGTGTTTGAAGAAGTGTACTTGAGTTATGTATTTCCATACAACGTTTAACGTAAAATAATTTTGACCGGCTGACTCTTCAGTGGGGACAGATGACCCTAACTGAAAATATGAATTATCTAAAAAATATACTAGCTTTATAAAGGGTGAAAACAATGTTCAGAATAAACCAACATTTACAATAAATGTAATCGACTTAAGATAGATTACAGCTGTGAGGATTGTAACCTACCCGCACCGGGTGCGATTTTTCTCCCTTAGTCGCATCTATCTAGTATCTAGTCTCTAGTATCCAGTATCCACGTAGTCCATCGATCAAGGTTCCGTCCGCTCTATTCCGGGATTAGCTGTGCCGTGTTTTTCTACGTTCACGTTTAGTGTTTTTATTCCATTACGTGGCGGGGCGGAAGTGGCCCCGTGTACTGTAACATTGCAGTGACGTCGCATCCGGAAGTCGCCGCTTCGCTGATCGATGTAGCCAGCTCACTTCCATTAGTGCGCGACTTTTTTTCACTTCCGTCGCACACTGGTGCAATCCCATAAAAGTCTAGGAAAAAATGTAAAACATAAAAATATGGTAAGTATAAAAATAGTCAGCACAAATAAATAACAATCTTTCGGGTTGGGTAAATTACTAATTCGGGGCTCTCATTCGACTTTTTTTTCTAGGAAGGAAATGCAGTCATTAATATTGATGCATTCCGTTATTGAAAAGGTGCAACCTTTATCAGTTATTTAGCAAAGCTCATATTGTCAAAATAATTTACTTACCTTGATAAGTTAATAATATATTGATAATCGCCACTGTATTGTTTACTATTATGTATATAACTTTACAATTGAAAAAGTCCTCCACAACACAGGTGAACTCCTAGCGTGAAGGACAATGTACTTTACCTTTGTAAAACTAATTTATTTAAGAATAAATAAAAAAATAAAATAAAATAAAAAAAGTAGTCTCCATACTCGAAACAAAAATAAATAAAAACTAGACATTTGCTTTTACACTACGTGCTGAGGAGCTGAGTCTGAGGCTGCACTTTTCCAATTATAGGATGCATGGTGTCTAACGGCCTCGTTCATGGTTACTTTATTATTTTTTCTGAGAAATTGTTATTTTCTAATTAGCGGCATGCATCATTCGTCCATCCTTGTTATTTGTTAGTAATTTTTTTTGTTTGTTTGTTTCGTTTTCATTTTGTCCCCAGCCTTTGACGGGATCGCAGCACTGTGCGCCAGGAGGAAAATGACTTGTCGATTCCACCGCCGCATTCTCAGCGTCTACAGCCATGGTGTGGCAGGAGGGAAACACGGCGATGTTTTAAATTCATTTCCGGCTTTTTGAGTCATGTCGGTTCGAACAAAAGTTTTTCAGCCGACAGGTGAACCCATTAGGTAATGCATTTAACAAAAAAAATCATTTGAATACTTTATCAATGGAATTTGGCATATCGATAAAATTTCATTATTGTCCGAACGGCATGTTCAAATTTTATAAAATGTTTTTTTAACAATTTCCGCTGAGCCTTTTTTTCTTGAATTCAATAAAATCAAAAATTTCAGCCATTTTCATGAAATTTAACAATTTTGAACGGTTTCGGATTTTAACATTTAGAGCGGATGTACGAAGTCTATCTGGAGAATATGTATGGATACTACAGGGAGAAAAATGAGTATTGCTGATTTATTAAAATCATGTTAAAAACGTGACAGCATAACAGGTTGAGATAAACTATAAGTACTTTTATTACATATCGGAACATGTGTTCATGCAGCTGCGTTTATTTTGTTATTATATAATAAAGAAATGCGAAAATTTTGGAATTTTTATGAACACGTTCGTGTTTTACTGATATTTTATCAGGAAATCTGTCAATTCATTCGTTAAAGGTCTGCAGTCTTGTTTTTAAAAGAAATACGAATAATTTGAAGAGATTTTTAATAAATTAGCAATATTTTATATCAATTGGTTTTCTCCGTGTAGTCGTCCTATGAAGACGTGTGGCTGTCCGCAAAATCAAATATATAAATCGGTGACTTTGAATGAAGAGAAAAATGTGTGCACATACAGATTTGTGCATTTCATAAAGGCTAAAAAGTTGTGCCTTTCTTTAAAAAAAAACATAATAAATCGTTATTATAGTGATTTATTTTTGCGTACTATAATACTTTTGGCCGTGAAAATCTCAATATCATTAAAATAGTGTATTTTAAACAGGTGAAAAATTTGTGAGCTCATTCATTCAATTGACCACAAAAATCAGCAAAGAGACCACGATAATATAAAGGCTATTTTCATATATTTAATGTACAATATTATTGTTAACTCGAACTTTTGTCATAGAACAACCACTGCGGTTACACCCCTTATAAAAGTACTGAAGGTTTGTTAGTAAGAAATAACTCTTTTACACTAGATATCTTAAACATGGGACTCCCACTCAGTACTTTTCATTGAAACATAAAAAACCTTAAGAGTTCATTTGACCCGAACCGAATCTCAACCCGAATCAACAGCAATAAACCCAGAATTCATCAATAAGTAAAAAAAGTAACCTATTCTCTTTTTATTTACATTAATCTCGATAAATTTTAGATGAAGATTTTACGACGGTGATCTTTGTCAGAGATGTATCCCAGTTTTACGATGCGTACTCAGTGTCGCCGGTCGAAGGGACCTATCTTACCTACTGGTCTACCAGACTTGTGTTGTGATAACACCAATCAATGTTGCCTCATGGACCCCGGGAACTAACAATGTCATTTTGAAGCAGTGGCTTACTCCTGGGGTTTTACGATCCGCCCTGGATCAATTGTACCTACCTCCATACAATTCCTAGATGTGCCATTTTATTATTAGTATTACGGCGTTGTGGTTTTATCCATTACAATTTCAATAAAAATAACATTAAAAACATTTTGTATGTTTACAACTTCGATGAATCAAAAGGGAAGATAGATTACTGATTAACGCACGTGGTTGCACTGAACTAGGTCAAGTGGACAAACTGATGATTTACTGCGTTTAGTATCGCACATAAGCCCGTCGGTCAGACAAACTGTCACTGGCGGCCGCAAACACGTCGTTCTAGGCTCTTTTTGTGGAAAAATGCCTTCCTTCGCTTTTGAGATGTTCACAAATCATTCTCCAGCGAATACCAAATCCGATGGAGTTTATTTCCATTTGCATGATCCTAAAATCAATTATTATTTCTCTGAAATCACTTAACTATAAATACAATTATTCACCAAGCTTTTCGAATAAAATAATGTGAGACAGCGAACGCAAAAAGCCATAAGAGAATGAAGGACAACCTAGTGACAGTACGTCGTATTCCACTACTCTGCTCGCTCATTTGTTTGTCAAGAATGCGAGTAAAAGCGGCACATTGACGGGCGAGCATATGCGCGGCGAGCAGTCTGCGCATGACGTCGATACAAAAATGTTCGTCACTAACCTGTGACGTCACGCTTGCCGCGGACATGCTCGTCAGTGGGACACTTCAACTGGTGTCGCGAGAAGGCAAGAGGAATGAGGGGCGTTCATAATAATATAGCCGTTTCACCCGCACACTTTGTGAAGGAAAGAAAATATACACCTTATTTCTGTATAAGTTTAAATAATTCACAGAATTATTATTAATTATTATTTGGTAGGCAAATAGGACATACCGCCACACAACTCACACTTCTTGCCTCATTCACATTCATACATAGTCTCATAGATACTCTTCTGTTATTCTGACTCTTGACATGGGCCGACTCAAGTATTTGGTTCATTTGATGGTGACACCCCTTCCTCGGGCCCGGGCCCGACTTCTTCTACCATTCACATTCGCGACATAAATTCTCCTTAGATTACCTACTTTCTTTGTTCATTCTCTCTACATGCCCATACCATCTAAGCGTTAATTTCTTAATCTTACTCGTTATTTTTTTTTACTTACTCGTTATGCTTAAATCATTATTTTTGCCATCCATTATGTTATATCATCATTGCCTTGCATTATTTTTAAGTTTTGCAAAAATAGTTCAATGGTATTTGGATCATTCTTGAAAACGAATCGTCACTGTGCTTTTATTATCTATAGTATTGGATCACTTTTTGAGAGTGTTTTTTTTTGTTTATTCATTACTAGCTGTACCCCACCACACTTTTCTGTGGCTTAGTCTGTTTGTGCAGATAGAGAAACACTAGGGCCTGTTGCTTTTACGTACAACGGATCACGCTGTTTTTCAAAATAACATGGTTTTTCCTGTGACATGTGACATCGATATAAAATAGGTATATAAAAAACACATGCGTATTCGAATGCAACGTTGTGTTAAAATTTCAAAGCAAACGGTGAAGAACTTTCAGAAATTTAAGATTTTGAACACACGAACATTTACATTTTTATTGATATAAATTTAACGCCATCAGCAAGGGCAATATTTATTCCATAATTAACCTTTTTTGCCTATAGAAATCGTTGACTTTTCAAGTTTATTTACTATTTTAACACCATCAGCAAGAGAAGCGTATTCCATAATATCCAATCTTATATTTCCACAAATATCTCATGACTTAGTTTTGTCAATTGAATCTTTTCTGCATATATACATCCTAATTTCGTACGTTCACCTTTCAATTTGTTGATTCACAACGACCCCTACTGATGGTTGAAGGTGTCTGCGCCATCCCAAGTCCTCTCCCGAGTCCTTATGCCTCGGCACGCACCGCTGCCAATAAAACTCTAGAGACCTTAACGACTGTCTGAGCAAACCCACGTGCGATACCAACCGACATTCCAGACAACCAACAATCCCAGCAACCACCCACCAACTATATCCAAACATTATTTATTTAATTAACAAAAAAAAAACATTTGAAATTCCATAAACATAATTGCGTCGAAAGACTTCATCTGCTTCTTCGACTTTTCCAGCGGTTTAAACCTATGTTATTTTAAAATCAAAACTTCTCTTAAACCATTATTTTTTTTATTTAAGAAAGACAAATACTCCCGTGTCACGAATAACCTGACAATATTATAAAATCTCCAACTACCACTTTGTAGATCTATGTTTATTTGGTGCGTATTAATTTGCAATATATTGCTTTGTGTATATTTTAATATAAAATATAATTACAAAAAAAATATTAATATAAAGACTTGTTTACCTACATTTCCACTTCCTTCAATAAAAATCAATTTCGATGTTTCACGTCTGAAAGGAATCCTGCCATGATAATAATTATTTAATTTTTTTCAACTCCGCACTATTTTATTCATTTACATGTTATTCATTTTATAAAATATATATATGTAGTAAGTTTGCCTTCAAATAAATAATATTTCCCAACATCTCATTTTCAAGTTTAATATTCTCATAAGAGTTGGTGTTCTCTTTATTATTAGAGGTAAGAAGAAATTTTAGTGTATTTCAACGAGTTAGGGAAGCTTTGCTTTCTCTGGAAAGTGTGTGGGGGTGAACAAAGTAAGAGGGGGTTCGTCCCTTCCCGAGATTTCAATTTCGTGGTATCCAATCTCGAGATGTGTCACGTGGGGAAAACATGTGCATCAGGAGTCCACACGTATCGATTTAAGCAAATGTGCACAAAAATTACACCAGTTTACCTACGAAAAATCTATTACTGAATTTATTTTTTTATTAGGAAATGATAGATCTTGAATAAATGTAGATAAAATAATTTGAATATTTAATTTTTTCAATCTCTTGGTCAATATTTTCATATCTCTCAAAATCTCTGGGAATATATTTTCACGTATCTCAAAATTTTTCAATGAAAAATAGGCATGTGTTACTTAATCACCCAATAGAAGTAATCACAATCTATAAATATCATATCGCTGTCCTGAAAATTTGTTGTTTTTGACTTGTGCTCTTTATGCTGATCATGATAGAATTATTTTCCATACAATGCAAAATTTATCGTTTTCTATTATATTATATTAAGATTATCTATGCTCCATAACAAAACAATAATTTTAAGGTAAAATCTAACTTGGTAAAAAACTTTTTTTTTACACTAACCCCACACAAGAGTCATCTTTGGGGATGCTGCGTGGGGGGTTTTTTAAGGAGGGGAAGTTCTGGGAAGGAAAAATGTATGAGGGGTGGGTAGACCTAGGGCAAAGGTGTTGGTTATTTAATAAATGCGCGGTACCCAAACCCAGGTTTTGAAACCTGGGACATGATAAAGAAACTCACAATTCGTATTTCTTACGTATTGGATATTCTCTATACTTAGTATCAGAAACTTTTTAAAGCTTTACGCTTCATTGTATTATTAATATTGAATGAATTTTAAATAGAATATTTTATTATAAAATTACTTCAAGGTGCTCTGCTTACTTAAAATTACTCCAACAATACTGTTTTAGCATTATATGCAAATTAAGTGTGAAGTTTGTTATTACTAATAATATTGGTCAATAGGTTCAATACGTAATTATTTCACTAAGATAAACAATATGTTACTCTGTATTAATGATAAGTAAATTTAAACAATATCCATAATCATCATATCTTATTATATTGAAGGAATAGCTTAAATAAGAAAAACTGACATTGATTATTTACCCCCGAAAATCAGCTATTTTATTTATTTTTGCAAATTATTGAAAAATTTGCTATATCACAATATGGCATCTGAAACAGCTTTTGGACCGTTTTTAGGGATTTTTTTATCTCTTAAAAATATATGTTATTTCAACCGGAATACGAATAATTTGAAGAGATTTTTAGTAATTTCTCAATATTTAGTATAAGTAATTTTTCTTTTTGCAAAATAAATAAAAATCACTTTTGCGCAAAAATCCGAATGTTTTCAGACTCTGTTTACCTAGCGATCTTTATGCCTATTACCAATACTCGGGGTGATATTATACATATTTATTTATTTATTTCATACTAAGAATATACATATTTTTGGCTTGTGTATCCCTATTTTTTTTTTTAATATTAGCGCTCTCCCTCTAACATTCGTATTTACATATCTCCCTAAACCATCTTTATCTTCTATTCGAACATTGACTACGAAGCATTAAGTCGCTATAACTAGTCAGAGCCGGCCTTGAGCCAAACGGCGCCTGGCGCGACTAATATTTTGACTCCCCCTTGTCAAAACCAGTAGACGGCTAGGTAGGTGATCACTCTAATTTAACCGTATTTTGACTCCCCTTTGTCAAAACTAGAAGACGGCTAGGTAGGTGATCACTCTAATCTAACCGTATTTTGACTCCCCCTTGTCAAAACCAGTAGACGGCTAGGTAGGTGATCACTCTAATCTAACCGTATTTTGACTCCCCCTTGTCAAAACCAGTAGACGGCTAGGTAGGTGATCACTCTAATCTTACCGTTTTTGACTCCCCCTTGTCAAAACCAGTAGACGACTAGGTAGGTGATCACTCTAATCTAACCGTATTTTGACTCCCCCTTGTCAAAACCAGTAGACGGCTAGGTAGGTGATCACTCTAATCTTACCGTTTTTGACTCCCCCTTGTCAAAACCAGTAGACGGCTAGGTACGTGATCACTCTAATCTAACCGTATTTCGACTCCCCCTTGTCAAAACCAGTAGACGGCTAGGTAGGTGATCACTCTAATCTAACCGTATTTTGACTCCCCTTTGTCAAAACTAGAAGACGGCTAGGTAGGTGATCACTCTAATCTAACCGTATTTTGACTACCCCTTGTCAAAACCAGTAGACGGCTAGGTAGGTGATCACTCTAATCTTACCGTTTTTGACTCCCCCTTGTCAAAACCAGTAGACGGCTAGGTAGGTGATCACTCTAATCTAACCGTATTTTGACTCCCCCTTGTCAAAACCAGTAGACGGCTAGGTAGGTGATCACTCTAATCTAACCGTATTTCGACTCCCCCTTGTCAAAACCAGTAGACGGCTAGGTAGGTGATCACTCTGATCTAACCGTATTTTGACTCCCCCTTGTCAAAACCAGTAGACGGCTAGATAGGTGATCACTCCAATCTAACCGTATTTTGACTCCCCTTTGTCAAAACCAGTAGACGGCTAGGTAGGTGATCACTCTAATCTAACCGTATTTTGACTCCCCCTAGTCAAAACCAGTAGACAGCTAGGTAGGTGATCACTCTAATATAACCGTATTTTGACTCCCCCTAGTCAAAACCAGTAGACGGCTAGGTAGGTGATCACTCTAATCTAACCGTATTTTGACTCCCCCTAGTCAAAACCAGTAGACGGCTAGATAGGTGATCACTCCAATCTAACCGTATTTTGACTCCCCCTTGTCAAAACCAGTAGACGGCTAGGTAGGTGATCACTCTAATCTAACCGTATTTCGACTCCCCCTTGTCAAAACCAGTAGACGGCTAGGTAGGTGATCACTCTAATCTAACCGTATTTTGACTCCCCCTTGTCAAAACCAGTAGACGGCTAGATAGGTGATCACTCCAATCTAACCGTATTTTGACTCCCCTTTGTCAAAACCAGTAGACGGCTAGGTAGGTGATCACTCTAATCTAACCGTATTTTGACTCCCCCTAGTCAAAACCAGTAGACAGCTAGGTAGGTGATCACTCTAATATAACCGTATTTTGACTCCCCCTAGTCAAAACCAGTAGACGGCTAGGTAGGTGATCACTCTAATCTAACCGTATTTTGACTCCCCCTAGTCAAAACCAGTAGACGGCTAGATAGGTGATCACTCCAATCTAACCGTATTTTGACTCCCCCTTGTCAAAACAAGTAGACGGCTAGGTAGGTGATCACTCCAATCTAACCGTATTTTGACTCCCCCTAGTCAAAACCAGTAGACGGCTAGGTAGGTGATCACTCTAATCTAACCGTATTTTGACTCCCCCTAGTCAAAACCAGTAGACGGCTAGATAGGTGATCACTCCAATCTAACCGTATTTTGACTCCCCCTTGTCAAAACAAGTAGACGGCTAGGTAGGTGATCACTCCAATCTAACCGTATTTTGACTCCCCCTTGTCAAAACAAGTAGACGGCTAGGTAGGTAATCACTCTAATCTAACCGTATTTTGACTCCCCCTAGTCAAAACCAGTAGACGGCTAGATAGGTGATCACTCCAATCTAACCGTATTTTGACTCCCCCTTGTCAAAACAAGTAGACGGCTAGGTAGGTGATCACTCTAATCTAACCGTTTTTGTGAAAAATAATCTCAAGGGCCACGTGGTAGGACTGTTATGTGTTAGGTATTACCAGCGCCTTGATGCCATTCGGTGCCCGGAGCGAACTGCTCCAATTGCACCTACGTAGGTCCGGCCCTGTTAAACTAGTGACGATGCGCAGAACTTTCTGCTTACACAAAAAGAGGTTTGTTTACATTCACGAAGTTGTCAATTCTACATCCACTTATACATGTATGTTTACACCTAGATCGTTTGGTTTTCCTACTTCAGAAACAATCACTTTGATTGTGGATTCGTGTTAACATGAACATTGACACGAACCGCTGAACGTTACAGAAATAAATTCAAAGAACTCAAATGTATTATAACATAACTCTAAACCACCCATGTATTACGTAACTACTTTCAGAAGCGGTAAGTCGAATCACATGTAGATATTAAACTTACAAATTTGAGTTTTTGGTGCATGGGTAAGTAAGAAATATTAAATATTCCTACGTAATGCGTAACGTTTTTCAAATTCAATGAACTTTTAATTTTCAAAATTGGAAATCTTATCATATGAGACAATCGATAAATTAAGTAGGTACCAAAACAATTTTATGAATTAATATTTTTTTTCAATAATTGCAAATTCACTTTGCGTAATTTTAATTTAATTAATCAAAAAAACAACTCTTTATGTGCAATTTAATAATAGTGTAGACATAAAGCTTTACTATTGAAAAAACACTCCACAACCGTTTAGCGGTGTTTTTGTTACACATTGTATAAAGGCTGCAAGATTTCTATTTCGAATTATTTCCATCAAAAATGGCTTTACCTGGATATGAAAGAACTGGCACCATTGTATTTTGGCAGACTTACGCATGCGCCACGCGAGTGAGTTTCCCGGCAAAATAATAGTTTGGATTTGTGATTTGTCATTCAAATCATGTTTTGTTTATAATTTCTTTTCTAATGACAAATTCACTATTATATTAGTATAATTCCATGTATTTACTATTATTTGTGTTATTTTTCTTCACTTTTAATCCATAAATAACGTCAACTTAGTTTCACATCATCGGGAAAAGTGAGGTGACTTCGAACATATTATTTTTTAAATGACTTTTACAGCGTGAATTTATTAACAGTGATGTTTTTTAATAACATTAATGTCTTATGGGTGCGTAGATAAACACAAGATCAAGAAATCAACGTTTATATTATGTAAAAGTGTATCCAACATATCAGATTTTTTTGGTTTTTCTCTGGCATTTATTATTACAAGTTTTTAATATTTTTTTTATCGTATGAAGGAGATAAAAAGTGAAATGATAATTTTCTTGCAAATTATTCTTATAAAAGGACTGTTTTTTTTATTATAATAGTCTATAAAATTCAAAATTAATTTAAATTGTGTGTTGTGTTAAACGTTTTTTTCAATTTTTCTAACGTTTGAATATTTTTACTATTTTTCAAATACAAACTCTATTTGCAATTTATCTAGTTTCTGAAATAGTATGGCCTTTATTATTATAAATAGAAACAACTACCTTTATCTGGATAAGCAATGTATAATATATAGTTCCATGAACAATTTTATGTCACTTTCTATTTTACGTTTCAATTAGTAAGATTTTTACATACACGGTTATCAATTGTATAAAATTTTCAGCACGTTTATTAATAAGACTCAAAGTGTATAATTTCATGAAAATAACAATTCTATTATCGAAATGCCTATTTGTTTTGTTCCATTGCTTGACAAATGCTGAGATAAATTAATGGAGTGAAGATACATTACTGAGACAACGCACATGGTTTTACTGAACCACAGTCAGTGAACATGCTTTAGCGGCCCGTTTATGTACACATTATTTGAATGGCTATTCTTTTCATAAGCGGTGCTACATATTTTGTTCGAATCTTTCGAATTTTAGGCATCTTGTATTTGTTGATAGTGTTATTCGATAGGCGAATTTCTTCTTTTGAAAATCAATGTTCCTGGGGCAAATGTTTTTTTATAAATACTTTCATTTTCGAAAATCCAGCAATTAAAATGTCCTCCGATTTTTCACGGGTCTGCGCTAGTATTTACTAATTTCTGAAAATCTTTGACTAATAATATCCGACTGATTATAAAAACGAAAAGAATTTTCAATATTTTAAACGTTTAGATGAGGTTAAACTCTACGTTTTGGGGTATTTTGCTGTGGTTATAATTTAATTATAGATTATGAAGAGACTGTATTCTAAATAACAAACGTTTCGCTTTAATTTTTTAATACACTGTACACGTGTACTGTGTTATGATACCTACATTAAGGGTCACGAAAAACTTTAATGTCCTGCAAGTACAATATTTTTAAACTTGTGAAAAAAATGTATCTAAATAAAAATAATGGGAAATATAAAGGGTTTCAAAAAATAAATTAATTTGTAGGAGGGGATGAGTACCACCGCCCGGTAATCATTTATTGAATAACCAACACCTCTGCAATACATCACCCCAAGTGGTTCAGTACCTTTGGTGAGCAGTAAGATTTGGTTCGTTGGCTGCGTGGCGGGCTGGATCGGTAGAGGCCGGTTCAGGGAGACCCTTTGACCTCTTCACTTAGACTATTCGACCCATTGCCCCAAACAGCGTTCCGAAAAATAGCACAGGCATTGAGGGATATTTTTTTCCTTGTGGTCTCATCTGTTGAGTTAAGTTTTTTTTTTAAATCCGGTATTTCCTTCTAATTTATGATTTTTTTTTTTATATTAACAAAACATTCGTGAAATTCATATTTTTAAAATCTGGATGTCTTCGTATTAAAAAAACACCACAGTGTTTAAGGGCGATAGAACTAATTAGTTAGATAGCTGAATTTATATGAACAAGCGAGCCACATTTGTACATTATTTTCCTAATAAAAGCTATGTTTTTTAAAATAATTTATTATTTTTCATCTGCCTAAGCATCTAGTCGGAGATACGGTAAACCATACTACCTACCTGAAACTCCAGTGTAACTTTACTTTATAAGAATTTCAAGTACCAAGTATTAAAATATTCCACTACTGAATTACATGTGGAGAGAATTACACATTTTTTTTAATTACGCCTAACGTTGTGTTCGTACAAGCAGGTCTCCAACTTGTCTTGGAAGGAGTTTATAAGTAAATGTTTCTTTTAGATAAATCAGGGATTTATTAATACTCCACGTATTATAATGGTGACTCGATGGTCGACCTTATAGCTGGCTAATTGGAATCTGAAACAGTAAGTTTCTCTGGGAGCCTTCCCACTGGCCCTGGCGACTACTAGCCACTGGCTCCATCTTGCGGACTTCCACGCAAGCTCTATGCACTGCCATCTATGCGTGCATCTATAAAGCTCTTACTTCTCAACACCTAACTTGTGTTTTTTTTAATTTAAAACGTAAAAAATATTTGGCACGCACTTGACTCTGTGCAGAAACTGGCGGTTCATTTTATAGATTCCCCTATCTTGACAAACGGATTCTAATCTTTGAAGCACGGGATTCAGGTGGGTATGCTGTCCTTGTTCTGCCGGTAAGTATTTCAATGGAAGATGCTCCGAGGAACTAGCGTGATTTATCCCGTGCAGTGCATAGTTGGGAAACACGCATAATATATTTCAATATATTTTCACCCCAGAACGGGTCACAGAAACTTGTTCTTGAGTCCGACAACTCTATTTTGGAACGATTTGATAGCCTCTGTGATTCCTCTATTTACAACATGGGTATCTTCAAGACACATGTTCAGTCCTTCATTTCCTCAAAAACACCCTTCACACAGCATCCCCAAAGATTACATAGGTCCTGTATGAAGTTAATGTAAAATAAAGAAAACAATCAACACAAAAATTTAACTTTTTAAAAAACAGATGTTTTAATTTTGGAAGCTCCAGTAAGTGTGATTCTCTGCACGTTTGATTTAGCCCGAGTGTATTTCCGTCTGTGTAATTCTGATGCTGTTATAATATTGGTTTGTACGTGAAATTTACGCCTGTGTAATTTCGTAACGACAACAACTGTCCTTTACTTAGTTTCCACCTCTGATGTATCCCTCTGAAGCTTTGTAAAACGTAAATCTACATTTTATTTCAACTTATCACTATTTGTAAGCCAAACTATTTCACATGCATACTCTTAACCACAGTTATTCGTCTCTATTTCACATGTATACTCTTAACCGCAGTTAGTCGTCTCTATTTCATATGCTTACTTTTAACCGTCTTGCTTATTTCATATGCTTACTTTTATCATGCATTCTCTTAACCAAAGTTAATCGTCTCAATTTCACATGTATACTCTTAACCACAGTTAGTCGTATCTATTTCACATGCATACTCTTAACCACAGTTAGTCGTCTCTATTTCACATGTATACTCTTAACCGCAGTTAGTCGTCTCTATTTCATATGCTTACTTTTAACCGTCTTGCTTATTTCATATGCTTACTTTTAACATGCATTCTCTTAACCAAAGTTAATCGTCTCAATTTCACATGTATACTCTTAACCACAGTTAGTCGTATCTATTTCACATGCATACTCTTAACCACAGTTAGTCGTCTCTATTTCACATGTATACTCTTAACCACATCTACCAAGACAACGCTGTTTATCATATTTGTATAAAAATATGTTATGAGCTTATTTCTAAACGTATTTTGCCTTTCCTAAACACTTTACCATGTTTACTGTTTGGAGGATTGTGATCATCGCCAATTTAAATGGGTTGTTGGCCAAATGATTCTGTGGTTCTCCAATCCGCAGAATCCAAGGTTGCGTGATTACTCTCAGTGTGTAATAATAAAATTCGGATAATTCCAATTTAGTTTTTTTTATTTTAACAAAACTCACATTACAATAATTTATAAACAAATAGATCGCGTACGCTAGATGAGATTTAGGGCTTAATCGACGGCAAGACTGCTGGAGACAGAATAAAAAAAATTTCCTCTCGAGGTATCGCGCGCAGGCTTACAGTGATGCCAGCCCAAAGATATTAGTTCTTCTAATATCTTTGTGCCAGCCTCACAAGAATGTGGGTAAAATAATTTTGTCCTTATTTTCGGGAGATGTAAACTCCCTATAATTGACCCTACAACTATTTTCTCTTAAAGATTTTCTCTTTCATGTAGCAACTGTTTTATTCAGATTAAATAATTGTATTGGAAGTATGTCTAAATATATGAAAGACGCATTCTTGCATGAAAGAGATAACTAACTTTCTTTTTCGTCTTTTTACCAGTATGCTTCCTCCGATTGACTTGCTTATCCAGTCGAGGGGGAGTAGTTTATCTGTTGCATAAACTTCAAATAATAACAATTTCTAATGCAATTTCCGAATTTTTCAAAGGTACATTAAATGTTTTTTGTCTTTTTTTTCTTAATTTTTAAGATGTCGTATAAACAAATACTATTTTGGTAACTAAATAAAAAATACCTTTCATATTTTCATATGTCCAATATAGGTTAATGTTTGAAAATATGCAATATTTAAATTTTAAACATGAAAAAGTGTAAAAAAAAACTTAACACAAACATTTTTAATCTAAACATCGAAAAATTTCGGAGGATTTAAAATTCAAAGAACACAATCCTATTATTTAAAAGATTTTGCAAGAAAACTGTAACTTAACTTTTTATCTCGTTCATGAAAATTAAAATTGATTAAACATTATAATAACAATTCCCAGAGAATAACAAAAATATCAGACATTTTGTCATCAATATGAACATTGATCTCTTAAAACTTTGTATTTATATAGATATGCAGAAGGCATTTATGTTATTAAAATCATCACATTCATAAAAGTTTTAATGAATTCGGTAAAAGTGAATAAAAAAATAATTAGTAGAATTTACCTCAATTTTTACGTTATGGTGAAAGTATATAAATAAAAATAATAGGAATAGATAAAAACTGACAAAAAATAACGCAAAGAATAGTAAATATATAGAATTATTCCAATATATTGGTGATTTGGTAATTATTATTGAAAACACGATTTTAATAACGTACGACAAACCGACACAGTCAGTCATTCGCGGGGAAACTGACGCGCATAGGAGCGCCTGCGCGTTAGTATGACAATTGTAACGTAGCGAGTCATTTTTACTCGTAATTCGAAAATATACTGCACAGTCTTTGCAAGATGTGTAACAAAAATATCGTTTTACGGTCGTGAAGTGATTTTTCTTTAGTAAGGCTGTTAGTGTGACAATAAACGGTGTAAACAGTGTACCCAAACTATGTTATTATTAAAGACTCATCCTGAATATTAATCTAATATAACTCACTAATTCTCTACTTGAAGTACCATACTAAAGTATTACAAACTGGAACCAGTCCACCACTAGTTGGTGCAGTCGAGATCACCACAATAATCATTTACTTTTGTATTAATTCAACCATTTAGCATTTCATCTGACTGATTTTTTTGTTATGTTCCGGTTCCCGTTCAAGATGGTAGTCATTTCAATAGTTCAGTAAATATTCATGTTTTATATATCAAATCGTCGTGTTTATTTAATAAGTAGTTAGGTATTTAAATACCTACTTACAAATTTTATGATTTCAGAAGAAATGTTGGTCAAGAAAAAAAAAGAAACTCTTTTTTTTAGACGCGAAATCTGCTGTTCCCAAAACTACTTGTAATGTGCTGTTTATGTAACAAATACAGCAGTGTAATTAGCCAACAGTTCTTAACCGGAATATCTATTTGATGGGTCTATTTCTGCACCGTGGCGGTTTCTGACGAGAGAAGCTTGGGTCAATAAGCGTCGCGCAGGTACGAGTACGAATGGGTTATCACGATGTGTGTCTGAGCTATCAGTTACTCAAAGCTCTGCATAAATTAACAGCCAAACAAACCGGCAGCACTGCTACTCTATGCAGAATGGTGTTCGGAATCAGATATTCGGGCAAAAACAAGTAATATGTGCATAGTTTATTACGCTTTGTACACGCAGAGTGTTGGTACAAGAATATATTTGAAGGGACGGATTTCGGTGCTTGTTTTCTATATTTACAAATAAACGTTGCTTGAACGTCGCCTTTTTACAGTTGCTTTCAAGTGCTACTTTTTTTTCTCGTTAATTCTTAATGCAAGCAAAGAGTATAAATATAAATAAATCTTATATGGAACCTACAAATATTTCATAGTATTACAAGGCATACATTTCTTTATAAATATTAGAAAATCTTGGATGGAACCTACACATATTATAAGGTATTACTAGCCTGTAGTATAGAAGTCGTACATGATTTATGTAAAAATAACAAAAAATATTTTGTAGAACAAATAATAAAACATAAAAAAATGGACATCTTATGGTAATACAAAAATTTAAAAAATACATTATTGAAAAGATATTAAAAATAAAAATTAAGTCTAAACTGATTTAAAGATATTATAAAATAAAAGTAAAAATCAAAATATTTAAAGTAAGATTATCACAAAAAAAAATTATTCCAATTATTTTATATGATTTATTTTCTATAGCACAAGTTAACCGTGGTACGTACTTATCGGTCATTTTTGAATTTAGTAATTTATTAGTGATTTTAGTTTTCACATTCTTTTTTACTACATTTCTTTGCACAAAACTCCACAACATCATTCCCCCAGATATAAAACGAATAGATACGTTAAATGAGTACAAATAAAGGATAAAAATCTGGCTGAAAGAGTTCAATGAAAAAACTCTAAAAACGACATAAAAGACAAATAAATTGGATATCTATTTCCGCCTTAGAATGCCCTACGTTACTACTTATATTATGTAGCTCTACGCCCTAGTAAGGAGGACTAAAAAATGCGATTATAATATTTAAATTCACCATAATATTCTTTATGAGCAATGTTTTTTCTGGCCGCTAATATAAAAATAATAAATGAAAATAATTTATGAAAAAATAAAAAAAATCTTCGACACCGAATATATGGTTTTTACAGACTAGATATGAAATATGATGTCAAATCGACGGAACGTTGTTTGTTTTTAAAATATTTACCAGTCGTAGATCCTCTCGGCATCGCATGGGAGATCCCCATTGGAGAACTGTTGCTTGAAGTGGCGTCAGTCTTGTTTAGTGACCAGATCTGAATTGCTAGGTACTTTCAAACTTTCTTTTTTGAATATTCCCCACTCATCTCCCCACTCCCTTCAGCCTCGAGTCATCACTTGCCTCCATGGCAAGGCTATGGACTAGCAAGCCGAAGGTAATCCCGGCGTTTGAAAGTAAATTCTATTTGAATAATTCGTGTTATTTCATAATTTATTAATTTAACAATAATATATAGTGTACTTACGGTGGTGTACCCAGGGTGGAAGATACTCGCAGTATTGCCCTGGTGTATGATTCGTTCTTGTTCATTTTATAAACATTAATAAAATTGTTTCGAGATATTTAGCATCCATTTCATTCCTTGATGTGTGTAATACTGTAGATTCATACATTACAAAGATACCCAACCTCGATTATATTATATACAAATTATGAAAATATGGAGAGTACCTATAATATAAATGAATAAAACAGCATGTCGGTAAAAAATTGTTGCTTCAGTAAAAATGTGTTGAAAATGCCCTTCAATATTAATTGGTTCTTGCTGATATACTTAAATTTTTCAAAAAAATTAACAACCCAATTATTTCTAATAATTAAATATAAAGAATATGCATTCCAAGAATAATGTCGACCGTTATCATGGACAAATAGAGACCACACCTATACATAATTACGTTGATATTACGGTCATATGTACACGTGTATAATTTCAAATAGTTTCCAGGGGTAAGCACGTAGTGGTCGGCTGCATTCGGTCCTGCAGCACCTGTTTCGGTAAACACTGACATTAATTAACTAAAATACCCTTCAATTTCAGAAAACCTCGTGTTTCGGGCAGTCAAACTCGGGACAAGCGACCGCCGCCCCGTGGCAGGGGCAGGGCCGAACTGACCCGAGTCAGAGCAGCCACCGTGAATTTCCCCGTATGTCGATCTATATGAAAACAAAGGTCCTTTTGTTTCTTTTCAGTGCCTTTAAATAACTTGCCTGCCAGGTAGACGTACCTACGTATGTGCGAGTAGGTAGCTTCTATCCTGATTCCTGTAAAACTAGGGATGTTTTAAAAGTTTCACGGAAAATATATTTACCTTCCTTAGCGAAATTTTGTCCAGATCCACAAATGAATTGATTTTTCAAGGTTTATCCCACATAAGAGGCCCTTAGAAAAATTATTTCCATCAGGGCTTTTTTCATCTTTTGGGATGGTATGTGGAGGGTCTTTTTAGAAAAGGGAATGAGAAGAAGTTCTGTAAAGGCAAATTAATGAGGGTCGGGTAGGAATCTAGGGATCGGTGTATCCAGAAGTCACGGACATATGAATGTATCTCTTCCATGGTGGCGGAAGACGATGGGTCCAGAGACCAGTTGGAGAGGTCAAAGGGTCTCCACAAAATAGGCTCTCCCGATCTGGCACGCCACGCAGCTGGTGGGTAGGTATATCCTCAACACAACTCACCCGATGAAATCGGGCACCCCTACTAAATCACCAAAGTAGCAAATCACTTAGAGTGACCCATGGCAGAGGTGTTGGTTATCCAATAAATGGTTCCGCGGGTGACAGTACCCAAACCCGCCTCACTAATTGAAATTAAAGTTTATCAGGACATTTTTATAATTCACGTCCTAACATTTATTAGTCCGCCACTTCCTGTCAATACATTCGTAAGGGCTGCAATCCAGTTTTTAACTGAAATTACCAATAATTAGGAGGGAATTATTATATTTCTCCGCGCAGTGTCACAATTTCGTGACTTGGGTGAAATATGTGGCGCGACAACAACATGACATTCATTGCACACATTAACGAAATACCTGAACAAATTGCTCCCTTCCCCCACTCCCAACCAAACTACGGAGTCACTCGAAACTCAATTTTTTTGGATTTCGATTATTTCGATTCAACGATGCCCATCACTACACTCAGGGCGTATAATTTAAGTGCCAGTGCAGCGCTGATACGAGCCAATCCACGTTGCGGGCGAATGTTTAAATAACCACTTTGCCATGCAAAGTTTTCCATACCTACGTCACTACTTTCAATGTCCAGAATTTTCATCTGCAGTTTTGCAGGTTATTTCGTGGAAATAATCAAAATAACGGAGCGGCTATTTTCTGCATTTGTTCCGTTCAGAGAGTCAATGGGCCAATTCATTTCCACGCAGCCCTTTTGAAATTTTCCTTTAAAATACAGATGTGTTTTTAAAAAAATCCAATTCGCTAAATCTATTAAATTAAATTCGAGCAAAATATAGGCCTTTGAATGATTTCATTCGTCGAGCGTATTCAAAATCCTTCAAAACCAATTTATTAAAATTACTTTTAAAACTTTTCATTCGTCATTTGATATAAAAGCATAACTTTGACCTACGATATGGTAACAATCTAGGGAGATATTTCATTTTAATATTACTTAAAAAAGTCACCACATTCGCAAGGTCTTGCCTAGTTCACAGGATTAAATACACAACACATCATTTTTCATCACCAATTTCCTCGCCCCATAAGAATAATTGATCGCGTGTTGTTTCTCATGCCTGTTCCCCGATTTTAACGTTGCAATGAAATTTAAACTTTATATAAAGCCTTAGACATAAATTATACAAATCGTACCCGAAAGCCTCAAGTTAATATTCCATTACTAATGCTCGTAGCTATTTTCATACCAAATTAGGCATTTCATTGATTTTCGCTTAACGTCCATATTATTATTATAAGGTCGCATCGGAAATTCTTCATTAAAAACGATAATTTCCGATTATACCGTGCCATACAGTGATGTTCATTTTACTTCGTGACGTCACGCTACCTCATTCAGCTGGAACATAAATGATCCGATAACTATCGACATGATATTAACATAACTGTTTCTAGGCAGCTTATTTGGAACCACAAATAAAAATAAACAACTATTCAAATCCTCTGATCAAATGTCATTAAATTTAAAAATGGATTTCAGTCCAGCTTTCGACAAAAAGCATAGTTTTATGAGATTTGTCCTACGATTAGCGCAGCTAGAAAAACAATAATGGATTCTTTAGAAGGTTTTTCAGAAAATGCATTAAGAACGAAAGCTCTCCTCCCTTTTTATTATTGATTCTTATCACGCCTAATTTGTAGAAATCCATTTCAATTCATTTTTTTAATTTTTTTTTTTTTTTTTTTGGTTTTAGGCATTTCACCTATTAATTATAACTAGTATCCAATTTATTTAAAAAAAAATTGTTTATTTTTAAACAAGTTCTGCTGTATATTAATAATTAAGTTAATAGTTAATTATTACGCGTGACAACTGCTTCGCCGTCTGAAGGCGTGACAGCTCTGTCACCCGTGATAATAATTACTCAGCGGAACGTGTTAATAAATAATCTGTTTTTTTATAAGGTAGTATGGTAACTGTGCTAACATAATGTGATAAGGGCGAGAGGCGAAATAACTGTCACGTGTAGTAATAATTTCACAGCAAAACTTATTTATAGATATTATAATATTAATTGGTATTAAAAATATAAAAGTAAAGTTGTATTCTCATTTTTTTTATTTAATTATTAAACTATCATTATTATGTAACTTCTGATTTGGTTGTTTGCATTATTCATAAATATAATATAATATTATTTAACTCGTGCTTTCGCAAATTGTAGCACGTGCATTGCGCCTATCACGCACCCTAGCTGCCAATGACATTTGATAAAAGCGGGCAAATGTCTTCGGATTGTAATAATAATGCTTTCTACACCCCTTATTAGACACTATTGCTATTGCAATAGATATAAATCTTTGCAATAACCAAATTCCGCCACACTCATTGAATATATTATCGTTAATTAATGATTTATAGACATGCCATTCTGATTTACAATTAAATTTACATAATAATTAACCGTACAATAGATTTATTGGGAACTAGTAACATTACAATAAAATAGTTTAATAGATTAACGCTTAATTTATTGTTTAAATTGTATTATTAAATCATGCTTCGTCTCCAAATTAAAGCAATAAACATTAAATTTGGAATTCGTTGATAATAAGTTGATGCTTGCGTTTTGGTGTTAATTATTAAAATTATTTATATAAAGGGTTTTCCAATAAGATGTGTTATTTTGAATAGCCCGCTATTTTGGTAGATGTTACTTTTGAAGCTGTCATTTTTTGACATTTGACAAGTAGAAACTACGCCATTAATAAAAATGGAACAATACATGCTTCAAGAACGCATTGAAATTATTAAAATTCACTTGAGTGAATCAAATGCAAATCATCTTGAGTGATGAGGCCCATTTTCACCTCGTTGGCTTCGTCAACAAGCAAAGTTGTCGCATCTGAGGCTCGGAAAACCCAAGAGTTATTGTTGAAAAGCCTCTTTATCTTCAACGTGTGACTGTTTGGTGCGGTTTATGGTCCGGCGGAGTGATTGGACCTTACTTTTTCGAAAATGAGGCTGGAGCAACAGTTACGGTGAATGGATTGCGCTATGGAGAGATTATTAATGATTTTTTATGGCCGAAATTGGATGGTATTGATCTGGACAACGTTGACTTTCAACAAGACGACGCTACGTGCCGCACAAGCAACGAAACCATTGATCTTTTACGATAGAATATCAAAATAACACCTCTTATTGGATAACCCTGTAAAATATTGTTAAGCTTATCAACTTATTACAATTTGACAGACAACTGAAAGCTCCTAGAATCGGCGTTTAACGGGAATCTTTCAAACGTAAAAAAAAACATAATAGCACTGAATGACCATTTTATTACAATATTACATTTGAATTTCTGCGAATCAACTGTGCCTTATTGTTAAAGCACAAACACTGTATCTCCACTATATAGCGAAAATGAGTTGTTCATCTTCTGAACAAAACGCATATTTTGTGAATGTTTCTACACGGAGAAAAATGAGTATGGATGATTTATTATTAGTATGGCTGTTAAAACATGATAGCATTCTATTTCCTAACAAACTATTAGTTATTTCGTAATATATACACGTGTTAATGCAGCTGCGCTTATTCTGTTATTATATAATGATGAAATGAGAAAATATTTTTATTTTATGGACACGTATTCGGACATCCTCATACACATTCGTATGTTACTAATATATTTTTATGAAATATAAAGAAGTTTATTCTTAAAGAAGTTTTCAACGGGAATGCGAATAATTTGAACAGATTTGTAATTAATTAGAAATATTCTATATCAGTAAGTTTTATCCGTTTAAAGTAACCCAACCACTGTATTCAAGATACAGATTAGTTCGGTTTAAAAAAATCGATATTGAATACAATTTTTAAAACGTTTCATGTATTCTTAATATTTATTATTTGACTTACTAATGAGCTTTTAGAGTTCGATTTAAAGCATAAAAATAGCCTTTACACCGTCGTGAATGCAATCTTTTGCGCTTAAGATTATGACATTCACCCCGTCTGCTTGTAACGATTAAATGATTCCTCGGGCGGGCGGCTTTGGTCACGTCGTTTGGGGGTGCCACCACCCACCCCCAACCCCCATCACACCCTCTCCCATCCAACCCCTCCCACCGACTACTTCACTGGGGGGAAGGTTGGGTATGTAGGTAACGAGGGTTGTCACTGTCAAATAAAACAGTTTGTTGTGTAAGTGGATTATTCACCGTGGTTATTGATTTTTTTCAAGCATATTATTACTACATAAGTAACCACAAAAATGACACAATTTTTTTTTATCGGTTTTCGAAAAATCTTTTTTGCTTCTTGCAATCATTATTGGAATCATTATGATAACCTGGCTTTAACTTTTAGGTAACGGATTCATAATAGTTTAATTAGATTCAACATATAGGTTTTTAATTTGTAAAAAAATGGTAATCACTTTAAGAAACAGCTGTTTTTTGTAATTTAACTCATTTGATGAAATACATATAAAAGTGTGTTTTCATGTTTCAATATATGTCTGTGCAAAAAAAAAATAATAATAATATCTTTCTACCACAACACATAAATACCTGTCACCCTTAACCACAAACACGTTAACACCTCAGCACAGGTTTTCCTAGTGAGGTGCTCACGTTACATATAATATCACACACACACAGTTTTACCTAAATCAACCTATGTTCTTCATTTTTTATACCTTTTTTCTGTACTTTTTTTCTCTGTACTGCAATATAAACCACTGTAATAATTTGTAAAACGTGTATTCAAGAATAGACATAAATAAACTTAGCTTTGTAATATGTTTAACACTCAATCACAGAATAACGTCATGGTCATCAAATCGACGATCAGCACCATTTTGTTATCACCATTTCACTATCCGTTGTCGCTATTGATCAAATTCAGATGATAAACAAAATAGTGTAATCGTTTGAATAACCACAACCTTTTAGTGAATTATTTTATTTGGAAGACCAACAATGTACTATTATTGACCGAGCTTGGCAAAGTCCTATTTTACCTCCGACCACTCGAGCCTTTTTGCATTTCGTCTTTCTGTAAATTTGTTCGTTTTTTTTGCAAAGTTGGTGGCTGTTTTAATCAAAATATTTGTTTTTTAAATGTTATCGATCGTAATTTTACTCATTATGCTTGTAAATATTTAAGAAATTAATGGCAATCTAAGGTTTTCAGACGAAAATTTGTTTTTTATTTATTAAAAAAGAGAACATTGCGAGGTCTACTGTTCACAGAACTACTAGGCGGAGAAAAATGAGTATTGTATGAGTATTGATCAAATTATTGGTAATCATGTTAAAACCGGGTTTACAGGCCCTTAACGAATTAATTAATAGGTTTCCTGTACAACTTTTAGTATAATACGAATATATTATCACGATATCGGAACATAATGTACTCGTATAATCAAGGCAAATGCAGGTGGATGAACACATGTTTCGACATATTAGGAGTTTACTAAAAATTATCAGAAAATGGCGTGCAATCCCGTTTTTAACCGGATTACCAATAATATGAGGATATTTTTAGTAAAATTTATTGAATTTTTTAACATTCAATAAAAAATGGAAACTTACTCAATTACACGTTTCCTTTTAGGTTAGGTTATCAATGGTGAGAAGGGTACCGGACAGTCGTCCTCGCAATAAGGGTAGCCATAGCAAGGGTGGTAAAGGCAACCCTACCGCCGCCAGTCACCACCCGGCCGCACTTTAACGATTCACCGCTCGTAGCCTCTCCTCGAGAGCTACTGCAGTCCTTTATCCTCGAACCGGAGGAATAGTTGTTCTTGTTGACACTGCGCGCATTGAAACCTGCTGAGCCCGTAACGCGGTACCACTGAACTGGGGAGGCGGGAGTGATTCAATGGACCCGTTTCGCTGATCTTTTTGGAAATAATTAGTTTGGTTGATTAGGGAGGAACTAGGCAGAATACTTGTCAAGATTAGATCATTTTCATCCCATTGATTTTTCTCAATTCTGAGGACGATTATAATAATTTCCAAGGATTTTAAAAATATCAACACATTAAAAATTCTGTTCACATCTCTCGTTAGAAGTATTCTAGAATACAACTGTACAATTTGGTCACCTGTCTTTAATAATCACATTAATACCATTGAAAGAGTCCAACGCAAATTTTTGAGGTGTGTTAATTTTAAGCTTGGAATTCCTTTAGAAACAATAGATTATGATTTCTTATTATATTCGTTGAAATTGCTTAAGTTAAGTGATAGAAGAAAAATTTTTGTTCTTATATTTTTATACAAAATTATTAATTATCAGTTGGATAGCCCTGACATTTTTTATTATTTTTATTTTTTATTGTCAATTGTTTTGATACCTACAGGTACATATATAATTATACAAAATATAAGGAGTAACAAAAAAATCCCACAAAGGCGAAGCCTGTGCGTGGGCATTATAAGGTGAAAATCAATACAGTGATGGTTATATTATCTATGGTTTAAATGAAAAAAGAGATATTAATATAACATATTAATGTTGATTCAATTTCATGTACCTACCATTAGATCAAGGTCCTCTAGTATGTATTATTGTGACAATTATACCACAATCTCAGGATATAACTCAGTTATAAATAGATTGCACACACTTGGGAACTTTTATGCAAAAATCGCAGATACTTTTAATATTCCCCTTGTAAAGTATAAAGCTGCACTAATAACACATTTTAACGCCACTTATTTTAATGAGGTCAGTACATAACAGGGTATTGTCATTGCTTCTTTCTTTACTGTTATTTTATTTGTTATGTTTTAACTAAATTTAATTCTTTAATTTTTATCATTCAAATTTTATACTGTAAAAAAATAAAATAAAAACTTTGTATGTAAATGGCACTTGTGCCGTAAATTCTAAACAAATAAATAAATAATATAAGCATGTTTTGAAATAAACTCAATTTCAAAGTTTTATCTTCACTATAAAATCGGGGTTTTGGTAAATAATTTTAATGTTAATTGGAAAAGAATATTTTTAGTATTGTTTATTAAACAAATATACTTATTTTCGTAAGTGTTTTCATTATGTTTTTTTGTCTATTAATTATTAAAAAATAATGTTACAAAGCTTTCAAAAAAGCAGTATTTACCAACTTACATGCCGACATAAGGGGGACCCATACTTATCCCAGAAATAGATTATAATACATAAAAATTAAAATCATTGCTAACTCAAAAAAGAATTAAATTTAGTTACCAACTTTTGGCAGGAACCCCACGATATATGACTTTAAAGGGAATGAAGTAGGAGACGAAGAAGACGTCCACGAGCAAATGAATCAAATAGTTGGTTCATGTATTCACGGCCGATAGTGATAGATTCGGAACACAAGTCATTTATTTATTTATTAACGGACATCGTCCAAATTACAAAATAATAACACGAATAAAGTAAAATGAAAAATACAGGAGTAGAGAAAGGTACATGAAAGCAAAGACATATGGTAGATATAATATAAGAAAATAAAGTGACAAGTCGAATCAAGTCAAGAATACGCCGTGGGTCAGGACCACGGGACACTTATAATATTCCGTCACTTGTTTAGCGACTGGCAAAAATCATTCAGACTTATCCCAAAAAAGTTAAGGTTTTGACTTGAGTTGACCAGTCTACACATTCTGGACAATGGTGAATAATATCCATAATTTGTCGAATGATGGTTGAAGAAGAGCAGTTCATTATTTCTGAGTCTTTGCGAGGGGATATTGAAGGGAATGAGTTGCAGTAGAGTAGGTGAATCAATAATACCATTTATAATTTTGAAGAAGCAAATGAGGTCATTTCTTTCCCGACGGACTTCCAAAGGAGAGAGGTTTAGAGTTAATTCAATTTCATCATATGAGTATTTGCCTTTTTCCAAACCTAGCCTCCTAGCAATCCCTCTTAAGAACCGATGTTGAACAGATTCAATGCGTCGAATGTGGACAGCATAAAAAGGAGACCAAATAACACAAGCATATTCAAGATGGGGGCGAACCAAGGAGCAGTAAAGAGTTCTAAGGGTATTAACGTTTTTGAAGTCCGAAGTGATTCTAGTGATGAAAAAATAATAATAAATAATAATCAAACATTGAATGACTGGAAAGTACAGTGTTATGCTATTTTAATTTAAAACATCACGCACTGAACATTGATAACATTACCAGATCACCCATTTTGTCACCATTTTATATACAACGTATTTATAATTGGTAATAGGTACTGCTGATTAAAGTAAACTAATTACACGCATTACCTCCATCAAACGACGTGAATTTCCATATTATTATAGTTTGGGGATCTGATAGTGAAACAATGAAAGATAATGGTTGTTGGTCAGTAGAGTTGCGCAGTTGGGACATGACTCCGGACCGAAGAGGACGACACCAGGTGTAGGCGGCGATGACGGCGGTGGAATGGTCGAGGCGGTAGTCAGTGAGTCGACACCGCATTTGAGAACCATTTATTGTTTATCCAACACCTCTCCCATTGGTCACCCCAGGTGGTTGGCTACGTTTTATGAATTAGCAAGGGTGCCCGGGTTCAGCAAGTTAGAAGGTCATTCTTGACTGGAGTTCCTTATTACATTATAATTCCCACACAGAAGGGGAGCATTTGGTTCCTATGCTAGCTAGGAACTAATAATGACGAGATTATAATAACCAATAGCTTATGAATATTTTCAATTATTATACAAAATTATCTACGTAATATAATTAATACAAATAAATACATATCAAGCGTGAGAATTAGAACACTTTTATAATGAGATGTTGTATAAATATGAATGAGATAAGAAGTGTGTACCTACCAAAACAGTGTCGTTAGGCGGTCCTTCCTCTACGTCTAAGGTTCCTTATCAGAACATAAAACCGTATTTTGTTAATGTTTATTACAAAAAATATATTTTATAGTACCTTCGTTTTGGTCAAACCCTTCATAAAATTCAGTCTCGAAAAATAATGCCTAAATTAATTCACTATATCTATTTAGTTTACTTCTAAATTTTGGCTATAAATATTTTAAACCATGATCTCCAATTATTTTAAGATTCGTATTAAATATCACAATATTATTTTCCCGCCAAGGTATAAGTTTATTGTAGTTACAGTAAGGTTAAGGTAGGTCAGGCTTTAGGTTACAGGTCATGATAAAGCATTACACCCTGATATTAAAATTGTTGTACTTCATGAATAATACATAATATACGTCTCAATTTGGGAGGCGGGTGTGGGTACCGCTGCCTTGGGAACCATTAATTAGATAACCAACACCCCAAGGGGTTGGCTACATTTTGTGAATTAGAAGGGGTGCCCGGGTTCATCGTTTAAGATTTTCCAGGCCTTGACCGACTACGTAGCGAGCTAGGCCGGCTGAAGAAAACCATTTGACCTCTCCACCCGAACTCAATTGACTCAACACCTTGCACTGCAGTGGAGGGGATGGATTCATATGTCAGGACACACTGTCCCCTAGATTCCTACTCACCCTTCATACATTTTTCGTTAACAGAACTGTATCTCTTCCTCTCCCTTAAAGACTCACAAAGCATCCCCAAAGATGATATAAGCCTTGAGAGAAATTATTTGCAAATTATAAAAAAAATTGTAAATTCTCAACAATATTACACTTTTCCTTCAATTCTGTGTACTCTCGAAATGTCATCTAGTAAAATACCATTTTTTATAGAAATACCGCACAAGAGTTCCAACTTCTCTCGACCGGAGTCGATGGGACTGTGGCATCTCCAATTAGATGTTGTGAAGCTTAATGGAAATAAAATAGACGGAGATGAAGAAGCGGATGGTTAACATTTGCTTATTTAAATGATTTGATTCGTAAAAAAATATACCGAGATTTCAATTTTATTTTTTTTATATTATTTTTTTTTTTTTTGTATTTCTTTAGGATATTATTATTATAAAATATGATTTGGTAATGTGAGCCTCACCGGGTGCTTTACTCGGGCACATTACACGGGCACATGGCATAAATATTTTCCGCCCATTTTCAACTCATTATCTTATAATACTGGGTTTTCCCCGCAGAATACCTGCTCGTATTTCCGGCAAATCGGAAATAAAAATTCGGCCGCTTCTCTGCCGCTGTAACCGCCATTTTTCCACATCCGCGAGCTTCCGGTGGCGGGAATTAATGCAGTGTCCCTTCCGGTTAGTGCCCAGATCCGATGACCATTTAAGTTCTTATGTTTTGTTGTATTCTTAAAAGGGCATTCATCTCGTCCCCGGGGGAGAATGCGATATTATTCACGATGCTGAAACAAAGTTTCACTTGCTCTCTGGATTATTATGCTAAGTAATAATGATATTTATACAATTAAAGTTAGTACTATTCCAACCATTATAAGAAGTTTTTTTTAAATTACTAATACTAGGAAAATAATAATGGTTCTTTTCAAATTAACCCTACACCCGAGGCCCTGATGAAAATAATTTCCCTCGAGGCCTATCTCATTTTTGGTAATGTTGTGTCGTGGTTCTTTTTTATGGAAAGGAAAAATTGAATCTGGGTCTTTAAGGAAATAGAGTCATAAGGAAACAGAGGGCGACAAATCGTTCCACGGACGAGTTGTTGACAAAGACAAAGTTTTCCGACTGTGCACCGGTGCCGAAGGAATCAATGACGCTAGTTCCTCAGAGAATCTTCCATTGAAATACCGGCAGAACAAGTACTGTTTTCTCACCCGATGCCTGTGCTCTAAAGATGCAATTCTGCACATAGTCGATTGTATTTTTTCATGAATTTTGGGGCTGGCTACAGAGGTGGCTTGCAAACTCAACCGTGGGGCGCACTTGCAATTTGTACAGAGTTAGCAGTTGTGTACTATTTAAGTATATGCGGGCCACATGCATTAAGCCGAGCTTCTGAGAAGCTAAGTTAACCTAATAAATGGAGGCCCAAATACATACGTAAATAAAAAAAAAATATTTACGTATATATTTGTGCCTAATAAATGGAGGCCCAAATATATACGTAAATTTTTTTTTTTTAGCTTTTTGTGCAGTAAAAAAATTTTATCCACACCGGTAGATACTCTAAATATAGCCCAAAGGAACAACATTTACAATCTACGTTGATAGAAATATAGCGATAGCCGTGTTTAGTGACCAGTTTTAAATAGCCCGGTACTTGCTGACCTCCCTCTCCCCATATCCAACCCCTTCCGACTTCCTTCATCCTCACAACTTACCCTAATTGGTGATGTCGTAGTCTCACTGGCTCCGGGCAGTTGGAAGTCTCCTGCGGTACTCATGACAAAGGATGTAAAAGTTTTAATTTCCCACTTTTACCTTGTCCTTTGTCAACATTAATATAGAGATAATAATATTTAATGGGTAATCCTTTGCTATGTCTTCCGTTAGTTTTCAAATGATATATGTTAATATATATTGTTAAATGAAGTAAATAGGTCGTTAGTAATGAAACTGTATCTTCCGTAATGATAAAAACTAATTCGCCATTTTCCAAAAAAACGACGTAGTTGAATTATCATTCCTTGTCATATTATTTACTAACGCTAATCTGTAATTAGATCTGTTATTGCTGTTGAATAAACAAACAAGATATGTTTATCACGTAATAAGAAATAGCTTTCTCTCATTGTTTGGTCTACAGTGTTTAGTTTATTGAGCCAATATTCTCTCGTCTCGAGTCCTGGGCTAAAGGAGTTTTATTTTTGTAATACTAAATAATAATTTCCTACTCATAATAAAGATGTATTTATTTTCCTTAAGTTGACTCCTTTGGTATGAGATTCTAGTGCTGTAGACATTCTCTGTATGTTTAGTTTGGCAAGAAAAAAATATACTAAAAATCCTTTCATTTATTTATTGTGCGACTACAATGAAGCAATAACACGATAAAAGTGTGAATTTTACCGATTTGAAAGTAACTGACATCGCCAATTCATTTTTAATTTATTATATATATATATTTTTTTTTTTAGTAAAAGATTATACATTATTTAAGAAATGTTTTGACCGTCCAACTAGGAGGATTCCCGTTTTAGGACAGTCAAATTAGGATGAGTATTAACATTTTGATAAGTTGTTTGATAAGTATAGTATTAAAATAATAATGAAATAATAGGTATTTGTACTTTCAACTGGTGCCTAAGCCTACTAACATATTTTGTATAAATATGAATAAAAGAGAGAAGAAATAGAATAAAATAAAATCTCCAATTAAACATAAGATTAACTGCTGCTTGGGTAGCATTCTAATTTAAAAGTACTAGGTAGGTACATATATACACATAATGATAAAGACTAGAACATAAAGGTATCTTTTACATGGTTTATTTTTTGTTGGAGTTTTTGGTTTGTGTTTGATTTCATTTTTTGTGAAGTAAAAGTTCACTCTCTTTTCTACCTAAATGATGAAACCAATTAGTGGTCAATTTATGAAGAACAGCTGTGGTTTCATTTTTCCAAGCATCAGGCATGAAGTTGTATAGTTTTGGACCTAAGAATGAGAAGTGTCTTTGAGCGAGAGATGTTTTAGTTGTGAGTGGTAAAATTGGATTTCTCCGTGAGTGGCGGGTGTCGTGAGAGTGGTTAATAGAAGGGTAGAGGTGGCGTTGTTGATGGGTGTTTAAAATTAATTTTCTCATGTATAGTTGTCTAACATCCAAACTCGGAATTCTTCAAATAGTGCATCGCTATGATATCTAAATGGTTTTTTCAGGATTACCCTTAGTAGTGATTTTTGAGCTTTTGCTAATTTGTCCAAAACAGTTTTTGCACACCCACCCCAACCTAAGGATGCATAGTCTAGAAATGACCCACACATAGCATCATAGATAAGTTTCAATTCTTTTTTTCGTAAGATATTTCTGATTGTCATAAACATGTAGATAAGCTTTCTAACCTTTGTGGCAACTAGATCTTGTGTCCGTCCCATCTAAAATATTTGTCTAATATAACACCAAGGTATTTTATACTGTCTACGCATTCCAATTTATAGCAATTACAGTTAATGGAGTCAATGCATTTATGTATAAAAATATTATATGATTCCTCGGGTTGGCCCGCTTCTGTCACACTAAATCGTATAATTTTTTTTTTGACTCCTAGGATCCAGACAGGTCTATGAAATTGATTAATATCTAAATATTCCACTTGGCAGTAAACCCAGCTTAACATGATAAGAGGTATGGTGCTGCTAAATGAAATCTCAAGGTCTTTTGACATTTTCTGCATTGGCATCGAAAGTTTCAAGAGTGATTTCAAGGCAAGATCTCTAAAATATATTATTTTTAAATATTCAATGTTATTTCATGTATTTTTAATTAGAATTATATAGACCTGTATTACACGTTATAAAAAATTAAAATAATATTTTAAAAAATAAAGCAATATTTAAAAAATTAAAACAAAATGTTAAAAAATATATATTTACTGTGATAGAAGAAATTTCATATTTAATTTTTTTATCGTTTCTACCCGGAGTCGGAGTAAGATTTGATCTAACTTCTGGCAGTTCTGGTAGTTTTTCACAGACACGCCAGCAAAACATCACTATCGGCGTGTGTCTTCAGTGATTTTTCCAGTCGTGTTTCAGAATCAAGAATAATATAAAATTTGTTTTTATTCCTATTCAATTTTTTTCCATCTTGCATTGTAAAGAATTCTGTTTTTATGTTTTTGTACATATTTAGACATTATTTGAATATTAAAAATCCGAGCTGGACGTAAAAAATGAACTTAAATCAATAATATCTCGGCTGTATATATTATCAAATTATTTAATTAACATAATTTTTTTAAATATTAGTATGGTAACATATGAACTGCTTACTGCGGTTAAAATGAATTTACCTAGATTTCACCGTTTATCCCCTATTTTTAGATTCTATAAATTTGATATTACATATGATAAACGATCGCTCAAAACGATTTTCCAAACTAGCCAACAATGTGCAGATCATACGAGTACATCAAACAAACGTTTCTAAATACACATTTTTTGTCTATAATGTTTTGGGTAGGTTTAATCTAAATTATCTAAATGCTGCATAATCGATTTATAGATACGACAATAAGAGTGTCATCTAATTAGGATACGCATGACACGACACATCTCTCACTAAACTAAACATCTTGATGCACATTTAAAAGTTTTTCAACTATGCAAATATTTCCTACTGCAAAAAACTGCTACCGAACTCCCAAATGTGAGCTTGGTAAGTTTTACATACATTGATTACATAGCTTTAGCTCTGTGGCTGAAAATTGTGGATACCACCGCACTGCATATGCATTAATTAGACGGTAAATATTGCGGTTGATAGTATACATACCTACATACCCACAGCCTAGTGATCTCAAAAGCATCAATTAGTGGTGTAGTACTTCTGGTGGTTTAGGTAATGATCTTTGCGTAATTCAGGTTTGGTAGGGTTAAAACAGAGGTACAATATAAATAAAAATTAAATAAATAAAAGAAAAACAAAAACAAAAATTTTAAAAATAAAATAAAAATCTAAGAAACTAAACAAATAATACCTCATCCCATACACACAAGCAATTGCTTATTATGGGAGAACATTGAAAAATAATGAATATTAATCATATCATAATATCTTTCATCTTATTACTAGTGAAATATATAGGTATATGTATATCACACATTGTAATTTTTTTATTGAATAAATATAATTTAAAAAAAAAAATAATAATAATATTTTTACTGTTTATGATCGTACTAATTGTACAAGTTTTATGAAGGGAGCTTACTTATAAAAAATACCTAATACAAAAAAACATACAGAAAATTAGCAGAGGTAACAAATAGTTTAAAGCAATAAAACATTTATCAATCTTTTAAGACATTCGGAAGGTGGATATAAACGATTTCAGAATAATTCGAGGTTGGTGTTGATTTATACATAAATTTAGCAATGATTCGATCAGTTCCATTGAAAGTTTAGTGCAAAAAGTATCGGGAAAATAAATGTACAGGCTCTATCGCGATCGCTCTGATCGGTCGCATTCATTATGCAAACGCGTTTAACACCAGGAGCCGGCCGCCACCTGTCGCTTGGGGCGCGTGCGCCGCTCCGGCCGCCCCAACCCTACACCGACCCGCGCCCGCGCGACCCGCACCCGCGACCCGCGACCCGCGACCCTCCGAGCGCTCCGCAGTCCAAGCGCGGACGCCGAGCGGAGCGCACGCCGAACAGTCCCTCGACCCTCAAACCTCGAAGTTTTCCCGCGGAGTGTAGACTGTCTTTTGTTGACTTTCGTCGGGGTGAATCTTTATCCCGCGAGCGAGCGCCTGATCGACGGTACACACGAATTATTATTATGCCCACGTGTCGAGCGCACTTCCGACAGCGGGTCGGTGTGGAATTTTGCAAGATACCGCTTTTGTTCTGTTTTTCGGAATGTGTAATACTGCATAATTTGATGTAAATTCGTTTCTTTGGTTCAATTCCGTATAAAAAGTTTCAATTTTCACCCGTACAAAGAAGATCTTTTTAGTTATAAAAATGTGTTTTCATTTCCGTTTTCCTTTCATACGAAACTGATTTTTTTCTGATGTTTAAAATCTTGTTCCGAAAAAAGACAAATTATTACGGTGCAAATAACAAATTTCACATCGATTAATAATTTTCGTGTCATAATAATATAATCAAATTTTTTTAATGAATTACCCAAATATTAAACAACGTTTATTTTACAGAATATAGAATGTTTACAATCTGAAACTGAATTTGTTTTAACATTAATAATAACTGTTGTTAACCATTTAAACAAAAATATATGTGTGCCACAAACTGCAATGCCAGGAACACAGCTGTTGGGCAGTAAAGTGGAGTTTGTTGGGGAATGATTCAGGCAGACTTCTGACGGAGATTCTCCGAAGGGTATTTGTAATCAGCCGACCATGTTAGATAAGAGATCGAGTAACCTAAGGTATTTTATTAGTTGTCTGTGTGTCTGTCTGTGTGTTTTCCAACTATTTTTTGTGACTCAATTCTTCTCGAGACAGAAAGTTAATCCAGCTGGAATTTAGTTCATTTAAGTGTTAATGGAATCCCGAAGAACCGACCTAATAAGGTTCCCTGGGAAAACAAAAATAGCTTGAATTGTTGCTTTTTCTTTCCCTAAATCACTAAATCGGTATATTTTTACACAGTTTTATTGTTTTCATTGTCAGAAATCCAGTTCAAACGTATTAAAAAAATAGTTGAATTTATTTATTATCGTTTACGAATTTCCCAAAATCAACCTTTTTCTACAAAATTTTAAACATTTTTATTTTCTGGTAATTTTTTTATTGTTTTGCTTTCTTTCCAAACCTGATTTTAAACATTAAAACCAAAAACATCTCAAACTGTTTACTGCTGCAATTATCTTACAGAAGTGAAAAAAAACATATTTTGACGTTTATTTACAATTATTATTTCAATGTATTTTTCATGATTTGAAATCTAACACAAGAAAATAATGTGTTAGTAATCTGAAACCGACGATCTGTTGTCTATGTAATTTTACTTATTTATTTGCTTGTGAACTAAATTTTATAAGATATCTACATACTACGTTTTTAATGTAAATCGTACAAAAGTAATGAAAAATAATATTTAATGTTTGCTTTCGTCAAATCTACTGTGGATAAGAAAGGCTTTTTTTAAACATTTCCATTCCCAATATTGAATGGATATTATGATTCTGTTAACCGGACAGTTACGTATTCCGGAATAAATGTCAAGTCTGACAGTTTTATCGGTCAGTCGCTGGCCCCCTTCCAGATCAAAATATTCGCTTTTCCCCGACTCACAATGGCCGCATTTTCCTCGTGTATTGTGTGTTTTTGGGATATTCTTTTATATCTCAGAAGTAATATATTTGAACAAAGTATTTATAAAAATTGTTTATGCTTACTATTATATTTTTACACGTGTATTACAGTGAATTTTCAATTAGATTTGTTGGATTGTAGCATAGAGTTTTGACAAAACGGCCTAAAATATTATACGAATTTCGCCAAATTGCACTGATTTGATTCCATCGTCTTCAAAAAAGCTTATAACTGCCCTTACTTTATAAAAAAATGATAAATCTTATTTTATTTCTCTGAAAATCAAGAAAATCAAATGCAATGTATAATTCTCATAAATTACAAATAAAACATTTGAGCAAATAACTTTTTTAAATTAAAAAATTAATTACATAAAATTTAAAAAAAAAAAACAAATAATTTAATTAAAGATGTTCCACCTAAAATCATTGTTGTGGGTAAAAAAGAGGCAAGATTGTAAATTGTATTATGCCTTTTTTATGAAACAGATTACCAGCACACGATGCTTTGTCTGTCTGTAATATTATTCGAACAACTTCAAGAGAACATTAATCTGGCAACAAACAATCATAGATTCAGCTGAAAATAAAAAAGCGCTGGTCGGCCAAAAATAATATACAATAACCAGCATTGCAAGAAATCAAACGATTTCCATTATGCTCAGCAAAATTCAAACAATAGTAAATATGTTCTGATAGTTGAAAGCAAAAACTAAACAAATTCTAACATGAACATGAAACAATAATCATGTACAATCAATGTAAATACATCTTTCTTCACGTGTCTTCAAAGCTCGTGTGTTTTTTAATAGAGTCTGATTTACATCCCTCTGTTTTGTTTCAAATAAAAACGATTATCTACTTGCAGGAGGCTGAATTATGTAGGAAACTTTCTTAATAATTGTATCTGTTTGATTATCCGAACGACTTAACTTTCCTTGTATAACACAAGTTGTAATAAACAGTAGGGACGTCGGGACAAGCACCAGAAACTAACTTAACGACAATTGCAAACAGAATACTGCCGACCACTGCAGTACAATGCACATATTACATGCCATTTAGAGACGTGGTTACGGACTTGATACTTAGCGTGGTCCAATTTTAGCACTTGATTATGCAGCCATGAATAATAATTGTGGATAGAAACGGCTTTCTTAGGGTTAATGGGCAAAGAAAGATAATGAAGTACCCACCACCCAAGCTTATTTCTTTGATTATCCACAAAAACCTTTTAAAGTGATCAATCGGGGCTCAAATTTGGTTTGGATATCTGCCCTTATTACATATATAGTAATATTGTCCGCAAAATTGATTCAAGAATGGAGAAGAAACTTAAAATGACACAAAATTTAAATATCTTAATTCGATTGGCGTTTGAGAACCTTAGAAAGTCTTACTCATAGTGAAACATTGAGAATCTTAGAAAGTCTTACCCATAATAAGACTTTGAAAACCTTAGAAAGTCTTACCCATAATAAGACTTTAAGAACCTTAGTCTTGCTTGGTCTTACCCTTAATATCTTTGTTAGTCATTTATTTTAGAGCTTATTTTTTCAAAATTAATAAATTAAAACTAAAATTTCTCGTAATTTTGGAAACTTTTCGGTGAAATGATCAAACTAATTTTTATAACGAAGTACAAATTTAATCGAATTATTAATTGATCAATAACCTATTCCGCAAACTATAACTTAATTGTAATGTTTTGTTTTAATTATCAAATTAACGAAAAATTATCGTGTATCAAATTGGTAACTACCCTTATAACCATGTTTGTTTTTATATGTTTTTCTCGCAAATATGTTTGAAACAAAAATATTATTCACTACCTGATAGAATTCTATGAAAAAATAATTTTTTTCCTTCCTGGTGCCTTAAAAAGTGCGTGGTAGTTACATCTATTTTTTTATGATTTCTGAAAAGGTTTTATGCAAATATGTTTTTACATCTTAATATTTGTGAAATATAATATAAAAAGCACATGACACACACAACTAGAACATTACTAAAATCGTGTTTGAGTTTCATCAATATCCAAATAGATAAATCAAAATAAATAAATTAAGATTTTCATGGCTAATTGCAATGATTAATTAAAGTTTTGGGAAATTAAACTGTTTATTCTCCTCTCTCTGTAGTTAACCTTTCAGAAGCTAGGCAATTCTCTGATTATGGCTATTGGAAAAAATAAGGTTATCTTCATTTATTTAATGCAACGGACTTGTTCTTTATCTTTTCGGTGATAACTTTATAATGTAATGTAAATTGATTGCAGCACGCCGTTCTAATGGAAGTAACTCACTTTAACAATACATCCCTGGTTTAACAGTACCTATTCGTAGCGTGATCAGGACCTCGCTGCAAACACATATTACATGCCATTTAGAGACGTGGTTACGGACTTGATACTTAGCGTGGTCCAATTTTAGCACTTGATTATGCAGCCATGAATAATAATTGTGGATAGAAACGGCTTTCTTAGGGTTAATGGGCAAAGAAAGATAATGAAGTACCCACCACCCAAGCTTATTTCTTTGATTATCCACAAAAACCTTTTAAAGTGATCAATCGGGGCTCAAATTTGGTTTGGATATCTGCCCTTATTACATATATAGTAATATTGTCCGCAAAATTGATTCAAGAATGGAGAAGAAACTTAAAATGACACAAAATTTAAATATCTTAATTCGATTGGCGTTTGAGAACCTTAGAAAGTCTTACTCATAGTGAAACATTGAGAATCTTAGAAAGTCTTACCCATAATAAGACTTTGAAAACCTTAGAAAGTCTTACCCATAATAAGACTTTAAGAACCTTAGTCTTGCTTGGTCTTACCCTTAATATCTTTGTTAGTCATTTATTTTAGAGCTTATTTTTTCAAAATTAATAAATTAAAACTAAAATTTCTCGTAATTTTGGAAACTTTTCGGTGAAATGATCAAACTAATTTTTATAACGAAGTACAAATTTAATCGAATTATTAATTGATCAATAACCTATTCCGCAAACTATAACTTAATTGTAATGTTTTGTTTTAATTATCAAATTAACGAAAAATTATCGTGTATCAAATTGGTAACTACCCTTATAACCATGTTTGTTTTTATATGTTTTTCTCGCAAATATGTTTGAAACAAAAATATTATTCACTACCTGATAGAATTCTATGAAAAAATAATTTTTTTCCTTCCTGGTGCCTTAAAAAGTGCGTGGTAGTTACATCTATTTTTTTATGATTTCTGAAAAGGTTTTATGCAAATATGTTTTTACATCTTAATATTTGTGAAATATAATATAAAAAGCACATGACACACACAACTAGAACATTACTAAAATCGTGTTTGAGTTTCATCAATATCCAAATAGATAAATCAAAATAAATAAATTAAGATTTTCATGGCTAATTGCAATGATTAATTAAAGTTTTGGGAAATTAAACTGTTTATTCTCCTCTCTCTGTAGTTAACCTTTCAGAAGCTAGGCAATTCTCTGATTATGGCTATTGGAAAAAATAAGGTTATCTTCATTTATTTAATGCAACGGACTTGTTCTTTATCTTTTCGGTGATAACTTTATAATGTAATGTAAATTGATTGCAGCACGCCGTTCTAATGGAAGTAACTCACTTTAACAATACATCCCTGGTTTAACAGTACCTATTCGTAGCGTGATCAGGACCTCGCTGCAAACACTACACGCTCTCCCACGGCCACTCAAGACTTTGCCAGCTTCCCGCCGCAGCGCAGAGCAGAAGCGGATATTTGTTCGGCGGGAGTCACCCGTGCTACACTCCCAACACCGCCCCCTCCCCACTCTCTAGTTCACACCCAACTGCGCCCATATATTACTGCACACCCGTAGGGAGTTGGTCACTTGCAACACCGTGTACTACTGTTCAATCTGGATATCTTAAATGCATTTTCGAGGGGTGTTTTTTAAAACCTTTTGTGAACTCAACTGATCTTTATTGACACATAAATAATATTAAAGCATGCAATTGCAAACATTGCGCTTTGGCACACATTTTCATTGCTTGGAATTGGCGCATTCAATGCGCTTAAAGTGTCCTATCGAATCGATATAACCTCGGCCATTAATAATAAAGAGAAATTAAATTATGAAAATTAAGTCAGAATGGTCGTCTTAAGATATCCATCGCAGCGAAAGCGGTAAAAGCTGTAAGGTTTTTTGATCAGAATATTTTTATGGAATTCTTCGAAGAATTAAGAGCATAACATTTGGAAAGGTTACCATTTTATACTTTAAAAAATTCTTAAATGTTATTTTAGATATAACATCATCATTGAACATGATGTTGATCAAAAAGCAACCATCGAGCTTTTTAAGTTTTCTATACAGACAGCTATTAGAAAACGCGTTAAAACACTTAATTATTAACATTAATTAATCTTTAACCTAAAACTTCAAATATTAATCTAATACTATCACATATGAATCATTATCTTAGTTTATGGCACGATAGTCTTATCAGCAGATATAACCGCTGCAGTAGTACAGAAACTGTCGGTATCTAGTTCCAAACAAGTTCGTTATAAGATTTATTGCGGGAGCCATTTAATACATGAACGCCTTTATTCACTTGCGGCACAAATCCTGGTTAATATTGCAGTTGGCTCCTCTCGTGCTGTAACGCGCGTTTTAATTAATGTGTATGTAATATCAGCGCGTCGGCGTCGCGGCGTATATCCGTGACGCCGCGCGCCGCAACGCCACGAGCCCGAGCGGAATACTACCGTCTATGACTACCACTGTTTAGTACTGTCTACAGCGGGTAACTCCGCTTGTCGTGGCAGGTCATCAAACGCGATAAATATTCATTACACGTTTAGCGACATTTAAATATCACCCAAATAGGCATGTATTGTCGTGCGAGGAATTTTATTAACGGGATATTATATATTAGTATAACATGTACACTAAATGCATGTACTTATTGTACGGTGTTATCGTAATGAACAAGATTACAAATGGGACCCTTTGATCATCTGGACGTGTTTAATAAATAGACGCAAAAAGGATTATCAGCATAATTAAACAAAATTAAGAAAATTAAGATTACCTTTTATGGTTTGGATATATCGAGCTAAGAAGAAGTTGGCGCTTCAAGAAGTCATATAGATATAGATTAAATGATCAAAGAAGTTATTTAGTCAGGAGATGTCTAGAGTAGGCATAACAGAAGTGTTTGTATTGTATAAGTCGGTGATTGAAGTAATGTGTGCGTGCCAATACATGATTGTATGACGTTCTATTGTCTCGGCCTACCCCTGAGGTAATTGACGTTATAAGTTATTAGTAGATATGTTAGGCTCGTTTTTGCATAATGACATCATTCGTCAATATACAATTCAAACGACGCGCGACGCGTGTATTTTCTGTGATTGTGTGCTGTTGGAAATATTAAAATAATCATGAAAGTTAAGCCCTCGCACTGGTAGCGCAAAAAGCACAGGCCTTTTAATTATACAACACCTGTAATCCTTTAACATTTTAAATAACACACGTTTTTAAGCAAGGCTGGCATGTTTTTTCTCCGTTCTTGGTGAGTGTTTCATTTTTTATTTATGGCATTGTTTCCACGAACGTTAAATATTTGTTAGTATGGAAAACACGCGAATGCATGGCCGGCGTGAGTTTTTATAATTGGTTGAGTATATATTCTACACACTTGCGGTTTTGCTTTAAAAACACAAAGATTTATATTTCAAATTTCACTTGTATGTTTTATGATACTCGCTTTTGCCGTACTTTCAAATATGTTTGTATAAATATATAATATTTATGTAGGCATCTATCGGGATATATGGTATGATATACACGTAGGAATTTAAACAATGTATATTTGTTTCTTATTTGCTCATCCAGAAAACTAACGGCTTTAGTTATGGTTGTCGCTTTTCGTTGGTAGAACTCCATGTAACGAATTTATGTGTATTAACCCTTCAGGCCTCTGGCAGATTCACCGTTATATTTTTTACAGAAGCTATTAATAATTCCGAGAATTTATGTGAATTTCCGCTTATCGATAAAATCCAAATACATGTGTTATTTAAAAAATATTTTTATGTTTGATTTGAAAATTTTAGTATTTAAAAATATTTCATATAGTTTATTTCTAATAATAAACAGTTTTTACCCGCAGGTATCCGAAAACTAAAAACTGTTTATTATTAGAAATAAACTATATGAAATATTTTTAAATACTAAAATTTTCAAATCAAACATAAAAATATTTTTTAAATAGCTCACCTTATGCTTTTTCATCTAAACACTGAACTAAGATTACTGATTTCAAAAAAACATATATTATATTGGACATATTTACTATAAATGTTACTGCTATCGCTAACTCATTTTTTTTAAATTCACAAAATTTCATAAATTCTTCTCAGATTGCAGTCGAAACCTTTGGTTTCATATAGGTGTACATTCGAATTATTTTGTGGTTTACTTCTATATTTGACTATAAAGCTTGGTGTTTTTTTTTTTTTTCTTTTTTACACCTTTTAGTTCCTCTCTACTAGCAATCCGAAGGATGTGGGATCTAATCCCGGTGTGTGCAAGTAAAATTGTTTCATTTTATTATTTTTTTTATTTTATTTTACAATTAATTCATTTTAAATAATATACAGTATAATTTCTGCACGTTCCAGAGTGGAAAATACCCTCATTATCGCCCCGGTGTAAGACCACCATTCAAAATTGAAACATGAAATGGTTGTAACCATATTTGGTGATCAGATCTGAATGGCCAGGTACTTCCCCACCTTCCTCTTCTCCATATCTTTCCCCTCTCAACTATCTTCAGTCTCTAGATACACCAATTGGATATGCCATAGTCTCACTGACTAATGCGTTATCACAATAAATAAATTTATTAATAACCAAGCGGATCATTTATATTGTATTCATAACAATCGGAAGAGCCGAACACGAAAACAACCATTTATCCAAACATTAACGGTTGTTTATCAGTTGTGTAAAATTTAAAATATTTTTCTCAGTAAGGGGATTAAGTTAAAAGCAACTAACACATTTCCCAACACGCAGGCAGCTGAAAATAACTAATCGCGAAGACACCGACATACGCGTCTTCTTGGACGTCTGACAATTTGTTTAACGTCCACATCATCGATTCCTCCTTTAATTACTGTGTTCTTGATTTATTTTAATTAGTTTAACTGCTCTTACTTTGCGCATACTTGTCCGGCGACTAAACGTGGCACGTCTCATTATGACTGCTCAGTGTTCAAGTGATCAAGTGATCACTACTCGGTGCTCAGCCAGCGAGTGTGCTTTACGAATTGGCGATAAAACTGAGCCGCGGGTCGGACCGCGGAGCTTTCTGAGCGCCGGGGAAATTTGCCCGTTAAGTACGAATATGAGAAGTTCCAGAGTGATGACCGGCAACTTTACGTTTAATCTATCGAAAAGCATATTCAACAGATTTACCTTCGTTAAAATAGTTTCAAAGCATCCTTTTATATAACTATCTTACTACCATGGAGTGTGTGTACGTCAGAAGACAAAGGCTGAGTGACGCATGTATTTAATGTTGGGGCAAAAAGAAATTGCTAAATCATCTTTATGAATTAGCAGCAAAAACTCGAAATACAAATAAATCATATTTTAATCCTTTTCTTAACTTTATGATAATGTCGAGCTTAGCGATAGAACAATGCCGGTTTTTTTATAAATGTACCTATGCTAGAATTACACCTGCCGAGCGCTCGGGCGAGACTGATGTGATCAGTACAGTAGGTACTCGGCCTAGTAACGGGCGAGTGATTCAGACAAGACAGTGGATAGAAACAAGGCCCAATGCCTTGTTTGAGTATGTACCCTTTCCACCTGTGTAGTCAATGTGACGCTTCACTCACTCTCAGTTTTAACTTTTTAAATATGTTAGTAGTTTATGTTTAACATTTGAATTCCTCCATCGCGAAACTTGTTAACAGCACATTAAAATAATCTCAATGAACTGACTCACGCACTCGCCTCTTCAACATGTGATCACCTCTACTCTCCAATAAATTGCTCGGCCAAGTAAGAAAGTGAGTGACTCGGCCGAGGACTCGGCAGGTGTAATTCAACCTCGTGTTTGACTTCAAAATACCGGTTAAACATTTTTTTAAGATCGACAAATTACTGGTTGCTATGGTGTTGTATTATTACGGTATTCGAATAGCTTTTTTATATTTACGTATATAGTGAGACGGAAAAGAACATCAATATTTCTAGGTAACATTCACTTCATCATTTTAAATTGCTGTAAGTATCTGACAACAGACATATTTGACTTTTGAGTACTTTTATGAAATTCAATAATTCAAAGTAATTTAACTATTTTTAAACCTTTTCGTAGGACAACTGAAATATATCTTGTGTTGATACTTGAAAACCAAAAAGACACATATTTACTTGCATTTAAAAAAAATTTAAGGATAAAAAGAACGAAATTATTAATTTTATTCGTGCACCTACCTTATTTCAGTAAAATTTAATCGATCATCTTATCAGCCAAATGGCAATGAAGATTCTCTATTTGTGTAAACTCGTTGTTTTGCAATGAATTCCAAAATTCAGAGATTATCGATCTCGAAGTTTGCGAACTCCGCTCCTTTCTCTGTTACTTTCATTCAGATATATTTGAGGAAGCTTTCAGTTATTCTGTATTCAGTTTACGCTTTGAAAAGTACGGTGAAGTGACGGATTGTGTTTATCAGAAAAAGATATTTCCATATACGGGTGCGGCGGAACGTACCTCTCGCGGGTCATGGCCACAGATAAAAATAAAATAAAAATACATCGCATAAAAAGCTTTGATGCTGATTACTTTTTCTTACTCTGATGGTTGGATTACTTTTCTCTAAAGCTTCTGGGTCTGAAAAGAAAATTATTTTTTTCGTTCATTTTTAAAGATGTAAAAACGATTATTTATTTCACCTGAAAACAACCAACTTTATTTTATATGATTTTCAGGTGAAAACGTGTAACAAGCAGTAATTGTTGAATGATACACTAGTATATATTGAATTATTTCGCGGATAAGAGATAAGCCGCCATAGCTCAGTGGTCAGAGCTGTCGACCAAAAATCGAAGGGACACGGGTTCGAGTCCCGTTGGCGTCATGTATCTTTTATCAGGAGATTTTTCAATATGGATGAGTGTTTCAGGCGAATAATTATTGCTTGTAAAATAATTGTTACCCTTTGTGCTATGCATAAAAAATCTTGTCTTAAACATTAGTTTACAAAAAAAAAAATTGACTATTTATATGTTTACGCCATGAATATCTAGAAAATCTGCATTTATTTCACTACCTTCAATCAAATTTAATGCCGCAGAGCATAAAAGGTATTTTCACCCTTATCGGCTCCTTTATGATTAAAGCAATTACGATTATTCTTATCACCTGCCATAAATCGGTTATAATTATGCCACTAGTTTTTTTTTTCATTACTAAACGTAGCATTTATACGCCGTGTATCTATTTATATAAATAATAGTATACTTTAGTAAACTACCCTTTTTCTCTTTTCCCAATCCTTAAAGAAGAATTTTGATGAAATTTATTACACTTCAAAATAAGAGGAACATTACTGTTTAAATCTGATTTCTAAAAACTCTGTAAAGCCCGTACTACGCCGGGAACTGCAGCTAGTTGAAAATTAATATTTAATGTTCTTGTTTGTACCTACGTAAATGTCTGCAATCATGATTAGGTTTTCTCTCAATTGCTTAAGTTTTGGCTTACTGGGAAATGTAGTAAGACGGAAATTTTAGGGGAAAAGAAAGAGTAAGACAGGAAGTTTAGGGGAAAGGAAAGAGTAAAAGAAACGCAAGGAAGAACCTGTTTTTTCTAATCTACGCAGTTAAATAGGTATTTTTTAATACTTTTAAGGTCAATGTTATCTATTTTGCCATTAAACACTGTGAGGTAAAGTTGCCTTCAACATTATACATTCTTAAAACGAGTAATCACATTTTAATTAAACTTAATTCTGGCAACGATTTGCAGAATTTTCTCTGCTTCCTATAAATATAATATGCATGTATTATATACCTAAACCTTTCGGAGGAAATTCTCTAAAAGATAGTGAAAACTTCGTAGTTAGAAGAACTAAACGCCTAAACAGACAGACACAAATATCAAATTTATTTTCTAGTATTTAGAGATGACATCATCAAGTTATTGTTTAGTTCGGTGAGTAGGTTTTATACTCAAATGACGCACAAACACCCGTTTATATACATATTGTTTAACTGGTTGTGCCGGACTATTTACATAATAACAATAACATTAGTCATTCATATAAATAGCGCCCGTTAAATAATTGCGTATCACTTATCTCTTACGTCGCCGACTGGAAGTTGGCTGCCTTGCGTTGTTCTTATCATACATAGAAGATCGTTACAAGTTGAATAATCACCACCCTTACGATAGTTCTGAGCTACATCAATTCCTTTTCTGGCCGTTATTTACAATACGTTTGACTTGCGCCCCATACAATTTACTTCTTCCCGTGTTGGTGGTGTTTCCGGGTAGGGTATGCGAGTATTATTGTACACGGGAAAACTTACCTACGCTGGCCATTTAGATGTGTGTTAATGAGTTTTGTTTTCATTAATTTCATCACGGTCTCCGTGATTGAAAGCTTTCGACTACCAATCCGAATGTCGCCGCTTCAAATCCCGGCTTATGCAAGTATATTTTATTTGATGAATTATGTGTTATTTGACGGCCTCCGTGGTCGAGAGATAAAGCTCTCGACTAGCAAGCTGGAGGTCACGGGTTCAAATCTCGGCGTGCGCAAGTAAATTTTATTTGATTAATTAGTGTTGTTTCATAATTTACTCATTAAAAATAATATGTAGTATATTTGCGGTGGGTACCAGAGTGGAAAATTTAGCCGTGTTTGGTGACCACATCTGAAGTATGTCCTCACTTTTCTCTTCCCTATCTCCTTCCCCTCCTTACTACATTCAGCTTCACAACATACTTCAGTTTTTGGTGATGCCATAGTCTCACTGGCTCCAGACGGTTGGGAGCAGTTAGGGACTTTTGTGCGGTATTCACATAAAAAAAATGAAATGCTCGTAAAGCGGCTGCACCGAGGGCAGTCTAATAATGGTGTTTTTTTCATGTAGATGATATATTTTTTTGCAAAATTGAGGAATATATTCTTAAACGGAAATCATTTTTAAACTTCAATGAGTAATTAATTTAATCTGTGCCAAAAACCAACCATTTGAAGAATAGTGTTTTTGATCAGATGGAAAACTTCATCAGTTATTTCTATTTTTTTATTTGATGTTGAATAAATACTTAATTTTTCCAAGAAAAAATCTTCAAGAAAAAAGTTATTTGTATTTTTAATAAATAATAAATAATTCATTGATTGGGTCTTGGGAGGATAAATAAATATGCATCTCGTCTATTTAACTTGTCGATTGTTTTGTAAATTTCGCCGAGAACAATCGATTTGTTAATCTCAACAAAATCGACATCAAGTATGTTATTCCTTCATTAATTGAATACTTAGAATCTTAATTTTATTTGAAAACAAAGAACAACATAGGGTATCGAGGGGATCCAAAATTATCCATCTATTTCAATTTCAAAATAATACCAGCCGAGAACAATCAAACACTTCTGTTGTTGATCTCAAGGAAAACATCATTGAATATTTATTATGAGAAGGCTGATATTTGTAGGGTCTCCGACGTACATTGTCTTCTGGAGCGTGTTTCCCTTCTCTGAGTAATCTTTCAGGAAACAGCGGAGGTATAGATCACCGGGAGGACCCCCTGCAGACAGAAGCCTACAATAACGATCTACGTTATCGCTGATGTCAACCGAAGGTTCCAAAATTACCTCTCCGAACGGCTGCCATACATAGAACATAGCTCGTACATAGTAAGTAGATTCTAAAACAAAAAATACTGGTTTATTTTAAGCAAAAAAATTTCACACAACAGTTTTACGCGAGATGTTTTTTTTACCCATGCGAAGAAACCTCGTCAGCAAATATTGTAAAAACAAAAATGTTATTATGTTACAGATCTGTGAGTACCTACTTTCTATATGTCCTTAAATCACGTTAAAATTTCGCCTTGAAATCCATTATTTTATGAATAATACTTATCGACATGTGAAGCTTGTTTTATGTGTCAAGCTCGATAAAATTTGAAAATAAATATAATATATTCAGTCAAGTGACAAGCATTATTTTTTCCAGGCGATAGATTTAATCTGAAATTCAAAATATGCGTGATTATCGTTTACGTCGGCGGGCTATTATTAAAATTTCGGTATGTGTTTTAATATTTTAATGGGATAATTAAAAATGTAATATTACACTAGTACTAGAATCTCGTAGCTTTTTACTCGGCCGATGCAGTTTATATTTGAAGGATACAGGGATAGAAGGGGAAAAGTCCATCATTTTCCCAAAACAAACAAATTTCGTTTAATGTGCTTTATTTTATTAAGTTACGATACAAGCTAATAAAGGTTAAGTTAGGTTATCATTTAAAAAATGTGACTAAACTCCTTCTTTCCCTGTAACTTTAATTTGGAATGTTTTTTTAGTTGTTTAGGAACACTTTCTAAATTATAAGGGGTGTGTACTAATTGTTATACATATATAGAGAGTATATAGATTGGATGGATAGAGAAAAAATCGATAAGATAATATATGACCTAAAATAAATCCCTAAGAAGATACGATCAAGTGAATCGGATTTATGTTAAGGTCTTAGATAAAAAGAAGTATTTTAGACGATGCATTAATATCGATGAAACAAAAGCATATTGCAAGACAGAGATGTGTGGTTTTCCATCATATTAACCTATCCATAGTTGTCAGGAGTATTTTTAAAAATTAATAAATTGTATTCACACTTCGTGAGCTTCAAACCAGCAATCCCTTGGCTCATAGCCAATGGCCTTCCCGCTCCGCCACGCGTCCCACCACCTCCGTTTGAAAACGAACGGTGCCAGACCCCTAAGTGCTATGTAGGTGCGGGGTTAAATAGATGGGGTAGGTCCTCGAAGGTGATTTATGTGAACTTTCGGTAGACACGACCGGATTTTCCGCCACGCCGAACAAAACAAACGCTGACAGTGTAGCCTCCTACCGGAACCTCGAAAGCCTCCGCCGCCCAGCACCGCTACCCGTTAGCCGTTACCCGTTACCCATTACCTGCCCAACGCAACCTAAAATATAAACTCATCTGTTCACATTTAATACTCCGAATGCATGGCTAAATTGCTTTTCTTGTGGGATACTAATATTCCAACCAGGCCGTACAAAAATGTCAAATTGAGTTTTTGTGGGAAAAAATACATTTTTCGACCTTGGCATATATTTTGCTGTTTTGTATCATTTAAATGAATTTTAATCAAGCCTCCCGTACTTTTACCTGTTCCCGCAGTAACTTTATTAAAAGTATGATTAAATATTAGGGAACACTTTGTTTTTCTTCGAACTTAACTCGAACTCACTTCTGAACAAATCTTGTCGCTGAATAAGCTTAGGCTTTATTTAGAGCAACATTAATTTGGTTATTTTAATGCAAATTTTCCCGCCAGAACCAATAATATTTTTAAAATATTTGTATAAAGCTGCAATTTATTCAAATAATTTAGGAAGTCAAAAATTAATTATATTTACTTACGTTAAAGATACAAGTTAATCATTATTTTATTACTGGTTTTACTTAATAAACATACTCCGACAACCTAATTAGCAACCCAGCGTTCTCATTTAGTTTTACGTTATTTCATCTGCGGAGTTAAAATTATCGGTAAGACTACCATCATAAGAATTCTGAAAACCGTGTACTTGCCAACTTCCTTCCATTCTTCTTCTAACTATCCCTCACTCCTTCCAGCCTTATAATATTCCTCAAATGGGGATACCGTATTTTCATTGACGACCAAGTAGTTAGAATATCTGATATATTAATATCTTAATTACTGTACAGTTTAGGATTGTCGTAAACGGAAGTGGCGCCCTCTTTAATTTTCAAAAAGAACAGTTTTCAAACCGTGGCACCGTGTTTTCATCTGCTGGTATTTATTATTTTGTTATATGTCTGAAATATGAAACTTTTTCATGAAAAATTATTTATTTGAGAACACAAACGTGCCATTATAAAATTTGCCATCATGCTTTCACGAAGTTGAAATACAATAGACCTTTTTTCCAATAATAAAATCGATACCTTCAACTTGCATATAAAATCAACACAATTAGAATAGTACCAGGGCATCAGATGTCAGCGGAGATAACGCTTCTCGTTAAGCAGACGTTGCACTAATGTGGGAGTCATCGGTGGGAACGTCGGACACGTGGCCAACACACGTGACCTGTATTGATCCGAGTTTGAATTATTATTATTGCATTCATTTTTGTAGACTGGCCGATGGTTCGTTGCAACCCCACGAGTTCCCTCCGCAATAGGCACTTTTTTGTATTCGTGTATTCACCGACTTGTGGGCGTTCTGTTAATTAAAATTATTATTAAAAAATATATATATTGTACCCGCATATTTTTTATGGAATTGTACGCGACAGCTGAAATGATATATTAATTAATTATTAATTTAAAAAATTCGAAATTTATGAGACATTCTTGTGTTTTAACGCAATAACAAGGGATTTGAATAGGAGTTGTTCATAGTATTTGTGGTGCTTCTCGTGTTTCTGTATAATAAATATAAGTCATGTAGGTAATACATACATTGGTATGGTGGATTGGAAATAATTATCTGCATAATACAAGTAACAGATTTTCTTACTAAAATAACTAATATTAATCATCGGTCAGTGGCTGAATTCGAATCGCGTCTGGTTCCTACCCAGGCATTGTGAGTTCAATTCCTCAGCTGGCTATGTACTCCATATATGCTCCAAGCAATATTTTCCACTTACTGTGATGGTAGTCGGAGATTTTCAAATATCGTAAGGCATTTTGTAACGCGAGAATGTTTGAGAAATCAATAAGTTAATTGTTATAAAAAATATTTTTTTGGAATAAAATTAACAGAATTATATTTTTCTACTTATTACAGCCTTAAATATTTTTTATCTAATTTATGGTATTCCCTGATTAATATTCTTAAAAAACTAAACTTAGTTTAATAACATGAGAGATCATTATTTAAAAATGGAAAGAAAAAAAATTATCGGTAAGGTCTGCAAATTAAATCTTTACACTAAATTTTAATGGGTCTTGTAAATTCTTAAAAAAGTTAAATGTTTGATACAAAGTTTTTAATCAAGAATCCAAGAGAAAAAAAATGTTTTCCCACTTACTTCACTAATGAAAGAACCAAATACTTTTTAGATTCTCATCAAACCATAATGGTATCTAAAATTTCCATTGTATTTACTTGTTAAAAAGACAATCTATCAATAAAAAAATAATCCATTAAATAGACATTACCAGAGACAAAAAAAAATCTACATGTACACAATCGAATCCATCATTATTAAATATGAGTAATATTTCCACCCCAATAATTTATTTTGATACGTTCGTCACGGGCAGACGTGACTGTAGCGTGGCCGTGGCGTTGCCGTGGCGTGGCATTGAAAGGGCCGCCCCTGTGCCATTAGGGGAGGTGTTCGTGAACAGGGTTAATTTTGAGAAATGGTTTGTTCACCGTTGAACAATCCCAACTTCATATCAATGCAACATCATGTAAAAAGGATTCGTCACTATAATTTTTGCATTTCTTCTCATTCTGCTAAGCTACTCTGAGTATAAATGAGATGTAGAAATAAGTACCAAATTTGGTTAACCAAAATTAAAGTGAAAGTAGAATCAATCAGTCGTTTGATGATGAATAAATTAGTTGGTTTATAAATAGAATTACCAAAGTCAGTGGGACTACAGTCATATTATTTTGTTGCTTCTTTCAACTGTTGCCTACTCATCGAAGCCAAAAGCCAGGACTATGGCATCCAAGATTGGGGTAGGGTTGGAAGTAAAAGGAGTGAAGAGGGGAAATGAAAATGGAGAAGTACCTGGCAGTTCAGATCTTGTCACGAATACTGCAAAAGCCGTTTCAAGCAACGCCCAAAGTTTTGTATCTTATAGATGGTTTTTGACTAGTTTATACTCAATTCAAAACCTTTTTGGTTACAAGGTAAACAATGCTTTGAAAAGTTTTTTTAATGCGAAGCTTAATGCTAAATCACTATTTTGATTATTCTTTAGAACGAATTGGTATACATTATGAATACTAAAAAAATATTCTTTAGATAAATTGAAGGTTTTCCTATCGTTTCCGTTGAGTAGAATACAAATAAAATAATAAATTACTCAATTAAAAATATAAATATAAATTACTAAAAAAAAAATTTTTACAATAGAAATGTATGAACGCATAAAGGAAACAACTTTTAAAAAATACAGTATTATAGCTAAGATTATCTGTGACAGTTTCATTTGATTAACTTTTTTGCTTTCTTGGAAAATTATTTACAAAATAAATAAAAACCAGTTTGTTCTTGAAATCGAACGTTTCTGTACTCCGTTTGTCAAGCAATTTTATTGCTTATTACCTACAATATAAGGTAAACCAAAAATATACACATTTTTGGCTTGTAGCTTCCTCTTAAAATTTTATCACAAATAATATTGTTGTAATAAATACAGCTCGAATATTTCGATTTCTTAAAATTTTGTGTCAATTGTGAATAAGAAAAACGGAGAGTAAGTAAAAAAAAAAAAACAAGAAAGTTTTCGACATTATCTCGTGATTTTTTTTTTCACCACATTTTACTGATTCTGTATCATAAGATTTTACCCCTTTCTTTATATTCTTGTAAATTTCCAACGAATCTTCTTTAGTAGCACTTTTCTAATAATAATATTAATCACCTTGAAATTTGGTAAAGGTTCACAGTTTACCTCAAGTGCAGTGCGCTCTACACTAAATACCCTTGAAACTATTGATTATTTCAGTTGTGGAATCAGAAAAACTCTCAAAACATTGGGAGTCAATCGTAAAAAGGTAGTAAAATAATATATATTAATTTTGTTAAAGAGAGACAGACATTATCTGACAGTATTATCCTCGTACTACCATCATTATAAACGTTGATTATGCAATGATACAGAACTTAGCTAGAGGAGGATTGAACGTACGACATGACGCATTTCTGGGAATTAGATGCATTTTTCCACTGAACTAATGAGCAGTCATTAAAATTAAAAAGATACCTTTTCGTTAAAAATGCTACGATATTTTGTCATCAAAATTTGTCATCAAGGAAATAACAGGTTAATTTTTTTAATGTCGAAGAACACACAATAATTATAGATTTACCTATATAGCTACCGGTCTTCATATTGCGGTTACTCACTAGCCGAACCGCCTCAACTCAATAAAATTTTATCGAAACAAAATGTTAATTTAACCTGATACATCTGAACAGCCCTCGTGGCTGTGGGAACCCCCTTCTACCTTTAATGCCACGTGCACCGATCCCCCCCCCACCCACCGCCGCCCATTATAACCCGATACTCCCTAAATAACCCTGTCCCAAAACAACCCCCCACCCCTAAAACAGCCCTCGCCCGGCGACGCGACCGTCCGGGCACAAACAAAAGAGAGGTCCTCTTGCCTTACTAGTTTTTTTGTACCCAGAGTGATTTGTTTCATTTAATTTGATTGGGGAGTCGTATGAGGTACTCGTATGGGAGGCGCTCCAACTTTCATTAGTTGATTATTCACTCGATCACTTGAATAAATTATTTTGTAATAGGTACAACGCAAAAGTTATCCGAGTGAAGCGAATAAAGCGAAATTATAAATAAGATCGTAAGTAGGCGATGTTGTTTTATGAAAGCTTTGTTGTATTTGCGTCACAATATTCTTAGAATCAATTTCGAATTGGCGAGTGTTTTTAAACAAATACTACGAGGGTTCGAACTAAAATATGTTTTGCGTTTATGTATTTTATTAGTCACTAGCTTTGTATCACGGCTTTGCCCAAGACTTGGTTAGAAAAAGGTGGCACAATCAGTTTATTGTAATACGAGTCAAGCATCTCTTTTCCATTATAGAAAATTCATAGCATTAAATCTCCTGTATAAAATTACTTCGCGAGTTTAAAATAGTTGCGTGGATCTAGAAATTTTGCATTGATTAGCTGTGCAATTTTCATGATAGTAGAACTCATAAAATCAGATTTCCGTTATCTAGGAACCAAATACAGTAGTCATTAGTAGGTACCTAAGAGTTATTTGTCAGAAATATAAATTAATTCCATTAGCTTCAATATAATTTAACAATCAACTCCATATTTTCTGGTAGCACTAAATACATTTATTTTCCCAAACCTACAATCTTCATTTTTAATTCAAATATCTTACACGGAAGTTTTCCTTTTTCATTGATCAATATATTTATTTATACGATTTAACTTGGGCACCGAAATAAAATATTTTTATGACGTATTTTTTTCAAACAAGTATTGTATTTTTTCTTTAACTGCGTTTTTCGATAGATATTAAACTTAATCCGACGAAATTCTATTAATGCCCCCCATATTTCTTTTATTGTGTCAAATGTATCTATCTCATCGTAATTCTTTTCAGATTTGAGCGTAGGTACATCCGAATAAATGCCACCTCCCTGCTAAAGAAAGCTTGTTCGTCTGTATAACATTTGAACTGTATCAAGTATCTTTTTCCTTGACAAAAGAATCACGCCCGCCCTTAGAGCAGGAAATATTTTCATGTACGTGAAAGGAAATAAAAGTCACCATAGCTCGCACATCCCTGATTTTTATTATCTTCGCCTCATGCCAAATGTCACGGATGACGTGCTCCGTAGTAATAAGTGTTCAGTTTCAAGGTTCCCTTGTATAAATCATATCCCTATCCGGCTCAAATGTACCCTTATAGTTCGCTATTTATTACGAGCGTTTGGGAACTTTGGCCAAACTGAATTCACCGCAAGCTTTGTCACGCCACAATGTTTGGAAAACTTTTTATAATCACTTCGGAGTAGGGGGTCGTTTGATTGAAAAACAAATAAATCCGTTATCGAAATATGTTTGCACATCTTGTTTGGGACTCTACCGTTGCGTATTGGTACGGCTAGCGTGGATTCAAATACAAACGTTATTGAGGACTCTACCGTCTCGTATTATTCCGGCTAGTGTGAATTTAAATATAATAATAATAATTATTATTATTATTAATTATTTTAATTTAATATTTAACAGCTGTGACGTACTAGATATACGCCAATTATACTTTAAAACACTACTAAACTACATTTTTGACAAAAAAATAAATTTCAACATACACAAAATAACACTAACAGACCAGTTAGACAAGCGTACAAAGAAAACATGAAAACTCCGACAGTAAATTCAAGCTTTGGACAAAGACACTACCAATACCACGCAATAAAAGCTTTCAACAGTTTAAAACTTGAAATTAAAATTGAGGAAAATAAAAATAAATTCACACACAAAATTACAAAATGGATTAAAGAACAAAAAAGACAAAATTACCAAAATTTCATAGCATAAAATAAAAATAAAACCTACACAAGATTATTTTCAATATACTATTTTTTTTAAATTTTAAATATATTATTATGTATTTTTAATTTTAAATGTATAATTTTTCTCATTAAATGTATTATGTAGTTTTATTTATATTATAAAATGAAGGCCTCAGCACGGGCAAGCCACCCAGTGAGGCCTACATTACTGAAAACCTTGAATTGTAAAAAATATTGTACCTAATATAAAAATAAAAAAAATATATATAAACCTTATTGAGCACTCTACCGTCGCGTATTGGTACGGCTAGCGTGGATTTGAATACAAACCTTATTGGGGACTCTACCGTCGCGTATTGGTACGGCTAGCGTGGATTTAAATACAAACCTTACTGGGGACTCTACCGTCGCGTATTAGTACGGCTAGCGTGGATTTAAATACAAACCTTACTGGGGACTCTACCGTCGCGTATTGGTACGGCTAGCGTGGATTTAAATACAAACCTTACTGGGGACTCTACCGTCGCGTATTGGTACGGCTAGCGTGGTTTTGAATACAAACCTTATTGGGGACTCTACCGTCGCGTATTAGTACGGCTAGCGTGGATTTAAATACAAACCTTACTGGGGACTCTACCGTCGCGTATTGGTACGGCTAGCGTGGATTTAAATACAAACCTTATTGGGGACTCTACATTACGTATTGGTACGACTAGAGTGTATTTAAACACAAACCTTTTTTCCTTTCCCTTTTTCCTTTTCTTTCCTGTTTTATGGGACACATTTTAAAAATACGGCGCAGAGTTCTCCGCCATACCCGGAAAAGTATTGTTTCGGTAAATGTGGCACAATCGTAATTATTATACTTTCATAAGTACAAAAGCGTGACGGCCTTCGTGGTGTAAGGTTGAGGCTTTTGCCTGCGAATCCGGAGATCGCGGGTCCTAATCACGGCGTGCCCAATAAATTTTATTGAATTAATTTATTTCACAATCATTTTAATTTTAACAATGTATATTCTTTTTCAAGTGGCACGTTTCAGAGTGGAAGATACTCTTTGGTGCAAGAACGCCATTTAGTATTGAAAGGTCGCTTGAAATGGCTTTAGCCGAGTTTGACGAGATCTAAATAGCCAGTTATTTCATCACCTTTTTCTAACCGCATGTCCTTCCCTTCTAGACCGCCATCAGCATCACAACATACCCCAATTGGGTTTGCCATAGTATCACTGGCTGCAGCTGGTGGGGAGCCGTTGGGACTTTTATGCGGCATTCATAAGAAAATAGTAAAAAAAACGTACTCAGGCAATTTGTTTCTAAACAGTCTACACAATTTATTTAACCCTTGTGTTATCGATTTTTATTTTTAACTGGTAATCCTGTAGTCAAATTAGATACTTTTCTATGTTGTTTGAAACACGATGTGTCTACTTTGTATATAAGTTAATTCGCTTACTATTATTCTTACCTTTTGCTAAGAAACTTGTTTCCACTACCTTTTTTTTAATTCGATCTACAAATATCTTCAGCATTAATCACAAACCCTCATAAATAACAATTACGTGGAGGAGACCCACGGGAAATAATAAAATAATGAACCATTCGTTGAGTCTCACAATCTCACAATACGTTCAAACAACTTGTAATCCAACATGTTGTGGTACAAACGGTCTGTCCCAGTGGACAAAAAAACGAATTACCTACTATTCTTGCTTGGAGAAGTAAGAAAACTATTATGGGGTCACAAATATTCTGCAAGTAGTTCTTGAGGATATTTCGATAAGGGTTTTCTTAATAAGTGTGTTAAAGGAAATATTTTATTATTTCTCGCATTAATAATAAACTCTTGAATCTGACGCGCTTTCCTTGTCTGGTGGGAATAATATTGGTGAAAGGGGCGCTTTTGATATGCATTCGACACTTTAATTATCGTCCATTCGCATCAAGTTCACCCCCGCACCAGAAGTCTGTTGGTTAAAGGCTCCCGAATCATTAATTTTCATAAACACGCGGTTTCGTTAATCAATCAACACAATCAAAATGTTTTATAAATCAAAAAAATATTGGCAAATTTAATTAACTTATGGGAATCAGTTTCATAAGTATAGCAAAAGGGCAAATACAACACAGTAATAAAAGCCAATCTGTCTTCACTTTACAGAATGAGCAGATCCAAATCAATGATTTCAATCACCACTTATATTCAATAATTAATCGAAATGCAGTACATTCTTTAAACAGTTAAAAATCATATGGTTTTTGTTGCTTATTGTGTCATGTTCATAATTAAGCAGTTGCGTGGAGATGGGGAAATAAAACATAACATTTTAAATCCCTGAAATAATGTCTGACACGAAACTTTACATTAATTTCGCAATCCGTAGTAGGTCGTAGATCTCTTTGAATTCTGTTCTAGGCGGATGATTCTGCTACGGCTACGATTCGTAGCCTCGTCGCGGTATAGCGCCGTAGCGGGCTACATCTGAGGGGGCCGGGCCGCTACGCCGGGTGAAACACGCTGCCTCTACGGTTCGGATAACCATTCGTTCTGAAGAACAATTGTGATACCTTCTCCTGACAGAACAATCCCGGCCTTGGAGTCTATTGTTCGTTGTGAATCACGCGGTCTGCTCTTTCCGTTGAACTTTTTCGCTGAATGCCGGATCTACTGTTCCGCCCCCAATCCCAGCTCTGACTAAACTCTAGCAACGGCTTTCAATGCCTTCAAATATGAACTTTGACTTTTATTGATCCCTACAGTGCTTAGGCCTTTCATTTACAATGCCACATTTTAGAATATGTACTCCAGTCCTTAAAATCAACTTAAATACCCTCACCATTAGTGTCATGACAATTTTAAGCATTATTTATGATAGAGCACTGCATTTAAAACTACTACTGCGTACTCTCCGTACTGTTTGGTCAGTTTGTACCATGTGATTTTTCTTTATTCCACGATTTTTGTCTTACTTGGGCAAAAAAAAACATAGTATAAACTTGCGTGAGTAACAAGTTGATGATTATGATGTATGCATCAAATAAATATTATGGCTTAGACAAAGTTCTTTTGCGTTCCACTATCACTACCCATCTCTGCAAAGAACCGTCGTGTTTTTTAGTTACAAAAAATAAAAACTTTGATTATAATTATCATTATTATTAATATTTTTCACATCTGATGATAGACACTGTAATGCTTTCCGAAATGTTGGCTAAAGAAGGAGGTAGTGCAACACGGCGTAAAACATATAATCGAAAATAAATCACTATAATACGTCAAACTATTGTTTCAAACTTTAGGTTCATTCACTTTCTTTGTGATTGCATGTTTAGCCGAATTCATTGAAAAACCTGTAAGACATTATTATAACAAGCATTCTCATCTGTTTATATTCCGTGTTGTGCTCTTTCTTCTTGAAAACAATGATAACAAGCATTTGTATCTGTTTATATTCCGTGTTGTGCTCTTTCTTCTTGAAAACAATGATAACAAGCATTTGTATCTGTTTATATTCCGTGTTGTGCTCTTTCTTCTTGAAAACAATGATAACAAGCATTTGTATCTGTTTATATTCCGTGTTGTGCTCTTTCTTCTTGAAAACAATGATAACAAGCATTTGTATCTGTTTATATTCCGTGTTGTGCTCTTTCTTCTTGAAAACAATGATAACAAGCATTTGTATCTGTTTATATTCCGTGTTGTGCTCTTTCTTCTTGAAAACAATGATAACAAGCATTTGTATCTGTTTATATTCCGTGTTGTGCTCTTTCTTCTTGAAAACAATGATGACAAGCATTCTTATCTGTTTATATTCCGTGTTGTGCTCTTTCTTCTTGAAAACAATGATAACAAGCATTTGTATCTGTTTATATTCCGTGTTGTGCTCTTTCTTCTTGAAAACAATGATAACAAGCATTTGTATCTGTTTATATTCCGTGTTGTGCTCTTTCTTCTTGAAAACAATGATGACAAGCATTCTTATCTGTTTATATTCCGTGTTGTGCTCTTTCTTCTTGAAAACAATGATAACAAGCATTCTTATCTGTTTATACTCCGTGTTGGGCTCTTTCTTCACGAAAACAATGATAACAAGCATTCACATCTGTTTATATTCCGTTTTGTGCTCTTTTGATTCCCGAAAACAACAATAACAAGCATTCGCATTTGTTTATATTCCATGTAGTGCTCTTTCTTTCTGAAAACAATGGTTTTTAAAATCAACGATTTCCTAAAAAATAAAACGCTGATTTCCGTTTAACCGTGAAGTCTTAAGCTCTGAATAAAGGCTCTGTTCGACGTCGTTCTGCTGGTAGGTGGTATTAATCAACCCTAGCCGTGTTTTTTTCATTTCGCTCGCATTCAAGCAATTTTCCGTTGAAATCGTTAGAGGCATTCCATGTCTAGCTCGCCCGGCGCCCACTGGAAGTGCCTTTCGTCCATTAAAAAATTAAGTGCATAACATAAAACATCATTATTTATTCTGGTCGCCCGCGGCAGCCCCTAATCCCGTTCTCTCCCGCTTAAGTTTTTTGAATTCGAGAATAATGTTTTAAGTAGGTACTTCTTTCTGCTTTATTATTTATCTTCGAAGTTGAATTTTGTGTGAGGGTGGGGACTTGAACTAAAGGTGTGTTCAGGATAAGTTCAGTCAAGAGGAGAATCATAGAATAGAGAAATTCCCTTTATAGATTTCTTCCATCTCTCTTTGAGATAATTTTTAACAAATGCAATAAAAAAATTAAAGAAAAATATTTATTTTCAATAACAATTCAATTTTATTTTTTACCTAAAAACTACCTTTAAACGTTCGAATTGCGAAAATAGTTGTTCGTCTTTTTTTACTTTTTTAATTATAGTATCATTAAGAATCATCCCCCGAAGTTAGCGCACTTTACCCCCGGACACCCTGTATTTATATGAGGCATTAAACGAAAAAATAGTTTCCACTTTTGTTTGTCCAAAGGGTCCTATTTGACCTCCAAAATCCGGTCTACGGGCATCGTTATCGCGATCTCATAGTGGAACATGTTGCGATAAGATATTACAACGCAATAGCGCCTCTAATTGTATGGTTCTATGACTGTAACACAGTTTGTATTGATTCAGCTCTAATATGTCCAATAGTGGTTTTATGGTAAAGCATGTGCCCCACGAGAAATTTAAACTACCTTCTATAACGTTTTTTAAACGTACAAATAAATGTTTTCAGTTTTTTTTTTATTTTCATAACCAAAACTATAAACTGCTGATGATAAATTATATTCTAGTCATAAAAGCAGAATATAGTATTGTTATTGTTAATATTACTAAAATTTATTCGTTTATTGAGGCAACATGGAAGCATTACCAATATCAGTTTTTATTCAGAAATATTTCTATTCGTTTGAAGGACGAGCGCAACCACAAAACGTTTGCTTTGAAATAACCTTTGAAAGGCTTTATATTGTTTAACTGTCTCCTTTTTTCAATAAGGACAATTCGAAATTGATATTACGTTGTAAAATATATTTTAACGAGAAACAGAATTACGGATATTCGAGGGCGATACGCAAACGGATTTGGCAAACTACATAAAACGGGAATATTTTGTTTGCAGCAGTATTTTTCGAATGATTACTTAGTACTTTTGTCTAGCGGGCATGACATTGATAAATTGAACCGAATAAAATCACATTAACGTTTACAAAAAAACAGACTGATTTTATTAAAATGGTTAAAAATTATCTGTGTTTGTAACAATCATAGGATATTAAATATTCAAATTATTTTAATTTTGTTTTGGAGGAAACGTAAACATTTAGATGATGTGATTTGAGACTGTGACATACCGACCTATAAGCGCGCTATATTCTCGCTTTGCCTGTTTCAGCATATCGCTCGCCATACAATCCCACTGGGAACCTATGGCGAGCGATATGCTGAAATAGGCCAAGCCATGATTCTTATAGCGTAATCTGTCATCACCATTATATGAAAGATCTATGATTTTATTTCAAGTTCTGTCATTATTATTTAAAATACATTGTTGTTCATTTATGTACACTATGTTAACGATGTCAGTAAATTTGCGTTATATCTTTCAGAAAGATTCTAATCGTGATGGAAAAAAAGCTCAGCAGGTATTAGGTACACTGAAAGGTATTCTTAAATATTTACAAAACTGAAAATCTGTTTCGAATATTTTAATAAAAGGTCTCGAAATGAAAAAAGCAAAGATTTCCGAGACAAAGTAAAGCAACACAAGAGGGACCGACTGGAGAAAGCAACCACCCAATCAGCATTCTTACAGTACCAAATACGCTACAAACTTTATATATACGGGATTTATTTTTCATACAAAGAATGACAAATAAAGGGCAGGAGATGATCATTTCATACCTTATATTTCCTCGCCTTCTTTTATCGTTATTTTATTGCAACTTATTCATATCTAATGCAAATCACACTGCAGTTTCCAGCCATTCAAATAATGTATATTGCCTTTTCTTTGCAACATTTTGTGAAGAAAGCCGGATGTGGCAAGTTCAAATCCCCGGCGCTCGCAAGTAAATTTTGCTTGATTAATTTGTGTTATTTCACAATTTACTCATTTAAAATTATTCGTAATTTGTATGCGTCACGTTTCAGAGTGGAATATACTCTCAGTATCGCCCTGGTGTAAGACCACCATTCAGAATTGAAATGTTGCTTGAAATGAGTTTGGCCGTGTTTGGCGACCGAATGTGAAGAGCCAGGTACCCTCACCTTTATCTAAATCCAACTCCTTATCCTCCCCACTACAGCCTCAACATACCCCAGTTTGGGATGCCATAGTCACAACGAGTCCAAATTGTTGTGAGCGGTTGGGACTCTTTAGCGGCTTCACAGTTTAAAAACAATTTAAAACATTTTCGAGAAGCCATAATCATTTCCCAAACCATTTTACCACAAATAATACGGTGTTTAAATCAATCCCGCAGTTCCCATCTATTCGGCGAAGGGCGGATATAATCGAGTTGATTGTGAGGTTCTTATCTTACACTTTCATAGACTATTTGCCATTACATAAATTCGGTTCTTCTTTCGCAAGTCATGACACGCTCGAATTTTTCATCCCCTTCAACCAGCATCCCCTTTGGTTCCTCTCTTTCCCTTACCGGAGTCGAATGCTCAACAATATTTCCCCTTTTCAAATTCCGATCAAATGCAATCTCGCACGTGAACAGATTTTTGAGTGATGATTTTCGAGATTAACGCAAGCTGTGATGAGCCGCTTCTGGCGCCCTGCGAACAAACAATTTCGGCCTGATTTACAGTCCCTAAAGGTAGAATTATAAAGGTGATATTATTTTTTGATTGTTGATATTGTTTTTTTTCCGAAATTGATTTTTTTATGGGTGTAACTTACCGAGGACTCAAGTTAGATTTATCTCGACTAGAGAGTCACTACATTAGTGAATAGTGAAGGACGGAATAAACCAGGGGAAATAAGAAATGGATAACGGAAGCTTTAACCATTTCTAACAACTGTTCAATAGCAATTTAGTAAGAATGAGATTGATGAAACACTTTGCAAAAGAAGACGCCCCAACCCGTAGCTTCGAAACCTACACACCTCACAAGTACAAATCCTTTAAGTTGTTCAGGACTGCGAATTGCAACTTGCATTTAGATTATTACCCTTGTAATAATTAACTTCCCACCTCTATCTACACCTGATTCGAGTAGTTGCGAGATGTGATTGCATTGCATTGCCACTAGGCGCGGCACACCATATACGAACACCAGAAGAAGGATAATTTCATTCGTCACAAAGTCCACCATCCAACTTCGAAACATAGCCAGTTGCAATATTAGCAATTTCTAAACGAAAATCTGAAACAGAAAAGGATACGGTTACATCTAGGACTCGAACCCAGGACCCTTGCCTTGCCGGGAAACTGCTCTACCACTGAGCCAATGGGACCCTAATAATAATAATAGAGGACTAATATTGTCTTCAAAAATTAAATATAACAATTTCAGATTGTATTCACTTTGTTATTCCAAAAAAAAATAAATATGAATAATCTGTTCAAATTATTGGTAATCCGCTTAAAAACGGAATTGCAGGCCTTAACGAATGAATTAACAGGTTTGCTGATAAACTTTTAGTAAATAACAAATATATTATCACGATTTTGGAACACGTGTTTATGAAAATCCGATTATTTTCGCATTTTGTCATGATAATGCACGTCCAATTCTGAAAGATGCATCAAATAAATGATCTCTCATAATTGTGGGAAAGGTATTTATTTTTCGAAAAATAGAATATATTCAAGGTTCAGATAAAATCATCCATCATTCATCTCAAACTGTACGATCATTCCTTCTATGGTGAAACCTTTTTCGTCAGGAGGAGTATAAGAATATACAGAGATTGCACGTCATTCTGCAATGCGCCTTTTATTATTCTGTTGGCAACCAGCGTCCCTCACATCGTATTGAGAAATGCCTGACCTACATAACATCCCAATTTACTTTTCCATGTTTCGTGTTACCCGTATAATCGAACAACGACAAATTGGATTGAATAAATGATTATTTTATCTGTTTCATTACAAATCCGTTACCGAGTGGAAATAAGATACGAATCAAATATTCCTTTATTACTGCGCTACATATTATGTTACCATTAAACCTTTTTTCAACTTTAACATAGTTGAATAAATACCTTTCTGAGTGGTAGATATTCTGAGTACTGCCCTGATTAGAAGCCATCATTCAAATCGAAACGCTACTCGAAATGGATTTAGCCATGTTTGGTGACCAGATATGAAAAGCAAGGTACTTCCCAACCTTCTTCTTCCCGTTCTCTTTCCCTTTCTCACTTCATTCGGTCTCACAATACGCTCCAATTAAGGATGCTATAGTCCCACTAGCTGTGGATGTTAGGAAACAGTTTAGACCCGTTAGTTGTAGAAATAAAAGTGATATGAAATAATATTATTACGATTTTTAAAAAGATTCTCGTTGTGTTATTCTTGAGATAAATTTATTTACTTGTGTTTCAAAAAACAATCGCGTTTTATGGTTCGCTTTTGGCGTTTTGTTTATTTTCAGTTCGTTAAAATTCCAAAACGATCGCATTGCAACTTTTATTCTCTTTGTCTACACTTTGTGTTTTTTTTCTCCTAATTTACATAAAAAGCGAGGCACATTTGTAGGCTACGGTTGCTTTCTGTTTATTTTTTATCTGTTGCGAGATCCTGATACCTCGCTCCAGACGGGGTTCTGGGTTGCTCTATTTGTTTTTTTATACAAAGAAAGAAGTCGTTTCGATTTATTTTATCTTAACACAGTCTTGCGAGCTCTATTACTAACAGCCTTTATATTATCACGCTGTCTACTTGATTTCAATCAATATAAATAACAGTCCCAATACAAGCTTTAAATTCCCTATAAAATTCCCGCGCCGAAACTGTTACTTTCTTTTAAGCTGCCTTACTTATAAACGAACTGTTTTAGACTTTATTTTATTCAGTAGAAATTTATTTAGTAAAATGTTTTGTGTTGTTTTCGTGTTTCTGTAGTAACAATACAGTCGTACGTTGCTTTGAAAACATTGATTAAAGCAGTGAAAGGTAATTCTGTTTTGCTTTTATACCTCCACAAAGTGACAGGGAAGCCACAATGAGTTATTATGTCACCTTTACCTTCTATTACGAGCATCAAGCTGACTAACATCCTGTCCCTTGTTCTAATACACCTCCGCACAATAACACTCTCAACACGGTTAACCTTCTCGCCCCTGGTCTGGACTGGGATAGGGTCCGCCCTGGCTGCGAGCCGCCCGCGCTAGCCGCCCGCCGCCCGCTGCAAGCCGCCCACGGCACTATCGGGGGAGAAGCGAGGGCGCGAGGCGTGGGGCCGCCTACCCATTATTGGATTATTGAAATCTAGATTTATTGGAGGGCCCCATCCGACCTGAATCCACCCCGGGCTCTCGCTGCCTCCAACCATGTGAACACGGGGTAGGATAAGTAAACGGTTACTTCGAGATCCGAGCAGCTAATTAAAATCTATCTAAATATTTACGCCGGACTTTTTAAAATTTGAGCGGCGCAAACAGGGCGAATTACGTTGAAGGGCTGCAAACTCGCCGAGGGTTAACTGCCTCCCCGGCACGTTTTAAACGGTGAACTTGTAAAGATTGCATTATTATTTAAGAACTTAAATGCCACCCTTTGAGAAAGTCCCCGTTAGCACGCAGTAGGTAGATGGCACTAAACTAGGTAGATACTCTTGTGTTGTAGGCTCTAGCCTCCAACTGGCAACACAATGCTACGTTATACGACTGTCGCGTCGACTGAGATAATCTTTGGTAGAAAAATGTTTGCGAAACACGCCCCTCTGTACGTGTCTCAGGTATTATTCCTTTAAAACTTTGCATCGTTTTGATAAGCTTTTACTGGGAATCCATTTAAGGGGATCTCTGAAATACCTTTTTTATTCCGCCCTGTCACTTGTTTCCCCCAAAACGCATTTTAATAAATCACTGAAAAGCTTTTCACTCCATTTGAATAACTGTTTCAGCGTGCTGCCATTACAGTTACGAATAATGTATTCCCTTGAACATTCTGAAATTGTGTGTTTTATTTTATTCGTGTTCTACAAATCAGGACAAAATACTTGTCCGAATGATTAATTACTTGTAGCCGACAAATGAATTATTATTTGCTTCTTTTCAGTGGAAAATTAAGGAAGGTTATTTTTAAATAGCAATAAGATGTATTCAAAGATATATCAATTTTTTAACACTGCTTGAACAAATAATAAAGTATATTATTGTTGACAATATTCTTCGAATATGTAAGCATTGTACAGCTTTTTTCAAATGTTTCTGTCTTTTTCTCTTCGAGTGTGTGCTAGACCATCATTTCAAATTATGGAGAGAGGGAAGGTGAATTTATATATTAATTTAGTGTAAAATGGCAAATTTCAAAATTATATTGAAGATTGGACTCAAATTCAGACTTGAAGAGATTGAAAAGATGACAAGGCTTGATAGAAGATAGGATATTTGTTTAGAGAGAGACAGTCAAAATATATGTGAGCTAAAGTTCATTTTTGCAGTTTTTTGTGATTTATTTGCATCCGATTTCTTTTTGCACAAAAAAAACGTTCGTGCCGAAGTTAGTAGTCTATTCTGACGCAAAGTGCAGACGGGACATAGAAAAAGTTCCTCTATCGCTGGCAAATTTGTAAGGACCTGCCTAATTGACCTAGCTAGCTTTCAGTGGTGGTTCCCTACTCATTTGCAATGGTAATTTGATTCTCGAATTTTAAATCAGACAACAAAGTAAATGCTTTATTTTTGTAAGAGCAAGAATAATTTCACTAACGGCAATATTTTATCTCAGGTTTTAAAAATTTCTTCGTTTATTATATTCTCCGGACCAGAGATGGCTGCCAAATTCGACAGTGCGCCCTACTGTCGAATTTGGCAGCCATCTCTGGTCCGGAGCCCCTAAATACCTGAAAAAAACCCTTGACTCTGTGCAAAAATGGGCGGTCCGTTTGATAGATTCCCCAATCTTAACAAACGGACTGCAATCTTTAGAGCACAGGCGTCAGGTAGGTATGCTATCCTTGTTCTATCGGTATTACAATGGAAGATGCTCTGAGGAACTAGCGTCATTGATCCCTTCGGCACCGGTGCGTAGTCGGGATACACGCCAAACGCGCGCCCCACATTTGTACACAGTTGACATTTGTCACATGAGAACGGGTCGCTTCTACGATTCGTTCTTAAGTTCAACAGCTCGGCTGTGGAACGAACTGCCGGCCTCTGTGTTTCCCCCCTCCTACAACATGGGACTCTTCAAGACCCATGTTCACTCCTTCCTCTCCACAAAAAGACCCTCCACACAGCATCCCCAAAGATGACATAGGCCCAGAGGGAAATTATTTTCTTCAGGGCCTCCTATGTGAAGTTAATATTAAAAAAAAAATAAAATAAAAACATGATATTATTTTGCGAAAGGATTATATCATCTCTATTTTTTAAACTAATAATTCGTGAATTTCCATCGTCAAACGCTCTGTATATTTTCGACTTTATAGATTAATAAATTGAGGAAAGTTTATTTTTCAAATCCCGCTAAACGCTTGGAGCAATTTAAAAAAATATATGTTTGCTGTTTTTGAGCCCGCTATAAATAAGCTAAAAAATATTTTAAAATTCTCATCGTTTTTTTTTTCAAAACAGGCGGTTTCACTAGTGCATATTTTTGACATGTTTATTTTTAGCATTGAAAATAAGGTTTAATTAGATAATTTTTAAAAAATCTTATGAAAAATGCTTTCTGTTAGTGAAATTCAGAGATTTTAGTGTTTATAGGTAAATGCATTTATATTTTTATACGCCAAAGCAATAGCGAATAGCAAGCTTCTAAATAAAAGGCTATAATTAATTTTGAATACAACAAAAAATAATCATATCTCAGATATCCAGTACAAAGTACTTTTAGGACGGGTTGTTTCGGAGAATTTGAAGAATTCATCAAATTTCAACGTTCATTTTCAACTTCTGTGAAAGATTTTTTCAAGTTCTGTTTTTATTTCAGTTTTGTCAAGCAACTAGCCTACAACGATATAATAACAGAACTTGAATAAGTCTTTCACAGAACCCGAAAATGAACGTTGAAATTTGATGAATTGTTCAAATTCTCCGAAACAACCCGTCCTTAAACTTATTTACAATAAATAAATTTTAATTTTAAAAAATCATCCTAATACCAAGTTGTAACTAAAAATTCTCTCTTGAAATTTTTTTTTATTTATGCGTTAGGAGTTAGAGTTTTCAAAATACGGTACTCAATTCGAAAAAAAAGAATAACCAATTTTATGTATTCGTTCTTTTTGACATTTCTCAGTTAATTTAAGGCTCCATAATTCACAATGAAATTAAAATTGATGAAAAATTAACTACAATTAAAATATTTTATAAAAACTGTTTAAGTAATGAAACATCTATACACAATGATAGGATTTACGTCTCTCGATATCGCTTTTTATTACCAATTTGCATAATTAATTATTAAAGTTCATCAGTCACATTCAGCAACCTTTTCATCACGTCATTATACTTGTAACCTTTTGCACTGCCCGTGTTGGGCCGACGCTGTTCTGAAACAATCGCTAGCGTCGAATTAACCGTCGTGGGCGTCGATAAAGCGAGAACAGCTTATTAAGGGATTTATGTCAACCGCACGGCCTAGCGGGCGCCGCTGCTACTCTCAGCGCGCCTGGTATTTCTAGCCTTTTACCCACCCCAAGCCAGCTCTTGCGGGGTTCTATGGGCAAGAACTAACCTCATGACAGATCGTCATAAACATATTCACCAATACCGCGAGTAGCGATATACCTTGAACTAACGCAATTAAACATTATTATTTTTCTGGTTCCTTCACTTATCAAGAGTTCTGTGGTTTTATGACAATCTTCACCCAAAAGACTGCAGACCGGAACAAGTGAATTTAAGAGGGATTTTGGTACGATCAAATCGATAACTTAACAACATCGGATTGATAAGCTTAACTTCCGACGATTTCATATTAATATCCCGAGCATGGTTGCGCTGTAGACTGCCAAACTAATAATAAATAAGAAATCATTTTACGACGGAAACATTAGAATTACGCTGTACTTTTTGACACTACAAAAAGGAGTAAATGAGGAATTTTGTCGATACTTGCTATATTTGAACAATTTTTATATTTTTCCAATCTCGAATGGATTCAATTTACCGCGTATGCGGCTTCTTTCAATTCTAACAGCTTCGTTATTTCACTTCCGTTAATTAATAAGCCAGTAATTTTGCTTAGCGTCACCATGCCAATATGTGGGTTATATTTTGTCATCGTTTCTCTGTTACAAGGCTAGATTCACGCCCGAGAATATTAGAAACGGTACTTTCCAAGTATAGTGAAAGTGAGATGTGTCTTACAACATGTGAAAGCTTTTATGAAATGCCTTTATTGCCTTTATCTCAATAATATTCCTGTGCGAAATGTATTTCTTTTGGATATCCAGAGGTGAAAATGGAATTTCTTACTGTATTCGGGTTTAGCTTATTAGGGTTTTTATAAAAATGGCATTTTCCTTGCTGCATCAATCATTCCGTGAATTTGGAAATGTTTCCTCAGTGGGAATCACATTCCCCCGAGAAGGTGTAATGCGAAAGCTCGCATTCTTTGTTTTACGTTAACTTTTCCGCCTCTGTGATTATCCTAAGGAAGGAGTGTTCAAAATTGTTGGAATCATTTTTCATTCTCGCCTGACTAGCGGCGGGAAAGGGCGGGGGCATGAGCGGAAGAGGGGGATCATGCTCGCAACATAACATTGAATTCCCCTTTTAAAATAGTTACCTTCCCTAACCTGCTTACTGCGTAGAGGCAATTGGAAATGGATTAATTCGATCGGAATTGGTCACAAAAATCAAAGTGCCCTTTTCAATCAAAGCTTTTTTTACGGATTCAGTTTGTTTGCAAAATTTATCCATAATATACGTAGGGTATGGGACCATCCATTATTTATAAAAATGGAATTTTTGTGTAAAGTGTGTTCACATTAATCGAGAAACAACATTTTGTAGTGTCATATATGTATATGCATGTATGAGCAGATAAGCTATTTGTGTATACTAAGCAGAAAAAAAAGTCGATCTCCTTGAAAAATACACAGTTTTTCTAGATAGATTTTTTAGGTGAACGCTTATATGTAATTTTTAGCTCGCATCGTCGTTGTCTTTATGAGAGAGACGCTTTGAATTTTCCATTTTACTTCTGAAGTTATGCGCCTTATAATTTAATGTTTTAAACGAGATTTCGAAGAAATCTACGAAATGAATGAGAAAAAATGAGAATATATGTGAATGGACAATAATTAATATGGATGAATACTAATTTATGATAATGAATGAGAATGAATGCGAGTGAATAATAATTAATGAGATTCATGAGAATGCATGGTAATGAATGAGAATGGATGAGAATGAATGAAAATTAATGAGAGTGAATGAGATTAAATGAGAAACAACAAGAATTGATGAGAATCTATCTCTTCTGGTTGAAGCCGTGTAGCAAAGCTAGCAGGTAAACAAATTGTTGATCGTTTAGAAAAATGTAATTTATTTCATCCTTGTCCTTTTATAATGTAATTTTTTTTTCTTTCTCTGGTTCATTTTCAATAAATAGTTCATTATGTTTTTTTACAATCAAATATTAACATAAGGTCACCCTGCGTGTTTACTACATTATACTATAATGAATTGGCTGGAATTAGCATAATAGGTACCACGTAGGTACCCAATATGTAGAAATATTAACGTAACAATAATTTTCTCTCAATATATAATCTTTGTGTTATTTTTATTATTTTATAAAATTATTAACCTCAACACAGGCTTGTCCTAGTGAAATTAAAAATTCTAACGAGGAAAAGAAACAATGTTAATAAACAATAAACAACAATCTACAAACAACCCTTTTTTCAGCCAAGAAATATCATTAACACTATACGTAATACTATCAGAATAATTGGAGAATTAAATGTTTAATGGATTTTTAAAACCAAGTTGTTTTGATTGAATCCTTTATTGAGAATAAACCACAGACATAGGAATTAATAGACGAGAAGATATGGGCGAGGGGTAAAATCAACTGTTGAAGAACGAGGGAACGAGGGAACGAGTGAAGCTGACTGTGATTCGTCAATAAATCAATCTGACAGTAAATAGGCATCTCGCATTATAATATCACCATTTACTTCTTAAAAGTAAAATCTGCTTTGAATGAATAGACATTTTTACATGGGAGCGCAAATTACTCGCCACGTTATGAACAAATTTGCGAAGTCCAAATTCGGCAAAGTAAGGCAGCTTTTATTTTCAGAGTCGTAGTTAGTTTCAGAGTATTTAGTTAAGACACTTTTATAAATGTTCATAATTTACTTCCCAGCAACCAACCAGCTTTGTGTTTCGCGTCCAGACGTTTCTCTATGTGATAGTAACAACTGATTCATATTATACGATGTGAATATGCTTAAAATAAAGTAAAATAATGCTTATATATGGAATGTAATACGACAATTGGGTTTATTCTCTTTTTTCACATCTATTTTTACCAGTTTTCATAGTACAAGTCAAAATTTTGCCGTGTTATTTAGTAAAATGAACCGATGATGCCTCGACCATAGTTCGCACAAGAATGATGACGTCACGTTTTCAAATTTCATTTGAGGCCAAACGCGAGCCCAGCCGGCTCAATGGAACCGGTATGGGGAGTGGGGATAATACGCTTTTAATCACTTAGGGCAGGTCTACTAATATTCATATGTCTATGGAATAAACCAATTTCAACCGACCTTGTCCCTTGTCCCAAGATAATATATTTCATTTAATTTGTGTTCAGCGTGTTCCCGAATACTTCTGTTCCGATATCCTTCATTATGTAATGGCTCCCTTATTCGAGCAAATCTTACAAACGATTGCCTTTCATTTTGTTTAAACTATAAAATCAAATTGGTATTTTAGGGAAGCGTTATAGGCGGATGCGGAAAGATTTATGGGGTGAAATGATGAATTTATGACTACCCGTTTGATTTTTTTGTTTTTTGCCCTGATGAAGATTTGAATATCAAATCATTTACTACGACTATGGAATTAATTTCGGATTCATAGTATTATAGCCTGGTCATCCTGAACACACCTCACTCGATGAACCCGAGCAACCCTGCTAGATCACCAAATGTAGCGAATTGCAGAGGTGTTGGTTATCCAATAAATGGATTCCCGGGGCAGCATTAATGGGGCGGCCGCGGCGGTGGGGTGGCTGTTCTGGAGCCAGTGAGACTAAAGCATCCGCTGGGTATTTTTTAAGGCTGGAGGTAGTGGGAAGAGGAAGGCATGGAAGTATTTGGCTATTCAGATCTGAGCAACGAACATCGCTAAAGCCATTTCAAGCTACGTTTCATTTCGGAATGTTTGTTTTCACCGATACCGAGAGTACTTTGTAACGTGCCGCAAATATACCATGTATTATTTTAATCATATTCATTTATAATTTCATTAGTTAATTCATTTTAATGTGCAACAACTGCATTTAGCAATGTTCCTTTTTTATTAACTTCACACACTAGGCTCTGAGATTTCCCTCGGACCTATGTCATCTCTGGGGATACTGTGAGGAGGGTATTTTAAGTCAAATAAGTAGAGAGGCTGTAAGGGGGGTACGCAGGGAAGCATTTCGACAGCCAAGCTATTAAGCATACTAACGAATCGTAAAACATTCCCATGCTACAATTTAATGTCAACCGTGTTCAAAAAATGTTGGCGTGAAGGGATCAATGAAATTTATTCGTCAGAGCAAAATCCATAAAAATAAAGGTGAAATTTTAGTGGTTTAAAAAAAAATCATGTACATTTGCTACTTTTAATATTTATGGCGCCTAGTTACAATTGCAGCGAATTCGTTTAACACTGACAACAGAAAATATTGTTGCATGGGCGAATTAACATTTTTTTATTGCATGAAAAAATATTGTGATTATTGAGCCACCAAAAAATATTCATTAAAAACATGTTTTTTTTTCATTAACCCCATACAGGTGGCCTGGAGGAAAACATTTTCCCTCGGGGTCTATGTCATCTTTGAGGATGCTGCGTGGAGGGTTTTTAGGAAAAGAAGAATGGGAAAGAAAGAAGTATGAGGAAAGAGTGGGAATCTAAGGATTAGTTTGTCCCCGGGTGACTGACCTATAAATCTATCCCACCCGGTTATGGGTAACAAAGACCAGTTGGAGAGGTCACAGGATCTCTCCACACCAGACTCTCCTAATCTGGTATGCCACGCAGCTGGTGGGCAAGAACATCCTAAACACACCTCACCCGTTGCACACACACTCCCCTGCTAAGCAAAACACCAAACGCAGCGAGCCACTCGAAACCACCTATGGCTGAGGTGCTGGTTAGGAATTAAATACCCAATTCATGTAAATTTGTATGTTTTATTATTCTAATACAATTTGTAGAATATTCCACACTCTCGCCCCTCACCCCCTGTAAGTTCACAACTACTCCTCTAGCGGTGTCCGTGCTCTTCGCCCCTTATTCCGTGATTTATAATGGATTAGTTCCTTCCCAAGATCCCTCCCCGCCCGAATAGCCTTGGGTTCTAGTAATGTTGAACCTCGGAGAAAGCTCGCACCCAATCCGGTTCTTAAGCATTGACGATGCAACTTCTTTAATGCTGAAATATGTTTTAATCGCTTAAGCCAGAAATATAGATGATCATTTCTAAACGCTACGTTTAAACACGCCAAGTGTGAGAGCTGTACGAATGGTTGAACGCGATTGTAGCTTCCCTTCCGCGTTAACATTAGTTACTAAAGCATTCATCAAGTCTTTAATGTTTAATCATTCGATTAATTTTTGGTTTTATTTTGATTATCTTTTGATTAATCTCAATATTTGACATATAATTTTAGTATTTTACGTATTCCTGCGCAAATACATAAGTTACCTATAATAATTGACTGAATAATTGTGATTTCTATAGTTTAAAAGCCTATAAGCATGAGGTCGTCGGAAGACCCACTTGGTTACAGACGCTTTTTTGACATCTTTGCTTATCAAGAGTTAAACACGGTCATATTTATACATATAATAATAAACAACCTATTACCAAAATACCTAAAGAAAATTACATACAACAAGGATGTTCACAAATATAATACGAGAAAGTGAAATGATATTAGGCAATCGAAAAGGACAAAGCCAATTCACAAAATAGTTAACAACACGAAGGAATATTATAATGTACTGCCCAAAACTATAAAGTCTGCACCAATTGATAGATTCTAACTAGATTGTAGGAGCCATATTAATAAAATAAAAATGGTTTAAATTATAATAATATATGCATGTAATTAATAATAAATCTGACATTTGTAAACTTCGGTGTACAAATGGCTAAAACAAAATTAATAATTTTATTAATTGCAACCGCGGTGATTTAAATACATAATTCCGTTAAATCCTGAGTTGAAATCCCGCGGTACTGGCAATAACGTTGTTTAGTTCTTTCTCATTCCAAAATTTATTTATTATTCATTTATTCGTTGAAAATCGTACACGAATTTTGCGTTAATAATTACCATACTATATGCAAAATGTTCGCAAGCTAATTATGAGGTAATTTGTAAGTTATAAAAAATTCATAAATTGGATATGAAAAGTTTCACGTTTTCTGTTTCTCCTCTCGAATCTCGAGTTCATCTTATTTCACAGCGTGGTGCCTCCTCGCTGAATATCTTGTGCGTATCTTAGGGGATGCGGGCGCTGGCTGCATCGGGCGATATTCGCATAATTGAATAGTCCGGGGGCGAGACAAGGGAGGGGGTGAGAATGCCCCCCCACTCCTCTCCGCTGGTTGAAGTTCCATTGCGTACTTTCCCCTAAGTCGCTTCGCCTGTCTTTGCTCATTCCTTCATACTTACAGGAGAAACTTGTCTCTTACAGCTTCATAATAACACGAGGGACTTCAAATTATAATTTATTTTAAAAGAAAGAGCGTCGCGTCGTCTTCGCTTTTCAGAAGTATGTGGTTTTGTGCGTCAAAACAGAGCAGCGTGTGTCGTACAATTTTTGTAATAATCTTTGTTCGTCTAAGTAGTAAAAAAATATTTGTCATGTGTTATTAAAATGTATTATCAATCATACCGAAACTGAGAAATTCTACAGCGCAACTTAATTTGAAGACTAACTTTTTTTATAAAATTTCTTAAAAACCTTCTAAGTTTGTGTCACCATTGGCGACCATTACTCGCAGATATTGTTTGTTAGTTGTTTCTATAGAGGAACATTTTATAAAAATCTTGAAAGTAAAAATAGCAATAATATTTTAAAAGATACTATGGCTGCAATAGATTCCGCCAAAAATCAACTAAATTCCGACATCTAAAGCATTACAATAATTAGATTGTACAAGCGTCTAAAAAAGAAACTAAATAATTTACTGCATTTGTGATATTATCTACACACTAACTTACCCGTAACTCCATTGAAAACTATAGTAACTGTTGTAACAGAGCTGATGGCTGGTAACGCTGCGTTAAATAATGACAACACGCGCGTAAGTTTTTGTATGGTACGGGAAAGCTTAACTAAAACATTTGACATTTTTTAAAGGCTTATTAAGCTCAATAATCAATAACTTTTCCCAGGCTGACAGCGTGTGGATATAATTCCGTACGAAAAACATTTACTATAATAATATGAACCCATTTTCTTACATAATTCATTTTTGTTCAGACTCAAAGTCAAGTGCTTAAAATAAAGGTAACCACGCGCAGACATGGAAAAATAAACATTTAATGTATTTAACATTATTACTTACCTTTCCAAGTCATGAAAGAATATTGATACGGGTGATTTAGTTCAAATTTATTCAAAATTTATTCAAAACGTTCACAGACGGTTGTAATTCGCAACGTACCTATGACAGGGTCCCAACCGACAAAGCTTAAAACTACAGATTAATACAAAATCTTTTTTGTTGCACGACATAAAAATTAACATACATTATTTATTAATATTATGCAAAAAATTGATACCATTTTTTCTGAAATGACAACTTAAGAATTTGCCTCAATTCTTCAATTCTTTGTTTATATTATTCACTTATGGGTGGGAACCAAAACTCGTAACAATATATAAAGTTCTATCCTTTTCTGTGTATTAGAGCGTGACCTGAAATCCCTTAACAATCTTTAAATGAATTGGAAATACCTAAAGGAAGTGTTCAATACTTGTAACATCTCCATCATTTCACATCTTTCTCACAAACGACACTGGCCTTTGAAAAAGAAATGTAGCTTATAACGGAGCTTTCAGCGGCTGAACTATATGAATAATTGGCTGCATGAACGTGCTATGATGTGCCACCCCGACACAGCAGAACGTTGGAGCCACCTGCTCGGAAACTGAACCTACTGGAGAATGTATGAAGGATCCACCTGCCCGGGTCTGTTTATTTTTCAGCGAACCGCGGCATTTGAGCTCGGAAAAGAAAACAAAGGTTGCGCGTAAACAGAGCTAAACAAATAACATTATCGATAATGAATACTTCCCCAGTCTACCCACTCCCCACCCCTACATACAGTTTCTAATTATTTTAATGATAATCGTTGGCGCACGTTCGAGCCCCGTAAACAAAAAATATTTGTGTTTTTTTAATAAATGAGGCTCAGGGTTTTTTAGGCCCGACAGAGCATGAAAGGGGAATTTGAATAATTGTTTATTGGAACGGATTCGGGAAAACGATACAAGTATCGAATTTTATGTGCTGTTCTATTTCGTGTATCTTACTAAACAAATCTCCAACAATAATAATTGGACTCTTTTCGTATTCGACATTGCGTAAAAGTATCTAATTTATGAAAGCCTGTAAGCTCTTGTTATTATCATCATCGATTCTGAGAAACTGAATTCTAAATCAGTAATTGATTGCATTTAACATTATGACGGTTTAGGCAAATCCAAAAACCCACTTTTTCTCTATCTTCTGATGCCATATCTTATCGGGAGTTGGCTATCGTCATCCAAATCTCCACACTGCAGGCTACATCCAGTAATGAATGAAGCAATACATGTATGGTTCAGATAAGACATCTTGACTTACTACGATTCAACCCGTAGATTTTCAGTTTTGTAATCTTGTATTGGTCGCTATTCGTGATTTGTCCAAGCGAATACGCCAGAATATTAATAATGCGTCCAACTTAACTAAAATATTCGCAGTATTTACTTATATTTTCTGGCAACTCTGGCTGCTAGAGGCGCTAGTGTAGCATAGCATAAGCGTGCATAAAATCCATTAACTATGAAGTGCTAGCGTAGTATACTGCTGTCAGAATGTATGGGAAATGTCAATAGTTTGTATTATTATAACTATTCTGCGGTACTTGGTCCAAGAAATTGTAATGTTCTTATTTTTAAATTAAGTACATTTTCACAAGTTTTGGCCATTCGATATGCAACTTGCATACACCGTATTCCACACTCACTCTATAAAATTGTGGGGGTTTTTTTAATAATATCCATGAAAAACTTTGCAAAAAATGTAGACGTTTTTTTTTCATTTTTGCCCAAATAACAAAAAATACTATTATTGTGTGGTTTTCAAAGCATTCGTATAAACACGCATGAATTATGAATAATATTTCTTCCCACCCGATGAGCTGTTCTATTAAGGATTTGAAATACGATGGTGGCCATTTTGTTATGGATTGATACAATGCACGGAACAATTTTTACTTAATTTTTTTGTTACTAGAATTGCTTTGTTTAAAAAACTTAAGCAGGATTTTTTTCTTAGATGGCCATGAATAACCACCCCCAAAGGTTCGCGGTAACAGCTAGGAACCCGGTGTTTACCAGTAACCCAGTCTATATTCCAATTCCTATATTTTGAGGAAACCTCTATGTATATATCCATATTTCAAAAGCACCGATCTTCAATAAATTTGAATGCACCTGCATTAACAAAACCAATGTTTACATATCAGAAGGCTCGCTATTTTGTTTTCTATATTACTTTTATTTATACCTATAAATAAAAATAATATAGAAAACAAAATAGCGAGCCTTCTGATATGTAAACATTGGTTTTGTTAATTATTGACATCATTAAGGCGATGCACCACGTAGTAAAATATTTGTAATCGGGACGCTAATAATAACACTCCTTATTTAGACGGCGATAAGATTTAAATTCCTGCTTATCGCCTTTTTAATTTGCTAAGTAAAAAAACATCGCTAAAAAGAATGTTTTTTTCACTTTCCGAAGCTCAAGCATAAATATTTAAAAGTTAAAAAAAATAATTTGTCACATTACACAGTAAAACCATAACTAAAAGGGGATTCTTAAGCAGGAAATTTTGAACATTAAACGGGTTATATTTTTTTTCCTTTATTTTTATCCAAATTATACATTTGACATTACAGTTTTATAATAATAAGAAAGGGAACCCACTAAGGCACAGCCTGTGCGTGGGTAATATAAGTGTATACATTATATTTTTGTTCCTAAAAATAACAGTAAGCATATAAAGAAAAACGGTAGGATTATAATTAAAGTTAGTCTAAAAGATTGTGCAAGAGGTGCATATTAAAAATATATCAAAGTAAAAATAAAGATCGTAAGATAATACATATGAAGTAAAAGAACAAAAAATAAAATAATAATAAATATACAGAAACAAATAGAAAAAGAGAAAAAAGTAAAAATTAAATGAATAATGCTTCAACATTTGCATTGTACAGCCACAACTTTAATTCTTTTTGGTATTGCGCTAGTTTAGTTGTTACTTGCAATTTTTTTGGTAATAGATTAAAAGTGCGAGGTCCAATAAAGCTACTGTGAGCATTAGTTTGGTATTAGTTTGTGTGGTATAAAATACATGATTTCTTCTAAAGTTGATTTTGGGTTCATATTTTTGAAATTTGTTTTTGTTTTTCAAGACATATTACAGGCTTTGAAGTAAAAATAGTTTACGGAGATTGAATAGTTGAGATTCCTTGTACAATTGATCAGTCTAAAATGTCCTCTTTTTATTATATATAACCTTGATAAAATGATTTTGTACGTGGTTTTATAAATGTATCTAGTGCGCCACCCCATCCTAATATACCGTACATAATTGAGGATTGCACTAGAGAAAAATAAATCATTTTCAATTTGTCAACATTGAGTACTTCCTTAAGTCTATAAAATTTGTACGTCAGAGATCTTAATTTAGAAATCTATTATCGACCAGATACTTTTTTTTTGGGGTGATAAAAAAATTTAAAAAAAAAAACATATGTATTTGAATTACTTCGTAGTGCTTCGCCTTAATAAAAACGCTTCTAGGCATCTCATTCGAACCCTTACTTCGTGAGATGTACGCATACCTTACAAGCATTAATATGTATTAATGAAGTTATTTAATGGCAGCTATCATACTATGAAATTATTGCTTTAATGTTCTAATTATCTTTATCCTAACATAATACTGTTTCATCTCTTGCAGTAGGCACTAATCCGAACCACTTCGTGATGACATAAATCGCATCCGGTGCTCTTTGCAAGAACCAAATCATATCACCGATGCGCGTTTGCCAGTTCGGCCGCCGGCAAATTTTTGTTTAATTGCATCACGTGACGGGTGCCCGGCTTTGCCCTGGCATTCGGTTACATCTGCTCCGTCCATTATGACGCGGTGGATTATTTTGTCGCGTATAATGACGCCTATCGGGATTTAATTGTCGAAGTGAATCTGCATTGCCGTGCAAAATAGATTAACTTTGGACGGGTTTACGTTTTACAATTAACAGTACGGGGTTTATTGTATCGGGTGTCGGATATCGGGAGTTGGGTGTCGGTACCGTACTAATTAATGCAGGTACCTACTGTCCAAATCACACATATGCTTGTCTAGATGGCTAGAAATACTGTGATAATTATAATAAATTGTTGTTATTTTAAGACAGGTAACTAAAATATGATACTTGCAATATCGTACCATCATAAAATTGTATCGCGATTTATTTTGGGGTATATTATGCCGTGTTGCGCTTTCTCCTTCTATCACACTCTTATTATACACTACGCAGGTCACCCGGTAATTACTAAATAAACCTACAAATAAACAAGGAAACATGAATAGGTACCCACTATTAAATATTTATTATTTGTAAATTGTTTCATCACTGTAACCAATGCAGTGTTTTATTTCTAAAAATAAAATAAATACAATGGCGTAAAAGTGTTCAAACCTTTTGAGGTCAGTGAAGCCATCTCATCCCTAAGCGCATTTTGTTTTATAAAATATTTTTAATTATTTCTCGTTAACACTTTAAGTTTTTAAGTTCCTCAAAAATAAAGGTTATTTTTGAAAATATTATCTCTACATTTGTTATGCCGAAACGTTAATTATATGAAATTCTCTCGACATAAAAAAATCAAAGTAAGCTCGGAAAAATATTAAAAACACGTTGTTTTCTCTTATTAAATGTGTTGTAGGTGTGAAAAAAATCACAGTGTATCTTTTTTCTGTATTTCAAACGAGTCGTGTTTTATTGAATATTTTCACCATTTTCGCTTAATTATTATCGTTTTTTTTTAATATTGGCGCTCTCAATAACATTAATATTTACAAATCTTCCTTTCAAACCATCTTCGAATGCTTGCTTAATTAATTAATTCTAGTAATGTTGTGAGGCTGGAGTAAGTGTTTAGGGGAAAAAGTTAATACATAAAAAATCTAATATGTACCTGGGAAGATTTTTTTTACGCTCGTATCATTTTCATCTGTGTTGTTAAAGATGTATAATTTATCTACACAAGCTTACCAATTTTACCGGTTAACAAAAATAAATCGTTTACCTACTAGAAGTCACTTAACTTTAACTGTCAGTAAAAATCCCACGCGATATAATTCTCTCAACTTCGTAATATACCGTAATGTACCTTATTCCAGATAGTATTCCCTTTATTGATTTTATTACCAAGTACACTCAGCTGATTAAAATATCCTGGAGTCATAAAAACAGGGAGCAAGGATTCCGTTGATTCCGGGGAACTTTACAGCAAAGGTTGATAATTCATAATTATTGTTTAGGGAATACGAAGTATTCCTTTGTTTACAATTTTATTTATCAATTTTCCGTATGACGCGATACTGTTACAGCAGTTTTAAGGTAAATAAAATGTTTGAAATACAAATATAATATAGTAAAAACATAATATATAATCTAACCCGCTGAATGGAATCCGACATAAAGTCAAATTAATCATTTTGGATGTATTTGATTTGATCAAAATCCGCGACAATATTTTTATTCTGTGAATAACAAAAATATGTTAGTAGGTACTAAAGTAACAACAATCTCGAATGTTGGGTTTTAGATCCAATGGTTTAACAGAATTTGAAAATTTCATAAATTTTATACGGAATTTTCAAATTATATTCTAGTTTTGTTATCATCCATTAAGGCCAGTGAATTCATACAACTGAAATAATAATTTATTAGAACCTTCACAGAACATTAATTTTTAAATAATAAGAATTTTTTAAATTTTGTGATACTGTTGGTCGTTAATATCGTGAAATTGAAACTTGAAATTCGTGAAATATCGTGAAATTGAAAAAAACTTTTTGTATATAATTTCGAGGTAAACGTCAATGGTTCCCAACATGATTTCCAAACTAAGATACAATGTTTTGAATCTTCAAAAATTGATTCAAGATGTCTCGTTTCATAATTTTGTTCTTTAGTAAAAAAAGATCTAAAAATAAAACTGAAAAAATAATTGAAACTTCTTGAGTAGTTGTTAATACTTGAAAACTAAACGAAATCGAGTAGTCCTTAATGCTCGCAAACTAAACGAAAATGTTTAGAAAATCGTTTTGATTTCACCCTTTTATAATTAAAATTTATGGTTACGTTATTTAAGTAAATTTCTTCGGGTAAGTTTCACCCAAAATCGAATAACAATTCTCGTGAAAATGGTGGAAAATTGTCGTACAGCGGATTGGCGTGAAATGGCTGTCGGTCGAGCGGTTCTTCCGCTATGATACCAACAGCGCCATACCAGGATGACAGAACGTATAACAGATAGCCGAGCCCATCGGATCGAGTACGACTTATAGCGAGTTAGAATGGAGCACTATAGCATAGACGCCGGTACCTGCCTGGCTGGCCGGGCTGAGCAGATCGCGACTGGTTCAGGGATGTTTATTCTGTAAAGTAGAGTAGGTACACTAGGTGCAGAGTGATTGCATTGCGGAAAATGCGCACTGATGATTGAAGTGGAGAATTCTCGAGTGAATCAGTCAGTTCCAAATTCACCTGCTAATACAAGTGCTACTTACTCGCCGCATTATTTTAATTAAAACATCGGCGTATTTGATCTGTTCAAAGTGGTAGGAGAGTTATTTGGGTTGGGGAGACGGATTCAGTGACTACTAATTAACGCCTTTTACCTAATTCAAAACCAATATTGTTTTTACCACGAAAAGGTTTTCGTGTATCGTTATTTAACTTAATGTTGGTACTTTATTATTAAGACCTAATAATAGCCAACATCTGATGAAAATGGCATATAACATATTACAATAGATCACTCCCCGACTATGACATAATATCCACGTGATTCGCGTCGAGGAGAGTTCTTTATACCATCATTTCATAATTTCAATTCAGCGGACTACAGCTACTGGTCAGTCGGCTATACCTAATATTTGTGCACATTGAAATTTTAGTCTTCATTAGGATGCACACGTATTAAATGCTTGAATATAAGTCGAAAAACTTCTCACCCTACTCGGGATAAGAATATGTTTTAAATAAATTAAGAAGTAAAACTCTTTTTACCTTTTTGTCCTTGCATTTTTATTTATTTTAATACCTCACAAAAGTCTGCTCATAGCAAACAGCTCGGAACCAGTGTTACTATGGCATCCCGAACTGGGGTAAGTTGTGCGGCTGAAGGGTACAGAAATGGGAAGTAAGGAATTGGGAAAGTATCTAGATATTCAGATATGGTTACCAAACACAGCTAAAGCCATTTTAAACAATGTTTCAATACTGGCCTTTTACCAGAGCGAAACTGAGATTCTTTTCCACTTTTGAAATTATAAAGTGTAAATATCGTATCATCGGGAATTCCCCGGTGAATAAAGTTAGGTACATAAGTTTCAACATATGTTATTATTGTAGTTAGCTAAATACACTTTCGCCACTTGAATATGTTATGAATACATTGAGGCGTAAAAATACTTCTTCAAAAGACGTTAACATCCTAACAGCTGAGCCCTTTAGCCCTGCCGAATGTCAGAAGTTGTTTTATCGAATTCCCGTTGTCATAAATTTATTACTTTTACGAGCATACGGGATGAAGGCTATAAAGAGATAATTTACAGCCTCCCAGTCTCCCGGTTTCCTTTTCCCTCCCGTGGAAGTATGGCCGGAGATATGGCCGCTGCATTCGGCTAACACAAAAACTAAGCCGATCTGTATACACAAAAAGCAGACAATATCAAATCACCGAAAGCACAAAGCTCCCGCAAAGCGCTACCTTGCTTGCCCGCACGGCGCGCGGCCCGTGCTTTACACATTCCGATTGCACGAGCTTTTCTCTTCTCTTACTCTCCTTTTTGATGTGGTACAAAAACCAATTTAAAGTTAAAACTCAAATTAAGCCCTGATTTCGTCCTTTGAAGTGGGTTTCTAAAATAATCTACTTCTTTTGTTTCCTAGTCATTGTGAAATTGATATTTTTACGACTAATTAACTACTAGAATAAAATTATTACTTTCTTCACATGTTTGTGTTTATTTTATGGAACTCGTTTTATGGAAAAAACATATATTTTTATACTATTTTTTGTGTCTCACTTTTTATGTAAATGACAATCTCATTTGCCCTTGATAAATAAATACACATTCATACAATATTTTTTTATGTTGGAACATCCACTTCCACCGAAAAAACATATTTTATTCACATAATAATTCATAATTTCATTTTATATCATTTATTTGATATTTTTTTAATATCTTAAGTTTATGTTCAATTCACAAAACATAGAAATGTGATAATAACCATAACATAATAGTTTTCTCGTATTTTTGTTTGCGCAATTAACGATTTCAATGACATGTATCTAATGAAACTAGTGGATCCCTCGAAGTGCTTTGTTATTGCTAATGTCTTTCTAGACGCCTCCGACTTCTTCTACCATTCTCTACTATATACCAAAATTTTACCGTTAAAAAACTACATTACATCGACTATAATTCGACTACGCATCTCAATTTTAGATCTCGATAACAGCGCCACCTATCTGGTACAAAAATATCATATATTTCAAGCTGGAACCTACAATAAATATGCACAAAATTTCATTGAAATCGGTTGGAGAGTTTCAGAGATTAGCGTGTATAAATACAGTGACATATGATTATTATTTATTAAGACATTTTTTTAAAAATAATAATAACAACTCAGTAATCATACTTTGAATATAGTAATATTAATGAGGTACGCTTCCACCTTTTTCTTGAGTAAACTTTTCGTAGAACCTTGTTCTGCACAGTATGATGGATTCTTCAAAGATTCCAAAAAAATATCAATCACGTATTAAAAATGAATAAACCTCAAAATATTCATTGCTTAACATCTTAAGTGTTCTGTCTCGCGTTTCCCACGACATTTACAATAATTTTTTTAGTGGATTCAAGTCCCCCTTCTCCCCAAGGAGCCTGACACTGGTACCTCCCTAACAAACGGCTCCCGCACTCGGCAAATAAATGTTATTCGTCCACAAAGGGCGGCGGCAATGGCGGCATGCACAGGCCACAGAGCCGAGGAGCAGTCACGGAACGAATTTGGCCTTAATTTGTTTAATTGAATGAGTCGTTATTCGACGCCGGCTAATTGCAAAGCTCACAATAAAATCGGCGCGCCGTTGTACTCCGTAGCCGCCCCCGATACAGGCTACAGGCTACATTAAGAAACTAAACGGCAAACCGGATACACTGCTTTCATTTCTTTTCTTTTCTATCTATCTTCTACTTGAACTACAGATTTTAAGAGATTTCATCTTCATGCTTTTGATCTTTTCGTTAAATATATAGATTTGAGTGCCTCCGTGGTTGAGGGGCGCCTCATCTCGGCGTGCGCAATTAAATTTCAATGAACTAACCAACTATCACCCCATTTCCCCGCAAGGGTTGGCAGAGAGGAAGTACCGCCAAACAACTCGGTTTTGGCACACACTCCTCGCCTCATTCTCATATATACTATTCTGTTATTCCGACTCTTGACATGGCCCGACACCCAGTATCTGTATTTGTATATTTACCTTTTTTCTTCATGAACTCGATGATGGCTTCACACAAATAATCCCTGAGTTAAATGGCGGAGGTGCTATAGCTATTCAATTGCATCGTTCATGAAAATGCATTGTGTCCATACCATTGATGGAAAAATCTTAATTGGTCGATGATCCATATACTAGATAGAATAATCTTAATTGGTCGATTATCCATACACTAGATGTAATAATCCTAAATGGTCGATGGTCTATACACTTGATGGAATAATCCTAAATGATCGATGAACCATACACTAGATGGAATAATCTTAATTGGTCGATGATCCACACACTAGATGGTATAATCCTAACTGGTCGATGATCCTTACACTAGATATAATAAAATCACATAGAAAAATTTTCCTAGCTATAAAACCAATTTCGGACAAAGAAACTAAATTTATTTCTTAACAAAACTCGACAACAGCCTTCCTCCAGATGTAAAACGAATAGAAAAGTTTAATTGTAATATTTCGTCATAATATATTATCAAGGCAAATGCAGGTGCTTGAACACGTGTTTCGATATATTAGGAATTTACTAAAAAAATCCCGTTTTTAACCGGATTGCCAATAAGTTGAAGATATTCTTTATATATTTGCGATGCTCATTTTTCTGCGCACTAAAAGCAAATTTTAAATATCTGGCTGAAAGAGGTCAGTGAAAACACTCAAAAACAAAACTTTAAAAACGAGGTAGAAGACAAATAAAATAGAATTAAATAACTTTAATCATCCTTAACACAGGACGCCCTAGTGAGAACTAAAAATAATATTACTAAAAAAAAATATTTCTTAAATTCACCATTATATTTTGTACGTACAATGTTTTATACCGTCGCAAAAATAAAAAATAAATAAAAAATTGTGTTACTTTTGGAGCATTTAAAATTAGTTAAATTTTATAATTATATTTAACTGGTTGAGTTGACACTCTTAAACGGTACACTTTATTGTTTCAGCCCGTCTTCGTGATTACATCATTACAGTGAGTCCTTGATTGCGAACAATTTCACAGATGTAATAAAAATAAAATTATAATTTTGTTCATGATTGATCCCTGTTATTAATTTTGTAAGCTTGTTTCAGCGCTCTCATTATTTGATTGAATTTTCAAAATATATATAAAATAGTGTGTGTTGGGGTAGATATTAATAATATTTTTTTAATTCTTGTGAAATATACGAAACACTTTTCAGATAGACAAAAAATTGCAAAAATTCTTAGAAATACTAAATAATGAATTTTCTTCTTTCAGCTATTCCTGTTATTAGTTCATTTCTCATAAATGCGCATATTCCCCTTTTGATCTTTGTGAAATTGTAATAGCTGTAATAACTTCCATGGAACTGAGTCAGTGGTGTGCTGTTATTTTATTTATAAAAAGCTTAATAATTAAGGAAATTATGTTACAGGTGTCCGTAAATTGTAAGATTTTAACATCAGAGTAAACATCTAAAGTGAACTGAATAGCAAGCAAGTGTATTTTACGATGAATTGATTCGAACGATTTATGAAAACGGTATTTGTTTATAATGAGGTATATATTAACGTTTTTTGATAACTTCATGAGTACAACCTAAAATTTTAATATTTAATTATTAAAGAAAATATTAGCGATTCTCAAACATTGATAGCTTAAAGAATATTCAGTTGGTAGTGCAGCGCCCCGGCAAGGCGATGGTCTTGGGTTCGAATCCTAGATGCGACCGTATCTTTTTCTGTTAAAAAATTTCGTTTAAGCATCGCTAATATTGTCATAAATAATTAAATGTTACATACTGAAGTTTTACTAATTATGTTATTCCGAAAATAAAAAATATATTCATTCTAGACTTGCAGAAAAGTCAATAGATGTCGCACATTAAAAAACAGGATATATTTTTCCAAGATATTATCTAGATTATAATAAAGATAGCAGCTAATTAAAACATGCCTTAATAAAATGAAAATAATGTTAGTAGTTACTACTCGAAATATGACCGAAATAAGTAGGGTGGGATTAGCTCAGTTGGCTGCAGCGCTCCGGCAAGGCGAGTTCAAGTACTAGATGTGACTATCTTTTTCTGTTTAAAATTTTCGTTTCAAAATCGCTAATATTGTCTTTAATAATAAATATTAATGTTTTATTCGGTACAAGCTGAATTCTCCGGCATTGCCCGGGCATTACCAAGAGTTTTTCGAAATCAGATGTAAACAGTCATTTTGCTCTTATTTTGACCTTCAAGTGCGCAAAATTTATGTATAAAAATTCAGTTTTAAGTGGTGAGAAATGTAGATTTGGGTGGGTTTTCGAAATCTCGTGTAGACAGTGACCTTCCACTTGAAGGTCAAGTGTGCAAAATTTCATCGGTCTCAGGATAAAATTGTAGATTTGCATATTCATCTAATTTACGCCGCCCGCCAGAGATAATATTCTATATAAAAGATTTTATGAAAAACAATGCTTCCTTTACAGGCTAAAGTAAAGCAAGTAGTGAAATATCTTATTTTCTATTTTAACAAATATCTGTTTAAACCAAAGATATTAGAAGAACGAGATATGCTATGTTGGCCGCCGGACCGTAGGCGAAGTACTACCTAATTAGGGTACTTTGAACGGTATCGGGACGTGTACGCACAGAAATCTGTTGTATGTATTAGTGCGGATACCTTAGCGTAAGCGAAGGTGTGCAGTAGTATTGGTGAACAAAACCGGCGACACTCGGCAAAACAATTGCACACAGTATGAACTGCTCATAGCACATCTCGTTCTTCTAATATCTTTGGTTTAAACCAATGAGTATTGGAAAATTTAAGATATAGTTATTAGAATATATATAACCAATCAATTTTTTTTTAAATATAGTCAATTAGGTATTTAAAAAAATATTTCAAAAAAAGTTTCAAGAAGATTTTCTGACCCTTGGTCAAATTAAAATGCCAACCAAAATCCATTATTTGCCTTTAAAATTTCCCGATTTTTTTTTGTTTTAAAACACGCACGCCCTTGAATTCCAACTCTTGTCGGGGTTTATAAATATTGTGCTCTGCATACAAATTTTGTTTAAATACGAGATATTAATTGTAATAGTATTATAACGCTACGTTCATATCATAAAATACTGTGTAGTTGATTTAAGTAACAACAATAACACATAATAATCTTTTCTAAAGTTAATTTATGTTTGCAATCATTTCATATTAACCAACATTCGGTATACTTCCGTTATTCCATAAGCTATTTTTAAAGCACCTACGAACAAAATTTAAAGATCTGGGTATTGATTCTCCAATCCAGGCCGCTCGAATTCGCCATCGAATGTACATACATTGGTCGAAGTTCTTATTTTTGAGTCTTCTCAAAGGTACATACTTACGCCAAACATCAAAAGTCATTCCAATCGAACAACGAGTGGCCCTGAAAATACCTAGATTTAGTACGATTTTATACCGTTGTTAAAAATCTTCATTTTTACAGGTTTTTTCTTATATTTCGTGAAAAGTTCCAATCCTCAAAAAGATTATACTTTTCGCACGGTAAAATAATATTATGTTTCACTTTGTCACACTTCAAGTTCTATATTATATTTAAAATTTAATGTTTATCATTGAATTTAATTTATTCTTTCTGTAAACATAAACGCCACAAACGTTAGAGGATAGCTTTATAAGCGGTGTAAAAGCTTCCAGATGTGAGGATTAAAAATAATTCTATATCCCTTTTTACTATCCGTGCTCAACATTTGAAAGCGGACGAGCTTTCTTTAAAGAATGCATGAGTACCTAAAAGTGTTTTAGGAACTCTACCAATTTTAATTGTGACGATGTGACTGTAAAGAGATTTATTTCTTAATAAGTAGGTACCATGATTAACTTGTGTTAAAGAAAGAAAATAATGTCATAAAATAATCGGTATAATTTATCTTACTTTTAATATTAAGATTTTTATTTCTATTTTCTTTAAAATATCTTCTTATCAATGAGTATAACCTTTATTTTTTATTTATAATATTGTTTCTATAATAATATGTAAATACCTGTCCTTTTCACTTATTGTTTTATTATTTGTTCTACAAATATTATATTACATGAATCATGTTCGACCACCATAATACGGGCACGAGCCTAGTATGGTAGTTGAGAAAATCATCAAAATTGTAAATTTTATTTTTAAAAAAGAATTTTAGAACAATCACATCACTAACTTTTTTGTTGTCATGTTCTACTTTTTTTTTTCTTATACAGGGTGTCAAGGGACGTACTTGATTTACTTTAACCAGTGATTTCTGACATTATTTGAAGTAAAGTCTCCGGTGAATTTTGACGTTTTATTTTTCAAAGATTTTAAAAACAATATTCTCCTATATTTCATTACTGGTAACTCAGCCGAGTAACCGCCCAATCCCTTACATCTACCCTAGCTGTCCAATTACTACTGATTTTATAGTTTTCTGTTGAAAAACAAACATCAAAAATGTCATAGGAGACCAAAATTTTAGGAATCGATTGTTAAAGTAAGTCAAGTACATCTCTTAACACAATCTATACTATTCAAATTATTATACGGCATAAATTTCATATTATTAGGATCCAAAATTGGTATTCTCGTTTAGAAATATTGTGATATGTCAAAGTATTGCGTATTTCCACCTCGTTCATCCAGCTAATGTTAATCAACTTCAGCTCAACCATCAACTTTCTCTTCTCCATGTAACACTTCCTTCCCTCCTCACAACAATCCTCACCTTAGTTCCGCTGTCTGTGAGCCTTAGTCTTAATGTAGTATCGCAATAGCAATTAAAAGATTTTAAATTTTATTCTGCTTTTGAGACAGAAAAGTAAATTCTTGGAAAGGAGGCAGTTAAATTAGTTTTTGATCTGCATAATCTACTGTATCTACAAGTTCTTCATGTTAATTAAATTTCTAGAAAGTTTAACATTGTTCACTGACCATATAAAAGCTACCTTGCCTAAAATTCCGCTTCTTAAAGGAACCATGTCCTGCATGTTAGTAAGTTCTGTACTGAAGCAGGACGCTTCTGGAATTGGTAAAAAGTTGCGATCTGAAGTTCAGTTCTCCCAGAATAAAGTTGTGAAGTAGCGCCGCCTATGTACCACCTGTAATCGAATAAAATTGACTCACTCGTGCCAGTCAAAGGTTTGCTCACTCAATTAAGGTCGACCGCAATTTTACAGAGCTTTAATTTACTTAAAATTCCAGCTTTAAGTTGAATATTTTACAAAAGTGTATCGAAATTCTATTCAATAATATTGTAATTTTATTTTATGATTTCACACGGTGTCAATTATATCAAAGAAAACTTAAAATTGCAGAAACTTCTTTCAGGGAGAGTTTTTTTAAAGTACCTTTTTTTACTAACTAGCTTCATCCAAGTCACAACACTACTTTTCTTATTGAAAATATGGTGCAAACAATGTTGGTGTCTTGTCTTTTACCTTGGTTGTTACTTAGATACTTCATACTCATAATAGAATTAACGTTACGAGTTGAGAAAAATTGTGTTGTCCTGGAAGTTGTAGTCATTTCGCTAGAGCTCTGTTCAAAGTTTTAAGTAATGAAAAAACTGTGTTCTAGATAAGATTTTTTTTTTGTTTATTTGAATCCACACAAGAGTCTCAACTGTTCCAATCCCTGAGGAACCAGTGACACTATGGCATCCGCAATTTAAATATGCTATGAGGCTGAATGTAATGAGGAGGGGAAGGAGGTGAAGAAGAGAAAGGTTGGGAAGTACCTAACTATTCAGATCTAGTCACTAAACACCGCTAAAGTCATTTCAAACGTTTCAATTCTGAATGGTGGTCTTACACCAAAACGATGCTGAGAATATTTTCCACTCTGAAACGTGTCGCAAATATACTAAATATAATTTTAAATAAGTAAATTGAGGAGTTACACAAATTAATCATTGATAGTGGTATTGATTTTTACCGCATTTTGTTTTTTATATTCTAAGTTTTTCCAGAAGATCGTTCTAATAGTAGGTTAACGTTGTACTAATCGTCTAAAACTCACTGTTATAGATAACTACAAGCAGTTTACTACATGATTTGCATAAACTCCAATAGAAAAAAGATAACTACAAGCAGTTTACTACATAAAGTTCATTAGAAAAAAGCAGCCGCCCTGTCCTTTCAGCAAATGTCACGATAATAGGCCGTTACAGAACCACAAATATCCTCTTAAGCAGGTTATCTGATTATTTGTTTGTGTAACTTATGCACACAATCAACTCGAATGAACATTAACAACGTTTGATAATATCAAACAATTTATACTCGGGGCGGAATGTCTCCGATTTCTTGCACGCAACTCAGAATATCACGGAACACAAAAAGCCCGATGTCGAAATGAGGGTCCCATTACAGTAATGAGAGGAACAAATCAAGCGGAGAGAGTTTATATATATGTGTGTACCTCTGTATATATATAAAAGAGCCCGAGGGACATTATTTGCCCTGCATCAGTGGAAAATACTACAAATGATGTATTAGGTACGAATTGAAGCTTTTTTGGGAAGATGGAATTTGAAAGTAATATTTATTATTGAATGTCGCCTTTGAGGGTATATTTTTTCTGCTGATTTCCAAATTGTCAACGGGATCATATTTCACTAATAACACATTATTTCTTACAAAGGGATTTCCATATCATTTCCGCCCTTTGACATGGGATTGTAATCAACATATCAGTGACGGGTTGGGACTTTTCTTTAGAAGTTTTTCAAATTTTAAGTATATGATAAAGTAGAGATTTTTTGTCCAAAAACATTTATTGAGTTCCCTTTCAGGATAGAGACGATCCTCTGATTTATAGCCGATGAAAACAGATTTTTAGTTTAAAACACGTTAATCACTTTTTCTATTCAAAATCAGAAAAAATATCACGACACACCCTGACACTAATTTATTTACTTTCTAAAATATTCGATTTTTGTCTCTAAAAAAAAAGCCGCCGCATTCAACTTGTATGTGATCAAGTATGACATTTTGATAAAAAGGGAGGTTTTCATTGTTCATTTTTGAAATTTTTTTTATATTGCCGTTTTGTATTTTGAACTTATGCGTCAAATTCATGGTGCGTTGAACTTTGTGCATATCTGATTATCGATTTTTTTTGTCACTACACTCTAATTACTATCTTATTAAATATTGATTTTTTTAAACTCCTATGGTCTTTTTTTTAATTGTTGTCTATATCCTCTTATTTAATTTTTTATGCTGGGTTTTGATTTCATTTAAAGGCATTTTCTTTATCCGTTTTCTTAATTAGTGGTGCGTTCCATTCAAACTCCAGAAGTCAAGGAATTATACAGCGACTCGCAAACGTCAGCACGAGAATTCAATCAATTAGTCGCGCGAGTGACGCATCGGACACGTATGCTGTTGATCGCACGCTCCCCCCCACACCCCTTGCTGCAGTAAGTGGCGGGACCACCCTTAATTGTGTGTGCACAGTGCACATCTTGCAGTTATTGTTACAACTGGGGTGGTAATCCTGTAAATAATTAGCGGGCTAAAGTTAGGCAGGAGTTTATTTTAGACAATGTAGTTCGGTAAATCAACGCAAATCCATGTTAATTCCTAAAGTAAACACTTACAACTTGTGCTAGGATTTGTTAACATACATCATCGTACTCTTCTATGCTGATCATAAAAACTAGTTTAAAATACAATTTTTTGCGAAGTTTTTAAGCTGCTGCTGAATACGTTTTCATTTATCTGTTTCTGGGAGCTTTGGGAGGTTTTAGCCTTTCAATTTACCCATATTAAATTATCATTTTTCCGACTTTATATAAGGGTTAAATCTTCCCCAGAGGAAAAAATAAACCCTTCCACACACTTTTCCACAAATGATCATCTAGTCAATCCACATTATGCAAGTGCATTATATAAGCATAACAAATACAAAACAATACAAGAACAGCACGTCAACCCACCAGAGATCAAATGGTAAAATAATTCACCGACTCCAGATATTTTCATATCAGAGGGTTCTGCTCGGTAGAACAGGGCCTATAAATCCTACTGATCCCTCACTATAAATATTTGAAAAATCTTTCGTATTCCTACATCTACTTAAAATGACTGATTTTGAATGAGAGAGCTAGGTATAATGCCAGCGGAAATAACAAATGTTAAAATTTGTATAGTCTGAGAATGCCAAATTCTTTTATTAGTAGTATCAATTAACAAACAGATAGCATTTTGCTGATGCACTCATGTCTGACTTCCCAATAAGTTAGACAGTTATTATCAAATATAATTATTTTTTATTGATAAACTAACGTTTATAAGACAAGGTTTTATGCATAGTATACAGGATAACAAATAATTATAAAAAAAATAATAATATAATATTTGACAAGTCAAAAATATTTCACCAATAAATGAAGATATCATATATCTCGACGCCATCTAGTGAGAAATTTAGCACTAACAAAGCCTTTCCTACAAAAATAAAGTTGGTTGTTTTCAGGTGAAAAAATATAATAAGCAGTAATGGTTGATTGAGGTACTAGTACATATTGAATCATTTGGCGGGTTGGAAATAAGCCGACATAGCTCAGTGGATACAGAGCACCTGACTGGACATCAGAAGGCACGGGTTCAATTCCCGTTGGCGGCATTTATTTTTACTCGGGAGATAATTTCAATTTGTATTAGTATTTCGGATGACTAATTATTGCTTATAATTATTAATTAAAGATTGTATTAATTAATATACATGGGTTGAAACACATACCTGCGGACCAATTCTACACGTGAGCTATATATCTAGAACCTAACAACACTCGATGCGACGATTCGGGTTCCTGGAAACGGGATGGAGACTCCACGTGTGGTTGTTAGTTCTATCAAAAAATACGATACTAATAAGATGCCAGGGAATTCACATTGCCATATAGTTTTATCATAATCCAATATATTTAATTAAACAAGATCTCTTACGGCGAAATATTACAGGAAGTAGAGATAATACACAATATATTATAATAATAGCAGATATTGATTGGTATTATATCCGGAAATGTCCTTCTGAAGACAATTTCTAGCATATAATTCTTGTGGGAGTATCGACGGTCTTAATTTTATTGCCTGTATTATATTTTATTGCTCTGATTATAATTAATTCTAATAACGATAAATTTATTATTATTAAGCCTTTCCTTTTAACGATTAGAGTTCAGATGTTTGAACAGGAAAATATTAATCCTATCGCTGTGTTCTTTGCTTCAATTACCATTAATTCAAATTATATAATATGCTGAATAATAGGTAATTTTTGTCACTTTAATTTCGTAATAGAGTTATTTTGAAAGTTATATAAAATATTGAATGTGATAATATGTTTTTTTCTGACTGGAATAAAAATCGTAATATCTTAGCAATTATGAAAAATTGCAGTCTTTCACTAGGCACCAAAATTTGTGTCCGGTTCGTGATTTATCTTATCTTTATCACCCAATCGCTCAATGGCGAACGATTATGGGGAGTATAATAGTTTTTTTTCTAATTCAATTCACCTTTTAGTTAAAACGTGCACGTTACAACCATGTTCCACTGTACGTTTTATGGTGCTGCAATGATGTGAGATTTATTTAAGAATCTACAATAAAAGATATAAATTTGTTTTAGACCACTTTAATTTTAATTGTACTCTACCAGTTTCGGAAGCACCCTTCCTTCGTCAGGAGAATATTAATAATATAGGAGAATATTAATAATATTCTCCTGACGAAGGAAGGGTGCTTCCGAAACCGGTAGAGTACAATTAAAATTAAAGTGGTCCAAAACAAATTTATATCTTTTATTGTAAATTATGACGAGCCAAAAAGTAAATGCTTATTAAAAATATGTATTTAAGAATCGGTTATTTGAATTCCGTGTCACTTCACGGCCAATTAATCTTTTTGTTTATCGCATTAATTAACTTCGCCGCGCCGGAAAACTCCCAATCGATAATTTAGCGCTTTCAAATTTTCATTATGACAATTTGTACGTTGGTAAATATCCAAATGTCGTGATTTCCTCCCTTCAAGAGCCGCAAATAAATAAATCATTTTTAGTGCCGGGGCAGAAGTGGAATTAATTGCCCTACGGGAAGCCTGCCCGCGGCGCAAACAGTCGTCATAATGAAGAAACATTAAATCCCCTAATGTTGGCGGATGTGCATAATAAAACTGGATATAAATCATGCGCACTTTTGGGTACTTGAAGTCGTAACTACCGTAACTTTTCGAGTGGGTCGCGCAGCCAAGTGGCCCGAACCAGGAACGCCGCATCCTCGTGCAGCGCGTGCTGTGCACGCGGGCGGCCGAACCGCGGGACGGCCTACCAACCCCGCGTATTTCCACCTGACGCCACAAAATTTGGTAATCTTTACGATTGACTCGTCTTTTATAAAAAAAACTCTTATCAATGAAAAATTATTTCCGAAAATTAATGAAATTATGTTCTAAAGCGATGATAGAAATAAGTTCACCGAGGCGTAGGTATCCATGTTAAGATTATTTTTGTTTAAATTACGGATGAGGAGAATTACGGATTCAGACTGTTATGCAGATCTAAGCGTAGTTAATAATATTAAGAAAGGCACCGCAAGATGGTTTTAATAATTTGTCACTAACGTTTCATTCTCATTTACGAATGAAGATTTGTTACATGATAATGGCTTTTATTCTTTTCATTTTATAGCATTAACGTACATGACGCGTATAACCACTTCCAGATTTACAACAGATATCCCACTCCAGGAAATTGGGCTCATTTGCGATACCAAGAAAAAATTACTAATTTCCAATATATTTTTATTACACTCGGGGCGCCTTTTTTCATACGAACTCCTTTTTACCCTCATGCCGGCCCTGATTGTACCTCTTACGGACTCAAAAGCGCCAAGCGCCGCGTAAAAATTTAGCACCATCGACAAGGCAGTTATATCACGTTACGTAGTACACGCAATGTATTCCAGCTCGGCACAGCGGCGAGCTTCGGTCGAGAGCATCGCGATCCGCTCGAGCCAAACGACACGATAATATTACGGGGCGTGATAATAACGCTAATTGATTTTATGCCCCCACTTTGCCATTTAATTTTGGCATTTTTGCAACATTGAGCTCAAGTATCAATTTGTTAAGTGCGCCAGAAAATTACTATGGAGAACTCTATTTAATTTATCCTTGAAACAACTTCGAGCCTTAAATTATTTTGCAGATTTTTTCAATTGTCAGAACTCGTTTAGTTAAAAATATTATCCAGATAAATTTCTTTTTGTAATTAATTTAAACATAATCTTTAAATTCTATCTTTACGATCTTTCCGGAATTCCATAATATTTCAGAAGCTCGGCTAAATTAGAATTTTATTGACATTAATAAGCACGTAATAAAAACTTTTTGTGTTGTTTTTAAAGCTTTCTGGCAAAAATGAAAAGAAAGTGGTAACGAATGCTACCACGACTCACCCCCTGGAGGTAAAAGGAAAAATGTTTAACAACACAAAATAAAACTTCTATGGGAATTCCAGTCTGTAAAGCCGAAGGCACGCTTTATTTTCAATAATCCTCGGTATTTTAGGGGACAATTTATAGTTGGCGCACGCGATGTTGTATATGTTAACAGAATATCGTAAGCCTAGCTACATTGAAATCTTACGGCCAAACATTCTTTAGTAAATACAAATAGATTATTTTCAAAACAATCCAAAAAATTGTTTTCGAAATCGTTGTTTTAACTTTTAAGAAGTATACATGATAAAATAATTGGATGCAAACACAGGGTTTTCAGAAACTCGCAAAGTATATCTTCCCGTCGATATAAAGGATTTATTTTCCGGGAAGAGCAGCCATCTCCTTACCTCCCCCTTCCCCCCCTGCGCCTTCCCACTCCCTAGACTCCCCTCATTTCCTTCGACCGAACAAAGAATATCAGCAAGGCAACACCGCGCCACACGCCACACGCCACACGCCACATGGTGCGGTGGCTGCTTGCATTGCAAATAATAAACAAACATTACCTTACCGATAATATACGCTCTGTAACCGATGACTATGTTGACAGAAAAAAAAAAGTGTAATAACCGGAGTAGCATACCTGGGTCTATTTATAGCCGTCGTAGAACAAAGCGCCCCATCCCTTGCAGCCTCCCCCAGTAGGGTGGAGTGTGGGTGCATATTACCCTACCCCCTTCTACTGCCATCCCCTGGAGAGTATGAAGTCCCGATTGACGAAGGTAGCCGATACCGGACGACTGCAGCCGATCAATCGATCAATCTGTCGTATATTATGTACCGGCCTTACTGCCGGGCAATACCCGAGCTTTTATGAAATGGTTGGAAATGCCTACCTTTATCACACTTCTCATCAATATTATATATTATCCTCTTTACCCCTACTTAACCGTGAAAGTATAATACATGTATTAAACATTCCATTAAAATTAGCAAGAAACGCATGAAACACTTATTAACCTTCTCGCAATTTATCTGTACACGGTCTATGTCTTTGTTCTGGTATAAATTATTAACTCCATCCACCATTCTCAATCTTATATCTTTAAGCCCTCGTCTTTACATCACGTTTTTAGCTTGTTTTTAGAGACACTATGCTATGTATTTATTGATTCACTTTTCCTTCTCTCGATATAAATTCTTTAAGCTACCTGACAACTTGTATAATATGTTATATTTACCATTACGAAGAATTCAAGGCCAAGTTCTACATATTTTTAGTCAACTTATAATGTAATAGCTTCTAATGACAAGTTTATAATCTAAAAATATAACTTGATTAGTATAATGGCATTGTGATTGAGAAACATCTCCGACGTGAAACTTTAAACCGATTGGCGAATAAGGTTCGCGGTGGGTTAATGTATACCAATAAAATGGTAATTTCCCGTTCAAGTGAAAGCGTTCTCCTTCAGAATATTAACAGGAAATCCCAACTTCCAAAGAGCCGTCATGAAAGCCAAATTGTTTGGGTATCGAAATTGATTTGGATTTGTGCTCTCTTTGTTTACTTTTATGGCTACTAATATTATAAGTACGAGGGTGCGTAATGGTCTAGCTAATTTAAAATAAAAATATCCCACTTGCTGAAGGTTTGCAATGAAAATAGTTCAATTCGATTATTGTAAAACTCTGTGCAAAATTATTTGTGAATGTATAAACGTATCTACACGGGCCGCAAAAAGAAGAACTAACAAATTTTGTATGGTAGAGTAAGTAGTCTAAATATCTATAGTAGTGACGGCCCCGACTGTTTAGAAAAGTTTGTGTTGTGGTAAAATAAATAAACCCTTTTCGTGCAAAATATTTTTTTCAAATATCTTAAATTTTCTTTACAATTTTACATTTATAAATTGATTTTTCACTCTAAATAACGTAGAATATAGATATCAGTAAAGAGATGACTGAGTAAATGTTTAAAATATATATAAAACGCTAAAAATCTGCTCATTTTATAATAGCTGTAAAAAATCTATTAATTGTTATAACATCCATAAATAATGTCTTAAAATATTTTTTCAGCACGATCACCACCACCACCCGACAATATATTTTACATATATAAATATAATTCTTTTTTAATATTTTAAATTAATTATTTATTGTAATAATGTTTTAGATTTAAGTATACAGATGATTACCAAAGCTAAAAACAAAATTCACCTTTTTCAACGTGAATACCCAAATCAAGAGAAATCACGTATCGTGTTTCATTAGGTAAAATAAAAGGACGTCCAACAATTTCTACCTATAGTAAAATAGCAGGACGTTCAATAACAATTCCTACCCAAAATGAAATAGAAAGACGGTCAACAATAATTCCTACCTATATAAAATAGAAAGACGTTCAACAATAATTCCTACGTAAAAAAAATAGAAAGACGTTCAACAACAATTCCTACCTAAATAAAATAGAAAGACGTTCAACCACAATTTCTACGTAAATAAAATAGAAAGACGTTCAACAACAATTCCTACCTAAATAAAATAAAAAGACGTTCAACAACAATTTCTACGTAAATAAAATAGAAAGACGTTCAACAACAATTCCTACCTAAATAAAATAGAAAGACGTTCAACAACAATTCCTACCTAAATAAAATAGAAAGACGTTCAACAACAATTCCCACCTAAAATACAATAGAAGAACGTCCAACAACAATTCCTACCTTAAATAAAATATTGTATCCTTCGAGGTACAAGTTGTTTAGCCCCGCGCTGCGGTTGCGAAAAATAGCCGTCATATTTCCACAATGCAATCCCTTTTAGGCTATTAAAAATGGAACTATTTCACAACTTAGAAACCTACCCCCAGAGCCAAGCACTTTGACCTAAATCATATCACGTACTGAGTTATGACGGTTGCGAACAGCTTGGCTAAACATCCACTACTTCTAATTATTATCAAAAATATTATTGTACGTGAACGGAGGTAACATTACGCAAAATTTCAATTCAGATATAATTGTTATTTTTATAATAACAAATGCGGCTGTGTGTATGAGAAGGGTATATATTCGTTTCAATGTTTTCTGAAACCTGTGCTGTTTTATTATAAAACACTAGTTGACGTGTACCCGGCATTGCTCGGGGACTTATGAATGGTTTTGGGTAAAGTTTCGAGATTGTGGTTCTAGTGTGTCTATTAGTATTATATTTGTATTAAGAATTTGTTTCACTTGATCGTGCCATGTTTTCCACATTCTCCTTACACCTCTTAGGGGGCGTTCAAGTATTACGTAAGCAGATTTATTACAATTATTTACCCCCTCTTCCCCCTTGTCACCAAAAGTAAGCAAAGCTCTTACCCCCCCCGCCCCCCCTCCAATGCTTACGTAAAAATTGGTACCTATATGCATTTTTCTGTTAATGTATTCTGTTTTTTAAGCGAGTACCTAAACGTATTAATTATTTGTTGGAATCCCCGAATATGTATTCGGTTTTCAAGGTTGCCAATGTCTAAAAAAAATAACTACTGCTGAGCAGTGCTGACGTAATCACTATCTCGACCCCCCCACCCCCCATGTCATCAAAAATAAGCAAAGCAAAGACCCCCCTGCCCCCCTGTAGTGCTTACATAATAATTGAACGGCCCCTTACTTGGTGCATCACGTACGTCTCATTTTACCATAAATAATTATGTGATTCATGTTTTCGGCGGGCGTCCGAGACTTTTAATATCTTTCACTTCAAATACAGAGGTCCTATTTTGAATAGCCCGCTATTTCGGTAGATGTTGCTTTTGAAGCTGTCATTTTTTAACATTTGACAAGTAAAAACTACGCCATTAATAAAAATGGAAGGATACACGCTTCAACAACACAATGAAATGATTAAAATTCACTTGAGTGAATCAGATTCAAATCATCTGGAGTGATGAGGCCCATTTCCACCTCGGTGGCTTCGTCAACAAGCAAAATTGATTGAAAATTGACAAGAGTTATTGTTGAAAAGCCTCTCTATCTTTAACGTGGGACTGTTTGGTGCGGTTTATAGTCCGGCGGAGTCATTGGACCTTACTTTTTCGAAAATGAGGCTGGAGCAACAGTTACGGTGAATGGATTGCGCTATCGCGGGATGATTAATGATTTTTTATGGCCGGAATTGGATGGTATTGATCTGGACAACGTTTACTTTCAACAAGACAGCGCTACGTGCCACACAAGCAACGAAACCATTGATCTTTTACGATTGATTATCAAAATAACACCTCTTATTGGAAAACCCTGTAGTATCAGGAAATCCATATAATTAAAGATTAAGAGATTAAGTCTTCCTCGGACGTCCCAGACTTCTTCTACCATTCTTTCCACTACTTAAACACTCCTGGCACTTATGAGAACAAGTTTTGAAAATTTCATCGTAATCGGTTGAATGGTACAGGAACGCGTATCGGACAAACAAAGAAACATTCATTTTTCTGTGTATATATTGTGAAGATAGTTACAGGTAAATCATTTTAAAAAGATCCTTGCATGTGTAGCGATGTACTGGATTAATTTTAATGTATATGTATATATATATATAATAATATATATTATCATGAAGTATACATTTAGGTATCTAAATCACGAGCTTAAATTTAAATTTTACAACTTTTACTTATAAAAATAGGTACTTGAGTAGTGAGTAGGTACTCGTCCTAGTTGAAAATAATTATTTTTGAATTCAATTATTTTATTTTTATAAAGGATTTTTTTTTAATATCTTGCAAAAAAAATTGTAGGGTAAATAATATTTTTGTATTATTTCACGCGCCATTTGCCATTGTGTTTCAATTGTCACTGCCTGTCTGCGAACTCTGATATCGATAAATTCGGATATGCTTTAAATTTATTAACTTATTGTGTGAAGAATTTAGACAAGCGGTAAAGTACCTAGGTTTCAACCAAAGATATTAGATCTTTGGTAAGAAAATTATTTTAACTATAATTTTCAAAATTGGAACTGATTTTCCAAGAATTCAGATTATCCCTGGAATTTTCACGGTATGAATAAACACGTTAGTAAATATAATAATAATTGATCTCAATAACAATTGAAACATCGCTATGCACCCAGTATCTTAGCAAGACGTTTTTGGGATAAGAGGTGACTGTTAGCGGGTGTTTGCAAACTAGTTCGAATACTTTTTTTTTAACATTCGATATTATCGTGTGCACGAACATATTTAAAAATGTCCTTTTTATAATCATTTGCCTGTAACTATTTATATATGTTTGATCGTATTTCTGAACAATACACCAACATCGACTTGCGTAGGTTCTCAATAAAAATTCCGATTAAAAACGGGATTGCAGGCCTTAACGAATGAATTAACAGCTTTCCTGACAAACTTTTTGTAAATTACGAATATATTATCACTTTGTCAAGTTCAAGAAATCCGAATATTTTTGCATTTTTTCATAATATATTATCAAGGCAAATGCAAGTGTTCCAACATCGGAACATCGTGATAATATATTAGTAATTCAAGGAAACCTGTTAATTCATTCATGTCCTGCAATCCCGTTTTTAACCGGATTACTAAATAATTTAAATGGATTGTTAATAAATTAGTAATACTCATTTTTCTCCGTGTATCATTCGACATTTGTAATGTGAACGTACATAATCGCACATTATCAAGTATTTTGTTTATATTTATCACAAATGTTTCACTTACAAACGCATACAACATTGTCCCAGCCCAGCTGGACAGAGTGGCTGGGTGGTGGGAGAGCCAAACCACCCCCTCCCACGCCCCCTTCACCTTCCCCTCTCCCCCGAGCACGTCCACCCTGATTTAATAGCCGCGAGCATGCCCCAAGGGTCACGTGACTGAAGCAGCAAAGTATGCGTCCAGATTCAAACACCGCCATAAAGAAGTTTACAATATTTGCCACCTTGTAAAAAGCTTCAATCGTTCCTTCAAGCCTAGCTTCAACTTTGATACATTTAAATTGTCCGTTTGACGCAGGGTCAATTCAATTGATGGATTTTTCTGGGTGCTACTGCGACTAGAGGCTTCATCCAGACTTGGTGGAATAATGATCCAACGTATAAAATTGTCGCCGACAGAGTGGCTGCCTTCCGGCATAAGAATGTATTCGGAACTTTGCCGTTTTAACATACAGGCTAAACATTTCCCTTTTCAAACACTCATTAACAACATAAGTAAATAATTATTAACTATTCAACAGTACCTATTTATAAAAATAATTATTAACTATTCAACAGTACCTATTTATAAAAATAATTATAAACTATTCAACAGTACCTATTTATAAAAATATATACTTTATAAAGCTACAATCAGGCAATATTTTATTCAATACTAAAAAAAAAATTTAATTGTCTGTGATTATAACTCCGGTTCCATTAACTCCGCATTCTTTTGAATGTATGTATGTATTATTATAAGCTATAAAGTACCTAACTATAATATGATATGTCAACAGAAATTAATTTGAATTGTAATTTTCAAAATTGTAACTGATGTGTTGAGAATTCAGTTAAGCAATGAAGTACCTACCTAAAATTTACATTTTTTACCAGAAAATTATTTTAATTCTGTATTTATTTTGTTTAAGTTTCTTAGGGTAAATCTTAACAAATTAAGTCAGATTTCGTGATTTTCCAGGATTTCTCACTTAGTTCAGATGCTAAGAAGTGTAAATCATCATTCCTTTTAATTATAATATCCCGAGATTTTTCACAGACCTGTCAATATTTATCAACACATCGAGATTGAATTTAACGGGCAGAAATCATTGACATTGGATATTTTTTAAACTAATTACCACGCCGGTATTAATACTGGGGACAGTTTGTGTTTTTGAAGATAATTTATGATCATGATAATAATTATAATTGGATAATATATATAGCGCCGTTTTTTTTTGAAAAATCACCTCAAGGGTATCATAGGTATATATATAAAAATTTCGTAAAAATGTGTAGTAAAATAAGATTTCATTCGTTTGTTCTAAATGTTAAAAATATAATCGTTTCGACAAAATATGTGTAAATTTAGATGAACATTATAAGTACATTTCGTTTTTTGACCAAAAAGAACTACGTTTGATGACTTAACAGGGGTGCTGAATTCATGGTGTAAGGTTTGACTAGGTCTTGGCGGCGAATGCGTCTGCCTACCTAATGCGTGGCGGGCCGGAACGGAGATTGGTTGTGGGAGACTCTATGACCTCTCCAGTGGGGTTCTCTAGACCCATCGCTTCACACCGCAATGGGAAGGATGGATTCATACGTACGTCACTTCTGGACCCACTGACCACGAGAATTCTCTCATTACTTTACTTAAAAAGAACCTCCACCCGGAATCCCAAACAAATCACGCGTGTTGTGTTGTGTTGAAATAATGTTAAAAAACATTGTATTTTATGTGGAATTCGAATGAAATATATAAAGCATTCGAAGGAAATGCTATGTATTTCGTAATATGATGTGAAATGCTCTTACTATCGAAGGCCAATTCCCTATGCTCCAATAATCAATGCGATAGTGTCGAACGTACCGCAGTCTCGGTCGTATTCCGTGTGATTTTGATGGGAACTTTCGTATCTTGTCTCCCGAGCCAAGGTGTTTGTTCCGGGCGATAAGTGTTTACACATGTTTCTTGCCTCCCTCTCGTTCTGTGCCCCCGATACTCCGGTGGATTATTCGGGTGTCGGGCTGGATGCCGAAAGTTGGGTCATTAGACGGAACAAGTGTCGTTTCTTCTTATCACGTACCTACAGTAATGGCGCCGAGTCTGCAAAATTGCAAGATATTTACGAAGTCTTTTATATTATGCTACCCTAAGGAACGCTATTCCGCCCTTAATCCCTAATACGATATACATTATTTAACCAAACTACTCATTCATGATTGGAATTTAACATTATATTTAATTCGTTCGTCTTCTTCTGAAAATTTGGTGTGGCGTAGTTAGAAAGGTATTCAGAAAATAGATTCGGTTGACCCAGATCTTTTTGTCACGAAATTTCGTAGTTGGTAAATGCCGTTCTTGCTGTTTTTGTCCCCTTATTACTATTTCGTGGCGTTTTTCCCAATAAGCGCTTACAGGATATTTTATATTAATTCTACAGAGAAACCTCCTGGGCCAATGTCATCTTTGGGGATGCTCTTTTTAACGTGAGGAGGAAGCAAACCTAAGTAATCAACGATATTTTAGGGGGGAAGACACACAAAAGCCAAGTATTTGAACAGTTGGATGTGTTAGGGTGGAATAATCCATATATACAAAATTGATTTCATCTGGGTTCAATTCCTAGTTGGGACCGTTATCTTTTTATTTTTCTGTGTCTTATTCTGTTTTTTTTTTTTAAATCGTATTTTTTTCAATTGCAATGTTTGTACATGGTGTAGGTATAAAGTATAATATAAGTATAAATTCAAGTAAATTAAATATAAGTATATGTTTCGTTTAGATGTATTAATGTTATATTTTCCTCAATCATACTTATTATTTATTTGCTAGTTGGGTACGGCGCACATGTGTTTTGTAGAGTTTCTAAACGAAACTATTATTTATTTGCTAGTTGGGTACGGCGCACATATGTTTTGTGGAGTTTCTAGACGAAATTATTATTTATTTGCTAATTGGGTATGGCGCACAAGCTAATATTTTGCTAATTTATACAGCGCCGTTTTCGTGAAAAAATAACTTTTGTGGAGTTTCTAGACGAAACTTTTATTTTTCATTGATTTAAAAAATTATAAAACGATAATCATTGAAATTTTCTACCTATTTGAAAACAAATGGTTCCTTCATCAGGATAAAAAGAATATATATATAGAATGAAAAAACATACACTTAGTAAGACACCACTTTATTTTTGAATCAATAACGATAGCCAACCGGGTTTCGCTTGTCCCAAGCTTCATCAGGGCTAAATATCAACTATCTAATTAGCTTTAGTTGATATTTATCCCTGATGAAGCTTGGGACAAGCGAAACCCGGTTGGCTATCGTTATTGATTCAAAAATAAAGTGGTGTCTTACTAAGTGTATGTTTTTTCATTCAATATGTCACACCCCAAAGTATTTGCTTCCTTCGAAAATAATATTTATATAGTAATAAGTTATGATCTTGTCTAAATAATTATTTAGACAAGATTATAACAATAAGCGATGGGAGAAGGTAATTAATTTGTCATTATTATCAAATTATCAATAAATAATTATTTTATTTATAAATCAAAAATTGAAAACAAGAAACAAAAAAATGTATATTTTACAAATAAAAATTATTTATCGAACAATTAGCACGTAATGCATTATTTATAATGCCATAGTGACCAAATAGATACTCTTTCTTCTTCTAATATAACGCTGTAGGTATCTACTTAATCAAAACAGCATATATTTTATTGAATATAGCAAACAATTCACCGTTTTCGTAATGGATACTTCAATTAGTGAAAAAGAAGTAATCAACTCCTGCTGAACGCTACATTACACTTGGTACTTTCCTGTATTGTATTCAATCGTTGTTCCGTCCATCGCGCTCTGCGCTGAATACCCTGAAGGTAAGATTTATTGCGACTCAACAAAGTTAATTAGATATTTCGCGCGAGCTTTCGTACAGGGAAACATTTTCAAACTTTTCCGCCTTACTCATAAAACATGTTTTGACAAAGATAAACACAATTTACCAACACGAAAATGTCAAAAAGAACTCTCTCCCACTGTGTAATTTATGGAGTTTAAAAAATTGATTTGAAACTTTGTTTGCTTGCAAGCCGATCAGCTCGTATACCTTGAAACAGATGCTTTTTTTTATTTGTTAACTTTTACAGAAAAATAAACAACTTCGTGATTTGAACGAACACACCCCAAAGAGACAAATAGTTTCTATTTTTGTAAAGAGATAGATAAACTACATTTTAAACCATTTCAATGTTTTAACAAGATTTTCTCGAAAGTGCTTAAATATTTCGTTTGTCAAAGTTCTAACCGGAACTTTCAGAATTGTCTTAGGTACTCCAGCTTGTTCTATTTTGAGTCGCTCTGTGTGAGTGCTCGAGGCAAATCCCCATCAAGCTAACCCATACTCCATTTGTTATCGACACAAACCGTAGTATACTTCAATGAGACATGTGTCTCCGTTTTTTTTCTTTATTTACCTCTCGCGAACAAAGAAACTCATATTATTTATTTATTAATTTAAACGCCCTGATGGACCTTTACATGGTAATTTTTTATAAGATTTACTTCATAATACAGTGACAACAAAAGGTTTTCATTTTTAAAACAACAAAAACAAAATTAATAACAATAAAATCAAAACAATTTACATAATACATGGTACATATAATTTTTTATTTAAATGTGCACAATATAAAAAATAAATAAACTAGGTTTAAAAGTGCAGGTGACATAAAAATAATATAAATTAATAGAACAGGTTGATAATTTACGTAATTTACAAGTGAATACAAGTAATTTATAAGAAGAAGTAAATGAAAAAAATGTAATCACTCCTAAGCGATGCTCCTAAATAATAATATAATGTTACATAACCTAGAATTTATACAGAACAAATTTGATATAATATAGTGATAAGAATATAATATAATATTGTTAGACCCGGAATTATTATTGTGTAATAATATATTTTGCAAGGTTGGTCGATTTGGTAATAAAGTCAATGAGATGGAGAAGTTCACAACATTCTAGTTTGAAATAAATAATTTAAAACAAAAACCTAGTAATTTATTTTTCTTTTATTTTTTATGGTATGTATTTTAAGCGTATTTTTTAAGAATTGTAATTGTAATTTCTATCGTTCTTCAAAGAATTTTCTTCTTTCTATGAAGAACAAAGTAGGTGCATGGTATGAATTGATCTTCAAAGATAAAATTCTGGAAGACATTTTATTTTTAGACGAAGATTATAATATGATCTGTATGCATATCGTGTGCGAATGTGATCCCTTGGCTCGTGTCCAACTCACAACATAAAATATATAGCACTGTCCAATGAGCAGTGTTCGATGCCTATTGAAAGATTTAAAATGAAATTTATCACCAGTTGACGTATATAGTTTTGAAGTTCTTCATGCCCTGAACGCCAAGACCTTTCAACATCTCATCAAAAAAATTTCCAATCACTCTTCAAAAAAACTCATATATTATTTCCAGTTGGTGGTTCAGTTTTATGGGATAATCAAACCTTGTTTATTTTATGATCACCAGATGTCACACTTTTTTAAATTCTCCGTGCACTCATCGCCAAGATCTTTCTACTCGTTTTTCTTTAACAAGTTATCACCTACCAGTAGATTGTTCATTTTTAAAGGACACCTATTTTTTTCATGACCGCCGATTGTTTTCTTGACGTTTTTAGTTCTTAAGTTTTCCAAGCACTGAACAGAAGATCTTTCTACTTATTTTATTAACTGTCTCAATCTATTATTATCAAGATACAAGAGATCGTTCGTGTGGGACCGCACAAACCTCCAACATATCGCAATAAATACAAATTATTTTAATAAAATAAGATGTTTGTTTTAAAATAGCCATTTATGTTAACAACTACCCTTCAGTGTAAGAATTTTTTATGTAGGAATAATCCTTTCATATTGTACGATGTAATTTATTGCTTTTTTATTCATATTCATTATTTCTATTCATCTATCGTGCCATAAATCCAGTTTAATGTGCATAAATCACATGCCTATGCGTGATTCATTGTGTTCTCATGTTAATAGCACTACTTCCTTGGGGTTAACACCTTGCGCTTCATAATGTGACCCATTTAACCCGTTTCGAAAGAAAGCGCTTGAATTTGTAACGAGGTTTGAGAATAAAAAATAATGGTGTTAATTTGTAAAAGCTTCAACTGATAGTTTAATGGTTTGTTTGTAAAGCGCTGCTTGTTCACATAACCTACTTCTAATACAATTAATAAAAAGCGTTTACTTTCGTTTACGGTTTGAAATGTTATTCTTGATTTTCATATCTAGGTATATACATATTTAAAAAATAATGTTTCTTTGTTTGTCCCGTACGCTTTCCTATTCCACATTCATCCAATTGTGGTAAATATTTACCGGAGTGTTTATAGAGTGGTGTCAACGGTGGAAGAAGTCGAAGATGCCCGATGAGGACGCATTATCTCTTGCAATGATATACGGATTCGAATTAAAGTCGATATAATATAGTTTTTTTTAACAGCATTAAATGATGCCATCTCCGAAAAAAAAAATGCATTTCATGATGCTACGTGAAGTGAATGGCAGAAAACGTCGGGGACGCCCCAGAAGGATATGGCACGATCAAATAAAAAAAGTAGTTATCGATGGTAGTATAAGGCTATGTGATGAGAATATTAGGCTATGTGAAGTAGTTATCGATGGTAATATTAGGCTATGTGATGAGAATATTAGGCTATGTGAAGTAGTTATCGATGGTAATATTAGGCTATGTGATGAGAATATTAGGCTATGTGAAGTAGTTATCGATGGTAATATTAGGCTATGTGATGAGAATATTAGGCTATGTGAAGTAGTTATCGATGGTAATATTAGGCTATGTGATGAAGGAAGAAAGTTGTGTAAGGAGAATGAATAACGCGGAAGTGTAGATGATGTCAGTGATGCCCAATGAAGACCAAGTGAAACAAATAATTATGCAGGGTAAAAATAGGCGTACGTGATGAAGGAAGAAAAGGGTATAAGGATAACGTATGATGTGGAAGTGAATGGTAGATGAAGTCAGGGACGCTCCAGGAAGACATGGCACGACCAAGTGAAACAAATACTTCAAAATTAAATTTTTCAACTATTTAAAAAAATATTATTTCCATTTTAAAAATACACCCGCTTTTCAGGCAAACTAGAATTCACAACTTCAAAACATTACTCTTAATCATTCATAGCCCCAAGCAAAAGCGGGTACACGTGAGTTAATATATGATATAAAACATTACGATGGTCGACTAGTGTTAATTTGTTAAAAAGACAGATTTTATTTTAATTTTAAAAGACAATTATTTTCCGGTTACGAATAACCTGACAATATTTAAACATCCCCGACTACGACCACAGTAAGCGAAAAATGTCGGTTGTATTATGATGGAGGACTTAGCCACTTGTCCTGAACTAAATATTCTAAATAGTATGAACAGTGAGATAAAACGTATTTTTATTATAAATCTGTTAGTATTAAACTCAAATTAATACTAATAATATGGTTTTCGCAGTCTTTTACGTTAAATTAGTCATGCTTTTCTAGATAGTTTTTCAAATTTCCACGAAAAAAATTCAATCAAATTAGCAAAAATCATAATTTCAAATGACAACCTAACAAATTTAGTTATTAACTAAAACCTACAATAATGTTTAGTAAGCGATGTTATATATTCAGTAAAATTATATGTATATATATACCAACGCATAGAAGCTTTTTTAAAGTCCTAAATTCGGGAACTTTCGCTGTTCTGTTATATTTGATCTATTGAAGTGGTCTGTACAAAAGAGCACTCTCAAGATATTCCTTTTCTGCCCAGGAACTTAGAACTTGCAACTCGCTTCCAAGCATCCCGATATCCACGTCATGATCTTGCATACACAGCACTAGTACGCCGTTACATGATGTTACGAGTATGTTACATACATAGGTAATACGCGATGTTACATACTGTGGGTTTGTGCATCATGCAAAGGGGGATTTCCGTGTTCGGGCATGTAGTATATTAGATATTAGACCGAATGTGGGGTGGTCTATATGCAAAGGAGATACATCCGATCACACGATATGTATGCGGTATAACCTGTCGATACCATTAGCCGATAGGAAAACTTAAAAAGCTCTCTGGTTGTTCACAGTAAATGTATCTAGAAAGAGAATAATCTCTGAATTGTGGCTGTACTGCTTTACATGGGTTAGTTAAGTTGTCATCTGATCTCGGCAAAGAGGAGATCAATTACTTTCTGATGCAAGTTGAAGGAAGCACCCTTCCCAATAAAGACTCCATTAAAAATCTTGGAGTAAGTACATGAGAATGGCTCAAGTATCGGAGCTCTATAGAAGTCCGTGTAAATTTGACTTCCAAGAAACTGGACGTCTGGTACAAATCTAGCAAATTCTTCAATAGTGATAAGCAGCTAATACCATACAAATCTCAAGTACTCCAAACAATTGAACTTGGGAGCCAACTCTGGGCTGTAGCACCACAATACTAGATAAATCGACTTGATTTTGTGCAAAGGAGGGCGGTCCGTCCGATTGATTATGCCATATTTAATGCACAGACGCAAACACGGGCATGTGCCTAGTGTGGTGGCCAAAAATTTACCCGTTTACTGTAATGTATAAACTTTACTGAATAAAGAACATATAAAAAAAAATAAAAAAAATGTGGGTATGCTGAGTCTGTTTTACGGCAGTATTTTAATAGAGCCTGCTCGAAGGAGTTAGCAGCATTGATCCCCGTTCAAATTTGATGTTGACTTCATCGACTCGTTTTTTTGCAAGACGGCTAGTATGTGCAATGAGCTTAACTATTTCGAAAAAAGCAATTCCATTGTTTTTAAATACAGCACTTATCTACTTTTTACTTGGTATGGTTAGTGTGGTTAGTGGTTACGTAATTCAATTGTATTAGCAAGTGTTTGCAAAACAAAGCTACATTTGCCAACTCAAAAGAGTTAAACGTAAACAACAAACTTTGTTTTGGCGTTCATGAAAAAAATTTGTTAATTTATTTTTCTCAGATTTTCATGAAAAATCGTTCCTTTAAATTTAGCTGCATGGCGTCAAATTAAAAATTGAGAAAAATAGTTAATTTCTACGAAAGCTCGTATTCTCGAACAAGCGTGCCATTTCAGGCATTAGCGTCCATCTCTGTACTTTATTTTTGAAACGGAAAATAAATCATTGTCTGGTATGTTAATGAAATCATCATCAATAACCGTCATAGAATGAGCGCGCTTTTCGCATAGATCAGTGTCCCCAACAATAGAGCAGGCGACTTATCCAATAAACCAAGATCGTCCGCCAGATAAGTCTTGGGTCTGTCTGCTGTCGCAACATGGTAGGAAGTAGGTTCGGTTGGCTTGTCGGTACGGTATTACTGACGGCAGATGACAAGCTTCGGGTCCATTAATCACGGACCCGGGACACAATGAGATGAGGATCTCTTTTTCACGGGTGATTTAGCCCAATATATCGCTCTCTAATGGAACCGCATTACAGTATCCCTTACCGAATCTCGCGTGTGTAATAATTTAGGAACCAAATCACGTTGGTAATTCCGAACTCAAAACAAAAATAGGCGTATAAAATTCTTCCTTAAAATGGTTGCTCCCCGGCTCCGCCCGAGTTATAACTCGAGAGAATTCATATTTTTTTTACTATTGAACATTTTAAATTTTGTAACGTTTTTTCTTCTTATGCAAATTCACAGCCACATCATGCACTTACTTTGAAATTCACGTTTGGAGATGAAAAAAAATTGTTTACACTTCATCGACTTTAATGTTCAGGTATAAATAGCTCTACAAATTACATTGCCCCTTAGCCCCCCGTTTGAGAGATTACAGCCCAATAATGCTTGGAAAGATTGTCTGTTTTATGTGAAGATTGTATGTTTTTTTATAGTAATGATAACCAAAATTTATTAATTGTTTACTTTTTTTGATATTTCGTTTAATAATACCTATAATATGCAAAATCAGAATACATATATACTTAATTTATTATAAACAGGAGTTACATGTGAATTCAATTTCCGTTAGGCTTGCCTGTTCGCTATTCATGCCTAACTAGAGATTATCGCCTACATTGATTGAGTTGAAAAGTTTCCGTTTTTCGTAATTATTATTATTATTATTTAAATTTGTGGTCCACAGGCTACCGAAATTGTGCTTAGTGTGAGCTTAGAAAAAATAGAAAAAAAAATTAAAAAGAAAAACAGAAAAATTTAAATTAAATCAAGATTAATGATTTCTCCAACTCCTTTCTTTTCAACTTTTTGGTATTTTTACTACTTTGTCGACAGCATAATTTCTAATAGATTGTGAAATATGTATCTTCATAGGTACACAGTACATAGGTGAATAATAACTGGAAGTTCCTACCTTTAAACAAAGCAATAATATTACATAGGCATTATCTAGCATATAATATTTAAACTAGAAGACATTATCTAGCACATAATATTTAAACTACATGACATTATCTATCACATAATATTTAAACTACAAGACATTATCTAGCACACAATATTTAAACTACATGACATTATCTAGCACATAAGATTTAAACTACAAGGCTTTATCTAGCACATAATATTTAAACTACAATACATTATCTAGCGCATAAGATTTAAACTACAAGGCTTTATCTAGCACATAATATTTAAACTACAAGGCTTTATCTAGCACATAATATTTAAACTACAAGGCTTTATCTAGCACATAATATTTAAACCACAAGGCTTAATCTAGCACATAATATTAAAACTACAAGACATTATCTAGCACACAATAATTAAACTTAAAGTTGCACTACACAATAATACTTAAACAACAAAAAGAAAATAACAATAATTCGTTGCCCGAATTTTATACAGAGTTTTTCGAAATCAGATGTAAACATTAATTTTCCTCTTATTTTGAACGTCAATTTTGCAAAATCATTTTTCAAGAAATGTCAAAATTCTGCTTTAAGTGGTGGAAAAAGGGAATGGGTTGGTTTTTCAAGGGTGCGAAATTTCATTAATCTCGGAACAATATCAAATCTGCGCCGCCAGCCGCGGACACTTGGATAGATTTAATTGTCCCACTGCTTTCTTTGTGATTTGGTTCATAATTCAGCATATATATTTACAACGTTAACCAATAAATATACAAATTGTTGGGCTAGCATTATTATCATCCAATAAGAAATCATTTGAGTGTAAAGTTTCATGAACATTTTAAAAGTATTATTTTGCGCTCCATATTTTACAAGTCGCCCACTTGCAGTTGGAACGTTTTTTATTATTTTCCTCCATTATCTGAAAATAAATAAATCAAAGAGGTGTTCACGGATGTTCGGTCGCGAATATAATTTCGTGCGCTGAAGGCACCCAGTCGTGACGAGAGATTACGGCGCGTGAACTTTCTTTCGGCGTCTCTCGCTAGTTCGGGAGGTCGTAAAACACATTCGGCTGTTTAATCCGCGCAAAAGGGCGCCCGGGTTATATGCATTAACATACATCGACAACTATGTCGGCTAATACTTTGACATATGTTATCGGTATTATTAAGATCATTGACATATTTTCTAAGCATCATATGACATCGTAAGCGCGTAACGCTGGAGGAACGCATACATTTACGTATGTTCGTTATAGGTTAAGTGCGTTGACATATTCTCAGTATCACATTATGTGTGATGGCATATTTTGTATTAGATTTGTTAGGCATCCCGGAGGGATTACCCTTTACCATTTGAAACGTCGCTTATATTTTGTGTAATTTTTCGCCAATACCATCTCACCAATATTCTTTGTGCTCAATTTTTATATTTTTTTAATCACCATCGCTGTGACTAAGTTATAATTTGTTGATATTTTTAACAACTCTGTTGAAAAGCTGTAAAATATGTTTAACCTTTAATGGTTTCACGCTTCAATAACCCCACCGGTAGGGTATGGTGAATATAGCGTACCTGAACGAAAAGAGTTGGGAAATATTTTAAACAAAGAATTTTTTTCATTTCCCCATTCGGGTTACTCATGCGTGCTTCAGTTCGGTGGCAATTGACATGTAGGATACAGGGCATATCGACACAGCGGAATTTACGATAGGGAAATACCAACACGTAGTACCTGGCTCCGCTTTAGCGTACTTCTCCTACCCAGCTGTACTGCTGGTAGATTAGTTGATACCCCCAATAAACAATTTCTATTGTAACTTTAACCATCGTTGTGGGTACAATACGTATTGTGATATTCGCTGCTGTTCAAATTTGAGAGAATCGTTGCTGCTTTTCAATAATATTTTCCTTCGTTATCGTATTACATAACATGACGATGGAACTTGTTGTTGGACTACTAAAGTGATTGTTGGATAATTAAATTATCGATTCCGAGCGAATGCTTCTCTATTGGGAAATTGTAATGCGAGAGCTTTAATCTGTTGAATGAGCTTTCGGTTGAATTGTAGCTTGACTATTACTCAATTAACTGGAACTTAAATCCCGTACTATGATCTGTGTTTTCACATTTCGATAACAAAACATATTAAATGTTTATCGTATTAGTAAGTAGTAAAATATATCTACAACTGAGCGTAGCGACTGTTTTGCGTTTCGTCTTCAAATTTTTTTTGTGCGTTCCGTTTCCGTTTCAGGATTGTAACCGTTTTAATGGTTCAGCAAAGATTATTTTTTGAAATTTAAAATCGTCGCTATAATGGGACTTTCTTATATTATTTTCAATATGATGTACTCATGTGCCTTTTTATGTGAAACCGCACAATAGTCCCAAACGCTCCCAACCATCTGGAGCCGTTGAGACTATGACATCCCGTAAGGTATGTTGTGAGGCTGAAGGTAGTGCGGGGGGAAGGATATGGAGTAGGTGGAGAAGCACCTGGCTATTCATATCTGGTCACCAAACAAATCTATTTCAAAAACGTTTCATGAATGGTGGTCTTACATCAGGGCGATACTGAGAGAATATTTCACTCTGGTACATGGGGAAATATAATATGTATTATTTTTTGTTTGTGAAATAACACAAATTAATCAAATAAAATTTACTTGCACAAGCCGGGATTTGAACCCTTACTTTTGAGCCTTACTCCTCGACCAGAAAGCCTGAAAAAAGTTTTAAAAAATTATTGTCTTTGAGGTAGTGACTTTTCTTTGTACAAATTGTATAATTTAAAAAAAAATTGTATTTTACTTAGGTATCTAATTACCTACTAATAAATCTTACTATTTTAGAGGAAAGTTTGGTTTTGATTGAAAAAATTAGAAACTCTCTTTTTAATCGAAAAGTCTACTGTTTCCAGAACCATTAGTTATAGATTTGTAAACGTAGCAAACAAATAATTTTAGTGATTCATTGGCATTTTCCGGACATTTTTATTGGTAAAATAAAAATAGTTTATGTTTATTTAAGACACTGTCTAGATTGCATTTATTTCGAGTTCAATCTTGCGATTGTGCACAAAGAAAGCAGCCAATAAAAATGTGCTTTGAGAAAATAAAGATAATGTTGGTATTCTTTATTCGAATTATGTATGATACAGTTCAATATGACCGAAGAAGATAGGGTACCATTAGCTCCGTTGGTAGAGCAGCGCACTGGAAAGGCGAGGGTCCTGAGTTCAAGTCCTAGATGCAACCGTATATTTTTCTAATGTTTCTGTTTCAAATTTTCGCTAATATTGACTTTAATATTCAAATATCACAATTTGAGATTTTACTCATTAAGTTATACAAAAATTAAATATTTATTATAATAACGAAAGTTTATTGGAAAAGAAAAAGCTTTATTAAAAGTGATTAATACTACAATATGAATATTTTACTTCGTTAGTCTGGATAAGTATTCACAAATCTTAAATTGGAATTAGAAATCGTAACACTACCTACCACAGGTAAAAATACCTATTCGTTGCTAGATCAATTTGATTATTTTTTCATTTTAATTTGTCAATTCTTCTTCGTAGCTTGTGCACATTGTAAACCTCGGTTATTTGTCAATTCATCATCGTATCTTCTGAGCATTGTAAACCTCGTTTATTTAGAATATTTGTTCCTGATAATGTGCTCGTTTTTGTTTGGTTCAATCAAAAGAAATGAAGAAATTATGGAGTCGGTCGAGGAAGTTCTAGGAAGGAAATAGGTATGAGGGATAGGTAGGAATCTAGGGATTAGGGTGTTCAGGAGTGCTAGACGTATGATCTAGTTTTCTTACTGCAGCGCAAAGCGATGGGTCAAGAGAGATCATTTTAAGAGGTCAAGGGGTGTCCCTAAACCAACCTCTCCCGATCTGGCACACCACGTAGCTGGTTAGTAGGCGCATCCTGAATACACCTCACCCGATAAATCCGGGCACCCCTGCTAAGTCACCAAACGTATCAAACCAGTTGGGGCGACACATGGGACAAACACTCCTGCAAAAATGGTTTCAAACAATAAATAAAGAAGTAGTTAAATGTTAACGAAGCAGAGCTAAATCTTTATAATGCGACACTTTAATTATAAATGACACTTAAATTGAACCGTACTAATGTTGGAAGTTAAAATACATCACTGTAATGGTGATCAAGTGACAGAATTACAGAACCAGGGTTTGGGCAGAGGGAAATCTGAAAAAATGTCATATCAGTTAATGAGACACTTGCCCAAAGGAATCCATGATAACTCAATACACTGACAATTCAACACACCTTTAACATGTGATATTATTTCAAGCGATGACAAAAAACTAACAAATAAATCTAATAACAACGTAACCTATTTAATCTAGTTTTTGTTTCATCACTTTTTAAAGGAGTGTTAAAATGTCATTTTGATGAGTTATCCGGTCACCCTTTTAATTATAGCCTTGCCTTCATTAGGGCTTGACTACAACTATAAAAAACTGATGAAATTGCTTAAATCGTGTATTTCATCAAACCTGTGTTCTTTTATTTTATTTTTAATTTATAGTTGCAATATTTGACGGCCGGCGTGGTCTAGTGGTATACGCTTTTGACTACAGATCCGAAGGTCGCGGGTTCGAACCCGGCGTGCGCAAATAAATTTTATTTGATTAATTTGTGTTATATCACAATTAATTAATTTAAATAATATATAGTATATTTGCGGCACGTTCCAGAGTGGAAGATACTCTCAGTATCGCCCTGGTGTAAGACCACCATTCAGAATTGACTCCAGACGGGAGCAGTTGGGACTCTTGTGCGGTATTACTGTAAAAAAAAAAAAAAAAAAAAAAAAAATTCAAATTTTATTAGTTTATGGGTAGCTACCATTGATGTATTATACTAGATTAGCCCTGTCTAGTTAAATTAATTTAAAAGCGTTCAAACTCGTAAGCGAAACCACGGAGAATTTGTTGTCAGGGGTGTTTTAATATGGACATAATTCAAATTTAAATATTTGGAACTGGGTTATTGTTGTAATTCAAAAAATGAACTTGCCCAGCATAGCTGAGAAGCAAAATAGCTTACTCTAGACTCTAGACCAACAAAAGGTAAAACGCAATGCACAGTGCCCATTTCGCATTGCGACACAATGCGTGGGCCTTTTCATAAATGTGCACGTGAACCAAACCAAAATTGTGTTGGGGTTATTTTTAAATGATTATGCCGTGTCTAGTCTAATTTAGTCTATGGTAGCTACCATTTTCTTAATTCATTTATACCGTTTCTCAGTTTGTCTCATGTTGAGTTCTGTTAGTTCTGTATTATTATTGGATAATAGTTTGAAAACAAATTTAATGAAAACAATGCAAAAAATTAATAAATACAAATAGAGCAGAAGCGAAAGCATTTTTTAAGAAAAAATTTCACCATTCGATTACATCAAAGTTCAGAGCAGCAGAGAGAGGGCGGGAAAAGGCCATGTGGATGGGTGTCCGCTGTCCAATCCCCACACCAGTGTCCCGCCACGCGCCACCCGCCCATCCCATCACCTACCCCATTTCCTCCCGGGCTAATGGCCGCCGCGCTCGCTGGGCGGGAAGAAATTTGAATGATGCGCGACTAAATTGGCCAGCATTACGGACATCATGGCGCGATCAGGCTGATGGGTGGCGTATCTCAGCCGGACAGCCCTGACCAGCGGCAAAACAATTTATAATGGACCGCAGCCCTAATGGCCAGAGTGGGTCAGACGCGTTATACTCGAGCTCGTGCTCTCGGCGCCTTGGGTAAACTTCGGCTACAAGGGAAGTGAGAGGATGTGCCGGGCCCTTGGGGACGCACTATCCACGTTCCCTCGGGAAATGGTTCATAAGAAAGGAAATATAATCATTTTCTTCTTTAACTTCATTTCATCAGTTTACAACTGAAAGCTTTCTAGTTGGTTTGCTCAACTTTTTAAAATATCTTCACGTATTAATTGCAGTAATTTCCCTTCCGAAAATATCTAATAAGGAAAGAAATACAATTAATTGGCGAATTTATATTCTTGAAATTTTTAAAATATTTATCAGATCGCAAAAACTACAATCACGTTAAAGGGAACTAGTAACCTAAATGGTAAAGATAATAATAGATTATTTACGGATCAAGTAAAATATAGATATACTTGTGGTTTGCTTAAAATAATTAATAAACTAATTAAGGTTTTCTGTATCGAAGGGTTGATTGAAAATACCAAGTATATGCTTAGAATAAACAAGCCTTTATCAGGGCATTAATTTATTCAGTGGAATGTTGTAGTTAATCCTGTTAACCAATTTTGGGTGTATGATTAAATATAAATAGCAAATCATTAAGCAAGACCTCTGAAATATATTAATAATCAATTAATTGGATGGTATTAATTTGTAAGTTAACATTTTCTTAATATGTATTTTTTATAATACAAAAGTTAGTTAAAAAAATAAAATTTACTTAGCGTAGCGAAGTCCTGTTTTAACTCAACCGTTTTGCTGTCTTTAAATTTGACTTAATAAATAAAATCGTCGTGTTTATTTGTACTTTCTTACTACCGTTCTTTTATAATATGGTACCTACCTGTCTCATTAAGGTTTGAAAAAAGAATTGTCATTGAGGTTGAACAAATTGTATCATTGAATTAAATTAAATATTTGGTTTATATTTAAGTACCTACATAAATATAAACCAAATTACATAAACTTAATAGAAGTTAAAACTTACTTTTTGCGAGGCTTTTTTCAATTATTACCTACCTTTTTGTAGGTAGGTAATAATTGTATGTGTTTCTTTTTTTGTATATTTTATTCAGCTATATGTTTTTTTTATATTTTATACCTAATACAAAACTATTTAAAAATATTCTATTAACTACGTAATAAGTCTAGTTTTTGCACTGTTAATTCGTGGTGGAATTCCATTGTAATAGAATTAAAATTAAAAAACTTTTTCACTTTGTTCCACTTATTTATTATTACCAGGACCGGTTTCATCCTACTACGGACATTTTCAGACTGGTAGTTGAAACTCTTATGCTACTGATTTTATACAAACTTAGGCAGGGGTACACAACATAAAATCAGTAGCATAAGAGTATAAAAATGTATAAAATCAGTAGCATAAGAGTTTCAACTACCAGTCTGAAAATGTCCGTAGTAGGATGAAACCGGTCCTGGTAATAATAAATAAGTGGAACAAAGTGAAAAAGTTTTTTAATTTTAATTCTATAACTACGTAATAATTTTTGTACTTCACAACATTGAGACATGACCCACGAAAAGCTGCTAGACTTTTAGTTTCCTTAACATTACCGAGGAGTTCATCGAACATTTTAAATTTTCCGATATTCTTTTCAAAACACGCACGCAAACAAAACGGTATGTTTGCAACTGATGTGTCAAATTGTATTATAAAACTTTTTTATTATTCCATAGACAAACACTTTCTTTCTTTTTATTTGGTTATTTTAACAGTATTATGATTTGCAAGTTTGTATAATAAATAAATGATGAAGTCATCTCGTATTTCCGGGTAAAAGCATTATCACATGCTCGATATAGTGCCTCAGACAAGGGTTTAATATTCCCCCTTGGCAAAGATCAAAAACTCCGCCCAACCAAACGTGGAAGTTTTAAAAGCATGACTCAGCGAGGAGAGCAAGATCACGAAACTGTGCATAGAGGCTGAGAGGCTGAGAGGCTGAGAGGCCGGGAGAACTGAAAGCTCCTCCAGTCTTCATCTAAAATTTCACTTACGGGGAACATAATTATTCCGCCATTACACGCGTATTATCTTACGTGTACTGTACTATACTGTACTGCAGTGGTCGTCAACCAGCATTGACTAAAACTTAACTTCGACTAACGATCTCCAAAAGTATATCAAAAAACTTTCGAGTATGTTAACTTGGCCATCCTGACAAATCGGCAATTGCCGAGCATTTAATTGAATTTACACATTTAATTACGGCCATTACTTTGCCTTCGTTCCTGAAATGCTGGGAAGGCCTAAAACGCATAGAGCACTCCGAATTACGAAGGCAATTTAATTAGTTAAAATCCCATTAATATTAATAAAGACAACTATTGGCTAAGCTCAATAGTTCTTAAAACTAAACTCAGAAAATCATTTTAAATTATACTGTAATACCGCCTTTCAGAGGATTGGAACAGGTGATATGGTATCGCTTCTACATAAATATAAACACACCTCACCAAAATCTTTGTTTGCTCATCTGCCCTGATGATGAACACTGTAATTTTTTTGAAACGTTTAAGGAAGTAGCACGATACGACATTATACCTAAAAATAAATCACTATGAAACTTTCTTTTTCTAGTTTTCATCGAACTAGCAAGTTCTCGAAAAAGTAATTAGCGTAGATTGTGAAATAAGTTCGTAATTATATTACCACCTATCTTAAATGTTAAGCAGAAAATCTGTTTTTACGTCTGAAGCAGTAAAAACTCTGGCGTCATAAAATTTGCGAAACTTTGACTATTATTTTATAATAAAAATTTCTATGCCTGACTATTTTCAGCACGCAATCTCACTTTGATTATTGAGATGTGGGGTTTAAAAGACCAACAATTTGATAATGCTTTCAGAAGGTGATACCGCTGTCACGCGTCATATTATTTACTCAGCAGAACTTGTTAATAAAAAAACTGTTTTTTATGCATTGAATAATACATTTTTTGAACATAATATAAAAGAAAAATTAAATTTGAGTTCTAAAAAATAACCTTGTTAGAAACATTTATTTTAAAAGATCCATTGTTTTGCTGTTCAGTCTGTCGGATAAGAAAAACATGTCTTGAAATCTTAGGCAAAGTCGGGTTCACGACTGTCAACAAGATATTATTATGTGAAAGATTTTGCAGAAAGGTAACTTGGAAATCGAAGGATTTTTTTTATTTATTTTGTACTAGTTATACATATTATACACGTGTAAAATGTTTTGACTGTCTAACTAGGGGGACAGGACACTATAGGACAGACGAATTTGGTTAAATTAGTGTTAAAAAGAATGAAAAAAAATAAGAGAAGAAGAAAAACCATTAAAAAAAAACTTGATTAAAACTTACAGTCTAGTGAATTTTCGTTAAGCATGTTTGTCAAAATAATAATAATGAATTAATGGGTAGATACATATACTTAATAATATATGATTAAAACATAAAGGTAGGTAACTGGTGTTTGGATTGCATATTATAATGCTACATACATTTTTTTTTGTAAAGAATGAAAAATGAAGAGAAGAGAAAAAAAAGATTAATATTTTTAAGAAAAAGTAGGTACATATACTTAATAATAAAGGAATAAAACATAAAGGTGGTAGTGTTCACTTTGCATATTTTACAGTTATTTATTAATTATATGAGTAACAGAACACAACAAGTCAAAATTAACAACCATACTAGTAAACCACTGCCGATTACATATAGAGTTCCACCAGGAAGCATACTAGGGCCCGTTCTTTTTACTATTTACATAAATGAACTTTGCAGCATGAAAATAGACGGTGAAATAGTTAGCTATGCTGATGACAAAGTTTTACTCTTCAAATCTAAGGATTGGAATAATTTTTTAATATTTGAAACTGTTATTTCGTGGTGGAATTCCATTATAAATATATATAAAGAACACAATTTTAAACTTTTTTCCACTTGTTTTTATTTGACCGTGACCGGTTTCAGCCTGTTAGGGCCATCTTCCAGTCTGAAGATGGCCCTAACAGGCTGAAACCGGTCACGGTCAAATAAAAACAAGTGGAAAAAAGTTTAAAATTGTGTTTATTATATATATTTGATTGGAATAATGTATATAACATACCGAATTTGGGAATCTCGCAAGTGAAAACATGGCTAGATTCAAACATACTTACACTTAACATGTCAAAGACAAAATTCACAACATACAGTATAAATAGCACGGGACAGCCAAAAAACAACAGAAACACCATAAAAATACACGAATGTTTAAACACCAACATCTGCGATTGCCCTCCTCTAGAAAAAACAGAACAAATAAAGGATCTAGGAATTGTAATTGACTATAACCTTAGATGGATACCTCACATCAAACAAATCACAAATAAACTTCTCAAAACAATACACATTTTCCTAAACATAAGAAACATAAATAAAATAAAACAATTGAAAACAATATATTTTGCACTTTGCCAATCAATAATAGAATATGGAATTATTGCTTTGGGAGGAGCAACAAACTCGGCTATCAATTACATAGAAACCGCACAGAAAACGATCTTAAAGGCAATACTAAAAAAACATAGACTGACTGATACAGACCAAATATCCAACAGCCGAGACGTACTATATATACGCCAATTATACGTTAAAACACTACTAAACTACATTTTTGACAAAAAAAATAAATTTCAACATATACAAAATAACACTAACAGACCAGTTAGACAATCGTACAAAGAAAACATAAAAACTCCGACAGTAAATTCAAGCTTTGGACAAAGACACTACCAATACCATGCAATAAAAGCTTTCAACAGTTTAAAACTTGAAATTAAAATTGAGGAAAATAAAAATAAATTCACACACAAAATTACAAAATGGAAAAAAGACAATATTACCAAAATTTCATAGCATAAAATAAAAATAAAACCTACACGTAACACACAAAACCAATATAAACACACATCACTCACAAACACACAAGATTATTTTCAATGTACTATTTTTTTAATTTTAAATATATTATTATGCAATTTTAATTTTAAATGTATAACTTTTCTCTTTAAATGTATTATGTAGTTTATATTTCATATTATAAAATGAAGGCCTCTGCACGGGCAAGCCACCCAGTGAGGCCTACATTACTAGAAAACTTGAATTGTAAAAAATATTGTACCTAATAAAAAAAAAAATTTAAACGGACTGATGGACTTTAACATGATATATGATTTACTGCATAATACAGTGCAAAGGTTTTTAATTTTAAAAAGAATAAAATAAAACAATATAACAGATCAAAACATAAAAGTAACCAATGTTTGTTTCGATATTTGAATTGTTTAACAACATTATTTTACAAAATGAAAACAAACACTTAGGACGGGTTGTTTCGGAGAATCTGAACATTTCATCAAATTTCAACGTTCATTTTCGGGTTCTGTGAAAGACTTATTCAAGTTCTCTTTTTATATCATTGTAGGCTAGTTGCTTGACAAAACTGAAATAAAAACAGAACTTGGAAAAATCTTTCACAGAACTTGAAAATGAACGTTGAAATTTGATGAATTGTTCAGATTCTCCGAAACAACCCGTCCTTAGTTTTAAACCACTTTATTTTGATGTATATTCGTTGACCGGTTTCGATTGGACTCAATCTTCATCAGGACAATAAAATATAATATTATATATATTGTAATAATATAATATTATATATATATATATATATTGTGATGAAGATTGAGTCCAATCGAAACCGGTCGACGAATATACATCAAAATAAAGTGGTTTAAAACTAAGTGTTTGTTTTCATTTTGTATAATGTCAAGCCACAAAGTGTTTGCTTTCTTCGATAACATTATTTTAATTTCCTTCCGCCATCTCAAAATGTATTTGATTAATCTGGCATTGAAGTAGCTCCGCAAATATTATGTCTCAAATGGCTTAAATAATCAATATTTTAGTAAAATTAAAATTTCGGAGAAAAATTAATGCTCCCCTACCACTAAAGGTTGAGAACCACTGCTGTAGACTACTGCTCTGGTGAAAATCTATTCTCTATTGTGAGAACGAGCATTGTTTGGACGATCAAATTTCATAACTGAAGATAAATAAGTGTGCAGCAGAATATATTGTATACAATGAATGTATGCAATTTTACAAACATTTCGTAAATAGTCCATAACATATTGGGAGAATTACTTTTAGGGTCGAATTTTTTCTTTTACATGGTTTCGGAATTATCTGGTGGGGATCAACTCCAAGGTTCCCTGTAAAGGACCGCCACTGTTACCAATCTCATCCTTTAAAATGCAGATCTCACATCGAAGTAAGAGTTCACGTTGTGGAAACTTGCTGCGTATATTGCGTTTTTTTAACCAAAAATTAAAACAAAATCCATCTTATAAATATTTAAGAACCAAATATCGTTGAACCAACAATAAATGTTAGCGATGACAAATATTTTTTTACTCTGCCCTCGATTTCTTTTACTGTAAAAAAACAGAACAGTTTTTCATGGCATTTTTTTCTTGGCCTCTTTCCCGCTTCGAATCTTTCATTCTAATGAACCTACATAATATATAGTATTCTTATTCATCACGTGAGAATAAAATTACCTTCGGTGTATCTTGCTCAAACGTCAAAGCGTCAATTCTCCAATTATAATAAACTTACGTCTATTTTTATTCATCACGTGAGAAGGCTTCGGTTTATCCGAAACTGTCTAGCAGAATAGTGTCCCCAGGCATTTTTCTTATTGGCCTCTTTCTAGTTTCATTTCTTCCTTTTAATGAACATTTATATATCTGTCTATTTTGGTTCATCACTTGAGAATAAAACGCGAAATAGAACCTGCCAGGCAACAGCCTCCTGTCAACAGGCTTTTCTATTCGTCCAAACGTAAACGGTGCGGTGGAGTTTCTGCTCCGGGTTTAGCGCGAACTCCGAAGCGATGTGTAATCGGATTTCTTAACCATTGTACTTTTGTGGGTAGATTGTGGGTATTACCTAGTACGTAATCCCAATAACAAAGAAGTCTGACGTAGGCACAACTCGGCGGGAACAGACAACGTACTTAGTCGGTACGGGTAGGTATCTATCTGCCCGCTTAGTTTATATTTCCCTTACGTTTCGCACGCGTCGGCACACTTGAGGCGCAGTTTTCTAAAACGTGTCGTTTTTTTGCTACAAGGCGTCGTATTTCACTTTTTGCTGCGGGTTTTCATGTCTAGGCTTTAAGGATAAAAGACGATCAAACAGATTTTCATTTTGCGTTTAATCTGAATTTAAAAATGTCATGAAACATATGAAACTTTAACGCTATCCTGCACACGTTTTTACTGAGTTATTCAAAAAAAATTATAAAGATGGGTGTCTGTTACGGGCGGGCAGCGTGGATTTTATTTTTATACATATCAAGTTTTTTTCCGAGATTGATGAATTTTTACACACTTAGGACTGGTTTTTTCGGAGAATTTGAACAATTCTTCGAATTTCAAAGTTGATTTTCAAGTTCCGAAAAGTTATTTTCAAGTTCTGTTATTACTTGAGTTATATCAAGTAACTGGTCTATAATGATATAATACCAGGACTTGAATAGGGCTTTCAAAGAACCGGACAATTAACGTAGAAATTTGGACAATTCATCAAATTTCAATGTTGATTTTCAAGTTCTGTGAAGGTATTATTTTATCTTATATTGTAGATTGTATTTAGATTATATTTTCATATTATAAAATGAAGGCCTCAGCAAGGGCAATCCACCCAGTGAGGCCAACATTACTGGAAAACTTTGAAATGTTAAAAAATATTGTACCAAATAAAAAAAAAATTAAAAAAATAGGAGGAAAATTACTGTATACCTACATCTCATTTTATTAATATATTTATTCACGCCATGAAGGCTTTTACATTTATTCAATGTTTAAGGTAAGCTGATCAGGAGTACAATAACGTACCGATTGGATGTTTTATGGAACATAGAAAAAAATACAGAGATAAAGTGTGTCTTCAAGAAAAAATACATTTTGTGTATCAGTTACAAATATTCTAATATTTTTTTTTAGTTTGGTCACTGAGAGGTAGAAAGGATTTTAGTATGAATGAAAGGATTTTTGATACGGGAATAAAATAACGTTCGACATTTTTCAATATTTAGGAATAGTTCATTACGGGTACACACTCTTATAATCTCGCAAGATTTAATTGTCATACACAACATTTATTGAGATTAGTAATAGTTTTGTGAATTTAAAGATCATCAGCAAGCGGGAGTATTATAACTCCATCAAAAACGGTAGTTATGTCTTTGATAAAAAAGGAAAATATTATTGGTCCCAAATGAGACCCCCGTGGAATGCCAGTGAAGTCTTCAAACTGGTGTGAAAAGTGTGAATTGAGTTTAACTGATATTTTTCTTTTTTTCAGACAACTTTCAAACAATCTTAAAATATTATTACGGAATCATAGGTTGGGGAGGATCTTATAAAAACAACCTAAACTCAGTAAAAGTCTCGCAAAAAATTATTATAAAGGTAATACTTAAAAAAAACTCTACTTTCCCAACAAAATTGCTTTTTAAAATGTTTCCAGTACCAAATATTGATGATATATTTAAGCAAACTTCGATTATAAAAATGTGTAAAGAAAAAAATAACACAGAATATCAAGAATTTTACAAACTGATGAGAAATGGAAATCAATTTATTACGCCAATCTTTAAAACAACTCAAATGCAAAACCATTATATTTACCAAGCCATAAAAAACTACAATAATCTCCCTTCCGAATTGCGCTGTATTACGAACCAACAAGAACAAATCAATAAAATCAAACTTTTTTTCAAAAAAAACTTATATTAAAAAATTTTTTAAATTATTATATTTATATTTTACACATAACATTGAATCACTGAAGTAAGAATCGTGGCTCCCTTATCAGGCACAAGAGCTCCTCTTTTCTGATAAGGTATACATGACCAATTATGTACCTAAATATTATATTTTGCAAAAAAATGTATGTATTAATGTAACTATGATCTATATTAAAATAATAAAAAAAAAAAAAAAATTTCCGTTATTAAAAAGGTTTTTCTTTTTTTAGTAAGTATTTCATGTGAGACTTTCTCGAAAGCCTTACTAAAGTCGGTGTCCAGTAATTTTTAAATATTAAAACCCGGCAACGACGTGGACTGCAGCTAGTTTTTTTTTACATTAGTTCTATACAAGAGGCCCTGAGAAATATAATTTCTCTCAGGGCCTGTGCCATCTTTGGGGATGCTGTATGGAGCGTTTTTTTTTAAGGAAAAGAAGGAGAGGAAGTAGAAGACGATCTAGGAAGGAGAACGGTATGAGGGGTGGGTAGAAATCAGGTTGTCAGTGTTTCCAGGAGTAATCAGTCCATCAACCACTCTCCGAATCTGGCCCGCAACGCAGTAGGTGGACGGATGCATCCGACGCCAACACCTACACAATCCTCACCCAATGAACCCGGGCATCACTGCTAAGTCTGCAATCGTAGCGAACCACATGGGGAGACCTTTGACAGATGTGTTGGTTATCCAATGAAGTGTTTTCGGGGCGACGGTACCCATACCCGTCTCCCAAATTTATCCATAATAAATTATGTAGAGCTTATTTTTCTGGAACCGTTTTCTCTCGAGGGTTGGCTATCATTTGATACAATCTGCACCCTACACACTGCAACCACAAACTACTCAAATATACGTATATAGAACAACGCGTATAATAATATTGAATGTAGAAATATGGTTGATTTACTTTCTCGATGGACTTTTGTACAAAACAAAATAAGGCTTTATTAGATAAATAATTAATTGGATAAAATGTGTGATGTAAAAACCTGTATTTGAAAAAGTTTTACATTATTTTTTTTCATTAGTTGTTTTGGAAAATAAATAGTTGCTGTAAATATTCAGGGGGACATATACAGGGAGGAGGGTGCAGGAGTGTGTAATTTATTTTAATTTTTTTTGAGTTTTCATTCTAGATAAAAGAAAATTACATTTTCACTTATTTAACTAGAAATGTGAATGGTAGCAGAAGTCGGGGACGTCCGAGGAAGACATGGCACGACCAAGTGAATCAGATACTTGAGTCGGGCCATGTCAAGAGTCAGAACAATAGAAGAGTATGTATGAGACGATGTATGAATGTGAATGAGGCAAGGAGTGTGTGCCAAGACCGAGTTGTTTGGCGGTCCGTCCTCTCTGCCTACCCCTGCGGGGAAACGGCGTGATGGTTAGTTAGTTAGTTAGTTAGTTAACTAGAAATAACTAATACATTACATAACAATATTATTCACTTTCATTGTTTTGTTGATTAAGCATAAAAGTGAACATTTTTTTTTTAAATGTACTTACACTTTTTAATTGATTGCTTACCATAGTGAGTATGTATGGTGTTTGAATGTATTTTATTGTGTAAAGTGTGTGTGTACTTGATAACTCTGATTAGCTGACATTTTTTCTACCATGAAATGAAACCCAAAATCAATTGTTAAATTATAAATGCTGGGAATCATGTTATTCGAAATAAAAAATGAAATATGAAAGTGGTCAGTGCCGTCAATAAGATAGCGTAATGTACATTTCTGATTTTAGCAATTGGTAATAAGGTTGTTGGATAGTAAACACATATATTATTATGTGTTATAAAATGATATGCTTTACTAGCTTTAGCTATTTGAGAGTTATAAATGCGTCCGAAATTAGGCAAACTTGGTCCAAATAACGGGACGCAGATCGTGGTTTTGCATATTATGTGGTAAATATAATCCCCGATTTGGCGGCTTATTTATTCCCGGTCCCGCTTCGAGTCGCTCTAGAATCCCGCTCCGACTCGGGACGTGTCGGCGACACAAACGTGCCGGAACACTCCCCTACGAATTGCGAATTGAAAAATTCTAAGAGCCGATGACGTGAATTCGGAGGATCCTTCAGCCGATATGACGCGGAACCGTCAACCCGGGGCTGGTGGACTGTAGTGGTGACACTGAATAATAAATAAAACTAGAAATGCCTTCCACACAAATGTTCATTTTATTCCAATAGCCAATCTGATCTCCCTCCCATTTGAATTTTGTAAACACAGTTTTATCTTGGAAATTTAAGCGTCGATTAGGCAAATATTTGGATCAAAAATGAAACAAGTACACTAGACATTGTAATATTCTTGCAATAAGAGTTCAAGAAGAATTTAAAGCGAAGGAAAAATGAAATCAACAATATCTCGGTTATTCTGTTGATTTTTGTCACATTTGCAAATGTCAACACCAAATATTATGTTTACCGAAAATTACCTAGCGAATTTCGTAAAAGATCAGATGTCACGTGGATAATGATGCTAGAGTAACAACTGGACGGAGCAGATTTTTTGTTGTGAAACACCGCGTATCTCAACTGCTCCAAACCGTCTGGAGCCAGTGAGACTATGGCATCCCGAATTGGGGTATGTTGTGAGGCTAAAGGTAGCGGAGAGGGGAAGAAGAGGAGCTATTCAGATCTGGTCACCAAACACGACCAAAGCTATTTCAAACAACGTTTCAATTCTTAATGGTGGTCTTACATCAGGGCGACACTGAGAGTAATCTTCAAATGATGGATGTTAAATCTTTGAAAATTCACATACGTGACCTCACACGGCAATTTTTTTCGTACGACTCGTTCCACGGGAACAGATTCCCTATATGTGCATTCAGAATTACGCCCCTATGTTCAAATGGCCTCACTCAATTGGTGGTTAATTTACGCTCCGTATAAGGTAAATTAATATTTTCATAGTCCATGTTTCACTTGTTGGTTGTTAAAGTTTCAAAACTAGTATCTGGCCTCAAAACTAAATGGCTGGTCAATCCAAGAATTTTGCCCCAGAACGTTGATTGGCTGCTCCCAAACTTCGCAATATTCAAAAGAGAATGTTCTATATCGTCAATATTGTCCCTCACCCAGAGATCAATCAAGGAGAATAGTGCCCTCCCGCTCAATGCAAATTGTTGCTATCGTTTGGGAGTTGAGTGCACAAACAGAGAACACTGGTAGAGGAATGGTAAGGGATAGTTTGTGTCGTTCCCCGCCACCAGCACGCAACGCAAATTGGATTACGCCATTCTTTATTTTGAAAAGGCTTCCCAGGTATCTAACTCATTCCCAGCATTGAATGTTTGAACAAGATTCAAGTGATTACGAGTAGCTACTTACCTGCCCACTAATGCTGTGAACGGTGGAAACATTTGCCCGAATATTTACTTACTCCAATTACGTTTCTCCAATTCGGATCCCTTTTTTATTTCACAGATGTTATTTAGTATGAACGATACCGTTGATCTTTTTTACGTACTACGTCGCAATAAAACGCTGGCCTTTATAATTTAAAATACTAAAATAATATCTGAGATTTGTTTTCAGTATGTTATTCCGTTTATAAATTGTCTTGATGGATTGTTGAAGAAATTTATTCTGTTTATTTAGAGACCATCTCAACTATGAAACAGAAAACCTCAGAGACTGGTCTCATGAAAATTATACAACTTTTAGTCAGGTTATTTTAAGTACCTACTTTCAGTCGGCAATATCATTTCGGTTGTGAGTTATGAATCTTTTAAATAGGCTAATAATTGTTGAAAAATAAGACAAGCCCCAATTTGTTTTTTTTTTATTTTATTTTTTAGTAAATCGTTAAAATGAGGCCTAAATCGGGTAGTAGGTTTATACTGGTACAATATCTTAATCGAACAGTTACCTTATTTGGTTCCATTGAATCTAGAGTCATAATAGCCTATCAGAAGTTGGGCATACTGTATAGGGCCCGCAGATATACTATAATAAAAACAATACAACACAAACTCAATATTCTAAGTGTGTGTCAACGCTTATATAATACCCAAGTATTTATATACAAGTTAAAAAATAAAATGTTACCAGATTAATAATACATTCCATGACTATTAAGTTTTCAAAATGTTCAATGAACTCCCTTTAAATGTTAAGGAAGCCAAAACTCTTATCGTTTTTCGTGGGTTTTATCTCAATGTTTTGAGGTCCAATTACTAGTACGTAGGTGATAGAATATTATGATAGTAGTTTTAGAATGGTTTTTGACTAAATATAAAAATCTGAAATTTTATAGCTAAATAAAATTTGCAAAAAAACAAACAAATAAAAAAGTAAGATTAATAAGTAAACTAAACGACTAAAAATTAAGAATAATAAATAAACTGAAAGACTAAAATGTAAGATTAATAAATAAATTAAACGACTAAAAACGAAGAATTATAAATAAACTTAACGACTAAAAAGTTAGCATCATAAATAAAGTAAACTTATTATTTTTTTATTGATAAACTAATGTTTATAAGACAAGGTTTTATGCATAGCATAAAGGATAACAAATAATTATAAGCAAATAATTAGTCGTCTGATATATCAATAATAATGCCCATTGGCGGCATTTATTTTTACTCGGGAGATATTTTCAATTTGTATTGATATTTCAGGCTACTAAATATTGCTTATAATTATTTAATAAAATAAACGACTCAAAGGTAAGAAAAATAAATAAACTAAACGTCTAAAATATCAATAAAATATATATATCATACCTCAATAGATTAATAACTAATCTAAGCATAATAATGTTCTTCTGCATTGAATTCCTGTACTAATAGCATTTTTTTTATTTCTTGATTACTGTTGCACCAAAATATTATGTACATCAAATGTTTGTAAAAGCCCGTATAGGCATAGAATATTTAAATAAAAGGTTATCCAAAGAGATATTTATCTCTTACTATGCTTTCACTGAGCCCATATATATGATATTTCCTTAGTAGAACAGTAGATTTTCAAGCTTCCAAATAACTAGCACAAAAAACGTGAATATTTTCACGCTCCGTTATTTTCATCTGCGACATTAATGCCGTAGTAAATTAGACCAAGTGTGCCATCTAGCGGTGGCCGCAGTCACCTCACCGCACGCACCGCCCCGCGCCCCGCTCCCCGCGCCCCGCGCCTGCTCGACCGGCTGTCGACAGTCGACAGTCGACCGAAAATAAACTTCACTTTGACTGAAGATTTCCCGGCGGTGAAAAATTATTACCCCCTCGGACTTCCCGGAATTGTTCTGTAAACACCGCTTTAGTGCTTCGGCGGTCAGCTTGGCAGGCGAAACATTTTAGAGGACGTATCGCAAATTATTGATAAATTGAGAAATAAAAAATACAAAAAAATGCATGCTTCATTTAATGACGCACTTAGTAAAAACTTAGAAGATGGTCTTAATAAAAACTTTTCTTAAAACAAAAATCTTAAGAGGAAGTCAAAAATGTGTATATTCTTGGTATACCTTATATCGTAGTTAATAGGAATTAAAATCGCTTGACAAACGAAGTCTAGAAACGTTCGATTTCAAGCAAAAAAAATTGTTTCTATTTATTTTGTAAATAATTTTATAAGACAGTAAAAAAGATAATCAAGTGAAACTGTCACAGATAATCTTAGCTATAACGTATTAGCTGTATTTTTTAAAAGTTTTTTCCTTTATGCGTTCATACATTAAAATTGAAAAAAATTTTTTTTAGTATTTTGCATTTTTATTTTTTATTGAGTAATTTATTTTTTATTTGTATTCTACTCAAGCGAAGCGATAGGAAAACCTTCAATTTATTAATTTATTATTCAAACATATTTTTTGGTATTCATAATGTACACCAATTCGTTATAAAGGTTAATCAAAATAGTGATTTGGCATTAAGCTTCGCCTTAACATATTTCACTAGCATTTTCACGGCCATTTGGTTCCTTATAACAGGCAATCTGCCTAGCTAGGAATAAATATCGACCTGACAAGAAATAATAACACTTGTACGCATTTAACTAAAATACACATATAATATCAACGATACTAAATAAATGTTACTACGACTGAAAAATTAGGTAGATTAATGCGTTACTACTTTTGTACATATGATCACATTCAGCAGGTCTAGAATACACGGAAACTACAAAAACAATATTCAGTAATCATAATATTACCTGTGAAAATATGTGTAATTTGTCATTAATTACTTTTTCAGATGTAGCTAATCTGTAGCTGGGCCCCTACCAATTTCTATATGACATAATATGCTTTGAATTGAGATATTATTTGATAATTGTCAGTAAACAAATGTAATGAATAAATAAATAAAATATAATAAATATTTACCTTTAAAACAAATGAAAGCTTCATATTTACCTTAGCCCTATGATCTCGACTAGCATTCTGGAGGTCGCCGGTTCAAATCCTGGTGTGCGCAAATAAATTTTATTTGATTAATTTGGGTTATTTCACAATTTACTCATTTAAAATAATTTATTATTCTGGAAGATACTCTCAGTATAGCCCTGGTGTTAGAACACCATTCGGAATTGAAACGTTGCTTGAAATGGCTTTAGCCGTGTTTTGTGACCAGATCTGAATAGCCAGATACTTCACCACCTTCCTCTTTCCCATATCCTTTCCCTCCCCAGTACCTTCAGCCTCACAGCATACCTTGATTGGGATGCCATAGTCTCACTGACTCCAGACAGTAGTGAAATAAAATATATATATATTTTTTAAATTATTTACTCCACTGCTTCTCAAAAATTGGGACTAAAAACAATTATTTATATCATTAATATTATGGTTTCAAAAATTATTTTTTATGATTTATGAAAGGGTCGGTAGGTACCCACGTTATACTAATTTTATTTATACTAGTTGAAAATATACCTACATATCTAGAATGTGCTGGAGTGCTAGCATTAAAAATTATTAAATCGAATTTTGGAAAAAAAATTGTCTTCAGTTATCAATGACAACGTATATTTAAATCTTAGAACTTTAGCGCATTTAAATTACGAGTCGTTATTTTGTAAAAAATGTATATTTTCTGGTTTCTTTTTAAACATATTATTACTAATGCTATTTTTACTAGAAACCTTTATATATTTTGGGCGCTTGTATATTATTTCAATATTAGATATTAGAAAGAATAAAGCTAGCGGTGCCTTTAGCCCACAACAGACGTATCGCTTACACTCGCCTGACATCGTAGATCTTATTCGTGAATTGAATTTCGTAAACACAGTTTTGTATCGGAAATTCAAGCCTACATTAGAAAAAATATTTGCATCACGAAACACTCCCACAAGGAACTTCTTGCGTTATTCTTTATTCTATCGATAAGTTCTTTTCATAATATTTCATGACGAAATGCGCAATTTTTCGGATTTTCATGCACACGTGTTCCGACATCGTGATAGTATATTCGTATTCGTATTTTACAAAAAGTTTACCAGGAAACCTGTTAATTCTTTCGTTTAGGCCTGCGATCCTTTTATAACCGGATTATCAATAATTTGAAGAGATTCTTATAAAATTGACAATACTCATTTTTCTCTGTCTACATTCTCCAATTTATGAGGCAGGCTTGGGTACCGCTGCCTCGGGAACCATTTATTGGATAACCAACACTTCTGCCACAAGTCACCCCAAGTGGTAAAGTAAGCTAAAGTAAGTTCGGTGATTTAGTAGGGGTGCCCGGGTTCATCGATTAAGGTGTGTTCAGGATGCTCCTGCCTACCAGCTGCGTGGCGCGCCAGATCGAGAGAAGCTACTTTGGGAAGACCCTTTGACCTCTCCAACTGGTCTCTCAACCCATCGCCTTGCGTTGCAGTGGGAGAGATATATTCAAATGCCCGTCACTCCTGAACACACTGATCCTTGGATCCCTACCCAACCCTCATACCTTTTACCCTCCCAGAACTTGTTCTCCTACCTTTTCTTTAAAAAGAACCTCCGCACAGTATCCCAAAAGATGTCATAGGCCCTGAGAGAAATTATTTCCTCAGGGCCTCTTGTGATTGGGGTTAACGTAAAAAAATATATACTTACAAGATTGTACGCATTAAATAAATACTTCTTCGGATTCATCCACACTAGAACTTCCATACTAAAATGTTTTTCTTTTGGTAAAATTGTGATAAGTTTTGGTTAAAATGAACATATTTTTCTGTTCTCTTTCCCCACATCTTCTCCTTTCTGTATTCTCCGTCTGCCTGATCAAACATATCTGAAATAATAGACTGGACAGTCGTGGCCATTATAAGTCTCGGTAATGGCGGCCGCCGTTCAGCTGTCCAAGTTTACGATTCTATTGCTGTTTTGTAGACACCGTTCATCTTCTTATTGTCTGGTAGTGAAATGTAAATAAAGCTATTAAAGTTAACATCATTTGTCTGCCGTATATCGTACGTTAATAGATCAGATTATAATTTTAATAAAATTTAATTGATTGAACGCATTATGTTTTAGACAAACCAACCGATTTGGGTTCAGCCTGAACTTTCTTCAGAGTTACAAAATACATCATGGATAATAAAATTTAAAAAAGAATTACATTTAGTTAATGAACATAGATCCAACGTATTTCAGTTTTTTTTTTTATTTCGGCGTTCAAGGCCTTTTGAAAATTGCTGTTAGGTCGCATTGAGACAACTTATAATGTGATTCTATTTACCCCATACCAATTTCAGTTTTTATAATTTAATTTTTTTAATTTTTTTTAAAAGAAAGACAAACATTCCCGGGTTACGAATAACATGACAATATTTGAAAATCTCCTACTACCACCACAGTAAGCTGAAAATGTTGCTTGTGTTGTGATGGAGGACTTAGCCAGCCGAGGAATTGAACACACTACGCCCGAGTGAGACCCAAGCGCGATGTCAACTCGGCCACCGACCGGTCAAATGTTTAAAATGATTTAATACCGATTAAACCGATTTACTGATCAAGTAATTGTGACAATAGATTCTCTATTCTGTGGGATACGTTAAAATCTGTTTTCACCACATTAAATTATATTTTTTCTTAATTGTTTAATAATTGACTTGGCTGCGTCACGGAGAAAACTTACTGGTAAAAATATTCCTAATTTATTGAGAATCTCAACGTAATTGCATACAATTTAGAAATGAAATGGTTACCAAAATATACATTAGCAATTCGCATTTACTTTTTGATGCTGAAAAGGGAGTTAGTCAGTTCATTGTCTTTATTCATAACTTGTTATATGAACAACTTTCGTTTCTCCAAAACCGAACCAATATAGCGTCATTGGAAAGGACGAAAGGATTCAATTCACCGCATAAACGACTTCTTTCAATTCTGGGAGCTTTGTTAGTTCAACTCACTTTGTTAATAAGTCAGTAATTTTGCATGAAGTACGACATTATTAAAAAATATGTTTATATTGACATCTAACCGAAGCATTTTTTGGTCGTAAAAACAACACGCGCTATTCTTTATCTATCTTCACAAACAGGCTGAGCCGCAGTAACGCGTGGCGGGGTACAGCTAGTTTATAAATAAATTTCTTCAATAATTGCCAATTCTATTTTGTGGTGTCATTTAAATTAAATGAAGTTTACAAAATTAGTTTACACCACTACTTAAAAAAATTATAAAATATAAATTTTATAAATAAATTGCTGAAAATTGTCGCCATAAAAGTTCTAAGAACGCAACACTGCTTTAATAGAAAACAAAACATTAAATATATTCATTTAATGTACTATCGTGATTTATTTTGGGGTATTGTGGCTTGTTGCGCTACCTCCTCATTTAGCCAACGTTTCGGACAGCTTTACAGTCTCCATCATTGAGTCAGCCGTGTACTGTAATGAACAAGTTGGATAAATAAATGGGTAGTTTAACGGTTCGACCGGTCAGTAGCCGAGTTGGCATCGCGTTTAGATGGCAGGCGTAGTGTGTTCAATTCCTCGGCTGACTAAGTACTCCATCACAACACATGCAACATTTTCAGCTTACAGTGGTAGTAGTAGGAGATTTTCAAAAATTGTCAGGTTATTCGTAACCTGGGAATATTTTTCTTGACATTTAGGACGGGTTGTTTCATAGATTTTGAAAAATTAGTCAAATTCCTAAGCTGATTTTCAAGTTCTGTGAAGATTCTGTTCAAGTTCTGTTATTATATCGATACTAGCCAGATGTTTCAAAAATTGAAATAATAACATAACTTGAATATAGCCTTCACAGAACTTGAAAATCATCTTCGAAATTTGATGAATTATTCAAATTCTGTGGAACAACCAGTCCTTAATGTATGTTCTATTATTATTGGAAAAACTAGTAATAAAATGTACATATGACAAACACGTTTTGTATGTACTAAAAAGCTGTGAACTGTAAAGCCCTAAGAAAATCATCTTATTTTGATACAGAATTCGATTCAGCATGATATGCAAGACGAAAATGTAATGTATTCATTGAAGATGTAACGTGAAATGAACGCGGCAGCCCACTCAAATAAAGAAAAAGCAAAATGTAAAGAATGGCAAGGAAGAGAGTTTGTTAGTATTCCCGTCCACCCGTATCCAGTAGCCGGTACCTACGCTACCTACCCTTGTACGAGCAGAACCTTTTTTCCGCTCCGCCAAACAGATTAACTGAAAGCGTCCTCCGATTAGATCGACAAGTTTGAGTGGCCGCCGCTAGGAGCGCACTCTGCAGCCAGCCAGTGCCAGCGCTAGCGCCCGTGAGTTCCGGTGCGGTTCTTCGCTATTTATTACATCTGGTTAGTGTAGCCCAACTACGTCCGCACTATAATACTATTACTCTATAAAGCGGGCATTATTTTTAATATTAAAAATCTTTTCATTTTGTTTCTTCTTCTTGTTGCCAATTGTGACTTCTAGTCTTGGTTAGAAAACATCGAAATTTGGATTATGTTTAAACCTACCTGTACCTGTACGCACAATTCCTCTTAATTTAGTCAAAATTGCTAAAAATCAAATGTTGTGTTTTTTCAGAAGTAAGATTTATGTTGATTGCGCTAATAATTTGTAATTTAAGGTGTTCTGAAAATATGACATTTTTCTTTTTTCAACTATGTTTTCTTATAATATGAAAATAAATATTAAATTAATAAATATTAAATGTATTAAATAAAAATAAATATATAATAATAAAATAAATAAATGATATTAAAATAATGTAAAACCTCAGCCTTGCCCGGGCAAAGCCCAGGTAATGGGATCAATTTTTCAATCTTTTTCTGTTTCACTTTTTTTCGTTTCAGAGTCGTTAATATTGATTATGATTATATATTTTGAATTTGTTGTGTACCTCTTTCTTTGACAACTTTTGCTAAAATAAGCTTTTGAATGAATCCTGTTAATAACACATTTATGAAAGGAAGGACAAGGTACAGAAAGGGACTATTACTATGGTGGTTTTTAATATATCGATGGCCGGTGTGATAAATTTTCTGGTGGAATAAAGTTTAAATTTGTTTCATTAAACCCATTAATTATTTACTTGTGCTTTGCTGAAATACTGAACTCCGAATTCAAGAAAATTTGAACTGAAGGCTTCGTTTATACGATTATGTATTATTAATTAAGGAGGTAAATTGTTTTGGTGTCAACATATTGTGTTTGGTATGAATTCCTTCCTGTTGTTTTTGATACAAATACACACGAATTCCTTTTTCTTTAGATAATTTAATAAGAAAAACAATTTCGAACATATTCTGAAAGGGATGCTTTACCACAAGAACACGGGTACAAGTCTTGAAACTTAACAAATTTGACATTTACAAAAGGGGAATTTTTGCGGACTAATGAGTTTACATGTAATCCCCGGGCTTAATAAGGTGAGAGTTTGAGCATCCTCCCTCCCCTTCCACCACCCTACCCCGCTATGGACCACCCGACTGTCTTGCGGCTGTGAAAACTGCTAAAGATATGTGAGCTAAAAACATGGTTTTAATGAGGGGGCTTTTATTTAATTCCGTCCTACGGATATCCAGTCAGAGAAATGGTTCGTTTTTTTGTTCACTCCTTCCTTGTACCTCGTTATGTCCTTTGTTCACATTGCTAATAAGGGTAAATTTAATTGAAGTAGAATCTCTTTTTATCCTGAAAATGTTTTAATTTATTTTGTAATCTCGAAAAAAGCCTCGCGCCCCTCGCCCGGCAGGGAGCCGCTTTTCAGCGTGTTTTATTCGTGGTAAAAAAGAGCGTGAGGCTCTTTGCCATTTATTCCTAAAGGAAATAAAGAATGCGTTTAAGGTTTTTAATGACGGAGATAAAATTGTATGACACAGTCGGGCGGCAGGTGCGTGGCCCGATATAAAGGCAAAGGTACATGGACCCTGCTTTAAACACGCCAAATAATATTGCTCCTATCAAAAGGGTGCAAGGGTATTAAATATTTCACGCAAACCTTCAAATAGAACATCTGAACGACTTTTAGCATATTTACGTCTTATCGTTTATTCACCCATCCAAGCTCGACACTTTTAATTGCTCCTTTTTACCATCACGCAGTAGAATTCTTCAATCGCGAATTCGGTTCGTTTCTAAACGTATTGTTTGTTGTACAATGTTCTTTGTTTTGAAGTTAACTGGGTCTTAAATCTAAGTGAGTAATCATAAGCATGCCCCTTTAATGAATTGAGGGAATAATTGAAAACGACTGTTGTTTTATAAACTTTATTTATCAGCACGATTATAATTTGTGAGGCGGGTATGCATACCGCCGCCCGAAAAACCATTTATTGAATAACCAACACCTCTGTCATAAGTCACCCCGAGTGGTTCGCTACGTTTGGGGACTAAGCAACGGTGCCCGGGTTCGTGGGGTGAGGTTTCTTCGGATATTGGTGGCGGATGCGTCCACATACCAACTGCATGGACCAGATTACGAGAGACTGTTGAAGGAGACATATTAGACTCTCCAGCAGGACTCCCTCAGAACATCGCTTTGCACCGCAGTGGGAGGGATGGATTTATACGTCCGTCACTCCTGGATACACTGACCACCAAATTCCTACCCACCCCTCATGCCTTATTTGGGAGGCGGGCTTGGGTACCACCTCCCCGTGAACCAATTAATAGATAACTAACTGCCATAGGTCACCCCAATTCATTCGCTACGTTTGGTGACTTAGCAGGGGTGCCCGGGTTCATCTATTGAGGTGTGTTTAGGATGCGCCTGCCCAACAATTGCGTGGCGTGCCAGAACGGGAAAGGCTGGTTTGGGAAGGCCCTTTGACCTCCCCAACTGGTCTCTCTTGACCCATCGCCTTGTCACACTGATCCCTAGATTCCTCTCCTTGCTTTTCTCAAATAAAACTTTCCGAACAGCATCTCCAAGGAGGTAAATTATTTTCCTCCGGGTTTCCTGTGTGGAGATAATGTAAAAAAATAATAATAGTCTTGCCATGATATGTTTGCCGTTCTAGAATATTTTTGATCTGTTGAGTGGTATAGAATACTTCGTAGCATCTAAATATAAATCTTTCTTCATCGGTTATGCTATATATATCATTAGAATAAGTTATCAGTAACAATGACAGTATTATTAAATCTCTACGTTTTATTTTCGAAGGGTGAAAACCAAAGCCCAATTTAATTTCAACGATTCCATCAAACACGACATCCATTGTTTCTGGCATATTAAACCATATGAATGTTTTATATATTATGAGCATTTTGAAAAATAATAATGGCATAAACACCTTAAAGATTATTGTGAACTGTAGAAAGTTGTGTTATCATTCATATTAAATAAAATATTTAAAATGCAAAACGCATCGAAAAGAATTGATTTATTAGTCCAAAGATAAATTAAAATACTCACTTCAATACTTACGTAGTTTTCCTCTCGCAGCGTTGAAATTAAAACTGTAAAATATATTTTGCTGCCCCGGTGGCAGAGACGTCTATTGTCAGCGTCACGCGATCGGGCAGTAAGGCGTCGGTTAGCGTCGGTTAGCGTCGGTGAGTGTCGGTGAGCGCCTTCGAACGTCGGTCTAAACGGTCGCCCATCAATTGTTTCCTGTAGCGCCGAAGGTTCGCACGCACTCTGACGGATTAAAGGAACACTAATGTTATTTTTTCGCACCTGGAATTTTCTTTAAATCTGAAAATATGGACGCCCCACTGGGCGTAAAGGGTTACCGCTTTTCTATTAACGAGTGTAATGCCTTCTCCCAGAAGAAATAATGATATTTTGATGAAAAAATGTTCGCTTAAATTTAAAAAATAAAACAATATTTTACACAACAGAATTGTAATAACTCTAAAAACTTATATTTTGAAGCTGGATTGAGTAGTGTAAGTAAAACCAGTCTATTCAAATCTGGTCACTAAACATACCGATTCGTTCTTAAGTTCAACAGCTCGGCTGTGGAACGAACTGCCGGCCTCTGTGTTTCCTCCCGTCTACAACATGGGACTCTTCAAGACCCATGTTCACTTCTTCCTCTCCACAAAAAGACCCTCCACACAGCATCCCCAAAGATGACATAGGCCCTGAGGGAAATTATTTTCTCCAGGGCCTCCTGTGTGGAGTTAATATAAAAAAAAACCTTTCCAAATCAATTTGAATACATATTTAGCTGGATATGATTTTCACGGCCCAAAGTATTATAGTGATTCATTTTGTGGTGTTATGCCGTGTAGCGCTACCTCCTGCTTTGACATCTACCTCCGGACTACTGCCCTAATGATAAAGACACTGTAATCTTGTCCGAAACGTTGGCTAAAGCAGGAGGTAGCGCAACACAGAAAAATATACCAAAATAAATCACAGGTGTACGTATTGATTTAGTGTAGAACCTTCACAAGCTTGATACTTAGAAAAACTGTCACTCTAGAAACTTGCTGCAAAAAATATGATATAAATATCAATTAATTGGATTATGAACTCGTGGTCGGTTTTTTAGCCGCTTGACTAAGAAATTCAAAAGTTTCAAAAATAACAAAATGGATTTTAAAAATGACTTACCCACTTTAGATTCTAAACTGGGACCATAATCAAAAAGCTTACTTATCGGAGAATTTTTTTCATCCAAATATTGTGTTTGGTTTTCCTTTTTCTGTAAATTTATTTGAATTCCCTTTCTTTTTATCCTTATGTGGATCTCATAATGAAACGAGAGCATCTCCCCAAAACGATCAAAACCCGTCGGCAGTAATACCCAGGTTCTAACGTTGTACCCAGGAACTTTTAGGGCCTGATAATAGATGTCGCTTGATGATCTGAACCAGTCGAAAACTCGTATTCATCCGAAATACGCAATCCTCTTATGAAGTGATGAGATTATCCCCTCAAAGGGTTTGTGTATTTCCATTAATTTGAGCTTATCCTAGACAATTTCATCAAATAAGTGCTTTGCTTGTCCTATGGGTATCCTGCCGATTATTAATATGAAGGGTAAGATAATAATCTTACTGTGGTATCACTCCACATTCAAACAAACTAATTGGATATTATCTTCCCGTTACGTATGCGTAGGTACTGCAACTCCCCTACATACACGAAGAATATTGCTAATTTATTTTAAAATCTCTTCAATTTTTTCGTATTCCTGATAAAAACGAGATTGTAGGCCAATCACGAAAGAATTGAAAGAGGTCCTAACAAATTTTCAGTCAAAAGCGAATGTTTTATGAGGACGGCGGAACACGTGTTTATACAAATACTGAAAGTGTCTCATTCCGTCATGATATATTTTTATTTATATTCAAAAAACACGTGGTCTCGATATATTCTGAATGACTAATATTTTATCAGGAAGTTGGCATTTTTCTCCCTGAAATATATTGCCGTTTCAAGAAAAAATTATGTTTTATCAATTTCATCCACAATTCATTTGAAGACCTTATGAAATTTGAAGAAAGAAACTAAAGAACCTTTTATTCTTTATGCTTTGCTGATGGCGCTGTCTTGCATTTCCACTTAAAGTTTTTATATAATTATCTGATCGTCGTCTTTTTGGCCGTATATCTAAATAATACTCTTTTTCTTCTTTTTTTACACACAAAATACCTTATTTATTTTTCTTAAAATGAAAATGAAAATTAATTATTACTAATATTACTTTTTTTTCTATAAAAATGTAAAATTAATATTTCAATAAACGCTAATTTATCGGCACTAAACTGAACTGAAACTCTCTTTCTGAAAAATAGTTTCAGAAACTAGAAACGACTGAAAAGTAAGAATAATAAATAAACTAAACCACTAAAAAGTAAGAATAATAAACAACAATTTTTACTAAACTAAACGGCTAAGAACCTACTTACAGAGAATGTGAATTCTCACTTATTCCTGACCTACAGAATCCGTATTAATTTCTTAAGGATACTTGGTGAACGTATAATAAATTAAAGGAAAATAAAGCAGCTTTAACAAGTCTCCCCTGGCGGCGAGTGGCGCACTGCACCCCGCGAACCCGGCTTAACTACCCCTGCACTAACCGCGAGCTCATTTATTAATAATACACAAGTAGGTGCCAGCCACCTAAGGTTTATGGGGAGATAAAAGCCGCCCGATAAGGCCAGTAATTATTCACTCTGTGTTTGCCGAACACTTCAAAAATGGTTTAATAAATGTTAAGCCGTATCTATTCAAATGTAATACTTATATTCTGTCGAAAACAATCATCTGTCAGAACGTTATTGGTGGATTAATATTACTAACGTTTTATTATTATTATTTTTTAATTTAAATCTCAAAAACTTTGCTTAATTGTCTCATCTTCTGTTGAAAACATTATTTGTTTGAATGGTTACATAGTATTAAAGTTATTTACGACGTATGCGAATCTACAGTAATATTTAAATGCGTGTAGAATAGGTACATATAGAATCGTTACGATAAAGCACAAATGTTTTCTCCAGCACCAAAAACTCTCGAAAGATGGGTTCTGGCGTTCCTGTCTGGAATTTCTAAATCAGAGAAATTGTTTGTAGATTGCAACGCTATTTCCAGCTTGATCAATTTAGCTTTAAAATTTATCTTAATTGTCAAATTATCATATATATATAGACCAGTGGCCACATTTGTGATGAAAAGAATAATTGAAAGTTGTGCGAAGCAGGGTCTAAGATGATAGTACTACATAAATTATTACTACATTATTATCACCCGTAGTGAATGCGAAAAGTTGTATTTTTTCTTTTTGTTTTTAATTTTATGTATTTCTTTATTATGTTTATTTTTTGCCATTTAATATGTTGTGTAGGTAAAAAATACTAAATCTACATTTAATTTAATGGAACTTAATTGGTCTAGAACATATGAATGTTTATTGTTATAATTTTTTACTGTACGACTGTTTGCTTCCTAAATAAAAAGAAATAAAATAAAATAAAAAATAAAGAAAACTATATGAAATACTGTTCATTTACTAAAAATTTGGTTAAATTATTCGTTTGCCTGTTAAAAATGGGACTGCAGGCCAATAGCGAATGAATTGAAAGGGTGTCTAGCAAAGCATCAGTCAAAAGCGAATGTTTTATGAGGACGTGTTTATACAAACACTGATATTGATATTGACATGCTGATATTGTCGCATTCCGTCATGATGTCTATTAGGAAAAGAACACGTGTTATTGTTATATTCTGAATGACTAATATTTTATCAAGCAAGCTGTCGCATTTTTAACAGGATCATTATCTGCATGTAATAATTTGAATAAAAATATATGATTTTGACTTTGTGAATGTGTAAAAATGATGTTTATTTTGTATCGTTCCAATTTTTCGAAGTCATCGAGCATAGAAAAATGCATACATAATATTATTTTCAGCAAGCGGTTTGTTATTTTTTTGAGAAGTACTAATTCCATCTATTCAACCGTAAATACTGTGTTGTCATCATCCTCGAACAAATTTTCTCGTCATCTGATTTTATCTGTAAGATTTTTTAATAATGACCTGCTCTTAAGCTCAGAAGGTTGTGGGCGGACTTTCCTGTTTCGAGTTTCCAAGCGGGAGTGAATATTTCAGAGGTCCTATCTCACATCTCCGCTTTTCTTAAATCATCCCAGCTTAATTGGCGCGGCGGCGGGCAGAGGGGTGTGATGATATTTTCCCCGCCATTAATTATTCTCAAAGTCCCGCAAAATGGTTCCCGGCACTGAAAGGCAAGCCGATGAGTAGCCGCCGCTGTTTAGTGAATTCAACTAAGGAGAGATAAAAACTTATTTTTACAGCGTCAACAGCGATGATTGCCGCGATTATGTGAAATTAAATTAATGTTTGTTTATCTTCAGAAGTTAATAGATCATTTAGTGTAATGAGATGTAAGGCGACGTGTTTCTGTGATTAAGGTTCTGGAGTGACGAAAACAATTTAATTTTTTTTACAGTAACTCACAATCACACGGAGGCCCCGAGAAAAATAATCCTTCCTACTTGGGAATACTCTGTGAAGGGTCTTTTTGAGGAGAGAAAGGATTAACATGGGTCTCTTCTAGACAAGTTGTATCAAATCGGCAAATCGTAAACTTAAGAACGAGTCGTAGAAGCGATCCGTTCTTATGTGACAAATGTCAACCGTGTACAGACGTTGGATGCGCGTTCGGCCTGTTTCCCGACTATGCACCGGTGCCAAAGGGATCAATGATGCTAATTCCTCGGAGCATTTTCCATTGTAATTTTTTTTTCTTTATTTATAAAATATATTTGAATACAGGTTTTTACATGCTTTTCGACTACCACACTAGACACATGTCCGTATTATGGTAGTCGAAATTTGTGTATAATTATATAAATGATTCATTTGTTAATATATTATTTTGTGAAATGCAATGTATTTGTAAAATAGGTAATACTTTAACTGAAAATAAGAAAGAGATGAAAATAAAGATAAATTAATTAATTATTTTAAAAAGAAATTTTAAACAGAATTGAATTGAAAAAAAGAATAATAAAGCAAATGAACTTAATTTAGTGATGTCAGGCATAATAATATAATATTAATAATAATAATAATCGTAATACCTGTATAACAAGGACAGCCTACCTACCTGACGCTTGTGCTCTAAGTATTGCAATCCGTTTGTTAAGAAAAGGTTTGTTCTTTAAATAAAATATCAAATTTTGAAGGATCTGCTACTCTTCCTCACGTGCTAACCTGTGTCTGCACAGCTCTCTTTCAAATAATCTAAGGCCTATCTTTCATTTATATCAAATAATTATGTACAAGCCCGATGGGCGTTTAAATAAAATAAATAAAATAAAATAAAAAATTAAAATTTAAAAAATAAGGAATTCTACTTTAAAACTAAATTCAGCTATATTTAAAACATTTGTATTGATAATCTAAAACAGCTTTCATGATAATCATTTTTTTAAACCATCTGATTATTTTTCCTGTAATTTTAACTACAGTTGCAAAGGAGTTTCATAGAGTTTAAAGAACAGTTAAAATGTCACTTTCCTGCATAAGTGATGATATTCTATTTTGGCTTATGGCTTCTAAACACTAAAAAAAACCTAATGACTATACACACCTTTTAACAGTAGCTGCATCATACTTAATAACCAAGTACATAATTATACGGACGGTTACGTGTGTCTTTCTACAGGCTTCTTAAAAACATAAATTTAATATTTTACATCGAATTATTTGTTTGTGATCATTTGATTCAAAACTCCATTTTCATCTTTGAAACTCACAACAATAAACTTACTAAAGAAAGATAATTGTAATTACCTTTAAAACGAATTGAATGACAGCACAATGTTAATAATTTTAAATATGGTACGTAATTTTACACACTACCCACATTAGAAAGTTTGACTGTTATGAAGCCACTAAATGTTTAGGCACTTATCATTCTGTATCATAATTAAACACTGTAAAAGCTGATACCATCCCCAAAATAAACAAAAAAACTGGTGCGATATCTTCTAACTAATTATTATATTATGGCTGTATGTTCTGTGTTTACCATGCAATCGTCTTTTGACAAAATTAGGCTTATGTAAGCGGGAATGGATGAATGTGGATATAACCTAAAAAGCTGAATATTTTTACGTATATTCTTCTACTAGGGATCCTTATCTTCGGTACCTTGTATTATCCGCTAAAGTGACTGATAAAGGACGCGTTCCACCGACTAGGAATGACAGGTTGTTGTTTCTTACGGTACCCGGGGGAATTTCTCGAGAAGTTTGCGTCATGGTTTTAACGTCACCATTGGGCGTGCGTTATCAGCGACCAAATCCCATAGCAAAGTAACAATTTTTATATTTTCAGGATAAAAACACTGTTCAAATGATAAGAATGTTATGAATAATGAACATTTAAAGAAGAAGTGTATTTAGAGAAGTGAAATCAAAGTGAGTGTTATCAAAACGAAATGTGATGAAACAGGCCGTGATCGTATGGATGTAAGGCTAGCTAGTATCTAGCTTGACGCTATCAGCCAGTGTACAGTGTACACGGGGAAGATAAACGAATCGCTGATAAGATACCAACGCAGGGCGGCAGATGGTCATGCGAGCGGGAGCGGGTGCGGGGGCGGGGGTGGGCGGCTGAGCCCCCCCTGTCCCCGCAGGCCCGCAGGCCCCCTAGGGGACACACGGCTTAGGTGCTCTCCGAAAACATTCCTCACTCAGTTGCCCGCTGACGATAAGTGCCGCGATACCATTCATCAAGTGTGCTAGGCCAAAGGTGTTCCGATAGACTCAAAGCAAGATAGCTCAAAGCGCCGAGGACTCGATCAGTGCGAGATAGCGATTCTTCAAGCTGAGAGACATAAACGTAACGGTGGAGGATCCACTGCGGAGGTACAGCGTCGGGGGCTCGGGCTCGGGCGTGTCGCTGAAGGCGGGGGCTCCCCTAGGAGCGGCGGCGGCGCTAGGCCTCCTGCTGCGCTCCGCCCTCGGGCCGTGCCGCCCCCGCGCGCCTCGCCCCGCGCGACCCGCGCCCCCCGCCATGCTGCACTCGCTGGACGCCCTGGCCGGCAAGATCTCCCCCGGGGCTCCCCTGGACACCAACGCCAACCGCCTCCTCCAGGCGCCCCCCAGCCCTACAGAGTGAGTACCCAATCACCTGAGATACCACCCATTACCCTACTTCTACCGTACCTCGCCATTATATTATTACATAACTATTAATTATAAAGAGGATTATTTGCTTTTAATTATGGTAGGTTTGTACTTTATGATTACACTTTATTCGAATGTATTTATATTTAAGTTCATATAATTAGGTGCATGTAAAAATATAAAACTAGGCCAAAACTTGAACGATTAGTAAAGTTCAAAAAAAAACTACTTTTTTACTAAATATTAGTGCATTTTTGCATGTTTAAATCTGATTCATGAAGCACGAATTTATTTTTCTACTGTACATAATATAAATAATTGATTTGTGAATATAACACTGTTCATAAAAACACTTATTTTATTTATTTATCCAAAATATTATAGCAATCGAATATTATTTTGAGTATGTCAAATTGTGTGTTATTCTACCAATATGAAGTAATGAAATCTTGTATTGTATATGCGTTGCTTTTAATTGTTCCTTTAGTAGCCTTTAGAGACAGGGGAGGTTGGAATATCAGAAATAGATTTTACCATCGACTATAAAAGTATCGGCCATTGGCCTCCCAAACATTTACACGTCCCATTCAAGCTCTTGCTTTGGCCATTGCGGGGAGAGGGCAGTTACCCTTTACACGAAATACACCTTTTGAAAGCAAGAAAAATAAAATCTACCAATTCTGTGGGTGAGTGCTTCTTAACTTGCTACATTTAAGTACTTTATAAAAATCGTTAGATTATTATAAGCTTTTTAAGTTTCTATGTGGCCTTTATTTCAATGTTTCTACCATTCACATTTGTGTCATATATTCTCCATACATCATTTCTTCGTTCATTTGCTCTACATGCCCCAACCATCTGACGGTCCCTTTCTTAATCTTACTTATTACGCCTTCATCAATCTTGCATTGTTTGCGGTTTTACCACACAGGGATCTCATTTCTGCAACATTCAGTCTTCTTTCATCCTTCATTCAGTCCTTCGTTTACTCTTCTTTCAACATCTCTATCAGCCTTCCCATCTCTCGTGAACATACTTCCCAAATATGAAAACTCATCCACCGGCTCCAAGTATTCATCGTTCACAATTTTATTGCACACTGTTTTCGTACTCTCTCTTTCAAGCACCATGACTTAATAAGTAACTGCAATAATTGCCACGATAGTTTTTTGACATATTTCAAAACGTACGAATAAGAATATTTAGTAATATGCAGAGAGGAATATTATTTTATTAGCCTTTGAAATAAAGCTTCTTATAAATTAAAATTCTAGAACGTATAAGGGTATCTTGTTTCCAACCGGAAATAATAAAAATATATTACCACAAATTACGTAGAATAATAAATTCATTTGAAAACATTAATGCTTACCTTTCTCAGAATCAACTACCTAGCGCATCCGATAAACCCTTTTCAGAAGAGTTTCTCCCCCTCCGCAAGCACCCTATCCACCCAACCCACCCCACCCCCACGTAACGTTAGCCCCACTATCTCCCCTCACCAGGAGCACAGATCTCACTAAAGGCATGTAAATGTGTCCGAATATATTCATTTCGAAACGCAATACTACCCCGACGAAGTCTTCAGGGAAGCTTCTTCCTGAAACGGTATCCGGTAATATGTAAAAAAAAGATCTCCATTTGGCAATTTCGATACGTTTACGGTTTCCCATTCCAATCTAAGATCGTGTTATTGACTCTGTCCATATTTGAGTGGAATCATAATAACGAAATCGTTGGTCTCACCCGACTTAAATAATATATAATGCCGTTGCAGAAGACGTCGCCATGGTGACTGGTTTAAAAAACTATTCCGCCTGCTTTTTTCTCGATTTCCGTTTGAGGACTTGTACTCTGCGTGTCCGGAAAAATGTTATTTCGATGAAATTGCAAAACGTGTGCTTGGGACGATATAGGGGGATTTGCTGACGGGAATTTGTATAATAAACAGGAAGAGCGCGCATTGAATCCCATTGTGCAAAGGAAAATATTTTTATATCTCCGCAATTTTCCTTCTCTCCTTTTTAAATGGTTTTCGCGAGATGCTAACCAACTTTCTTCCGCTCGCTCATTCTGGAGTCACGGTTAACTTTTATAGTTTAATCAGTAGCGCATTTTGGTTTTAACTACGTATTTGTTGTGTTTAAATTGTTATGGAAAACACTTTAAATATTTATCACTAAGCCCTGCCTCTGTTAAAGGCGTTTGATAAACATCAGTCAGTCCAAATTATATCTAGACATTTCCACCGTATTCACGAAATAGGTTAGATATAAATGGCGACATATATAATATTTTTACCTGTAACAGGTGATATTTTTATAATACTAATCCCCCGCAATTCTTCGCTATTACTAATGTCTTTCTCGGGTGCTTCAGACTTCTTCCACCACTCACTACTATATGCCACAATGTTGCTGTTAAAAACTACATTGCATCGACTTTAATTCGACTCCGTGTCTCATTACGGTGCAGGAATATTGCGTTGAGTATTGCTCAGGCGTCCCCAACTTATTCTACCATTTAAACATCTTTAAGCACTCCTGGCACTAGAAACAACAAACTTAGAATTTTCATAAACTTTCTATAAATTTAATGAGCATTTATTATTTATTATTATTTTTTATTCAAAATTCTAAGCCCTAAATTCGACTGTTGCGAACTTCTGCAACTCATAAACTTACGAATACATAACAACACGACACAATACACTATTCCACTGCAACACACATAAGCGCAATTACATTGCGAACTCCCCAATACAACGGTTCCACACTATGGGAAACCAATACTTAGGATGTCGATATATTTAATATTAACTTTGCGAATTTTGTGGATCACGTAAAAAATTTATATAAACACTATTCCTAAATGGAAGTTGTATTTTTGTAAAGCAGTCAAATCGCTGTATTTTTTAATTTGTGTTCTTGTTCTTTTTTTGTTTCTTGCATTTATTATTTTTTAATGTAATTTTATTTTTATTATTTCTTTCTCATGTTTCAATGTTGTCGGTCGTCAAAATTGTACCACCTACATGTAAAAGCCCTCTGGGCGTTAAATAAATAGATTAATTAATTCATAATTATTAATTTTACATATAAACCTTCGGGATGAAACTCTCTAAAATAATAGTGAAAACTCAATCAAAATCCGTTGCATAGTTTAGAAGAACTAAGCGCACAAAGAGGCGGGTAGCGACTTTATTTTATACTATTTAGAAATTAGAAACCAGTTAGAATTTATCTGAACCATTTGGAATTAAAATTTCAAAGCAAAATCGGTGAAGAACTTTCGGAGATTTAAGATTTTGAAGAAACGAACATTTACGTATTTATTTATATAGATAGATTTCCGATGTATTATTTCGTTCATGCGATCACATACTTTTTGATCATTATTTTACTGTGCAACATTTAGGCATACCGACAAAAGTTCCTCAGGTTCTTTCTGATAAACGACTAGCATCAGAAAGAGAGGTTACAACATAGAGATATAATTACATCAATGGGGTTACAACGCATTTAGCGGCAAGATAAAATAATTTAAATTCGTATTTAAAACATCCGACGTTAGGATTCCCTGAACAGTTGGTAGTCAAGTTCTTTTAATTCTTGCCGACACGTTTCAAATTTCGTTGTACTAGATATCACAATAAAAAGTGATATGTTCGCATTCCATCACTCTGCAGGTAACCTCATGTCTTATCGACGGTTATTAAATAGTAATCCCGCCGTGATCCTGTCAATACCGAGACAGATAAGTTAAGTGACAACGAATCTTGCGTCAATAATATTAGTATTATCGCGGCGGCTAGTTATTCGTGCCTACCTCCACCGCCCGTGAAGCCTCAGTCGCGTTGCACTTCTGTCCGTGCCATACATACCACGTAACGAATCGATTCGTTAATAATTTTATTAATGAAGATTTAGTATATTTTATTTGTTTTATTTATTCATCATAATATGTTTGCATGTTAAACGTACTCAGTGTTACGTGTATACGTTTTATCATAGTGTACTTTGTCTGCGTACATTGATTCCATTTTTTTAACTTTCGGAGTGTATTTGTATTCTATACGTGGAGATATTTATCTTGGTGATAAGGTGTTTGTGATAAGTATTCATAGATAAGAAGAATCATAAGACCTGTTGAAATGCACGCTGTAGGATATATGCCGTTTTTAAACAAAATACAAGAAGATGTAGATGATTACGACGAGCAATGTTTGCAGTGCTAGTAAGTTTCAACATTTGCACTTTGATATCAAACTTACACACAATTATCTATCGTTTAATGGAGGATTGTGTAAAACACAATCACCCACCACCCCAGCAGGTTATTTATTCTGCAACAAATTACTTCCAATGACGTCGCGAAAGTACCTCATATGAAGCCAAAAAAAATGTGCTTTACAATTGATTTATTTGAATTTTTTTCAATGAACTGGTCATTTTTAATATCGTAAGCAATTTTCTGGATAATCACATCTAACAGAGAGATAACCCTTTTTATAGGAATATACCTGAGTATATTGTTAGAATTGGAAACATTTCAAGTGTACCTACATTCCCCAGCTTGATAACTCATGTCGCAAATTGGCGTCATTGAAATCCAACCTACTAAATTATAATAACGAAAAATTCGATCTTTCTTTTCTACACGTGTTCTTATTTTTGGTAAATCATTATATAATATATTATTTTTGTGTTTTTTTACATTTTCCATTTGTTGGGTGTTTTTCCACCTTTTGTCAACCCAACCTATCCCAACGGCGCTCCGCACTAACGACCAAAAAATTGTATAAGTATTACGAAACCTGCGATTTAAAAAAAAAACGCATCAAATATATATTTTTTTAAATGTGTCTTTGTAAGCAAAACTGTATTTCAGATTTTCTGCTGTTTATTCGATGGAATCTCTGAAATCATAATACTTTTAGAATAATTTGGTAGTTAATGTGGTGAGCCGTCAACTACTCGATTGGTGTATATTATGTGATTCTTTATGTAGTTCGAATAATTATTTTTTTTATCTTTTTGCATGTTTTTAGAATTTGCAAATATAAATTATTTTTTTTTAGCATATAAACTTAATTTACGCTAAAGTTTTCATTTAAACCTGAACGCCAAGAAATGCCACCACGCAACTGTATCAAAACTAAAGTTCAACCATTGAAACTTTCACAGCTTTTTAAATATTATAAAGGATTAGAAATTTTAATTAAAATCTCCCCTACAAACAACACATAAAGTTGAAAGAAGGCTTTACAAAGTTCATTAGGACATAGTAAATAGTTTTACCTTCCTGCGGTAAGCCTGGTTCATATTCGACCAAAAGAGTGACGAAACAAAGTAATGCCTTTTATGGGCAATAAAGAAAAAGAAACGCAGTATTTTTACTATGTCGATAACTCCTGCATGTTAATACATTGATCTTTTGACGAGTCTTCCGTTGCTGGTTGGAATATTAGGTGGCTTCCCTACTGCAGTACGTATTTAGAAGCCATCAAAGACCGGGGAGATTAAAGACGATTTGTCTGACGAAACTTTGTATGAAGATAGTATGACTTATACAAACTACCCTTACTGCGGTGGAGTACCCTTACAAGGCTTTTGTTTCCACGATACTTGCGGCGGTAAGCCAATAATCCGATATCATTATAATGTGGATGAAAAGCGGTATGATCCATACTAAGTCCAATACATTCTTCGCACACAACTATGTTGTAAAGTTTTCTCGGGTTAAAGTACATATTATACAAGCAATATTATATTGAAGCTCTGTTTGTTTGTTTCGACGTGCGCGGAGGGAAAGCGATTTTTGCCCTAACCATAAAATAACAGGCTTTATTAATAAAACATCAATTTTCAAATGTTTTATCGATTTGCCTTATTATTCCTTGTAATGCAAAAATATTTAGATTTTCACTTTTTTGACATCACGATAATATATTCGTAATTTACAAAAAAATTGTCAGCTAACCTGTTAATTCATTCGTGGTGCCGCAATTCCTTTTTTAACCGGAATTACCAATAATTTGAGGGAATTCCTAATAAATTAGTAATATTCGTTTTTCTCAGTATTTTGGCATGATTTCAGATGTATGTTATAAAACGGGGTTAGTAATTATTTTATTTTTCCAATGTGCTTGATAATGTGTAATATTGAATTCCAGTTAAAGACGGGATTGCAGGCCATCTCTTGATAAACTTTTAGTAAATTCTTCATATATAGAAACACGTGTTCATGCACCTCCATTTGCCATGATAATATTTTTAAAAAAAGCAAATGCGATTTTTACGATTTTGATTAACACGTGTTCCGATGTCGTGATAATACATTCCTCTTTTACTAAAAGTTTTATAGAAAATCAATGTATTCATTAAGGAGGAGGTGCATGAACAAGTGTTCCGATATATGAAGAATTTACTCAAAGTTTATCTAGAAATGGCCTGCAATCCCGTTTTTAACCTGATTACGAATAATTTAAAGAGACTCTTAATAAGTTAGCAAAGGGTCGTAGTCTAAAAATGTATTTAAAATATGTTTTACTTGTCACTCTAATCATTATCATTTATGAAGTCAAAGAAGAAACCCAAGGGTATTTGTGGAGAGCATTTAATTTATGTGAAACACTAAATTATTGATGTAGTTGCTGCAAACAACTTTCGCTTTACCGTCCAATTCTGTTTTCTTTCTCTCTTGTTTATGCGTACATTGTATATAATTAATTAATTTCAGAATCACTTAATTGTTTATTACAGATCTAATAATCATTTGTACACAATCCTCGACTAAATAAATAATATCATTTAAAGTATAGAGCTCGTTCTAACTTGGTGAATTTGTTTGTTTCAGTGGCATCAACATGAGCGTCAACAACAATGTTGATTCGCCCAAGCCGGACCCTGACTACATAAAGGTAAGGAAATTTAACATGTTGTTGTTCAATCTGTACTAACCGTTTATATAGATAAATGAAACAAGTTTTATGACCTACTTTCGCCCGAAAACTTATCTTTTTTGAACTTTTTTTTTCTTATTGAGCTTTTGTAAAATATATTTATATTACGTATTATATCTAGTCTTATTCCACTTAAGAGGAAGCCACAAATGTATATATTATTATTATGCCTTGTATCGCCACGAACACAAGTAATATGCATAAAATTCGCTGGGCAAACGTCCAGAAAAGCTCGATTTGAAGCGCAAAAGTGGTTTTAATTTATTTTTGCAATAATTTTAGAAGAAAGAAAAAGTTAATCAAGGGAAACAGTCACAAATAATCTTAGCTATAAAAAAAAACAATTTTTAAGTTGTTTATTTTATTATTTTTTTTTATTTTTAATTAACAATTTTTCATATAAGATAATGTGTCCTTACTGGGGTACCCCGTTCTAAGGACACATTGTACATGGTTGTGTGTTTGAAAGAGTATAAGTACGTATGTTAAAATACTATATAGAAAATTAAAAAACAATATTTAGAGAAAAATAAAACATAATACAAGCTTTAGTCTTTGTTGGGTTGCAAAATTATATCTATATTCATCCTTCCCTTATCCATAATCCATTTCTTAATGTTTCTTTTGAAGTCAGTTATTTTTTTAAGGTTTTTTATTTCAAGAGGGACGACATTAAATATTTTTATAGAATAATACTGCATATTTCTTTGTCCAAAAGTTGTTTTAGTTGTAGGTTGGTGTAACATATGTTGTAATGTGGATCTTGTGAGTCTGTCTGAGTTTGTCTGTGTAAAGTTGTCCTGGTTTTTGAATGCGTAAATTAGTATATCTTTTGCGTATAATTGTTTTGGTGTCATTACATTCAGGGTTTTAAAAACATAGTCGGTAGGAGTTCTGATGGGGGTCCTAAGTATAATTTTTAGAATTGCCTTTTGTGTTATGAGGACTGGTTTTATAGTGGAATCGCATGAGCTTCCCCATCCGATAATACCATATTGTAGTTGAGATTGGGTTAGTGCGTAGTAAATTTGAATTAGTTGTTCTTTATCTAAAATGTTTCTTATTGTTTTGAAGAAATAGGTTAGTTTTTTTAATTTGCTGCTCACATTTTCTATTTGGGAGTTCCAATTTAAGTTTTGATCAATAATTATCCCAAGGTATTTTATTGTTTGAATTTCAATCAATTTTGGGCAGTTGCAAGGAGTTTCATGGTTCGCGGTTAAACAGTTTTTATGAATTTTTATGTTTAGGTTTGAATTGACATTATCTGTCTGTTTGTTGTAAATTTTGAATTTAATATATTTAGTTTTTGTATCATTTAATGTTAGTGAATTTGTATCAAGCCATTGTTTTACCTGATTCATCCCTTCTTCAGCTTTTACGAATACAGTCTCCCACGACTTTCCATGGAAGAGAAGAACTGTGTCATCTGCGAAACTAATTACTGAGCCGTGACAGTTTAGATTACATAGATCATTTATATATATCAGGAATAAAATCGGCCCTAAGACACTGCCTTGTGGAACTCCGTATTAGTTTACCCCCAACTTTTTACAACGTAATTAACAATTTTATTGTAAGTCTACTGAAAGGAAATGATAGTAAAATCTTCAATTAATTCAATGCATATGTTTTGGTATTCATAATGTAAACCAATTCGTAGTAAAGATTAATCCAAAATGGTGATTTAGCACTGAGCTTCGCATCAAAATGACGTGTCCCCTGTTCAATTCAAAGGGACACGTTCATTTCCAAACGAATAAAAAACTTTGCTAATTTCACTACTAGAGCTCATCATTCGAGAGTATATGGTGTTTTACAATATGTATGGGTATAGGTTATGATCCTAACAGCTTTAAAATTATGTGCTGTCACGGACCTTAAAAATATATATTTTTACCGTCAAATCATAATTATATTAGTCACTAAATTACTTTTTCCGATTTTCGTATTTATATTTTGGGGGAATTCATGTAGCATAGCCAGTAATTTATAAAAATATGGTATCATAAATACAATAAGAATCATAAAAATTAAAATTCAAAAGTGAAAGGAAAATGAGTTTTAAATTTATAATTTTTTTATTATCTATTTACGACTTATTGGTGCGGAATCTATCTCAGAATGAACCAAATAATTTGTTTATTTTTTTGCAAACGTTCGTTTCGTATGAAAGTCAAATGTCGTTTTTACTCCAAACGGGGTGATAAATAAAATGTATAAAACCCATATTTCCGCTCGTCGCGCTCTTAATAATCCTGTGTAAATTCGACTGATTAAATTTGATTATGGCCAAATTTACACATTCGTAATAAAGCCTCCGTTACGCGTAAGTCATGGCCGATGGTTGATAAGTCCTGTTTTAAATAATAATTGTTTGTTGGTACTAAAAGATTAAACAAGCGAAAAAGCTTTAGTTTATTTGTTTTGTCGATTAGTTCTTCAATAATTGTATAATTACTTTTAGCATTTTTTTTTTATTACAAGATATCATATTACAAGATGATAACAAGATTATAATGTATTATTCCCAGTGAGTTTACAAAACTCATTTCGGGAAAGACAACATTAGATTAAGGACAAGACAACATAAATACATTAAAATAAATAAACGCAGATGTTATTATGGAGTTCCAAAGAAAGATTGTGTTAGTCAATAATGAAACTGCTGAGGAAATAGCTTTTAAGAGCTTTTGCCAATGTTTTTTTGTTCGCTGCCGGAAGTTTTAAATTACTAAGTAATGCGTTATATTGCTTATCTGCAATGTATTGTAAGGAGTTAATTCCAAATTTATTCGTGTAAGTAGATGACGATAAATGTATTTGATTTTGTGATCGTGTTTTGTGCTGGTGTATGTAAAAATTGAAGACTGGATTTGCATAATTTTAATTATTATACTAACCAATATTTGACCAATAGTTCTAAAGTTTTTTTTAATGCTTTCTTGTCATCAATAAAGATCGGAACGTCTGTTTGTATATCCTAATATCCTACTCAAACTCTCTAACGGTGAGCTTTGGCGTCATTAAATTAATATGATTTTTCGGTCCGTAATTTTACATCATTTCCATATCAGTGTCATTTCCAGCTACGGAGTTTTGAAATTTCCACTAAACTACATACCAATATTATATACTATCTGTTAGCGCAGATCCGTAAAAAATCATGGTATATTATAATTATTATTCTCGAATTTGTGAAACTGAAAGTGTTTAGAAAATACTCGCTGACGTGTACTGGGCTGGGGGTTACCTTTAGGAGATAGAAATATACCATTGTGTACTTTTCTGTAGGCCTTTTTAAGATATACAATTCCTTAGTACATTATTTTGATTTATCTCATAAGTTTTAGCCAGTGTTAGCAATGTAGTGCCCGAAAACATATTTTTACGATTTGTTTATAAAACTTTCTATACTTTCTATAAATATAATATGCATGTATTATACATGTAAACCTTTCGGAAGAAATTCTCTAAGTGATAATGAAAACCCTATAAAAATTTGTCGCGTAGTTTAGAAGAAGTAAGCGCACAAACAGACACGGATAGCGACTTTTTTATACTATTCATAGATATGCCTCAGGATCATTGCCTTAATGATTTAATTATGAATTTTTGTTGACAAATCAAAGACGTCAGAAATTCACCTTTACTATGAGTGAACGCCGTTAGTAATATTAACCGCGTGTCAAAAATTTATAGAAAAGATGAACACATTAATTATTAAAATTAAAATTAATTAATAAAAATAAAATCATTTATGTAACAACATAAAATTTGTTGATACAGCAATGTGATACAAAATTTGTTGATACAGCTATGTGATACAAAATTTGTTGATACAGCTATGTGATACTAAATTTATTAATACAGCTATATGATACAAAATTTTGTTGATACAGCTATGTGATACAAAATTTGTTGATACAGCTATGTGATACTAAATTTATTGATAACGCTATGTGATACAAAATTTGTTGATACAGCTATGTGATACAAAATTTTGTTGATACAGCTATGTGGTACAATTTTTTTTTTGATACAGCTATGTGATACGAAATTTGTTGATACAGCTATGTGATACTAAATTTATTGATAACGCTATGTGATACAAAATTTGTTGATACAGATATGTGATACAAAATTTGTTGATACAGCTATGTGATACTAAATTTAAAACCTTACATCCCAGCTCAAATTAATAATGTCGAAACTTAGACATCCTTCACCCACTCATATGTAATAGGGTGTATCGATTTTTAATTTTTTTTTTGTTTTCAAATTCCAAGTTGAAAAAAAGTTGCTACTAGGTACCACAACTTACAACAAAAAAAATTGGTTTTTTAAAAAAATGTTTAGGTCTCCCGCACAAGGCCTAAAGTTTTAATTTTTTTCAAAAAATATCAAATTTTTTTAAAATTTAAAAAAATAAAATCGTAACTTTTGTGTTTATTCCAAGTTAAAAAACAGTAATATTAGGGCATACAAATAAGTAAGAAACGATTTTTTTTTATAAAAAATGGATTTTAGGTCTCCCGCACAAGCCCTAAAGTTTGTTAATTTTGATGAAATTTTGTGTACATATATGAACCATGTTTTTTTTGAGTTTAAGCCACCAGAATTAATTGTACTTTTCTTAAAGAAGGCATAAAATGAGACAATTATGTATATATATATATATATATATATATATATATATATATATATATATATATATATACATAATTCATATATACATATATTAAAAATATATACCACATATATACTATATATATAATATGTTTTTTACCTGAAAAAAAGATAGTTAGACGGTGTAAATTGTATGAGAAAGGTGTTGAAAGAAACTAATGTTATTTGCTATTACTGTTGTTTATTACAATAGTATAAAAGATTATAACATGTCATAAAATGTAGTAGGTATAATAACTAAGTACAAAATGTTGCTGATTACTTTCCATACGACATGAGTGGGAGTTTTCTTTTTCTACTGCAAAATTACTTACTTGTTTAAGTATTCGTCCTTTCTTCTTGGCTTCAAAACCTTAAATCAAAGTTATGTATAGTATTTACATAGGCCTAGTGAAAATTTTATAAATGTTATTACAGTTCCCAAATGAAATTTCAATTTAATATGTAAGACGTTATTTAGAAACATTATAAATACAAAATTATCCAAAAAAAACTTACTTAAATTCTAATCCTTTGCAGAGGTTTTGTACTGGCTCTTGGTCTCGAACGTATTTAGATCTTTACGGTCTACCAGTCTGGCACGGATAAAACCATCTCTTTCGATCAGCCCACATACTCGCTTCGAAGCTTCTGTGACTTCGTTGACAATTCGTTCCACCGCTTGAGTGTGAGAAGGAATTCTAAATTCAACCCTTCTACTTTTGCCAGTTTCCGCAATTGACTCCAACTCTTCTAGGCTCATATCAGTAACAAGAGGGGGTTCGGTTACTGAAGTGGATTGCCAGTCAATCATATCTATATAGTCTTCGGCATCAAAATTGATCAGAGGGGGTTTAAATACCCTTACCCCTTTCCTTTCGGTTGCGCAAGCTTTCTGGATTCTCTTATAAGCCAAGGCTCTGATATGTTTTCGTTCATCGAACAGCATAGCTATCAAACATGCTCTGGGTGAGCCATGAAAGCATTTCTCTGTAACGTTGCATGGACGACTTTTCTTAGCTCATCTTCCAAGTAATTGCTGAAAAGAAACATTTAAAAAAAATGAATGGAAGCTTGCGGGATTTGGGGATTGCACTTAATTGAGAACCATGATGGTATGTAGACCTTCATTATGAACTCTGCAAGCTTTATTAGCTGAGGGGTCGGATCATCGGTGGCAACATACAAACGAAGGACTCGATTTGCCGGAGTAAGCCACCTGGCGTGCGAGATGTTGCTGGGGTTTCGTTTGGCCAACTCTTCTTTATGGAAAGTAATCAGCAACATTTTATACTTAGTTATTATACTACATTTTATGACATATTAAAACCTTTTATACTTTTGTAATAAACAACAGTAATAGCAAATAACATTAGTTTCTTTCAACACCTTTCTCATACAATTTACACCGTCCAACTATCTTTTTTCAGGTAAAAAACATATTATATATTATATAGTATATACGTGGTATATATTTTTAATATATGTATATATGAATTATGTATATATATTGTCTCATTTTATGCCTTCTATAAGAAAAGTACAATTAATTCCGGTGGCTTAAACTTTAAAAAAAACATGGTTCATATATGTACACAAAATTTCATCAAAATTAACAAACTTTAGGGCTTTTGCGGGAGACCTAAAATCCATTTTTTGATTTAAAAAAATCGTTCCTTTCTAATTTTTATGCCCTAATATTACTGTTTTTTAACTTGGAATAAACACAAAAGTTACGATTTTATTTTTTTAAATTTTTAAAAAATTTGATATTTTTTGAAAAAAATTAAAACTTTAGGCCTTGTGCGGGAGACCTAAACATTTTTTTAAAAATCCAAATTTTTTTTTGGTAAGTTGTGGTATCTAGTAGCAACTTTTTTTCAACTTGGAATTTGAAAACAAAAAAAAAGTTAAAAATCGATACACCCTAATATGTAATGATTGTACATTGAGTAGAGATGTAAGGTTTTTAAAATTTGCATTAAATCGCTGTATCAACCGAATTTTATGTTGTTAACTAAAATACTGTGCTTTCAAAGGATATCATTCCCATCTACCAGCGCCTGCATTTGTATTAGTTGCAGTGGCGGCTCGTGACTTTTGGGTGTACCAGAATGCTAATATTACAAAAAAATGCATTACTGATGTTGTTGTAGCTGAAAACGTCGTTGTTTTTTTTAATTCTTTTTTTTTAAATCCATTAGCGCACGGCGAAACTGAAATTTCCTGAAAATCATCTTACATAAATCTAATCATCGAAAAAAATCGTTTTGGACTAAAACGGTGACCGGATAAATCATCAAAATGATAATTGATCACATCTTTGAAAAGTTATATAAAAGGTAAAGTCATGGAAAGTGATGAAAAAAAAACTTTTTTAACCGGGTTAAGTAGGTTAGGTAAGGTTAGGTTAGGTTAGGTTTAATTTTGTTTTCATCGTTTTTAATGACTTTATATCACTTTTTAAATGTGTGTTGAATTGTCACTGTGTTGAGTTATCATGGAACCGACTAAAACAACATCAATAAAGTCGAATTTTTAAACTTAGCACTCTATCACACTCAAAAGTCACGAGCCGCCACTGATTAGTTCCCGGCTATCGTTTAAAGTTCGTACTATCCATCGCCAACAGATAACTTCCCAGGGCTCTATTATGAAGCAAGTAAAGAGTATAACGGCTTCGTTTATCCTCGGAGTATTTTTCGCTGTGTGTTCATGTTCACTAGTGGCTGCTTCTGCAGTCCCTTGTAGCTCCATCTATTCCAACCTTGTTCTTTTTAGTCCCAATTAGTCCCTACTTGCTCTTTCTAGCCCGTCTCATGCTGAATTTTTTTTTATTATTTTTTTTTTATTTATTCTTAAATATATTTGTATTACAATGGTATAGTATATTGTCCTCCACGCTAGTTACGCTAGTTCACCTGTGTTACAAGTAATTTGTTACAAATATTTTTGAAACGTTATCGACCAGCTCTTACAATCGAAATAGAACAAGGACTATGTTTAGTGAGACATGCCATTAACGACGAATCGCTCAAACCAATGTCAATATCATTAGTTAATGTGTTCATTTCGCTTTAATTCCACTAGATCACAAAAATTATTATTCTTCCGTGACATTTGATGAAAATCAATAAATACATATATTTTTTTTACTTTTTTATTCTATCGTAACTCTGGTTCAATTAACTCAAGAACTCTGATTTGCTTTAAATTTAAGTGTAGCTTTCGAAATTGGAATTAATTTTAATAAATCCATAAATCAATAAGATGCCTACCTATAATAAACAACAGATGTATTTTGCATATATTTCTATAATACATACCTATTTTTTTTACCACGAAGAATTTTTGACATATTCTACATTTGAAATGTGTTTTTCTTGAGTTCAAATTTCTTAGGTTAATCTTTACAAATAAAGTCTGCGCTCTTTAGCTAACACATAAAATTATAAATCCTACCATATTAAAATATCCCTTGATAGTTTATTTTAGACCACAAATTGAATATTTACCTTTATCTATAAAACCATATTATCTACATACCTGTATTAATACCGCATGAATGTTGCAAAGTTTGAGGACAGAAGGCGCTGGGTCTACATTCTTGGAATGAACTGCCATTTATTCCAATGCTGGAATCTGGCACAAACAGGACAGTGACAAATTTTATTATAAAAATGCTACATTCTACAACACCCTCGGTGCGGATTTAGTTAATCAATGACACTGTATAAAAATATCCACAAATAATATTACAATATTATATTGCCATTTTAATGTGCACTAGTGTTGAGATTTTACTCGAGATCTTAATAGGGGTATTTTCCTCAGTCCACAGCAGCCCCAGTTACTCCTTGTTCCTTCTAGCCCCGGCTAATCTCTGCTTGTTCGTTCTAGCCCCGTAATACTGTACCTTGTTTCTTCTGAACCGTCGACCTCTAACCCAATAACGCGTCTCGCCACACGACACGCGCCGCTGTGCAACTGAACTAGGTTATTCTATTAAATTCTAGTTAAACATTCATCTCATTCAGACACCGCGGAGAGACGGTTACTCGCGGATTGTTATGTTTGCAAATCAACTGTAGCCATGGGTATAAATAGTAGTATACATCCATTTCATTAGCTTTACAGAAACTTTTCTCAACAGAGTATTGTAGTTTTTTTTACACATGTAGCGACAATCTAGTAAAATTCGCAGCGAAGCGATGTTTGAGACTTCTAACACGGGCTGCGCGCATTACACCTGGAAGCTTCTAGACTCACGACGAAAGCGCACCGGTCTACCTAACATATGCTCTTAAAAATCCTATTCGGCTATGAACTTATAAATATTTTCGATTCAATTCTCAATGCAAATGTGAAAAATTATGAAAAGTCGAGATAAGATTTTGTTAAGTAGGTAACTACATTATAATGTAATAATAATATAATGCACGGAGAAAAGTGACCATCTTAAAAAAGTGACTTGCTAAGCTAAGATCCTGATAAAATATTAGTCATTCAGAATATATCAAAATACGTGTTCTTTTCCGAATACATATCATGACAGTATCCTACCATATCATTTTATCAGTATCAATATCTTTATTTGTATTAACACGTGTTCCGCTATTTGCATAAAACATTTCCTTTTATTTATTTATTTCTTTAAAACCGTTTTTCTTTTCTTCACTTATTTTAACCAAAATATTAACCCATGACTATAAAACAGGTTTTTAGTTTGTCAGTTTGGTTTTAATCAAAACACAAATAAAATAAAGCTGGTAAAAAAAAACTATTTAAAAATTATTATTCCAAAACATGGTGTGCAGAAAAGACATCAAAATATCCATTTTTTACGAAATAGCTACAAAAATGCATTCTTTTCCAATTCCAGAAACTTAAATACTTCTCATTGTTATCTAACTAATACACGGTGGTTTTTCTGTTGAAAGTGCGTATTAATTTTCCTGCGTCCCCATTTTCTGTATATTTACCGAAGTAACTAACTCCAAAACCCAATTCTGAGATAATCATCGTTTTGCGTTTTGTTTTTTTTTGCCTAAAATACCTATAAAATCTTTCTTTCAGAAAAATTAATTACTTTCGCGTAATGTGTACATTAAACTTTAATCTAAATAGCAATAAAGTTTTTCTTTGTTATATAATGATACTAAGAAATTATTTGAACTAAGATTTTATTAATAGAGCGGTAGATGCTCTCAGCATCGGTTAGGTTAGACTACTATTCAGAATTGGAGCGTTGCTTGAAATGGCTTCAGCCGTGTTTGGTGATCCGATCTAAATTTATAGATTTATTTAATTTTATTTTATTTATTTAATTTAATTTTTAATACTTCCCCATCTCTTTTTCCTACCCTCTTCATGACCTGCAGCCTTACTACAGACTCCAATCAGGGATGCCATAGTCTCACTGACTCCAGACGGTTAGGAGAAGATGGGACTCTTTCAATTCTCATTTAAAAAATGAATTTAGTGATTTCTTGCGGCCAAAAAGTGCAAATTTTTAAAGTGTTTATTAAGAAGCTTGTTTTTAAATAGATATAAACCAGAAATCATTGTCTCCGTTAGTTATATTAGTTTGTCAAAATTTAAATCCAAAATATTAGCGACATCTATAAGCTCATTGCCCAGTCTATATATTATCTACAACAGAATTGAACACGAAGTTATTGTTGTGAAATAATATATTCCATCTGATATTAAATTGTTTATTTACGTATTTTAGTGCTGTGTACTCGTATGTAACAACTAAACGAATTATTCCATAGGAAAGTTTTTCAGCCAAGTCACGCACAAAACGAATTGTCACGAAAGCAGATAGATACAGATAGAGTGTATTCCGCTTTTCACGTGTTTATTCTAATACCTACGAATAAATTGATGATTTATTGGGTATTTTTCCTCCATATTAATTTCCCCAAATCTTGTATTTTTTCCAACCATTCTCGCGTACATAATAATAGATTTTAATAATATTCTGCTCAAATTTCTCTACTGGTGACCAAATATTTTCTTCGCCCTTCTTGCCCTTTTCATCATATAAGCTATGGACAATCTAAATGTCTCGAAATAATTATAATTTATATTGGGTAGAGGCAAATCTTTCCAAAGCGGATAATTTTCCGGATAAAATTGCACGACTTAAATTAAATATCCGAATAAACGGCAGTTTCAGTGTCGAAGTTTTAAATCTCACCAATTTTCGGCAAATTACTATCAGACATAATATAGGGATATAAAATCTTGGGGAGAATGGTCGTCCTTGGAGATAGTTCGGAAACAAAGTGATGGGGGTGGTGGGAGGGGGGGAAGTCGGGGTGGCACAGTTCAGATGTCTCCGCGATAGGGCCGGACCAATTGCTCGGGGTGTTGGAGATAAGGCGGGTGTTATGGCACGGGCAAGGGCGGGTCCGGCCCGCGTGATCCGGCTGTGTTTTATCACCGGGTCGGGATTTGGCCATCCCGTCCCAGTGCCGTGCCAGTGCTTCGCCAGTGCCGTGCCAGTGCCGCCCCCGTCCCGGCCATATCGGGCCCTGCGAAGAATCAGATACGGGGTCAAGGTCGAACCTATTATTCCCTGATGGATAGCCGGGCTTTTGCAGGCTCCTCCATTCACCAGATATATTGCCCACGTGCCCTAGTTAGTATTCTATAAGCGGACATTGTTCCCGCGATTTATTATGATAATATTATCTCAAAAGCGATATACCTCTGCACCGAAGGGCTTTCTAATGAAAATGAATAAATAACAGACCGGGTTAAATAGATTTACTGGCAAATAACCCGACAACAAAAGAGGATGCCGCATAAATCACTTTTATAACAACGGTCTCAATTGTTAGGGCACATATACTCGTGAAGATACATGAAATAAAAAAATAATAATTTTTATTTTCCATTATTCAAAGCTCCCCACAGTTTTCTTCTAATTTCACAAGCAGATAAAAAAAGCATTGTCGCAAAATTCCTTACAAATATGCTGTACGCGTGCTTAAAAGCTCACTGTTAGAACCTTATTGAGTAAGTTAATCAATAAAATCAATTGAAAATCCATTGAGTTATCAATTTCGTTTAGAAGAAAACTTGTAATAAAGCTCACTCAGGCTTAAACGAAACGCTCATAACTGGTGTCGTGATATTATGCATTCAATATCAGAGGTATACAACATTTGGCGTGGATCCAGAACTGCGTCCCGATCCCCCCTTTAGGCGGATCAAGATTCCGCCTTCTGCTTTATCATTCCAGCTCAGCATTCTACTTTCTGCTCCCCAAACGACCCAGACGTTTTCCTCATCTACCGTGTACATCCGTTTCGAACGGTACACTTTATCCAAATTGTTTTTCTGTTGATTTTGTGATTTTTCCGGTAGATAATTTAATAAAACCATGAAATAGTTCGTATTTGGGATATGTATTTACAAAGCCCATAGGTTACCATTTTAGTCGCGGTGACGACTTTAATTAAGTAGCTTTTGTATGTACAAACCACATCTAACCAAACTAGACCTGTAAACATTGTAAACGCATTGAATATACAAATATTCAAATAAATAAATTCGCTCGTGATTAGGCTTACATAGTATTTCTACAACCGAACTAGGTAGGTTTGTATGAAACTACGTTATTGACTGAGCGAATTCCTGTTTTACTCGACCAACTGTGCTTTCATCTGTCTATAAAGTTGTTTGTTACGTTCAGGTTTCGGTTCAAGATTGTTGCCTTGTTGGATACTACCTTCAGAGTTCACATAATTGTGGTTCCTACTACGAGCTGTTAAATCAGAATAATCAATATTATGGTACCTACCGGTCTGAAGAATGTTCGAAAAAGCATTATGATTAAGATGGTGTCATTTATTAAGATAAATTGTGTAATTCCTTATCTATATAAATTAAAATATCCGTTTGTTAAAAATCTTAAATATTCGAAAATTCTTCACCGATTGCTTTGAAATTTTTACACAACGTTGCATTCAAATACGCGTGTGTTTTTATATACCTTTATTATAAAGATATCAACTGTGACAGGTAAAACGCTTTTTTTAATAACAGCGCCATCTGTTGCACAAACATGTTTTTTTAAACAGCGCCATATTTTAGACGTAAAAGCAACACGCAATATTTTTTCTCTATCTGCACAGAAAAACTGAGCCACAGCAACGTGTGGCAGGGTACAGCTAGTTTTAAATGTTGCTATATATATTTATTATTTTTAAATAAGCTAGTTGGTATTTAAGTACGAATTTACAATTTTATGATTTCAGTGGAAATTTTGGTTTATTAAGTAGGAAAAAATTAGAATCATGTTTTTTAGACGTAGGGTCCACTGTTCATAGATTAACTAGTTAAGATTTAATCTGATTGCACTAAGATTTAATCTAATTTATTAAGAATCTCTTCAAATTATTCGTAATCCGGTTAAAAACGGAATTACATGCTTTTAACCAATTAATTAATAGGTTTCCTAATAAACTTTCAATAAAACATAAATGTGTTACAGCGATGTCGGAACACGTGTTCATAAAAAAAATTATGATTTCTCAGTTTGTCATTGTATATTGTCAGCACAGAGTGCTTGAACACACGTGTTCCGATATATCACGAGTGTACTAAAAGTTTACCATAAAATGGCCTGCAATCCCGTTTTTAACAGACTTTTAATAAATCAGCAATATTAATTTTTCTCCGTGTGCGAATCGCTATGAGTAAATTATGATGGAGAATTAAAAGAAATAATTATTTTTTTTATTCTATCACGTGACTTTAAATTTTCTAAGTTTATATTTTATGGAATAGCGCTAAAAACACTATTTTTACACAAACTATTTTTTTCAATAATAATATCATCTACGTACCATTTTGGGTCGCAGCACAAGTAAACATCATATTTTCATATCTCATTTGGGTAAAACTGTTTTTCAAGCACTTGCGTCTTGTCTCTAGATAAAAATTATAATTACCGTTAGTTTTGCATATATAGTATGTTATCAAATTATTGCAAATTGCCTTTTTTGAAAATGCCACGATAGCCATTTTAGATTGGGAAAACAAAATTAAAATCGGATCATATCTAGGCATGAAATCTTCGTAGTTAACGGTTACGTTAACTACGTTAAGGCTAAATAAGGTTTATAATATATATCTATGCCAGGAATGTAGTCATGATCAGAATTGTAGATAATCTTAGTATCACCCTGATAAAATTGTCGCTTCCTGTGTCTTGTTCTGTTTCATGTTTCGTTTGGATTTATTAATATTATCTTCTTCAATTGTCTAGTTTTTGTCAAACAAAAATGTTATATTTGGCAAAAATAAATACGATGTGATGTATCTCTAACGTTCAAATATCTTCTGCTTTTTGCAAGATTTCTTTGAGTTTTAAATTTATTATGTTTTTCAAAACAACATTGTTTTATAGTAATTAATGTTCACTAATTTTGTTGACTTCATGTTCGACTGTCCCTAATATTGTTGACCTCATGCTCGACTGTTGCTAATATTGTTGTCTCCATGTTCGACTGTTGCTAATATTGTTGACCTCGTGTTCGACTGTTGCTAATATTGTTGTCCTCATGTTCGACTGTTGCTTATATTGTTGACCTCGTGTTCGACTGTTACTAATGTTGACCTGCTTTGTCCAGATGTTCGTCGGGCAGGTGCCGCGCTCCATGGACGAGAATGACCTGCGGCAAATGTTCGAGGAGTTCGGCCGGGTGCACCAGATCAACGTGCTCAGGGACAAGGTCACGGGAGCCAGTAAAGGTCAGTAACAATAACATTAATGATAACTTAAAAAAGAAACTAAATTAAACCCACTCACAAACCAGTGTGCTTGTTTTTGGTCAGGCTCTCAGAATATATCGCAACACGGGGTAGGTATTAGAAACGTAAACGTTTTTGTTTTTTGCGTGGGCTTGTTTTTTTTTATTGCTACATCCAATCCTCGATTAAGCACGCAATATGGATAGGAGAAGCTTGCATTTTTCTTTAATCAAGGGTAAGGTTAACATTATGCGTTGGTGAGTTGAAGTAATAATGGATTTGATGGTGGGTAATAAACTTAGGTTAATTTGGTTTAAAATATAATATTCTCTTATTTCAATGGATAGCTTTACCTATACCACAAGTTCCATTATTATTGTTTTATAACTGAAATTTTCTTCAGGCTAAACCTTCACAACTTTTCAGCCTTCATGAATTCCGCATAATAGGTAAGTACAGGCATAGTATTCACCTACTCTAACCTAACCTATTTTTAATTACGTCTATTCGAATTTTTCTTTTTTCTCCATGAATGAATGCAAATCTTATAAGTGGAAATTAACCCACTTTCCGACATCCGATCGAGCTAAAACTCGGCAGATAGACTCGTTGTCGATGGCAATGCATTATATTAACCATGCACACACACACGGACAAATACGTGTTTCTCTGAAATTTGAAGACTTACGAAGGTTCAATCCTCAGTCAAAACCAAAAAAAAAAAAAAAATTATAAGTTATTTGAAAATAGATGTATTAAAGTAAAAAAAACTTTGTTTTTAACGGGTTGTTTTTTTATTGGTGTTTTTGGTGAATTTAGCCGCAATTTCTTCCTACTCGAGTCAACGGTTCGGACACTCTTTCAGTGTCCATTATCACGCAGACGTGAGCGAATAGACACTGCAAAATATAAAGTTTTCCGAAACGTTGACAAGAAAAAGAATCGCAAATCGCAATACCACTTTTTTTTACCCAAAAATCATATAATAAATACATTTTATAAGTTTTGTATTCAATGTGTTCTTGTTGGTAGTTTCGTTCACCTTGTAACCGTTTATTATCCTTGGAAATTAATACTTTTTGTGTTATCACAATTGGGACAAATTTCAGTTTCCAACTTCTAACTTGCTTTCGGTTCATAAACACCTGTGTATTTTTATAAAATTATCTTTTTACAAATGTGTTATCAGCGTTATCTTATTACTAGTTTCTGTTATCTGTTTGATTTTGTTGTTTGTAGACAACTTTGTAGATTATATTTGAATTTTTAGTGAAATTTTCAAATACGAAAACATCCATCGTTGTTAATGTTTTGGCCTCAATTCACTATTTTTTTAGAGATATTTAAACAATTTTAATATATTTATTTAAAAATAAATTTGAATTCTTGCTTTATCGTGTATTGTTATATGATTAAATTGTCCACAAAATATTCTATTTGGAACGTAACAATAGATAATATAATAAGCTGAAATTGCGCATGATTGTAATTCATTTGTTTAAGCACAATTGAAGCATAATGTATTTTTTTTATATATTGTGTATTTCAATATTTTTCTGGGATAATATTTTTTTTTTGTAATGGTGTTCTGTTTTCTATTTTAATGGGCATTGAATGTTATTAATTTCAAAATATGAATGAAGTGTTTAAAACATTAATGCAATTGCATTGTTGCTTCCATTTTAAAAGCTTTTAGTAGGAAATGTATTGCATGTTCTGGTGTTCTGTCAATATTTTCAAAATATAAAAACTCTTTTTCGTCCAGCCAACGTAGATTTCTGTTCCAATGCTGGAAAATATTTTCATGTTATCGATTTCCAGTCACCGCTGTTTGGTATGTGACGTTATTAGTTGCTGGAAGTTTTCCAGGCTCGGTGTATCACTGTCTACGCTTTAACCCTGTCTATGGTCCACTGTCTGTGAACGTTTTTGTTAAAAGACATCGTTTTGTTTGTTACTTGTTGCAGGGTGCTGTTTTGTGACGTTTTTCACGCGCAAAGCGGCGCTGCGAGCGCAGGACGCTTTACACAATATCAAAACGCTCGGAGGGGTGAGTTGTGAATGTTTTTCCATACAAACAATACCGATCACTTTGGAGTAAAAAAATATGTAACAGTCTAATAATATTAACTATGAAAAAATCTAAATTCAAAAATTTTATTTTATGTAAACATTGACAAATTCATAATTTAAAATGCTTCCGTAATACAAACCATAACACACTCGAAATTCAAAACCTTTGGATAGATATTGTAAAGTACAACATATTCGAAACTCAAAATTATTACATTTGACATGCAAAAATAGAAATCAGTGGCTGAATTATACTTCAAAGTGTGTATAAGCTTTTTACTTCAAGGTGATCGAATGATTTTCATAAATCCAATGCATCAAATTATGTGTTTATTGTGTGTAAATAAAATGTCATATGAGAAAAATAATTGCATTGAATTTGAATGTTATCTTTATTTTGCATTCATCAAATATTTAATGATTTGTAGTAAAATTACTAGATAAAGGATTTGTTGAGATACTTCATAACCTGGTTTTGTTTTTTAAATAGGCACCGTCTAGGCGGTTATCTTTTTAATTAATTTTCACGAACGTTATCTATTAATATTTCTAATACATTGCCTACGATGAAATCAATGATAACGTCACATCGGTGATAATCAATATCCTTCTACGCAATAAAGAACTCCATTGAAAATGAGTACAGGTTAAATAATATATATTCGTATAGATCGCCACGCTGGTTCCGAATATACAAGTTTTATTAAATACTAGCTGACATATTAATGGTTTGGAGTAAAGTTTTGATGTTTTTAATTGTAGTGTACCTGAAAACTGGATAATTTTTTAGGTGGAAATAATATGATTCTAAAGTATTGAAAAACTTTACTTGGTATATGTTTTTTTCACTTTTCCACCATTCGCTACAATATGCCGCATCGTTACTATAAACAAACATTTCAAGATTCGTCAATTTCATATCGACCCGTTCGGGAATGGCCTTACTGTTAACCGACAACTCAATTACTGTTAACCAACAAAACGGAGGTACGTGTGACGTCACGCGTTTTTGCAAAATTAAAACTTTGGTGTTTATTAAAAAAGGAAGTTTCTTGTTGTAAAAATCAGCAACTAAATTGTTAATGCTCATGTTTTTCTCGTTTCAATTACATGTAATTATTACACATTGTGTTGCTTCAAAACAAAGTTTATATTCATGAGCCCAAAGTGATGTAATGACCCATTCTGTACTTCGTTAATGTGCATCAAGTTTACAACTGACTCTGACAGTAAACGCATCTTTATACGTTGTCCTGAACTTGTTTAAGGCGAGTTTCTCTCCAATGACTTTAGTCTTTAGTAGGGAATTAAAAGTTATAGTGACCAATAAAAATAGTGATGAGATCTAGACAAGAGACCAAGTGAACGTAAAACTTATGCTCACTTTATGGACAGATTATGTCTATTATTAACGAGCCAGCTAGCAAATCTGGTGAATACTTTTCTTCGCCCTTAATGGTTTTTTCATTGCGTATGTTTAGTGTCTACATCTGAATAGGTGGTGAGCTCGGTAAGTAGATACTCTCTTTCTTCTATCTTTCCAATATAATAAAATCATTCTGCGGCTTAAAGATTTTAGATAACTGAGACCCTTGAATGAATTAATTGTACATAATGTTATCCGTGAGGTGGAAATCCGTCTTCTGAAGCAGTGCGGTAAGCTCTGGCGTCATGGCTTTAAAAAATCCACTTTGATTCGGGAGGCGGGTATGGAACAAACACCTCTGCCATAGGTCACCCCAATTGGTCCGCTACGTTTGGTGACTTAGCAGGGGTGCCCGAGTACATGGGGTGGTGATTGTCTACGGCTTAGCGGGGTGTGCGTCTGCCCACCTACTGTGTGGCGGGCCGGATTTGGGGAAACTGGTCGAGCGAGATCTTTTGATTTCTCCAGCAGGACTCTCTCGACCCTGCACCGCAGTGGAAGTGAACGTGAATTCAAACGTCCTTCACTTCTGGACACACTGATCCCCAGATTCCTACCCACCCCTCATACTTTTTTTCCTTCCTACATCTTCCTCTTCTGTAAAACAAAACCTTCCACACAGCATCCCCAAAAAATGACATGTATAACTAATGTGAAAAAACAACCTTAACTGTCGGTAAAAAACGCCATTTTTATTTAATTATTGAAGACAATATTATTAGCGCTTCCTAAACTAAAATTTGAAACAGAAAAATCAGCAAAAGATACGGTCACATTTTAAGGTCCTGGGTTCGAGTATATATGTGACCGTGTCTTTTTTGTTGAGGAATCGCTAATATTGTTTTCAATAATGAAATATTACAATTTGAGGTTTGACTGATTTAGTTATTCCAAAAAATAAAAAAGCCGTATTTATTGTTTGTTCGAAGCTTTCAGAATGTTTAAGGTTAGTGATTTATTAAAATATTAATGAAACTTGGGAGAAAGCGGGCAGTAACTACAAGTTACGTTGCTGGTATAACATCATAATGCTAGAGTTTCATCTGCCGTCTGTGTGGTGCCACATGGCCAGCCACCATTTCAGTTTGTAGATTGTTATAATTATGTTTAAATCTTGTTCTTGCTTTGTGTACGTTCACAATGGCACCCTTTGTTGGAGCAAGGAAATAGAGGTTGCTTATATAATTGGTATGCTCAAACATAATGAACTACTGACTTTGAAATTGGCGATATTTGGTTACAATTTCGAATACCAGAAAAAAATTGCTAGGTGGCCGATTGCTAGGTGGCAAATTGCTAGGTGGCCCTCTAGAGGCCGATTCCCTAGATTTACATTAAGCAATGTACTGCAATTGCATTGTCGACCTTGTGCATATAATTTGCCTTCAAATATTACCACTACTAGTTAGTTTATCGTAAGAAAGACACACCTTCTGGGAACATACAAATTCATATCTATATTATTACACACCATCGATACTTTAGTTTTGAATAACATTCATAATATATATTATATTTGCTTCTCCATAACCTAACGAATACTAAGTTTAATACTTACTGCTTTTAGTTTTGTACGAATGAATCAAATGTTAGAAAAATATAAAAGGTTTAATCACTCATGACAAGCCACACTTCAACTGCTTTTATCAAAATATTAAATGTTACCTATCGCCTGGCATTTCTGACTTCCACTTCTAATCTTACATAATTAGTAGACGCGGTAAGTAGAAGTAGGAATTACGTTTAAAAGGATTAAAGCTTACAAAATATATCAAATACCTACATCAAAACCTTACATCCATTATTTCTTCCGGTTATTAAAAATAAAGTAATTAATATTAGCCCCAAAAACAGCAATATTTAAAGTCAGTATAATTTTCTTTCATTCCTAAAAATGACGCATTGTTATGGCCATCGCAGCAGATTAATCCTACCCCATTATACGATTTATATTAAAACAATCCATTTAGAAGATTTAGCGATCAACATTAACCTATAAATAATGATTTAGTAGGAAAGGGGAGTCTACTTATTGAAAAAAATACCCGTCGGATGTGAAATATTAGCCCTCAACAGGTTGTAAATAAGCTTTTATTAAAAGTTTGTTCAGTCCGCAGCAGGTTCCTTGTGGAAAGAATACAATATCAAGCTTATTGCAAAATATTTCTATACATTTACACGCCTTTCCCTATACAATATTGAATAGATTAACTGTAGCAATGTATAAAACGGTTTATTTTTTGAATGAAAATGATCGAAAATCGTGAGAAAATTTGTCAGATTTGGGAGAATATTTTGAAGGATTGCCGCCCACTTTGCTGAACGTTGACAATAATGGGCATTCGTTCAAATGTGATATTTTTTTATATTTTGATGATTTTCTTGGTAGAGCGGTAAGCTGTTTATCTCTGGACCCGGGAGTTTTGGGTTAAAAAAATGTATCGATTACATTTGTACCTCGTTAAGATTAAATTACTATTTTTATATTAAATGAAAAATATATCCTGTATTACACCACTTTTTTACTGAATTAATAACTGACAGCCAACCAAGTTTCGCTTATCTCAAGCTTCAACCTGGTTGGCTGTTAGTTATTAAATTAGTGGTGTATTGCAAAGATTGTTTTTTCATTTAATTCTATTGTCACACCCCAAAGTATTATTTAATCTTAAATATTATTATATGTATTATTATTGTAAATATTTTAGCCCACAGGTACTGGACCCTTAGTTTTTGTTATTATTTGATGTTTATATGGAAATCTGTCATTAGTTTTTATTTGTAACTTTATTATTTATTGATGTAAAAATGAGTTCTCAGTTTCTTCTACGTGAAAAAAATCATTCCGTTAGTTTATATTTTATATTTCATAATTATATTTATTCATGTAAAACCCCACTAGGGCGTAAATAAATTAATATTGTTCACATTTTGTATATGTAAGTCATTTTAGGGTATTCATGATATTGATAATATATCCCTTTTATTGATAGTCATAATTTCGTAGACTGTCATTCAAAAGTATGTTCACTCTCAAAATAGATGTTAATTTACCTGCCAAAGATATTACTTTAATTTATTTAACATATTTTTAAAAATGTGTGTTGTTCGGCTTCCTTCGCCTTTTAAGACTTGTCAATTTTACAATATTTATGCTTCATACAAAAGAGAAAGTGTTCACAAATTTCCCCTTTGATGATTATACTCAGAGTACTTACCCCAGAATATCAATTACACAGCCTGGCAAGGTTACACGCCTGAAGATCCTGGAAAATTTCAATGAGAAAACCTTTTTAGTAATTTCTGTGAGAAAACTCCACGGGAAGCCTCCGACATGAGATCGCATTTGTTGAGCGGATATCCGGAACGTCGCTCTTACTCACTCAGAATGTCCACCCTAACATTTTGCGCATAAAATTCAATATCCCGGCTGGCCGGGACCCTAGGGTCGATTTATTTGCATTCTCGTTTTTTCTCACACGTCTTCTGGTATTTCGTTGTTTCCATCAATATCGACAACTAACTAGTAACACTAAACTTCAAATATATTTTTCAATACCTTTGTGGTTGTTTTTAAAAGTATTTACTATCATCTTTGTATTTTCGATCAATTAACCAATCAAAATAGATTTTTTTAAACACCTTTATTTTCTAAACTTTCTTTGTAAATTTCATAGAGAACCTTTAAATATTCTACACGATTGTGAGATTTCCATTGAAATACGAATTACCATCTTAGGACGAACTAAATACTATGGATGTCAAATATATAATCAATTCAAAAATATTATTTCAATTTACAATTCGTTGGGTATCCAAATCGTATAGATAGATGAAAACTAGCATTTTTCGCCTTATTATTATTTTCTATTATAAAATATATTCACACGTTTATTACAATATAATTTTCAACATCATATTGTTTTAACTATAAATTAAATGCCAATTGAAAGCTCAGCGTATATTTGTTATATTTTAACGATTATTACAAAATTCTACAGTCTACGGTGCAAACAAGAATTTGATCTGAAAATAAATGATTTGTTCTGTAAATTCAATAAAGAAGTATGTGTGAAAATTTCACGACACCAGTTGATTAAGTTATGATAACCGTTTGTAGGGCACAATTAATATGGAATTTCATAGATAAGTGCCAAGAATACTTATCAGCGACCTATAAGGGCTTAAGGAGTGCAGAACATCGCAAATAAGAAAGCTTCCGTGAGAATGTTAATTCGTAATGCGAGATCATTTACTGATGGAATCTCAATACGAAGAAGATATAAAGCTCTTGTTTGCAGTATCCTGAAATATAGCTCCATTATTTGGGCTCCTTGTGAACAAAACCATATTCTAGAAATATAAAAAGTACAAATGAGGTTTATACGTTACCTTAATACGACGAAATAATGTACTATCCATTCCTACTTCTATCCTTGTTCTCAACAGAAATGCTAGATTTCAACATAATAGAAGCACGCCAAAAAATATTTAGATATTAATAACATTCTTCAACTAAACTCTGGAACTATACTTACTCCACTTTTATTGAAAGAGATTAGCTTATATGTACCTGACAAGTATACTCGTGGGAGATCTCATGCACTTTTCCATAATCCGAAAGCGATGACTTCTGCATATCAGAACTCGCCAATCAACAGAGCGACTCAACTGCTTAACGGTTCTGCATTGAGAGTTCAGCAACTATCTGTTGACGTGTTTCACAAAATTTGTGATCTATGCCGTAAAATATTGGTGCATAGCCATATTATGGAGAACGTGAACAAATAAAGAATTATGAAGAAAAAAATATACCTACATAACCTAAAAATATGTATTTGGGGACTTATCCACTACCTACACAACCTAAAAATATGTATTTGAGGACCTATCCACTATCTACATAACCTAAAAATATGTATTTGGTGACATATCCACTACCTACATAACCTAAAAATATGTATTTGGGGATCTATCCACTACCTACATGACCTAAAAATATGTATTTGGGGACCTATCTACTACCTACACAACCTAAAAATATTTACTTGGGTACCTATCCACTACCTACGTAACCAAAAAATATGTACCTATCCACTACCTAGATAACCTAAAAATATGTATTTGGGGATCTATCCACTACCTACATAACCTAAAAATATGTACTTGGGTACCTATCCACTACCTAGATAACCTAAAAATATGTATTTGTGTATCTATCCACTACCTACATAACCTAAAAATATGTATTTGGGGACATATCCACTACCTACATAACCTAAAGATATGTACTTGGGTACATCCACTACCTAGATAACCTAAAAAAATATATATATATATTTTTTTTTTTTTCATTATTATTTTAATATAGATCATATATGGGTCACATTAATACATACATATTTTGCAAAATATAATATTTAGGTTCATAATTGTATTTGGGTATCTATCCACTACCTACATAACCTAAAAATATGTATTTGGGGACATATCAAAGATATTAGAAGAACGAGATGTGCTATGAGCAGTTCATACTGTGTGGAATTGTCTTGCCCAGTGTCGCCGGTTTTGTTCACCAATACTACTGCACACCTTCGCTTGCGCTAAGGTATCCGCACTAATACATAGAACAGATTTCTGTGCGTACACGTCCCGACAGTATTCAAAGTACCCTAATTAGGTAGTACTCCGCCTACGGTCCGGCGGCCAACATAGCATATCTCGTTCTTCTAATATCTTTGGGACATATCCACTACCTACATAACCTAAAGAAATGTACTTGGGTACCTATCCACTACCTAGATAACATAAAAATATGTATTTGGGTATCTATCCACTACCTACATAACCAGAAAATATGTATTTGGGTACCTATCCACTACCTTCATAACCTCAAAATAAAATGTTGCGCATTTTTTACTTTCTAAACATCAGACGAGCTTTCTCAGAAGTATTTGCAAAAAATACTGTTTTGAGACATCCAAATTTACATTTCTCAAATTACCCTGACGCGGAAATAAGCCGAGGAATAAGATTCGGACACCCGTCGCGTCGTCTGCTTTTCGTTTGCGAAATGTGCTCCCGGTGTTTCTTTTCAATTTAACAACAGAGACATCTCATCTCATTCTTTAGTCTTACGTCTCATTGCAATCTCACCTTTCAACTTGTCTAAAAAGACAAATTATTTAGGGTCCAAACATTTTTTTTCCTGGTTGACATATTTAAATATGATGACCTTTGTGGCATAGCGGTAAGCTTTTTATCTCTGGATACAGAAGTTGTAAGGAAATACCCGTTGTGTACCTACAGTAGTCATTATTCATGTTTTTTTAAATGAAATTATGTTAATATTAATGAGTCATCATCGGCCATCCAGAATCAATAACTTTAATTAGTTTAGACATATTTTATTTTTAAAACACTCTCAGCATTGCTAATATTAAAAAAATAAACTTAATTTTATTTGTTGTTTGAGATGTGTGATTCATAGCAAGTTTTGTTCATAATTTCGATTCTTATAACAAATTCAATATCATATTGGTATGATTCAATATATTTACTATTATTTGTGTTATTTTTTGTCAGTTTTAATTCATAATAATATCATTTTGTGAATTTAGTTTAATCTAACGTGAAAAAACTAGGTTATTTTAAACATATTTTTTTTAAATTGTCTGTTACCGCATGAATTTTAAAAAAATTACATGAAAGTGATGTTTTAATAACATAAATGCTTGATGCCTTAATATGTAAATAAAAATTCAAAAAGTTCTACGTTTATATTGTGCCGAAATGTTATCTTCTGGAAATTATTATTATACTTTTAATAATTGTATGAACGAGATAAAATGTGCAGTGATAATTTTCTTAAATAAAGGAACTATAATTTTGGAATTTTTAATACTCAAAATTTTCGACGTTTTAATCTAAAATGTGTGTGATAAGTTTTTTTTTTACTTTTTTCATGTTTGAAATTATAAAATTTCAATTTTTAAATATTAGCGTACATTTGAAACATAAAAAGTTTATTTTATCTAGTTTATGAAACTTTATTTGTTTTTACGACATCCTCGAAATGGAGAAATATATAGAACATTTAAAATAGCTTGGAAAAATTCCTAAATTCGATGAGAAATTATTGCTATTTCAAATTAATACAACAGATAACACAAACCACCAAAAAGGACTAAATAAGCGCTGGTGACTAGATAAGCAATGTATTTATTTTGTGTAATTTTCCATTTCCAAGTCAGTTTCTATTTAACGTTACAGTTAGTAAGGTTTTCACATTCACGATCGTTTATCAATTTAATAAAAAATAAAAAAAATTGTATTTCTTTGGCATTCACTATGTAACAATTTCTAGACATTTTTGTTTTTAATGAGTTTTATTATTCCATTGTACATTTGTTACGTGTTATTTGTTTTATACGTAAAAAATGTACATTGGAATGTATGGTACAGGTTTTTTTATAAGACCGTTTGCGTTTTAAAAACGGAAATGTAAATAATTCATTTTAATAGTTATTTCCTGAATTATCAAAAAAAAACATCGCAAAAATGAATGTTTTTTATTTGATTTTTTAAAGTTCAGGCACAAATATTTTATTGTTTTCCGATCATAATCTAAAGATACATGTTATGCAATAAAACCATATCCGGAAATTTTTGCATTTCAAAGCATTTTTTATAGACCAGATACTTTTTTTACATGCTTATAAAAAGACTATCTAAAAAACTTATAATCGCAAAAGCCTATATGTTTTTTTACTCACTTACGATAATTTAATTAAAAAATGATCAAATTTTCAAACCTAAAACACATAATTTATAAAATTTAACTCTCTTATGAAGACTAACTGAATAATAAAAGTGTATTTTTTTAGCTAAACCGCGCCAATTTGACATATAACCTTATGTCATCCCTTCAAGAAATATTGACAAAATAAGGATGAAATGTCATACTTTATTTTTACTCGTATCTTTTTTACTTCGTGTCTTCGTACTAGAGTAGTTGAGCTCGTTCTGGGTGACTGACATCTGGCGGTGAAAAATTAAACTAAACAACATAGTTTCTAAAATAGTGTATGACGGAAAATCTGCCCAACGAAATAATAAAAATAAATGTGCCTAGTGAGTTTAATGTGTGTTTTATTTGAAGTGGAAGACCTTATTTTAATTTACGTTGAATTACCAAATTAATAAATGATATATTTATGCGTGAACTTCTTCAGGATAACTTCGTATGTCGTAGTATAGATATCGCTGGTCGTATATTGAAAAAATGTGTAGAAAGTCTAATTTTCAACAGAATAATGAAAATACATCATTGCATCATAGTATTGTTTAATTTCATGCTATCAACCTCACCCGACTTTCAAGACTATTTTTTTAAATAGTTTTTCTTATAGATCAATTTTATTGTGAAACACGAACAAAAATATTTCAATGCTACAAATTTCACGATTAAAATGTAATGGAGCCATTGGTTTGAGCAATTTGCAACTCAAATAATTTAGTGCTTAATGAAAAATTAAGAAAAAGCGCTGGAAAATATTTTTATTCACGCATTTTATGTCATGTTAGCCCTTGGAACTAATTATATTCTAAGGGTGAGTTTTAACAGAAATTAAGGGCAGGCGTCAACTTAATTCGTATTTCAAAGGAAAGCGGACTTAACTTCGATGGTAGTTAGTAGGTTTGCTACTTAAATTTTACCTAAAACGTTTAATTTACTTCGTTTGAAGGATAATTACATTTCAGATATCAAGTTATTGCCACTCATTTTGCTTTAAATTAACGCGCCATGATATTTTTTTGTTTTTTATTCAACTAGGCTCTATTCAAAATCATTATTTTCTTTTGATCTAATTTTTTATGAGTTTCTTTACTTCCCGGATTCGCCCGGGGTTTGTGTTGAAAAGCATAGAACAAGCAAAATGGCATCTCGTCTTTATTTTTCGATAGTGCGATTAGACCTGCATAGTCCGATGAAAAAATCTGTGCAAATTTTTAGAAGCCTGAACCAGAGCGTTAAAGTTTGTTTTGCTTCAAGGAAACAGATGTCATCTTTTTGGTAAGATGATTGGTGGGTAATTCAAAATCAGTCATGATCAATTCGTTACAGAATGTTGCCTTCCTCGGTTTATGATGGATACCTACGTCCTACACGGTAGGAGGCTTATCAACTTATTACATTTAACTTATGATTGGATGCGGCGTAAAATAATTTCCAGCTTTCTGCGTAACTCAATCTTCTTCCACGCCCTAACTTTTGCCTTTAGCCCCTTTGAATGAGTTCTCCGCTACCGGGAACGCAGTCAGGGCCGGCTTTGTGAAAAAAAAAAGTACTTACTAAGATGATATTATAACCTAGTCTATTGATAAAACGGTGGTATGGAATAGGATATTTTATATATAATATATGTGGAAGATTTGTAGTTTATTTTTTCTGAATCTGATTAATTGACCATAAATATGTCATTTTTATATTTTCATCCATAAATATTGATTTTCTAAAACAGCACTTTCCGAAACAGTTCTAACTGATTATAGTGTCGTTACGAAATAAAACTCCAATGTCTCGTAATACAGACGGCTGTGAATAACTTCTCCGAATTCACGAATAAAAACGAACATGGGGGCACATTGGAAATCGTTGTAGAAAAATTTTCGTCAAGAAAAAACTTTCATTATTGATTTTTTTGTTTTTGTTTCGAGATCTAAAAAAAACTAACTAACTAACCATCACGACGTTTCTCGCAGGGGTAGGCAGAGAAGATGGACCGCCAAACAACTCGGTCTTGGAACACATTCCTTGCCTCATTCACATTCATACGTACTCTTCTATTATTCTGACTCTTGACATGGCCCGACTCAAGTATCTGATTCACTTGGTCGTGCCGTGTATCCCTCGAATGTCGTTTTGTTTTAAGAATAATTCAAAATACTCTAGTGGTGCCATATAAACCAATAGCTGTCAAAAATATTCAATTTCTAAAAAAAATGTACTAACATTATACAGATCGACATAAATTGTGCAGCGGAAGGCGACGCAGCTAAAAAAGTTAGATATCTAAAACAAAGTTTATTCTTTCTTAGGTTCCTCATCTGGCTGCCAGCACAATAATATTGTAGATATGTGCCAACATTTTTTGAGGAATCTCCATTATGAAATTAATTTTAATTAGAATGGTAAAAATCTTTTAAATGTAGCTGCAACTAGTTGCGTTTTTTTATTTTTATACATCGTTTTACAATACAAGCGCGGCGACTATGTGATCTAATGTCTTTTTTTTATTGATAAAAAAAATTCTATGACACCTCACATTTAGTTTAGTGTACATACTTAATGATGGGTAAGAATATATATGTGATTATATGCTTCTGCCTAAAACAATGCTCTTACAACATTCTTCGTTTGTGTGAATGGAGGTGAGGCTTACATCGAAGCAATCGATGGATGTAAATAAACGATTCGAGTATTTCGATTTTCTAGAAGCCGCCCCTTGTTTCGACCGCCCATGTTCACCGCACATATTGCGCGCGACGAACGGCGGCCCTGCGCAGAACTCACACATCTTTATGTCGTGAGGATCAGAATTAATGCTAAAAAGTATATCACGAAAGCAGCGGGTACTAATTTGTTTTCATCTTCGCACCTGACTGCTGTCAAATTATGAAGAGGTCTTGAGTTACATGATGACTTATTACGTACATACATTATTGAGAAACCGTCCTGCTAGCGAGAAACTGAATAATGTCGATTATAACTTTACATAGCCTAACTGTAGTTAATATACTATGAGCCGCAATATAAATTCATCTCTATAACTTTCATGCATTAAAATAAAACCCAATGATAAATGATGCATTTCAGTTGAAGTAAATACAAGATAAATTAATATGGTGACCAGTCAATGGCTAATTTAACATTGCGTCTGGTTCCCAGCAAGGCGTCGTGAGTTCAATTCCTCGGCGTCTAAGTCCTATATCACGACGCAAAGCAACATTTTCTGCTTGCGGTGTTGGTAGTAGGAGATGCCTCACTGCCATTCATCAGAATCCTGATGTATGGCAATGAGGCAAGAAACTTGAAGACGAAATGCTTTAGAAATGAGATCCCTGGGGCGTATGCGTGTTAAAACCGTGTATGACCGTGTTAAAAATGTGGAAATTGATTTATTTACTTGTTAACGTTATTTTTAGAGGCTTATACATAGGAACAGTAATTTTAAGGCTTAGGTGGTTTAGGAATGTAGAGAGAATGGACGAAAAGAAGAAGTGTAAAGTAAATTTTAAAAGAATTTAGGGAAGACCACGGCACGATCAAGTGAATCAATCAATTAGTGAGTCAAACCATGTAAAGAGTCTGAATAACAGAAGAGTATGTATTAGACGATGTATGGATGTGAATAAAGGAAGAAGTGTTCAGAAGTTGTGTGGCGGTCTATTCTCTCCGCCTACTCCTGCGGAAAAAAGGCACGCTGGTTAGTTAGTTGGTTCTTTACAATAAAAATTCATTTTAATATTTAATAATACAATTACCATCACTTTTTAGTTTTGCTTGGTATTATTTGCAAGTTATTGCCTTGCGTGACATTTAGTTCCACAAACTAAACACAAAACAGTAAAGATTTATTTGTTTACTTAATTATTTGTTTTGTTTTTACTGCAGTGTTCATCTAACTGGGTCACCAGTGACCTGTTCTGAGGTGAACAATAACATTACCGCGTTTGGCAGATTTATGTTTAATTTACCTAAAGAAATGTCAATTAATGTTATTTGTGTATACAATCCTACACACGATATTAACTTATTGATTTCTGTGTTTTCGTCGACCTGCACGATATTCAACACTATTTTCTTATTCAATAAATTGGCACATATGGAATAAACAATATGGCGTCATTTCCTATGTTTTCACATACAAATAGATAAGTATTTGAAAGCTTTGTACTTATATAAAAAAACAATCCACGCAGAAAGATCTGTCCAAATAATTTGCTGTTGAGATTATCGCAGAAAGACCGTACGTATATTAAAATCATCAGTGTAAAGGCGTAGTCCATTTTGGAAATCTGGCAGATGTAGTAAGAAAGAAGCATTATTGGGAAAAATTGAATGTCTGTTACAAATCATCATGTGTTAAGTGTATCTAACCTAAAAATAATGAACTGTAAGAAGTTCATAATATAATAAGTTCTTGTTGTGCTTTTCGTACGTTTTAAGTGCATACCTTAAATAAATCATTTAATTAAATTAATTTTATCCTCTTTTTCATAAGCCACATTCATATGACAACGGGCGTCGAGGCTCGACGTTTCATTTATAGAGCACACACGCTGTTTTCCGTGTCTCAATCTTCTGTTTACTCTCCGTGGCATCCGAGACATTTTATTATTTTTACTTTAAAGAGGAAAACAAATATCTCCGGGCGGCGGAAAAAATATCAGCCGAGAAGACCGCCTTTTCGTAAAGATTGACAAAATCTTCACGTAATCAAATAAAATTTGAAAAAGTCAAACGGGGAGAGAAATTTGCACAGATTTTTAAACGAAATAGTGCCTACGTTTAAATTGGAACTTTCGCTGTGCTAAAAAACATGCCAAAGTGGTAGAAATACTCTCAGTGTCGCCCTTGTGAATCGTAACGTTGCTTGAAATGGTTTTATCCATATTTAGCGAACAGATCTAATCATCCAGCGATATACTAATCTTCCTCTACACCATATTTTTTTTCCAGCGAATTGGACTGCATTGCCATACTGTGTTACAGTGTTCATCATTAGAGTAACACCCTTACCATATTGTGTTACGGTGTCCATCATTAGAGTAACACCCTTACCATATTGTGTTACGGTGTCCATCATTAGAGTAACACCCTTACCATATTGTGTTACGGTGTCCATCATTAGAGTAACACCCTTACCATATTGTGTTACGGTGTCCATCATTAGAGTAACACCCTTACCATATTGTGTTACGGTGTCCATCATTAGAGTAACACCCTTACCATATTGTGTTACGGTGTCCATCATTAGAGTAACACCCTTACCATATTGTGTTACGGTGTCCATCATTAGAGTAACACCCTTACCATATTGTGTTACGGTGTCCATCATTAGAGTAACACCCTTACCATTACCTTACCTTACCTTAGAAACGTATTAGATTAACTAATATATTTTGTAGGAAATGGTTAGAAGTGGGTGGGTGGGAAGTTAATACGCATACGATAAGTATATATTAATTAAGGGTGTTAATCTAATACGTATTACATTTTGTTCTTTTGTTCTAATATTTCCTACCAATCAGGAAATATTATAAATAATTGTCAATTAAATAATAATTAATGTTTTATCCATTATTTATAATTACACTTATCAACATATTTTGGAACCTGATTAAGGAATCATTGGTTCCCAAACATGTTATGAATCAATAAAAACATTGGTTAAAATCATGTTTTCACTATTATTTAAATCAAATTGACGCAAAAATGTTCATACTTTCACAATAAATTATTAACTAAGAAATATATTTTAAATTATCAAACTTAATCACAATCAGTGATCGCCATTACCTAACAGTTTTTTTTTAATATGTTATCAGATAACACATATGTGATAACGATGTGTAAAGTGATTAGGTGTGATAATCTAGTAAGATTAATTGCGATATGTTGTAAAAACGTGAAAAAACTCACGCAACTATTTTTAAGGCATTATGCCTTGTCTGCCCGCTGCTCTAAAAAAGATTAGTTTAGATTAAAGTCAAATGTTTTCGTATTTATAGAAGATGTCGCCGTCAACATCCCAGTGGCTGTCATTAGAACCAAGAAAGCTCACATTTCGTCGTACTGATCCATATTGTATTGTCATCCAGCCAACACTGTCTCCTTTCCTCGGAATAATAGGTCAACGAAATGATGTGTCACGTATTATGTTATGCAGACCTATGACGGGAAGTGAGGTGATCAATTATCGTTAGGATTGGATTGTTTCGTGACAAATCATATTTTCGTTGTTGTGTACCTATTACTCATAAAGGAAAAAATGATTACCTTCCTGATTGTATTAGGGAACTATTTAAAACATAACAAAGTATTTTTGGAAAATATACAGAAAATAGAGACACGCATTTTATATTACTTTGTATTAAATTCGTAATTCAGTTTCCAAAAATGGAAAATAATGCATTTTAACAGTTATTTCGTTTTAATTAATTAATTTTTCGCCATTGTTATTCATGTCAAAGTTTTAAGGTTCTTAGGTCGTCAGTTTTGGTTTAATTAAAACATAAATAAATAAATAAACTAGCCTAAAAAAATAGTTAAACATTATTATATCAAAACGTGGCGTGAAGAAAAGACGAAAAATTAACAATTTTTACTAGATAATAAATTACATTGTTTTCCATTTTCCGATATCTGAAATTCTTACTTCTCGTTGTTATCTAACGAATACAGATTTATTTATCTATTTAAAATTAGTAATAACCATGTTCATATTTTCTGTACATTTAACTATTTTTGATAGCAAATTTGCTTACAACTAGTAACATAACTCCAAACGTAATCCTTCGCGGAGTGTCGATTGATCCGACTAGACTGGTCGCAACAATTGCGACGCTCATGCGCTCTGGCGGAATAAAAAGGTACCATCAAACACGGCTACCGTCTTGACAGGATTAAACGGACACGGAACACACAAAATTCTGCTTTAGGAGTTGTTTTTTTAACATTGGGCGAAAAGCACCCACCGTGAAAAACCACCATTTCAAATCGAAGCAGTGATAGAAATTACTTTAGGATATTTATTGTTTTTGTGTTTAATTCGTAGAACTCCATTTAATTTTTTTTATAAATTTAATTTAGATTAAATTTGATAATATTATTATTAAGTTTGAAAATGGCCTTGTAAGCCGAAACAGCTGTCACAATAATAAAAAAACTAAAACACTTGCAGAACTTAATAATAATATTATCAAATTTAATCTAAATTAAATTTATAAAAAAAAATACTTTAGGATAGTTTAGTGATCGGATTTGAGCAAACCATTTGGAAGTGTAGCCCAGAAAAACTGTAAAACTTCATTTCACTTCTTCGTCACTCCATTTCTAACGGTTTTAATACCTTTCGGAAAACAATAAGATTGAAATAGTTCCACTAGCTCAGTATAGTTAAAACTTTTAGGTGGAATCATATAACAAAACGAAGTTTTTCTTTCTTGACACCAGATATCTGATATATAATTAAGTTACTTTTTTATGTGAAACCGCACTGTCCCAACTGCTTCCAATCGTCTGGAGTCAATCATCCCCAATTGGGGATGCAATAGGTGAGGCTAAAGTTAGTTGGGTGGTGGCGAAGAGAAAAAGGAATGCGGGAAATTACCTGGCTATTCAGATCTGGTCACCAAACACAGCCAAACCCATTTCAAGCAACGTTTCAATTCTGAATGGTGATCTTGCACCAGGGCGATACTGAGAGTATATTCCGCTCTGAAAAATACCACAATTATACTATATATTATTTTTAATGAGTATTTGGTGAAATAACACAAATTAGTCAAATAAAATTGACTTGCGCACGCCGTGATTTGAATCCGTGACCAAAAACCCGCGTGAAAGCCACTAATAGTTGGTAATAGTGAATTTTATATTTTCAATTTTAAAACAAATAAATATCTTAAAGCAATCCATCTCGTAGCACTGTCACCGTCGCCCGACTTAGTGTTCCGCTATTTGCGTGGTTTCGACATAAAGATAGCAAATGTTTTCTATTGTTCTTTGCCCGTGAGGCTATTTTCACATCACTCACGGCGATTAACAACTCCGGTCACTCCGGACAACGTGTGTCTGTCCGGAACTTACCGAGGAGTTTGTTCAAGGGATTGCAATCCGGATTATCCATATGTCGAAAAGTCCGGATTTTTCCGAGTGAAATCAGAATTTGAAAGATTAAAACGATTTATGAAAGTAGACTGAATGCTAAAGTGTTGAGATCCCTGAGATGTATGTGGGATAAAACTATGTATATTTATATTGTTTAGAAAACAAAACGTTTAAAACATTTTCATATGTATGAACCATTTTCAATAATAGATTTTTAATCTATTATTGTGTGTGTTAAAAATGTGAGGACCCGAAAAGAATGTCTGGCTGATGGATAAGATTTAGTAAGGGACGCTTAGTTAGTTTGGACATATAGAACAAATGAACAAAGAAGAACATATGATGCAGAATTGAATGGTAGAATTCGGTTCACCCGAGGAAGATAGTATTATCAATCAAGCGAATCAAATATTTGAGTCAAGTCATGAGTCAGAATAACAAAATAGCATTTACGAGACGATGTATGAATTTGAACAAAGCCAGGAGTGTACGCCGAGAAAGAGTGGCGGTCCATTTTCTCTGCCTATCCCTACCTCCTTATTTTTAATCAGTTTTGTAATAGTCAAAGGAAATTAAATTTTATCCGGAAATCCAAAAATCCGGATTTGTTACAGAAATCCGGATTTGAAATCCCTAGCTTTTTCTGCTGATTTTCGACTTAAGCATTTGAGGGATGGCCGAACGTTCCCAGCTTAATTACTCGAGATCACTCTTCCTCTCGCAGGCCGAGCCGAAACACAAATTAATCGCCGGCCGGTACAAATTGGACAAATTATCACATTTGCATTTTTAAAGCAATTTAATCTGTTTAGCAATTTAAGAACACTTTATTATTATAAACGCTAACTTCAGGTGCGCTCAATCAAAATTTTCAAAAAATATTTATTTAGCAAAACTGGTCGTAAAACTAAATTGCACATTTAAATGATGCACTCGTATATTTTTTATTAAAAAAAAACTTTTAGTTACTCTGACTATGCCAGAGATACAATTTTTTAATCCTATTTTTTTTAATTATTATGTATTTATGGGACTCGTAATATTTACGGCCTCCGCGGTGTAGGGGTAAGGCTCTCGACCAGCAATATGGCAGTCACGGGTTCAAATCCCGGTGAAAGCTATTACACATATTATATATTTAAAATAATGTGCTGTATATTTGCGACACTCCCAGAATGGAAGATTCGCTCAGTAACGCGCTGTTAGAAGACCACCATTCAGAATTGAAACGTAGTTTTAAATGGCTTTAGCCGTGTTTGCTAGCCAGATCAGAATATCCAGGCTCTTCCCCGCCTTCCTCTTTTCCATCTCCTTCCCCTCATCGCCACTTTCAGCCTCACAACATCCCTCGATCGGGGATGCCAAGTCTCACTGGCTCCGACGGTTGGGAGCAGTTGGGACAGTTGGTTGGAGAAGTTGGTTGGGACCAGTGCGTTATTTACACAAAAGTAAAATTGAAAATATAGCGTCTGATTTTAATTATTATTTCACAGCTCCGTGGGTTATAACGGAAATGCAAGTTTAAAACAGTTACTTTGACCTAGAGACTCCTTTTTACTTCACCTTTCATTTTGTGCTGCACTCTTTTTTTCACGGTATCAAATTTCTTCGTCCTAATATTATTAGACGTGTGTTAGTTGGACCGCCCCTCGCGACCGGAATTCGCTGCTGCCGCTGAGTGATACACGCCCGCTGCCGCTGCACAGTGGGCAATATTGCTAAATAAGAAGCATTTATTTAGTTAATAAAAATGTATTCATTTTTAGCAGTTTTACTTAGGACGGGTTGTTTCGGAGAATTTGAACAATTCATCAAATTTCAACGCTCATTTTCAAGTTTTGTGAAAGATTATTTCAAGTTCTGTTTTTATTTCAGTTTTGTCAATTAACTAGCCTACAATGATATAATAACAGAACTTGAATAGGACTTTCACAGAACCCGAAAATGAACGTTGAAATTTGATGAATTGTTCAAATTCTCCGAAACAACCCGTCCTTAGACTCATTGTTTCACCAGATTGCAATATTAGAAGCAATGTTGTTTTTAATATATAATTTGAACTTTGAACACGAGAAAATAAAATACTTACTACGTAACTAAAATTACAATAGATACAAAATACAAGAAAGAAAACTATAATAAATAATACTGAAACTCTTTATATAAATGGGCGATTGCACTGGTCAAAACCCTATCTTTACAATTTATCCAATTGCACCGAGGAAAAAAGTTGTGGCTTGAAAGCTCTGATCGTTTGGGATCAATGGAAATAGTGACGTTGACCAAAAGTAATATTCACCATTTGCTTTAAATGTTTATACTATTATTATTTTGCTTCGACAATTGAGCGAAATAGTACTTTTAACTAAATTCGTTCCTGGCCCAATGTGCGGTGTCCGCAGTGAGTGCGCGCCGGACGGAAATACCCCGCGGACGTACCACGCGCGCCGCAACCGACGGACAATGCCTACTTAATGGTACAATGGACGCGCGGCGCTGCGACAGTTCGACGGCGGTCAATCAATCGATCGACATGTGACAAAAAAACGAAAGCCATGCAATTTTTTGCGTCCTTTTTATGGCACGTTTCGCTTTCCGGAATAGACTTCCTGTAGATTAGACGGATGTTCAAACGTTTGGTGATAAATATGTGACTGTCTTTGCAAGGGTTTTTTGTTTAAAGTAGATTCAAATCTGCGTTAATCTGCAAAATATCTTATAATAAAATGAACCTCCGTTGATTTTCCTTATTTTTTTAAGTCTGTATTTCCAGAACTGAAAGACTTTCTAAATGTCACCTTGGTGAAAGATCGCCATTCAGATTCGAAACGTTGCTTGAAATGGCTTGAGCCATGTTTGGTGACCAGATTTGAAGATACTTCCCCACCTTCCTCTCCCCAGTCTCCTTGCCCTATTCAAGGCGGGGCGGGCGGCCTGGCTTTGTGTTTTATACAAATCTACATTAATTTTTATTCAGAGTATGATGAAATTTTGCACACTTGACCTTCAAAACAATAGTATGGTGACTGTCTACGAAATATTTTGAAAAACCATCCAAAAATGTATTTTTTAAATTATGTGAAATTTTGGAAATGCTTATAATTTGACATAAATTACGAAAAAATGCTCATATATGCTCACGGCCAAAAGTCTCGAAAATGCATATAATCCGATGCCTGGTGTATTATTTTTGATTTTTTCATCCGTAATAATCTGCATTCAATCTTAAATAAAGCAATTACGGTTTGAATCCAGCAATTCAGCATCTCAATTACAAAGTTCATTAATTTAATTGTCTTTCGTCTGTTCCGAGTGCCTTTACCAAAGTGTGCGTTTGCTTTTACCTATTAGTGTACTCTATCTTAAGAACTTCCTGAACATTTGCCGGCTCTGCGGATTGTGGTCATGGCCTGCGAAGAAAGCCAAGTCTGGATCACAATTTAAAATTAATTCTGATGCACATCGAGATTATTACCTACCACGCTACTAGATGAACCTACAATATGATGTTTCAGGACTAAAGTTGAGGCCAAACGAGCGTTATTTACGCTGCATTCGTTTTCGTATAAATTCACGAAAAGTGTGCATCGTGTTGATAACTCCTACTTGAGTAACAGTCGCAACACTCGTGCTCTTTAACGGAATTAAAAGGTACTGTCAAACACGGCTACCATCTTGACAAGATTGACCGGACAAACAAATTTACAGAAACACGAAATACAAAGTGGCTAAGCCAAAACAAGACTTCGCTGTGCTCTGTCTCTATAAAGCGTATTGTCTGTGGAGGCAGGCGGTGGCGGTGTTGTGGGCGGGCGTGCAGTATGGCTTTGTTTTTTATACAAATCTACAGTTTTATTACGAAATTCATAATATTTTGCACTCTTGACGTTCAAAATAAGAGAAAAATTACTGTCTACATCGGGTTTCTAAAACTTTGCGTAAAGTCCGGACAACGCCGAGGACTTCAACTAGTAATAAACGATAATAACTTTTATACCGCCCTTGGGGTGGTTTTTCACAAAAACGGCGCTATGGAGACTATCCAAATATTATTATTATCATAACGGATTGATTCAAATCAAAGAAAAACAATCTTTGAGCTCCTATTTTGTATTTTTTTTAAATGTTTTATTACATATTAGCAATATACATCTTTCTCATATCAATTTGGAATATTCAAACATTATTTCTTACGCCGTACGAATGTTATTTGTACCTTGATGGTGGTTAAATTTTGCATACCTAAGTTATGTGATAATAATGAAAAAATATGAACATACCATTACTTCTTACTCAATTTTAATATTTGCATTCCGTTATGAGTTTAGATAATATTATCAAGTTATATTATAAAATAGGTTCACATTATATATATTACCCAACAAATGTAGATATAATATGACTCGACGCCATCTAGTGGGAAATTTAGCACTAACAAAACCTTTCCTACGAAAATAAAGTTGGTTGTTTACAGGTGGAAAAAATATAATAAGCAGTAATTGTTGATTGAAGTATAATACGTTGACGGCCGGCATAGTCCAGTGGTAACGCATTGGACTGCCATTCCGAAGGTCGCGGGTTCGAACCCGGCGTGCGCAAATAAATTTTATTTGATTGATTTGTGTTATTTCACAATTAATTAATTAAAATAATATATAGTATATTTGCGGCACGTTCCAGAGTGGAAGATACTACCAGTATCGCCCTGGTGTAAGACCACCATTCAGAATTGAAACGTTGCTCCAAATGGCTTTAGCCGTGTTTAGTGACTAGATCTGAATAGCCAGGTACTTCCCCACCTTCCTCTTTCCCTTCCCCACTTACCTTCAGCCTCACAACATCCCCCAATTGGGGATGCCATAGTCTCACTGGCTCCAGACGGGAGCAGTTGGGACTCTTGTGAGGTATTCACTGTAAAAAAAAAAATAATAATAATAATAAATAATATTATAATCCAAAACCTAGTCCCCCTCAGCACAGGATCTCCTAGTGAGGAGGACTATGAATATAATCAACATCTATTATTTATATATATATTCTTATAAAAATGAAAAAAAATGTATAATATAGCTACTAATAAAAAAAAAAATAAATAAAAAAAAAATTACTAGTACATATTGAATTATTTGGCGGGTTGGAAATAAGCTGACCTGGTTCAGTGGTCCAGAGCGACTGACCGGACATCAGAATGCGCGGGTTCAATTCCCGTCGGCGGCATTTATTTTTTCTCGGGAGATATTTTCAATTTGTATTTAAATTACAGGCGACTAACTATTGTTTATAATAATTTATACATATTACAGTTGTATGTATGCACGCAAATTATTATTGATAAAGCAGGATAGGTAGGTAGGTAAGGGTGTATATAATGGGGGGGTGTAGGGTATTTAATATAAATTTTATTAAACTTTTAGAACATTCCAAACATATTGGAACACGTGTAATCTACAATGACGAAATGTGAAAATATTAGAATTGTCATGAACACGTGTTCCGACATCGCGATAACCTATACACGGAAACCTATCAATTCATTCATTATAAGCTTTCAATCACGTTTTTAACCGGATTATGAATATTTGAAAATATTCTTAATAAATTAGCAATATTTTATTTAGCTAAGTTTTCTACGTTTGGTTTCGGGTGCAACCGTCTTTTCTAACTACCAACAACCATATGGAAGCTTTTTGTTTGTGATTTTAATACCGCGCTTGTTAAAACTAAATCAACGTCATAATTTTAAAATGTGTGTATAGTATCCGTAGATGTTTAATGGCTACGTACGAAAAATAATGATGACACAAAGCACATGTGTCATAACTGCATAATAACCATTCAATACGGTCATAACATTACTTTGCATCTCTTGGCAGAATAACATAGCTAATAGCTAATAGTCCACCGTGCAACAAAGGAGTGCCACAAGAAAAATATGCAAAGCAGATGCACAGTAAATCACTTTTTACTAGAGATCTCCAGTAGTCATTTGTGCAAAAGTTTCACCACAGGAAAGCAAAAGTCATAACGCATATTTATGATTTCTCCTATCTTTCATAAACCAGGTCAAATGACGAAAGGTTATGAAGGCGTACCTTTTGAATATATTATTATTTCTTCTACCTAACTGCTGCCTCATCTATGAAAATTGTCTTACTCATAATATATAATACGGATGGATAAGAACAGGTTAGTAGAAACCGTTACACATAATCACGCGCATGCGTACTGCGTATACCGGCAGGACAGACAGGATTAGGGATGTATTATTATGGTATTAAGACGTTTATCGCGAACTTTGTTAAAAATCTGGTTGATTTGACAAATATTGATTGGCCGCGTAATGAAAATGTAAAAAAAGCAGTAATACCCATTGGCAGCACTATCAGGGGAACATTTTAAATCGAAATATCGATTTACCAAAGCACATACGGAACGCATAATCAAATTGAACAAATTTAGAAGCAATTCAAAGCTGACCTGGTCAATGACATCGCAAATGTCATCATAAGAAACCTGAAGTTGGCAACTAAACGCGAAATGTAAAAATGACCATGTTTTTGAGGATTGGAACAAAATGGTTTAAAAAAAATCTTGTTTGAATATTATTTTGAGTAAATATTTTAGCTGTAGCGACGTATTAGGGAATCTTTATATCTAATGAGTGAGACTACAAATTTTGCTCGACTGTATCGACTTACTCATGATCGCATTGTAAATGTCTTTCTTTGCCTATAACAAGCACCGATACTCTTTTTTACTGCCACCACTCGACAAATTCCCACATACGCTCTTTCTGTTGGGATAAGTTGGGTTAAGACAGGCACGAGCAATGCGATCGTAAAAATGTCGATGCAGTCGCACACTTTTTTTTTGCATTACATTTTGTACATAAATTTAGACTGATTTTGTAATGAACCTACCATTTTAACATTAAAATGATTGAATATTATAGTGATGCGTAATCAAGCAACGCCATTGTCATGTAGGATGTATTTGTATATTAATGATAAAAATTGATCGAAAAAAATATTATTTGCTTCCATCCCAGTAATATTATCCCAGTCAAACTCTATTTCGTCAAAACAATTGCGTTGTAGCTAAAAGTCTAAGTACTGAGGGGCTTATCTTAACATGACGTACCGGAACCAACTAGACACAAGATAATTATTTGTGGAAATTTACTGACTTCTCTATTCTTCGAGTATCTTTGGTTTGTGGTAAGAAAGTAAAACTATACTATTTATAAATATATTTTAAAGAAATAATAAAATCTTATTTTCATTGGGTTTTTCACTACTTTACTACTCTTCCATAGAAGGCGTTAGCTTGTGTTTGGAAGAGGAGCTCACAGTACATTACTGTAGTTATTTATAAGTAATTAAAAATATTATAGGTATCACGTGATGTAGTAAGTACATTACAGTGAGAAGGTAAAACATTATTTATTGATTTATTTATTGCATCTCACAATACATAAATTGTGTTTTTTTCTCATAAAAATCAACTCATTAAAAAACATTCATAAATTAATAATATATTTCTCATAAAAATTACATTATATGTTTGGTATATGTGATATAAGTGTAAGTAGTTAAAGTACATAAGGAATATATTTTATACATAAAATGGGATATTTATTTAGCAGTGGTATTATTTGTATGGAGGTACCTACCACCTTATTTAGAATTATGGTATTGTTTTAATTAAAGTACAATAAACTAATATTATTTTATTCGTTTTCAGATGCACCACCCCATCCAAATGAAGCCTGCCGATAGTGAAAACAGAAATGGTGAGCACATTAATTTATTTTATTATATGTTAACCTCCAAATTTCGTGCTTTACTCAAATCCTTGCAATTTATGCAAATCCAGTGGCAAAACAACAAACTCCCGGGCCCCGGGTAAGTTGTGAAAATTATTCCCTCCCATGCACATCTATTGCGAACGCACGTAATAATGCAATAATACATTTTTACACAATGTTACCAAACATTTCACAATTCACTATTTGCTACATGTAAAGTAAGATGGCGGACAAATACGTTGCAACTTGCATATATTTTTTGCTTCGATTGTGATGACAGCGCATCAGTTACCTGCAATAATCCCAGTTAAATCATGGTAACTTACGCATTTGCACCGAAGGAGAATATGATTCATTTTCAAATGAATAATACATTAATATATTTAATAAAACCCAGCGCAAAGCCAAGAAACAGGGTGTGTTGGCATCACCCTGTAGCGTGAATTGTGAGTACTTGGGTTTTTTTAACATACTAATAAAAAAAAATCCAATTGAGTATCATTACATGGGTCCTTTCAAGCCCTAGCCCCGGCCGATTACATAAACTGTCCAGACGGTCGTTACGCCACTAAGCAAACACTCATATTAAGGCATTTTTCTATATGTATATGATGCCCATATAATGTTCACAGTTTAATAGCTTACCGTTGGAATTTTATTACTATTACTAGCAACATTGAAAGGTGCAATTACTTAATGATAATAGTGTCACGTGTGTATCGTAATGAATTCGAGAATGTAATTTTTCCATCATCCAACAGATAAAATCAATCTTACATATTTCATTTACCTTGAAGTGATACAAGTTTGTAAGATTGCATGCAGACAATATAAACACATTGTATAGATCATCGAGGACATCTCCGCCGGCGGTCAAGAGAGGAACTAACTATTTTTACCCACAAGATCGACGCCCCCGATGATTCTTGTATATTTATATATTTATTTAGTTTGTACGTACCCATTATAACGGTAATTATGGCTGACGTACATTTCCACTATTTACCAATAAGAACTTCCATGCTCTAGTCACAGGTGCTAATGAATTAGAAAGTTATGGGTGAATAGCTCCGTTATTCAGAGTGCTTTAAATATTGCTTTTATAATGTACTTGCATACAGAAATACCTCATTAAGGCGATGCACTACGTCGTGTAATATTTTAAATTGAGCCGCTATCAATAACAACCCTTACGTAGATGGCGATAAGGTTTAAATTCTCGCTTAACACCATCCGCCTGTTTTGATTTATGCAAGAAAAAAACATGGCCCAAAAGTGCCTTTTATTTTATTTTGCGGATGTTCAGGCATAAATATTTTTTTTTTTTCGATCATTTTATAAATAACTTAATTTGCCACGTTATACAATAAAATCATAACCGAAAATGGGTTCGTAAATAGGAGATTTTGAACTTTAAAGCAGTTTTTATAGGCCTAATACATTATTTTTTTCTGGGCTTATAAAAAGACTTATCTAAAAAATACTCAATTATTTCAAAGGTGAAGATGTATTCTACTCGCAGTATTTAATTAAAGCATCTGAAACATTTCTAGGCGACCAAATTTTCAAATCAAAAACACATGATTTTGCATTACTACGTATGGCATCGCCTTAAACTAAACTTCAGAAAACGAAGTGAAACACACAATTCATAAAAAAATCAAAAATAAAATCTGCAAGAGACGATGAATATCTTTAAACCTGTAGGTTGATTGTAGTCAACAAACATGGTATTATAGATAGCCCTCATTTACTCAACCTAATTACCTTCCACGTACCAAATATAACTACTCGAACAAAAATAATTGTAAATTTTTGTTGTTTGTTTTTGGGGTGTTATGCCGTGTTGCGCTAACTCCTTCTTTAGCCGACGTTTCGGACAGCGTTGCAGTGTCCATCATCAGGGCAGATCCGGTAGATCCGAAGATGTGTAATCATCTTCGGATCTACCGGATCTGCCCTGATGATGGACACTGCAACGCTGTCCAAAACGTCGGCTAAAGAAGGAGTTAGCGCAACACGGCATAACACCCCAAAAACAAACAACAAAAATGCTATTGGCCGTGAGAATCTAAAAACTTACCTTATTGTAAATTGTTACAACATTATCAGGAGTGAGTCATTTAGATATTCGTTTGTATATTGATTGCATGCTGTTGGCAATACAATCTCAGAAATAGTCTACGTACATCATGTTCGAAAGAACAGAATATAGTTACAAGAAGGCTATAAAAACATACTCTTCGGCATTGGATCCATTTTATAATTTCTATAACTAATTTTACTTCTTGTTTACTGTTCCACTAATTTATTATATATAATCACATTTTTGTTAAAGTCTGCATGAGTTTATAATATAAATAAATAAGCTAAGGAAATCAACAAATTGACGGCCTCCGTGGCCGAGGGGTTAGACTCTCGACTAGCAATCCGGGGTCAATCAAGGTCGCGGGTTAAAACCCGGGGTGCGCAAGTAAATTTTATTAGTTTAATTTGTGTTATTTCATAATTTATTCATTTAAAATAATATGAGGTATATTTGCGGTACGTTCCAGAGTGGAAGATACTCTCAGTATAGCCCTGGTCTACCACCATTCAGAATTAAAATGTAGCTTGAAATAGCTTTAGCCGTGTTTGGTGACAATGTCTGAGTAGCCAGACACTCTCCACCTTCCTCTTCTTTATATTCTTCCCCTCCCCACTACATTCAGCCACACACATACCCCAATTGAGGATGCCATAGTCTCGCTGGCTCCTGATAGTTGGGACTCTCGTTATTCACATCAAAAATTGCAATCTACGTTATGCGTGCTTTCTACAACTGACGCCTTATACTTACAAGGGTAATATAATAGATATGAGGATGGTTTGTTCACTAAAAATGTGCTAGGTATCATTTAAAATAAAATATGAGTCTGCTTGAAATGACTTGCTTTGTTAACAATGTTATGAAAACTAATAGTGTGTTTTATATCAGCTAAACTCAGCGGAAACGTTCTCGTTCATTGGCTGTCGGCGCGAATCAAATTCGGAGTTGTATTGACGGATATTATTGGGCGGAAATGTATAAATATAACCAACATTCAAATTGAATTACTTCGGTACCTGTACAGGTTATTCAACTTACAATATTTTGCACTAGTTATTTAATAGTGAATAATAAATAGCTATGGAAGAAGAAAAAGCTCTTTTTTTCAAAATGACCCCCTTGAATTGCCACCCTCTAAAATAATCCTCAAAAATATTTTCTTTGTCCTTTAACATTTTCAATAAAAATTGAAACCGACAAACAGATTAGCATTATTGTATATAATAAACTAAGTGAAGTCGCCAGCGGTGGGATATCATGTAGACAGTAATTCTCCTCTTATGTTGAACGTCAAGTGTGCAAAATTTCATCAAATAATATCAAAATTCTAATTTAAGTGTTTTTAAAGGGGGGTAGGGATGGTTTTTCCAAATATCTTGTAAATCTCACATTCTAATATAAACACATATATCGATAGATAGATTACTTTTAGCCCACGTTCCTACCTACTTATTTCCAGGCTTGTGCGTAATGAAGATTTATAATAGACATTTTCTCTCTGTTTTTCATTACTTCCACAGTAATATATTTTAAATTACACATCTGCATAATGTATATCTGGAGAAAGAAGAAATATAATTCAGTATGTATGTATTCCCTTCAATTTTTAACTTTGTTAAATATTTTAAACGTGATTCTTGTATACAAGATATCCGGCGGTTAAGTGCACAAACTTCGGTAGGTGATTGATTCTACGTGATAGTACAAGTAAAAAATAAATATAACTAATGGAAAAAATAATATTCTTCGATGGAAAAATATTTTTGTATTGGAAAAGACAATGGAATTTCTAAAAAAGTTTTTATCTTTTTTTACTTCTTCCATCATGTAATTAATAACCTCCCGAAGTTAATGCACTGTACCTCCTGAAACACTGTATAATGCAACATAATTCAAACACGATGATTTTTAAGTTGAATTTCGTTGAAGATGTCATCTACAATATAAGTACTGCACTGAGCACTGAGAGCTCCGTTGTAACCTTAATTTGTTTATTTTAGACTAGCTGACGTGTACGCGGCGTTGCACGGGGTAGTGAATGATTTTAGTAAAGTTTTGAGGTTTGAATTCTATAATAAACAGATACTTTTCTCTACATTCTATAAATTTATTATATGTATTAACTTTACAGAAGAAACTTTCTAATTGATAGTGAAAACCCTATCACAGACACGGATACCGACTTTATTTTGTACTATTTAAGATGCGTCATATTTGAGGCATGGGACGAGGTTACAGCGAAGCTATGTGCCTTTATACACTTTTCCTTAGATAATTCACCACATTCAAAGGAATAAGTTTCTATAAATAACGTCCTTAAGGTAATGGATATTTTATTGAAGAGTGTGTGTATTATTATACCATTTGTGTTATTTGAATATCTCCCTTATGTAAGGACTGCCTTTTGCGATCATAAAAACAGGATCAGAAAACCCTTTTCAATATTATAGCTGAATATTTTCCCTTTCCTTTGACCCTTAGGAAGTTCGGAAGTCCCTTGTTCCGCGTGGTATTGGGCGGGCGGTGAATAGACTAAAATCACTGTTCTTTCGTCTCCCTTGAAAAAATTCATTCCGAATTATCTGGCTTCCTTCCTATTACATAATGCTGAGTGGATTAAAAGCTCGGGTCTTAAATTCATTATTTCCTTCCTTTCCTACAGACCCCAGAGACTTAAATTTCTGATTAACGTCTGTGCTACAGAAATTATTTTTGAAGATATGAAGTTAGTTTGCCCAATATTTCTCAGGTCCTTAATAATTGGTCATATATTTTTATACAAGGTATATAATTCTTCTCGCGTAGTCTGCTTCTGTCATCACGGCAGAAGCAAAATACGCGTTGACAAACTACGGATCACTTTTTATACTTCTCGAAAACGCGGAAAAATTATTCTGTGTAAATAATTATTTTTATTCAAAAACATAACTACCGCCTTAAGAAATAGAGTGAGTATTTTTGAGCGCCACCTTGTACAACACACACGATACAGCACATCTTGTGGATAACTTATCACTGTAGTGGTGCACGAAGACAAATGAGTATTGCTAATTTATTAAGAATCTCCTGTTTCCTGATTAACTTATAGTAACATACGATGTATTACCACGATGTCGGAACACGTGTTATTAAGAATCCTAATATCTTTGCAAATCGTTATTGCATATTATCAAAGCAAATGAAGGTGCTTGAACACATCTTCTAATATATTTGGAATTTATTAAAAGTTTATCAGGAAACGGCCTGCAACCCCTTTTTTAACTAGATTACAAATAATTTGAAGAGATTAACAAATATTTGCGAACTAGGCTAACTTATCCGATAATATGGCCACTATTACAGGTTCTAGTACCGATTAGTAAACTTGAACTTTTTACAAATATATATCGAAAATAATACCTTATTGGAAGGATGGTGAAATAACGCCTGATACTGAAATAATACCTTATCGAAAAGATGGTGAAATAACCCCTGATACTGAAAAAATACCTTATTAAAAGGATAGTGAAATAACCCCCTGATATTGAAATAATACCTTATTGAAAGGATGGTGAAATAATACCTTACTGATACTGAAATAATACCTTATTGAAAGGATGGTGAAATAACCCCTGATACTGAAATAATACCTTATCGAAAAGATGGTGAAATAACCCCTGATACTGAAAAAATACCTTATTAAAAGGATTGTGAAATAACCCCTGATACTGAAATAATACCTTATTGAAAGGATGGTGAAATAATACCTTACTGATACTGAAATAATACCATATTAAAAGGATGGTGAAATAACCCCTGATACTGAAATAATACCTAATTGAAAGGATGGTGAAATAACCCTTAATACTGAAATAATATCTTATTGAAAGGATGGTGAAATAACCCCTGATTATTGAAAATAAAATGGTGTCTGGTGTAATCAAAGAGAATTGTGTCAGATATTGTGTTACATGCTGGTAATATTATAGTATTGTTATATATTAAACTTACATGCATATATGTATTTCGAAGGTATTTATTAAATCTTGGTACAACTGCCTAAAAGTGGATAAAACTAGAAATCTCTTTTTTTTCTTCCGTAAAATACTTTAATATAAACAAAAAAAATATCCAATACAAACTAAGAAGATGTTATTAGAAAACCTCTTTTATTTGTAAAACTTGAAAATCTCTTCTATTTGTAAAACTAGAAAATCTTTTTTTATTTCTAAAACACTATGAACAATATAGCAGTTTTTTTCGTTTAAAAAAAAAGTTTTTTTTGTTAAACTAGAAAACCTTCTTTATTTGTAAAACTATAAAACTTATTTAATTTATAAAACTAGAAAAACTCTTTTATTTGTAAAACTAGAAAACCTATTTTATTTGTAAAACTTTTAATGATAACGTAAGGATTCTTTACGTACCTACTAACTAGAGTTTTTGCTGCTTCTTGGTGCAAGGTCTTGAAAGACTGTAATACCAGCGATCAAACTGCATAAAAGATGCGACTGACGTGTTTGTATTGGGTGATGCAAATAAATTGTGCTAGTGTCTGGCATACCACTAATCCTTTCTAACCTCTCTGTCTTTCTCGTACACGACGAATGTAACAGAAAGAGAGGTTACAGCGGAGCTCTCAGGACAGGACCAAATCTAGAAAATCATGCTAATATCATCTCTACCTGCAACGCTTAACCCTTTGACAATGGAAGACAAATTATGTTGACATTCGTACGACGTAAATTCTAAATTGACATTTAAAATCCATTATTATTGTGATTTTCAGTATCTATAAAGTTTTGCATTGCAATTCCTTATCATCTGTTGAGATTCTAGTATATTATCCACATTAGTGCCAAATGTAGAAATGGCGAGACGTTGGAAAGGGAACTTCAATTAAATTCACGTAAAAAAATGACGGTATCTTTGATTTGACTTTTTTCATCGGTGGTTGATATTTTGCTTGCTAGAGTTGCCGAGGAAATGTAGTCCGTGGGAACCAATGAATGGTGATATTTTGCAGGGTTTCCAAAAAACGTTTTTTAAACCTTTCCACTAAAAAAATGTCATTCTTAATTTGTATACAAGGTGTCCGGGGGTAAAGTGCGCTCTAACTTCAGGGGTCCATCCTACATTATTTTAGAAGTAAAAAAGACTTTTATACAACTTTTTTCTAAATTCCAAGTTGTTTTTTTTTGTATTGGAAAATGAATATTCTTCTAAAGAGATATATTTGTGTGTTGGAAAATAAACATTGTATTTTCTAAAAAAGTCATTTATCTTATTTACTTCTACCATCATGGGGAATCACCTCGCAGAGTTGATTACTCGCGCACTTTACTCACTTTACTTTAATTTACCCAGTATATTAAAAACGACATTTTTTATCAGCATTTGTGCAAGAAACTTCGATACTGATTAACATTAATCATAACATTAGTTTTAGTTATGGTAAAAAATGAGTGAAATCATTAGATGTAAACGTTCCGGTTTGGAACGCCATTGCGGAGAGATTGACATCTATGTGACGTCATATTACCGACTCTTTGACACCACTTAATACTTGGACCCTTTTATAAGATCAATAAATAAATTGTTCCTTTTTTTAAATATGATAGTGAAAATATATATATTTTATTACTTTTTCCCAACTAAATTTTAAAATAATATAATTTTGTTTTCACCATAAAACAATAACATATCTATCTTTTCAATAAATTTCGTCATTGTGAAATATCTCTGCAAGTTTTTACGTCACACATGTAAATTGTACTTAGAACTGTGTACCTACGTCATCCTTGTAAATTACTAGCAAACCACGTCATTCGCCACGTCTGTGTGGTCATCAGACTAAACACACGGTCTTTATTGGCTTGTCTCCCACAAGAAGTAAATGTTCACTAAATTATGTTCACGAAATTTTTGACATTTTTCGTAATACTTAAATACTTCTATTTCATGGCGTGTTGACGTCTAAGCTATGCTTGACGGTTTTTCTTGACAGCACAATTTACAATTTTTTTACAATTTAATGGTTCCCATCAATACCAATTGGTTTCAAACCCTCACAATCCAAATTCAAAAATTTTGTTCATTCGTCTTATTTCTTTCTAAAATTTAATAACTGTTTTTATTTTAGTACTCCTGAAAAATCAAGGGATGTTATAAGTGTAGGATTTGTAAAGTTGAAAGTATTTATAAAATATATTTTTGCCATTGCCAAATATGTTTAATTTTCTTTTTAATATAATTATATTCTTATGTTAAAAAAAAATAATTATATAGATGACCAGAATTACCCTTTGAATTAACACCATTTGTAAAATCATCAGATCTGTCAGTTTAATATATTATTATCAATATTTGACAGATTTTATATGTGTCACACATTAAACAAATTTTATAAAAATAATTATTAATTAATACAATGATGTTGGTGCCTACCTACGGTATCGATTGTCTAGTATAATTTATACTTATCAGTTCCAATTTTGAAAATTAATTATTGAACCTCAATAATTTTACGCACACTACAATTTCATTTCACGCTTGCACCCATGCACCGACAATTGAAATTAGTTTTCACAAAATTGATTTTATTTTTGTATAATTTAGTTCAGGTGGCAACCTTACCTACATGTGACGTTCTGCAAACTTGTGACACGATTGTGTTACCAATACTATCACAAACACGGGGTTCATACAGTGACCCTACATCACACAACGTCCTATGTGCTCGACTTACCTTATCTAATATTAACCTTTGCAAATACTAGCTATAAGCGTGTTTTCCCTATTCAAACCTAGCCGGTGATAAAGCCTTACTTTTATATTAGAATGTTTGTTCAGCGTGTGGATTCTTTGCCCCACACTAATACAGTGAAAATGTTTTATAATGTTGGTAAACTCAGGTACAGAGTGCATGTACAGGTACGTTATATGCATACATATATATATGACTTATTATGCATACTCATGTCTATGTATGTTTGTCATCAATGCCACTAGCTTGCCTCGCAAACCGACAACCTTTTTTTTATCTTAAAAAACAATCTGGAGAGTAATAATGCAACACTTCACGAAAAGGTACGTTTATTTTCATGTAGTTTTTAAATTGAATGATTCATCGGTCCGCGATTTTGATATATGGTTATTTTGTGATTTCACAGTTCGTTGACGGCATCAAGATTTTTTGAACGAGTTGATAAATCCTTTATTAATTATTAGACTCCCAAATTTATTGCCGAATCGGTAAATTAACGCTCTAATTTCATGGTAGCCAAATCGTTTAAGCTGTATCTTAATATTTAATCTTTATACGAATTAAAAAATATATAAAATTAAAGATTTCAGTTTTAAGTTAATATTTTAAAATTATTTTAACAACACCATTTTTGAAATATTTATAACAAGCTGCTTGGCTTTATAATAACTGCTAGGCATCTGCATCGCCATCTCGAGTCCTAAATAAATATATGGTAAATGTAATCTTTACACCTCACCTGTGTACATTGTAGGGAGGTGAATCCCATTCAAGGTACGCCGGATATACGAATTGAAAAATAAAAACTGTGTTTTTGACTTCTTTATATATTGTCCACCATGTTGTATTATTGAATAAAGATAGCAAATTATGTTTCTATAGTGCAGTTAAATGCTTTCATACCGCTTCTCCTTCAACCATTTTTAGGGACCAAAAACGTGTTTCTATATTTCATAGCTCTATAGTTCATGATGCAAATGATGTTGCGTTCTGAAAATATTTGCGTTGACCTTGAAATTCTAAATACTAAAAGTCTTTTACCTTATGTGAATACCGCATTCCCAACCGCTCCCCAACCCTTTGAAGCCAGTGAGTATGGCACCCCAGATTATTTGGTTATATTATGGGAAGAGGAAGGTGGGGAAATACCTGGCCATTCAGATATGGTCAACAAACATGGCTAAAGCCATTTCAATCAATGTTTCATTCTGAATGGTGGTCTCTCATCGGAATGATACTGAAAGTATCTTCCGCTTTGAAATGTGAACCAAATATACCTAAAGTATATTATTTTATAACCCAAATTAATCAAACAAAATTTGTAAAGTTGCTTAAGATATCACATTTTTTTACTATATAGTTAAGATTTTTGCGTTAAAAGTAGTGTATTCTTAAATGAGCATGTTGTTAAAAAAACAGCACATAAATGGTTTGTATAACCTGACAATTCTCTCAGCACTTTAAACATGTTATCGCTTTGTCATTACGCTCGACTTTCGCCGATAACAAATATTCGCAAATATTTTCGTTTCCTTTATTCCAATATTTTTAGAAACACATTCATTGGAAGTTCAAAATAACGGAAGTGCTGTGATGCAAATAAATGTATTACATTTTCAGGACATTTTACAAACAAAACCTGAAGTATTTAATATCATAATATCTTGCCGTTACGCTTGCTTTCTTGGCTAAAAAAAATTACTTTTCGCTTGTGATTCAATAGATATCGTTAGGACTTTAAAATAGTCTAATCTCAAATAGACAATTAAGTAGAACAGCGAAATTCCTCGAAATATCTTCTTAATACAAATTCTTATGTAATATTCCAATGAAACATTTGCCAAATGTCGTGAAAAAACATTGCGACCACTGAACTATTTAAACCTTGATATTAACTTGTGAAATTGTATTATTTGCAAGCCGTAGTCTGCGCTACATTTCGCAATCATGTCATCCAAGTACGAAGTGCAATAATCGTAATAATATCATGTATCAAAATTCCTTGATCTTGACAGAGCAAAACCAGTTTGATGGAAGGTAAATTAATGGGAATAACTCAAATGGATGGCAATGGTATTTAGAACTTAATTCAGGCAATCAGATTATTATGTTATTTAATGGATTAGTTCCATGAATTTATATTCCTTAAATTCCTAGTAGTAATAAACGTGATTTAATAAACAAAAAAACGATTTATTTATTTAAATATATGTTATACGCCCAAATTGGCTTTTACTAACATGTGAAAAAATACACATATTAATTTAGTGGAACAGTAATCAAAAGTAAAAATATTTGCAGAAGAAATATATTATGCTAACCTTAGTCGTTATTATTACTGAGATATATTATTACAGCCTTCTTGTAACTGTATTCTGTGCAGTTGAACACATCTACAATTTTTTTTTGTTATCTTATTACACTGGGTGGGTCATCATGAGTGAAATTCATTAGTTAGGTTATGTTTAATTAGTTCGATAACACCTCTAATTTAACTTCTTTCTCCGTTCTTTTTCTTCCTTTCTCTCTCCCTCTTCACAATGAAAAGTTAACTTGGCCAATGAAAGTTAATTCGGATGAAATGAACACGGTAGGTAGTTTTCAGGCTTGCCATTAGTGTGAAGCTATCTAATCTCCAATTGCATTCGGCACTCAGTCCAAGCCGTTCGGCTGTCCACATTTCATATTCCACAACTCCATATTCCACAGATCACGGGATCAAACTACGGCCGCCTGGTATAGTACCCTATAGTCTCTACCACAGCGGTAGGTAGGTTACCTACAAGCTACGAGGTATGACATCGCCTTAATAACTAATATCTATCACCTGCGGAGACAGCCGTATAAGGTGGAATACCATAAACATCCGAAATTAAACAATGGGCAAAGGTAATGGCCGATGTTTAGTGAGTTTGGCGTTAGGTTTAATATATTTAGTATGTCTCGCGTCGTTCCCTGAGTTGGGCGCGTTCACGGGTACCCGGCGCTTCTTCACCCGCGAGTTCACGCTCTATACGAATCTCCGTTTTCAATACCGAATGATTATCACCGGGATTGATTGTCGATAATTAAACGTAAGAAAGTCACGTCTGATGTGCACGTCGGACTTATTGCGACACGAACCGACGGCCGGGGGTTTCGCAATCGTGTGCAGTATCGATCGGTGTTTACGTGATTTGTTCGAAATTCTGCGAAATCACGACAAATTAAAAAAAATATTTTCATAAGAAATCGAATAGAGCATTCCGTTTAAATTCGCCATCGCTGTTTTAATACCGTATCAAATTAAAATACAACAATTTCATTTTGTGATTTACATCCGTTGAAATTAATCACTCGTTAATAAAATAATTACAATATTCAAACGAGGACTTAAACCTATTGTAATTAATTCTGAAGTTGAACCTATAATACATTAAGTTGGCATAAACATTAATCTCATTGAATGTGTATCATAAACCCGCATACAAAACAAATACGCAAGTATTCCAAATACATTTCAATTTTATTTATCATTGCATTGTACCTACCTAATATTTAACGATGCGTTTTAAAATGAATTTATGTTTTAACCACATAGTACTTAATGCACGTATTGAATAACATAATATGCGGGTATTCGTATAGGATTTTAGGGACTATCCGTGACCAGAATGGAATATTGTCCGATTGTTGGCTCGGTATTATAATCCTCGCTGAGTCGCGTCGCGGCCAGGTTACTGAAGACACGAATAAATTATACCTGCAGAGACTTCGCAACGGCGATGGATGGATTAAGTCGGCTCCATAATGAAACGGTCGCTGCTTACGCGACTTATGCGTGCCGTATGGCACTGTGACTGTGGCCGTATGGCAGTATGGCAGTGTGACCGTTGTATGGTGTGGAGGTATGGGACGCGAACGTGGTTAGATTGTCAATAGAGTGACGCCGTGACACGACCAGAGACCGACTCTGACGGCGGTGTCACGTGTACAGGGTGGCTAGTGGCAACTGGAAAGCACTGCCCGCAAATTGACTAAAAAAATTTCATTTTTTAAATTTTATTTAGGTATCAATGATATCAACGCAAAAATCAAATACATCGGTTTAAAGCATAGGCTGATACTATCACCATTTTATAGACAACAGACACTTTATTATGAATGAAGAATCATATAATCTACTAAAAATAAAATTTAAAAAAATATTTAGAATTATAGAAAATCGATGTAGAAAATTGATATACACTACCTCATTAAGATCAACATGATGGTCGAGTTTTAAATATTGTTAATAAATTATTTGAAGGCGGCTAATTATAAAGTTATTAAATGAATCAACGTAGATATATACAATATTTTGTAAAAATAAATGCACTTTCTATAGGCCAGAACTATTCTTAACACAATAAGCTAGATTTTCGTTATTGGTAAAAATAACTCTCCAGAATTACTCTAACATGTCAGAACTATTATTCTAACTGCATTGAATTTTAGTGTTTAAGCTATTTTTTCGTTATGGGTTAAACTTAACACTTAATTTATCTCAAAGGTCACAACTATTACAATTGCATTATTGAACCATCTCATTCTGTTACATAATGCATTATTTACGATAAAAAGTAATTTATTACAGAGAACTGCAGTTTATTCTGTACTATAAAGAGGCATTTGTTCTAAAAACTGCAGTATTATACATTAAAAGCACTTATTCCTGGGAGGCTAATAAGTGTCTCTTTTTTAAGATGATTTACTTTTTTACCCGGCTTGTTTTTTTTATTTTTGCTTTTAAATAATCCATAATTGTAAAGCTACATAACTCATGGAAATGACGTTACAAGCTGAAAATAATTACGTGTTTGTTACTAAATTCAGTTCTTTGGTGTTGCTGCTTTAAAAAATAATTTGTCTGCTTTTTAATAGAAATATATTATAAAATAAATTATGCAAAATATACCATATCAACTTTACCAGATTTCATTGTCGTGATATTTTCTCTCACAATATTGACGAAACTAACATAAATATTTTTACACCTACCTGTATCAATTTTTTTTTTAAATTTTTGGAATTTTCGGAAAAACATTTAAAATTTTACGTTTTATCTGTCGAATTGATGTTTTTTTATAAATATTTTTTTTAATATAAGTGTAGTATTTCGTGCTAATATCCCTCCACCCAGTACAATATGTATGGAAATGTCGTATGAACCATCGAGCACCAACCTTCGGCGGAATGCGATGTTTCACGAAAACACAGCTCAGCTCTCAGCTCTCATCACCAAATGTATTCCTTTTATTTGAGGGACCGCGAATCCTTGGATTTATTAATCCACACAAAAATCATTCCATTTTCAAACGAAACACTTTTACGATAAAGTATTGCTTTAGCTAAGTTTTACTGAGGTCCCAATGCATAACTAATCATTAATATTCCTTTTTTAAATCAATGTGCTTAAATTCCGTGAAATATAAATATTGTATTCTATTCACCGAGAATGAATCTTCAAAAGAAACGACCGAACCAATTTCATGAAAATATCTAATAAATGTTTGCCTACTTGTAATTAAGTTTTTTTTAGCATTTAGACTTTATGATTCACGTAAATGTTAATTTTTATTGGTGCTTACAACTCATACACAAATAATAGAAATAACGTAATGTTTTTGTAAACTTGCAGCCTCTCCAAATTAAGTTATGTTCCCAAAGTCGAGATGATACAAAATCAATTAAAGCTAAGGATGGGTAGTTTCACAGAATTTGAACAATTCAACAAATTTCAACGTTCATTTTCGGGTTCTGTGAAAGTCCTATTAAAGTTCTGTTATTATATCATTATAGGCTAGTTGCCTGACAGAACTGAAATAATGACAGAACTTGAAAAAATCTTTCATAGAACTTAAAAATTAACTTTTTAATTTGAAGAATTCTTCAAATTCTCTGAAACAACACCTTAATAAAAATACTTTAAATTTGCTCTAGAATTCAGTTGGATTTTTTTGGTGGTCAAATAAATTATCACGACTTACGACCTAGTATTAAAAAAATAGGTTTTAAAATAATTTCCACGTGATGTTTTTTATTTGTTTTTTTACACATATTTTAAATTTTCCCAAATCATCCCTCCATTAATATTTATGACCTAACACTTATTATAATAACAAATTTAAAATCACTGTATAGTTTATGGAGTACCTATTGGCTTTGTCCTGTTTCCTGTGACGCATATTTGACCCTTTCGACCTTTAGGATAATATCTTACCCGAGGGCTGCTTATAGGGCCCATACCAAATTATTCAAAAACATACCATTTCAAGTCAACCGAGCTTATCGTAATATCCCATCATAACCTTCTAGAGCTAACATACACAATGCTTTTTTTATTAAATATACTAAGACAAAATGACAGAACGCCGAACAACTCTGTCTTGGCACACCCTCCTTGCGTCATTCACATTCATTCATATCAAGCACAATCTTCTGTGGTGCTGACCCTTGACGTAACCCGTCTCAAATATTTGATTCACTTGGTCGTGCGATTAAATGTTTTTACTTATGATCTTTTTTGTAAAGCGGAAAATCTGAGAGCCAGAGCAAAATGATCTTTAACGCAAAGACTTCGGTACTTGCTGTATGTAAGATTCTAACTCGATCCTGCACCACAAGTTATCAGAAAATCTGATTGGGTGTTACGTTGAGCTCTGGCGTTGTGAAATTTACACTGCTCTTTCTGTCTGCAATTTATAGGTCAAAGCTACTGTTATTATCTTCCCTTATGACATTTCCAATCCATAATGAGCTACAGAGTTTTGAACTTTGTCAAAATATTGGAAAAGACCCCCTATTAATTATTAGTGCAATGTTTAGAACAAAAACGTGTTAAAACTCAGGCGAAACCGGTACGCAAATAACGTGGAAGTATAGAAATTGTATGCTTCCAAAAAATGTCTTCACAATTTGCTCATCTTTCAGACAGGATTACTGATATAATATTATCGTTAAAGATTATGACGAGATTAAAAAAATCTTTGAGATTAGTTTCGACCTTGGTACTTGGTATTTAATACAGTGTGCACACTGCTTTAATTAACATTAAATAAATTAAATTCACGCAAACACCTCCGGAGAGTTTTTCAATTAAACGAAAATTTTGCTTATGCATTTTTATAATTGTAGTTTAAACTAATCGGAATTTTGTGGCAAGTCGCAAGTCATTTAAACGCTCGCTTTTTAACTTTGTTATCTTAAACAGGGTTAACTTTAAATATGGTAACTTTAACTATGTTAATTTGAACTATTTTAATTTTGAATATGTTCACTTATGTTAAATTTAACTGCATTAACTTTGACTTGATGTTAAATTTAACTATTTTCACTTTGACTGTGTTAATTGTAATTACGTTATTTTTTCAGCTCGATGTATCCATAGTCAACGATTTCCGTTATTCTTCTTGACAGTATTTGTCGCACATTGACGGCAATTATTGTAATTGTGTTTCCTCATTCAAGTGAACTTCGAAAAAATAATTGCCCGTATCCGAAATGAAACTCCATAGAATTATTTTAATGACTCAAAGGTTTCTCTCAATTAGGCATGCAATTATAATTAATCAAAACTGACGGTCTGTGCAAACAGAAATTTTAATCACCTTCTGCGGAAAATTTGCTACAAACTAGATACTTACCTAGTTATCGATTTACGACCTTCAATACTGTAATGTTTCTATAGTACAAAAATGTTTCAACCTCCGTTAAAATTGATTAACAATCAGCGCAAAATGTAATAATACTGAACGGTTATCTTTACTCTTCGTTTCTCGACCCGTTACAGATTTTGATCAAATGTAACGGAGGTTGAAACATCCAAATTTAATTACATAACTAATCACATTAAAATTATCACAATCGGTTCGGTAACTGCGTAGTAAAGCCTAAAATAATGAGTTTCACAATTTTGTTTTAAATATTGTAGAGTTATATAAATTTAACGCTAAAACAATAAATCAGCATAATTTTGACGTATTTGCCATCCCATTGTACGGAGCTAATAGGATTATACCATAAAATATAGAAGAAGATGATGATATGTTTCATGATCCAAAAGTCTGACCGATCGGATCTTAAATATCTGATACAGAAATTCGTTTCATCATTATGAAGTTTTTATTTTAATCAAATTTAATGCCGATATACTATGTTAGGCACTGGAAGAGAGATAAAGCATGTGATAAATGGGCTGAAACCAAAATGTACCAAGTCAGCGGCATTCTGTTCAATTTGTCTTCTAAAGGGGATGGGAGTGGTTTTTCAAAATCTCATGTAGATAGTGGTCTTCTTGTTTTGAAGGTAAAGTGTGCAAAATGTCTTCAATCTCGGAATAAAATTGTATATTTGTATAAAAATAAAATCCATGCTTGCCACATATCAATTCACTTGACTATGCAATCATCTCGAAGAAGTGTTTGACGCTTGACTATCCAAATCTATTACTACTAAATAGCTCAATTTTAAACAACAACATTTCGAATTTGTTGGTTTCTTGCCAGGGCAATTCTGAGACAATCTCACCATTAGCAGCAAACCTAAATACATAATAACACTGTACTTAATAAATTATTCCGATACGTCCAGCCACTGAAATGGGTAATTTGCGTAATCGAAGACGCCCCAGATCTTTCGAAATGCGACAATACGAGATGGTGAGAAGATGAATACGCTTCGTACGGCCCGGAACTTGTTCGGTTAGTTTTCTCAACAACTCTAAATAATTAGCGTGTTGTGCTACGTGACTATTCAATTAGCCAAATTGACCTGTCAATAATGCCTCGATGGTGATAATGGCACACCGTTCGCCATTTGTTGAATTACAGCTCAAATATCCACATTATACGAATGAATAATTCCATTTATACCTTTCATTAGTAGTGGAATACAAACATGGCCCATGATGGCTGGATGCGTTCGGATAGTTCGCCAGGCCCAATCATTGCCGTGTATCGATTTGATAATTTGCAATTATCTAATCGGGCAGTACAGTCAATATGAAATTAATATGATAACATCCAAATTAAGCCATTTCTATTAACTAGATTACTTTTTCTTTCTCTGGGTTTTGTATATTATGTTCCTATAGGGCATATAAGAACGGCTTTTTCATACAAAACTTAATTTTGCAATTAAGGCCGTAATAATTTCTATTTTTTATGTGAATAGAAAGTCTCCCAGCTGCTCCCAACTGTCTGGAGCCAGTGAGACTATGGCACCCCCAAATGGGGTATGTTGTGAGGCTGAAAGTAGTGGGGAGGGGAAGGATATCGGAAAGAGGAAGGTGAGGATGTACCTAACTATGATCTGATCATCAAACACGACTAAAGACATTTCATTCAACGTTTCAATTCAATAGTAAGAGTAAACTTAAAATTATTTTAAGTGAATAAATAGTAAAATAACAAAAGTTAATCAAATTAAATTTAATAATTAAAATAAAATAACTTTGTTTGAATACCACTTTATTGTATATATTTATAACCAACCGGTTTCAGTTCAACCCGAACCTTCATCAGGGCTAATAAAAACATATAACATATAAACAATATGTTTTTATTAGCCCTGATGAAGGTTCGGGTTGAACTGAAACCGGTTGGTTATAAATATATACAATAAAGTGGTATTCAAACAAAGTTATTTTATTTTAATTATTATAATTATGTATACCCACAAAGTGTTTTCTACAAGTGAAAAATTAAATTAAATTTACTTGCGCACGCCAGGATTTGAACCCACGACCTTCAGCCTGCTAGTCGAGAGTCATGAACCTCGACCACGAAGGCCGTCAAATTTTTGCGAAATTTAAAACTTATTTTTTTTTTAATTAAAAGGTGTAGTAAATATCTATTACGGACATAGGGAGGGAAGGAGAAAGGAAATCTTAAGGTGAGGAGTTCACTCATATTTTGTCCTTGTCCTTTGTTTGAGTCCTTTCGTGTGTCTTTTGCTTCAATAAAAGTCCATGTATAATTTCATATATTATATTATGTTGATCCATCTGTCTTTTCTTCACAAGATAGTAATATTATATGTATCCAAGGGATGACTTAACATACTTGAATCAAAACTGGATTTATTTTACTCCTCTCCCGTTTCCTTTCGCGAACAGATCCGTACCAAAATAATTCATCAGCGTTATCTAAGATGCGTAATGTTTTTAAGGAAAGCATGTTCCAAGATACCAAAAACATAATAATCCAAATGTAGGAAGGGTTTCCCTTCTTTCATTTTGTTTAGAGGAAGTAAGCCTAACATGGGTAAAGGTATTCCTAAAAATATTGCCGTGTCAGTATATTTGCCTACGTAAACAATGTTGTTTGCTGTTTGAAGTGTTTGTTTCAGCTGACCTCAATTTTATCCTGTAATGACCTTAAACGGATATTTTCACTTTTCATTACACTACCAGTAAACATCTATTAAATATAATCTCATCAAGTAGAGAGGTTAATTTTAATTTATCAAACAAAAAAATATATCTCGTCACCAATATTTTAAATTTAAACTTTCATCAAAATAGCGATGTAAAATAAGGTGCAGAGGGGCGATTCCGGTTATACTTATGAATAAGGAATTGTCCTTACCCTTAAAATTAATTTCCTTAAAATTAACGATTTTTTCGCTGTTAATCCAGTGAACTGGCGAAATGAATCGCAATTGACAAAAAAACGTTAGTTTTAAGAATACAGACAAATTCTTATCCAGTAAAACTGGAATCACCCCTAAGGTCATCAATTTTAAGGTTAAAGACAATAATTATTCATCTTTAAGTTGAACGGATTCGCTCCTCAGTATTACTTTAGCTCAGGTTACTTACAAGTCATATTTTCGAAATGAGTTGAGATTTTAAAATGCTAATTTAATTAGTTTTTGAAGTGGCTAAACGTGTTAATTATGACAATTAAATAGCTTCTAGCATAAGCATCCTACTTTACATCAAGTAATGTTATGTTATGTCTGTAATGTTACTTTGCGTGAACACGTTATCCAATGACATAATAAACTTCCTACGATGTTTAATTGGGGTTTACTTAAAACCTGCAAATTCTCAGTGCAGACCAATATTTTATATTTGAACGTTTTGTTACTTTGTGAAACCTAATACCTACTACATATTATTATTCTCTTCACACATTTTTTTTAAATCTTTAATAATTTTACTTAATTGCACGGAGAAAAATGAGTATTGCTATTTTATTAAGAATCTCTTCAGATTATTGGCAATTCGGTTAAAAACGGGATTGCAGATCTTTAATGAATGAACTAACAGAACTCTAAGTAAACTGCGAATATATTCAATGAATTCATAGCGTTTTGACCGGATTGCCAATCATTTCAAGAGATTCTTAAAAAATTTACAATACTCATTTTTCGCAGCGTAGACTACACCATTATATATACTACATCATTATATAGACTACATCATTATATATACTACATCATTATATAGACTACATCATTATATATACTACATCATTATATAGACTACATCATTATATATACTACATCATTATATAGACTACATCATTATAATTAATTATAAGTATAAGTGATTAATGCATAAATTAAGTTGTTAAGCGCCCTTGAGGTGATTTTTTGACGAAAACGGCGCTATATAAATAATCCGATTATTATTACCCACTATAAAATCAATGTCAAAGATACGTAGTACCTATATAATTTAAAGCATTTTGCATTATAACATAATCAAGTAGGTATAAGGTATTATCGTCAACTTACCAACTATGTATAATACATATTCCTCTTAAATTCATTTCGTAACTTTTTTTTTTTTTTTAGATTCTCACGGCCAAAAGGATTTTTGTTGTTTGTTTTTGGGGTGTTATGCCGTGTTGCGCTAACTCCTTCTTTAGCCGACGTTTTTACACATCTTCGGATCTACCGGATCTGCCCTGATGATGGACACTGCAACGCTGTCCGAAACGTCGGCTAAAGAAGGAGTTAGCGCAACACGGCATAACACCCCAAAAACAAACAACAAAAATCACTTCATAACCATTGTTTTTTTTGTACCCATATAAATGCAAATACAAATCTTACCTATGTATAAAAAGATGTTGTGCTGAAGATTTTTTTCCATATCGCTTTATTTTATATAAATACTTGCATTTTTTGTTCATTGTATTGCATAGACAAATAAATGTCTGAATTTCCACGAACTTACAAAATGATTGCACGAACAATGTACTGGTATTTAACAAGCAGTTATCAATTTATCGAGTTCTCGATGTTGTGTACGAATGGTATCTATGTAGGCAAGCAGCCTTGTGTTCGGCTGACCTTTGAACTGGCTTATTTGCATTAGTATCAATATTTACCTGTAGACATATTGGTTCTAGTCGCACTGTTGTTTTCGAGCACTGAAATGATGGGTGGACAGGCAATCAGAAAAATATTGATCGACGTTCTGCGGAATATACTGAGTATGAGATGCAAAAGAGAATACCTACATAAACGAATTCCGTTTTTTTCATGTGAGGATTAGTTATATCGTTAGTTTTAAATAAATAGGTACCGAAATGAAATCGTGAATAGATCAAGCAAAACGTTGTTGATTTACTATTTGAGAAACACAATCAAATTATTTTTTTATATGGTTTATAGATAAAATTATCGTAATTCTCAAATGATCATGAGCAAAATGATGGTAACTATCAAATGATCGTAAGCAAAATATTGGTGAATATCAAATGATCATAAGCAAAATGATCGTAGGCAAATAATAAGCAAATGATTGTAAGTAAATAATTGTTTCTCTCTGTAGAAAGATTTGATGTAATTTTCGCATAATCATTTGTTTTTTTTTTCAAATAATGTACAGTACACATCTTAATACTTGTCGCTATCATATTAAATGCTGGTTTTATAGATTTTATATTAATACAAATCTAAATAACAGTTAACAACAAATACACAGTATATTAAGAACCTTTTATTTATTTTTAAATAAAAGAAACATTGAAGTTGTTGTCTTCAGTAAGCAATACTGTGCGCTATTCCAGGCAAATAGTCAATAATTTACAATCAAATTACGATCTTTTTACTTAGGATATTTTTGCTTACGATCATTTGATTACGATTACGAAATTTTGATTGTAATCAAATTACGATCAAAATTTCGTAAAGTAGATATTATCCAGGAAAAAATCAGCCCTTTTAATATCAATTACTTTTTTAGGGTAGGCAATCATAATTTTATAAAAGGAGTTATAAATTATTGGGTATCAACTAGTAATATAGTATTAAATTAGATTTCCATTGATACTATCAAGTTAATATGGAATAATACAATATGTGCCGAGGGAAGGATTTAACTTTTGAGAGGTCTTAACCCTCGAGGGTCAAACAATGGAACAATATTAGCCTTAGACCAAATTATTCATGTTTTAAATCTCTTCTCGAAATTCGAGATCCCCGAGCCAAGGATCAACCCGAACCTAATCCAGTAGGGTCAAAGGCCCGTCGATAAAACACTGAACATTAAATTAAATTCAATCTAAAAATTCTCAAAATCCAAAATCCAGCACTATAATATTTGTGTTTTTATCAGGCCAATCATTTTCTTTACGGCTTAACTTTAATCGAATTGGGTTTATTTTAAATAAATTTCTTAATTTAAAACATGTACCTACTTGTAAGCATTTTAGTTTTTAGACTTAGTGTAGCGAAGTCCTGTTTTAACTCAACTGGTTGAGTTAACGCGTTCATCTGATTCTAAAATTCTTTGTTACGTTCCGGTTCCGGTTCAAGATGGCGGCCGTGTTGGGTACTACCTGTTTATCCCGCGAGAGTTCGCACGGTCGTGATTCCCATTACGAGCTGTCATATCGGAATACCTACCGGCCTGAAAAATGTTGGAAAAAAGAATTATACCCATGTGAGAAGTAAAAATGTAACATAAAATATTTATGGTTTTTTAAGTAAGTAAGCAGTTGAAATTGTGGTTTTGATTTATTAAATAAGAGAAAATTAGAAACATTATTTTTGGACGCGAGGCTTACAGAACTACTATTTATTGCTAAAACCATTTTTAAACATAGGTATATAACCAAATTCAATTTAAAATCTGGCACTGCGATGTTTGTTTTTTATCGGAAATAAGTTTTCTAATCAGTAGGGTTTAATTTTAAATAAATTTCTCAATTTTAAAACACGTGCTTTCCTCGCATTTATTATTCATGTTAATCAGAAGTATTTACTTTGGAACGGGTTTTTGTTTTTCTTGAATTTTATTGATTTTAAAACGGAAGTCTTGATAGTAATATGAGTTCCTAAAAACTGAGAACTTTTTATCGGTGATACGTTCAGGTAATCAAAGACAATTTATTTGGTGAGCGTTATATCACGTAGGCTTTTGTAAGTAGGTTGTTACTTTTTTTCTATTATCGATGATCTATTTCATAGCTGTAAAGCTATTCTTGTAAGGTTCGTCAAACCTAACAACGAACTTCACACCGACTGGAAACATAAAAACTATTTATTTATATAATATATCATATTATTATTACTTCTTTGATAGTTTATTTGTTGTTATTTTCTTGATTATAATACATCATTTTGATTTCACTTTCAAGATAGTCAGTGAATATGATTCCACTCTTGTTTTGACGATTGACTAACAATTTGGTTGTAATTTCTTTTGAAAATATTCCATTATTTCGGCAAATCAGTTGGACAGGGTTCTAACTTCATTATTTATTGTTTTTGTGTTTAATTCGTAGAACTCCATTTAATTTTTTTATAAATTTAATTTAGATTAAATTTGATAATATTATTATTAAGTTCTGCAAGTGTTTTAGTTTTTTATTATTGTGACAGCTGTTTCGGCTTACAAGGCCATTTTCAAACTGTGGTTATTCCACATTGAGACGACGTATTTATGCTATTTCAAATGTAAATTTTGAAGGTGATTTATTACTGGTTACACCGATGACAATATGATCTATTGTTGGTTAAACCAATCTATGTTTTCCCCTCAGTAAATGGTAATGAGTTCTTAATTATTTACTAATGACTTTATTGCTATGAATTATTTGGGTGCATTATACTGCTTGGGTTTTGTGAAAATACTGAGAAGTGGTGAGTAAATTATTTTCCGTACTTTATTAATTAGTGTTAAGTTTGGGTCATTCGTTCGTTTATTGATTTCTAATTGTTCAAGTAAATTTAATCTAATGCCCTTTTTTTCTATATGCAATGGTTTAGGACCCTTGTTGTTAAGTGGGGTATGATTATTCACCAAGAGATGTTCTGCGAATTTTGAGGATGTGTTTTTATTATTATAACATCGTATATGTTCCTTGAATCTAGTTGAGAATGTCCTCCCCGTTTGTCCGATGTAAGTGGCGTTACAATCGGCGTGGTCACATTTTAATTCATATATGCCACTGTTATTGAGTATAGGGATTTTACTTTTAGAGTTTTTAAGGCTTGTTCCTAAATTATTGTTTGTTCGAAAAGCTATATTAAACCACATTTTTTAATTTCTTTTGCAATTTTTTCAGATATTGGGCCGAGGAATTCGAGACATGCAAATTTTTCTATATTTTTGTTATTTACCGGATATATTAAATTGATTTTATTTTTATATTTCTTATTTTTTATTTTTTATTTTTTATTTTATATTTTTTATATTTTTTATTATTTTTTCATTTTTTCACTAATTAATTAACTTAACACTAATTAATAAAGTACGGAAAATAATTTACTCACCACTTCTCAGTATTTTCACAAAACCCAAGCAGTATAATGCACCCAAATAATTCATAGCAATAAAGTCATTAGTAAATAATTAAGAACTCATTACCATTTACTGAGGGGAAAACATAGATTGGTTTAACCAACAATAGATCATATTGTCATCGGTGTAACCAGTAATAAATCACCTTCAAAATTTACATTTGAAATAGCATAAATACGTCGTCTCAATGTGGAATAACCACAGTTTGAAAATGGCCTTGTAAGCCGAAACAGCTGTCACAATAATAAAAAACTAAAACACTTGCAGAACTTAATAATAATATTATCAAATTTAATCTAAATTAAATTTATAAAAAAAAAAAAAAAAAATAAAAAAAAATAAAAAAAAAGTTCTAACTTCACTTTACCTTGATTCGAAATATGAAGTGTCAAAGTTTGCAAAGGCGATCTCTCATAATCTGTTTACCGATTTCCAATTTAGAGCTTGAATCTTGTGTAAAGTATTGTAGTTTAACGGAAACATTTAAATAGAACATACACTTACCATCTTAGAACATACCTAAGTAGAGAAATAGAACATATACTTACCATCTTAGAACATACCTAATTAGAGAGATAGAACATATACTTACCATATTAGAACATACCTAAATAGAGAGATAGAACATATACTTACCATCTTAGAACATACCTACATAGAGAGATAAAACATATACTTACCATCTTAGAACATACCTACATAGAGAGATAAAACATATACTTACCATCTTAGAACATACCTACATAGAGAGATAGAACCATATGCAACCAGCTAGTGCATGATAATTTATTGCATAAGGTTCTAACTGCATTTCCCCACTGCCGTCCGAGGTAGAGCCACGTTTTAAATAAATATTTCCTTTAAAATATGTTAAATTCAAATACTTTGCACCAGATTAAACCTCAAAATCATAAAATTTAATAGATTATGAAAAATCATCTTTGCAAACTTTGACATAGTAAGGCGAAGTTAGAACCCTATTTAAAGTGACGAACTATACTGCGCCTCGTAAAAACTATCAACAGTCAGATATAAACCAAATAGCAATTGCAAAAGGTTCAAAGTGATAGGAGAACCTTGTACAATTAATGAGAGCTTTAAAAACTTGATGTTTGAACTTTGTCATATGGAGATACAACACAGATGGCTCTGAAAGTTATTTTTTTTATAGAAATGATCAAACTAAATGGTTTTGAGCTCAAAGTACAATTTTTAAAATAATGTCAGTTAGAACTTTGTCGAGCTGAGGTGACGATTTTTTCGATGTTATATACTTATTAATTTACAACTAGTAAGGATGGTTTGTTTCACAGATTTTGAAAAATTTATCAAATTTCTATTTTCATTTTCAGGTTCTGTGAAAGTCCCATTCAAGTTCATAGAACTTGAAAATTAACTTTGAAATTTGAAGAATTATTCAAATTCTCCGAAACCACCCAATTAATTAATCTACATGGCTTTACATTTTCTGATAAAATTTCAGAAGATCTTAAGCTTATTTAGGTAAAAGTTCTGTAGTAGATAACCAATTCAAGAGAGATTTTGAAAATATTTTGACATTTTATATTTGCAACACGGTTTAAGAGCCTTTCGAAGCTTCCGAAGTTAAAAATCAACCTGTGATTGGATTTTGTAAAAGTTGAGCGTCTCAACGACTTCCGGTTAAAGCGGAAAGAAGGTATTTAGTGGATCCGGTGCGCTGCAGGTAACAACCGACAGGTAGAGTAGACTAGAGACACGTTCGATGTTTGATTGAGATATATTCAAACACTTTTGGTCTTGTCAAATTAACAATAGTCCCTACCTGCCCACTGCCCATATCTTTAAACGTTTTATTTTTATTTTATATTTTGCAAATTTGGTTGTTTCATTAAATATTCGCTCACGTGTTTCCGGTAGCTGTAAAAAATCAATTAATGTACACATCATTTTAAATAAGTTTGTCATAAAATACATATTTTTTTACATTAGCTCCACACAGGAGGTCCTGAGGAAAATGATTTATCTTTGAGCCTATACCATCTTTAGGGATGCTGAATGGAGGGTATTTTTAGAAAAGGAAGGAGAGAAAGTTCTGGGAAAGGAAAAAGCGTGCATTAATTTCTCATTTACCACTGTTACTATTAATATTGCACAAGAGTCCCAGCCGTCAAGAGTCAGTGAGACTATGGCATCCCCAATTGGGGTATGTTGTGAGGCTGAAGGTAACTTGGTACCTGGCTATTCAGATCTGGTCTCCAAACGCGGGTAAAGTCATTTCAAGCAACGTTTCAGTTCTGAATGGTAGTCTTACCCCAGGGCGATACTGATAGTATTTTTCAATAATATTAATCTTGTTTTTAATGAATAAATTGTGAAACTGAAATTCATCACATAAAGTTTCCTTGCGCACGCAATGATTTGAACCCGCGACCATCAGATTGGTAGTCGAGAAGCTTACCTCTTGACCACGGAGGTCAATCATATCAAAATAATAATATGATGCCTTCACTGTAAGAACGTACGTGGATCTCTACAGAAAATAATGTAGCGCATTACTTTTCAGTCTTGAAGTTAAAGGTCATTTTTCATATCCGTATTATTAAGGGCTAAATCCTGATGTCTTAAGAAAACTTGAATCCATCAATCATTGGCTTTGAAACGTGTAGATTATTATTGGTTAAAAAATGTTGTGAACAAAGGTTTTCATTTGTATAGAATCAAAATGACGCCACAAAGTAATTTTACAACTATTCAAGAAGTTAAAAACAATTCTTACCTGTGGTTTTTCTAATCATTTTCTAGCTTCGTACAGCGCCCTCGAACAAGAGCCATAAGAAAATTAGTATTATTAATACTAGTAGTTCTGTGAGAAACCAAAACCCGTTAATAAAGTACTTTTTCTGATGAAAATGAAAAGTAGTGCACTGAAAGCAAGCACTTTAAATTGGATTTTTAAAAATTATTTTAATCGATAAGAAAATGATTACCCGATAAAAATACAAACATCGTAGTGCTGGATTTTGGATTGCATTTAATTTAAATATACTTATGTTTAAAAACGGTTTAAAAGCAATACATAGTGAACAACAGACCTTATCCAAAAAAATATATTATTGTTTATAATTTTTGTATTTAATAAATCAAAACCAAACATTGTATTTATATTTAATAAATCAAAACCAAAATTAGGTAGCAGAAGTCGGGGACGCTCAAGGAAGACATGGCACGATCAAGTGAATCAGATATATATATATATGACAACAGTCAGAATAATAGAAAAGTTTGTATGAGACGATGTATGAGTGTGAATGAGGCAAGGATTGTGTGCCAAGACCGAGTTAGTTGGCGGTCCGTCCTCTCCGCCTACCCCTGCGAGAGTGATGGTTAGTTAGTTAAAACCAAAATTTCCTCTGAAATCAAAGTTTTGTGAGTAGGTACTTAAATACCTACCTATTTAATTATAAACCATACATTTTATGTAAAAAAATTAAATTCCACAATTAGTCCAAAAAAACTATACTATCTCAATGACAATTCTTCTTTCAAACTTTCCTCAGACAAGTAATTTTACGATAATATTAAGAGCATGCTAGTAAGAAAATCCATATAAATACGATGATTTCACATTTAAAAAAATAATCTTTTCTGAATTCCATTGAAACGGAAACCATATTGAATTAGAAACGGAACGTACAAACAAATTTACATACATACCCTTACAAAGTGCAAAACGGTCGAGCTCAAAGAGAACTTAACGAATTTATTTTCAGTATGATAATATTATGAAGCTGCAAAATGTGTTAAATAATAATGTCTTCGTTTCGGCCACACACCTTCACAAAGTGGCCCGAAAATAGTAAATGGAAATGTATCGGCCCACCTCAAAATGCGAACCGTTTGTCTACAGAAGTAACCAGTGTCTCTGTCCGCGACCACTTGGCGCTTTGATTGATGGCAAAATAGTTCGCTGGCCTAGGATTGGTGCCAAGTCGTCAAGCACCGACCAGCTTCATGTGTCTAAACTTTATCTTTTCATTACTCTTCTTGTTATGGGTGGTTCCCTCTCGCATCATCTCTCACGGCATTACACTTAGAACTTCCAACGGACACCTCTGCGCGATGAGTCGTTCTTGAACGAACCGCACAATTGAGCTAGCTCTTTTTGACGAGCCGTATTTGTACGACTACGGCTCAATTGAACGGTTTTTTTATCATGAGATATACCAGAAAAATGGCACCATTAAAATTGTGAATTTTTATTACATACTCAATCAATCACTTTAGGTACGTGCAATCCGAAAATTTGGAAAATTAAAAGTTAAATTAGGTTTATTACGCTTATTATAAGTAATCATTTTGAACACCTAACTTAACCTGACCGTAAATAACCTAATATGTAAAAGAAACAAGGGAGATGAGCCATGAACCATTATTATTCTACATACTGCCGCAATACCCGCAGGGCGGCGCCCCGCTTTTGTTTCTACCTACACACCAGACGATTACTTTCATTGGCTCTGTTGCTTTGATACGTGCAGCTTGGTCGATTACTGGCTAACCTCACCTTAACCTACCTCAATTATCTAACCTAACCTAACCTTTAAATTAATCCGAGTAATACAAAAGTAGTTCACGGAGAAAAATTACTGATAAAATATATTGAAAATTTATTAAAAATCTCTTAAAATTATTCGTAATCCGGATAATTGCAGGCCCTGAACGAATGAAGTGATTTGTTTCCTGTGAAGTTTTAATAAAATACGTCATAAAATATGTCACCATGTCGGAATTCGTGTTCACAAAAATCCTAATATTTTCGAATGTCGTGAATATAAATTATCAAGAAGAACGCAGGTGCATGAACAGGTGTTTTGATATTATTAGGAATTGACTAAAAGTTTATCGGTTAATGGCCTGCAAACCCGTTTTTAACCTGAATTCCAATAATTACTTACCTATTTCTTTTGTCTCATAATTCACACGACGTTTCGCTTTGAAATAAATAATGCGTCATCTAATCAACGTTTAGATAATATATTTATGCCGTATGCTGGCAATGAACTGAACGAACTCATCATTTGCATTATTTACACGAGGAAGGGTTACTCATTAGTTCCTAACCTAGAAATATTTAGAAAATGTATCTTGAGACTGTGAAATATATGTTTCGATTCTAAATATATGTATATGATTCGTGTGAGGGTAAATCGAAAATATTAAATAACTTTGATGGTGGCTCCTCAAATAACCCCTGTATGCAACAGCTTGGCCTGCCCTGAGAATTTCTGATTTATTAATCATAAATGCTTGTCCATTATTCTGACTAAGCATACAAAACGCAAGGATTAGTAGCTATGTATATACGGGTATAATATGTTATTTTCTGTTAATACTTTGTTAAATTTGTTTGTTTTCTGTTGCACAAAAAACAATCGAACGGGTGAACTCATATATCACGAAAATCGCACACAATTTTTTGGTATTTCCAAGTCTGTCCTCAATGTCGTTTCTGTCATGGGCTACGGAGCTTTTTAACATCCTGTTGATTGTCACGAACGCATGTCGTGATAAACGTAGAAAGGATTCATTTTTCTGATGCAGCAAAAACTTTCTCTTCAAAACCTCATTTTGTAAATTGCATATCCTTTTCTGTGTGAATTTGGAAGTGTACGCAACTATTTCTGTTGGCAACTTCATTTCCATCATGAGTTATGTAGCTTTAAATTTTTTATTCAAGTCTATATTTGAAACTCTGGTAACACCGGGAGTATAACTAATGAATCATAAACGCTTGCCGATAACAAGTCATGCTATAATATTAACATCTTTACTGTTTATTTATAATAAAAGTCATATAACCTATATTTTAAGTAAATTGGGCTTCACGTTCTGTTTACGTAAAAAATAAACACTTCTTTTATATCAAGTATACGTTAACTTTGTTTTTCTTATTTTTTTTACTTTGCATGTTGTGCTGCGTGATTTACACCTTTCCTATAAACGGCCAGTCCGGCAAAAACACGCTTAATAATATAAAAAGTTTTTGGACTCGAGGTGATCCATCCATCACCGATTGTTCTTAGATGTCTTGAGGTATGTTCTGTCCGAGTGCTACTTGATGTACCTCGAGGAATACCTCTGGACTATGTGTAATGTGTAATTCTATTTCTGCGAATTGAAGCCACACCCCATACGCATACCTGATTACAGACACCTATGCGTTCTGCACACTTGGCTGTCTACTGTACATCGCAAAACGTTCAACGAGTTGCGCCAACGTCCGGCGCTCTGTGCCCCTCGCTCAGCGCTCTGCGCCAGCGTCCAGCGCTCGGTGTCCGCATATCGCACGGCAATTATTACCATGAGGTATTGCCCGGTAGATTATATCAACTCCACAATACTACAATTAGTATATATTGACACAGTTCTGTCGGAGGTACATTGTGAATAGTGACTCGTGACTGACGTTCTACGATGGAACAAGGCTGTTAGCTAATGCTTCGTTGAAGATATTGTTCGTTAAAAGATTATCAAAAGCGGTCTAAGTAACCAACAGCCAATGGTGGATCCTTTGTAGATGTTGTGGTTTAATTAATATTGACTTAATACATAATCAGCTGACTCGCATAGGTAGATGATAACAAGAGCAACTATTGCAGTGTCGTGGCTCAGAGTTCTTAGTATTGTATTGAGTATTATAAGCTATATGTATGTGTAAATCTGGACTCTGATCGCTTGACAGAACGTGTCACCTGATCCTGTGTGAGCGATCATTTTTATTCAAATGAACGGACTTATCGATATTGAATAACGACCTGTGTGAGTGATACACGGAGCATGCGAGGTGTTGGGTAGGTGGGGAATGGGAGAGAGGGAGTAGGGAGGTATCTCGCCTCTCCGGGTACCATTCCTGACGCGACTGAGTGATCTATTTCCAATGGGCGGCGTAACGCGCGAGCCATTTGTCGATACACCGGCATGTAAAAACCCGCGAAATCCGCGCCATACTTCCAACTTAACGGCCATCCATCAGTTGGCCGCCCGACCCGCTGACGACGGATGCCATTCGTCATAGGATTGTTATTCCGGCCGTAATCCGCTCGGCCGCTGTGGCGCGCTACCGGCCTTGCATCTCTTGCACCATGCTAAATCTCTGCTCTGCTCGGCACAATGCATTCTACGATAACAGATCTCCGCCGCGTGCACCTCGCGCACTTTCCGACATTTTTCCGTTAACGATCGAGCAATTTTCATTACGTCACCGATGATGACTGACATGACCGGTATAGGTACCCAGTACGCGTAGTAAAGGTGGTTGAACAATAGAGCTCTCCGTCCGGTGGCGGTGTTAGGCCCAAGCAGCTCGCCAGAAACTACAACCGCGGCGGCATACCCATCACCCAGCACCCGCAGTAGCGGCGGAGAAGCGCAATAGCGCACTACGGAATACCGCGTACCTGAGCTGATAGTGCAGGCAGCGCTCTACGGTGAACGTTGACGGAAGGAACCGCGCCGTGGACTTCTGCCGACGCATCGTAAAGTCAAGTCGCCCGTCGACCGATGTTCAAACAAAAGTGATCGCTCCGCATCGCACTTACGTTAGTTGTAAGTAGTGGCGCTGACAACACGTTAGCTTCTCCGCGGGTGTTCGTCTTTTCCCTTACCCTAACCGGTGTCACTTTCAGAGCCATCACTCCGGCATATGAACCTGCAGTGAACCTGGGAACGGGGTATTATCTGTGCTACGATGAATCGTGTGGTGTAGTGCCATAGACAGTGTATAATGTATAATGTGATATGACAATGAAAAGCCGAGTAAAGCAAGAGCACAATGGGGGTAGCAGCCCTCCGGTGCAGCGCCGAGGGGGAGGCCAGTACCCCGCCATCACCTCCTCTTACTGGCTGCCAGCGCCAAGCCCCACCCCCTATCTTCTGCCAGGTACTATCTACATACATCTCTCTCATGTCTGTATTATGCAACAAACCAAACAAACTATTAAATATCATTACATCCATCATTACGTGATCGATAAAACCGATGGTGTTAAATCGATAAATAATCTGAAAGCAAATAATTTGCATCCCTTCTCAAACAAAAATATACTCTGAATCTACGTATTAACAAGTATGTTAAATTGAAATCATCATTAAATTACTTTCTGATAATATTGTATAATAAAGTACTCTGACTACCTATATTGCTTCGTTATTGATTGAGAGACATCCTCATAAAACAGGTATTTTATGGATACATGCACGTACTACGTGTTGTAGGTACTTAGGTACTTATGCAGGTACTAAACCCAAGTAGAAACTTCTAGGTCAAAAGATTCCACTTGGTTACCAAGACTATACAATAATATTTAGGTACACACATTCGCCCATTAAGCTTGTATATTTCACCGAGACCTAAAGACAGGAGAGTGATGCATATAATGATTTAATGACAAATCTATTGTATAGCGTGTCCAGTCATTGCGACCACAATATTAATTAATTTATCGGTGAATTAGCGGAGACCTTCGCACCAATCTTCCGAGATGTTCGAGGTAGCACCTGGCTTCTAATACCTGACTACTTTATGCAGGTATTGGATGCAATGTAATATAATGCAATGAGTTGCGAGTTAAATATCGACAAGTGTCGTCAATAACTGGCAGCAGACGATAATTCACGAACATTGCTATAAATCAATTTAAACGTGGGACGCGTTCTAATGAATCTCAATTGAAATTATCTTAATAATATTTTAATAATTGTTGCAGCGCTCTATGGTTTTGTATTTGATTACATAGGTGCGTTAATAGAATGATTTTATAAAATTGTTGTCTTTATTTATATCGGTGGGTCCATTTATATGATGGATAAATTAGTAAACCTGCCGTAGCAGTTATTTATGGCTTTTGTTGAAATCCCCTTAAAATAAAAAGAAATACATATTTAAAAAATCGGGAACTTATAAAATTTGGATTATTTCTTATCAAGGTACGTGGCAGAATAAAGAGATTTGATTCTATGACCAGAAATCACGAGTTCAAAACCCACTAATTGAAAAAAATTAAATTATAAAATAAATATTAAGATTTCTGCATTTATATTGTTTTTGGCATGGGCTTAGAATTCAATATTTCATCTGACAGATTCCTCGCAAGAATTCAACTGCTGGAGCGGTAGGACTATGGCACGCTAAACCTTTTTATTTCGTAGTTACTAATCCGAGCGGTACTGAGAATATCTTACACTTATTAATTAATTAAACAAACACTAGGTGTCTAATAAATATGAAATAAATGTTACATATTTGACACAGTCAGCAGTATAAATGTAAAATGTCGGTATTCTTCTTAATGAAGAAACAAGGTTCTTGTGTTTGGTGAGGGAATTTCACAAAAATAGTGCTTACTTTTTACAACTCGGCAAATAAAAATTTGGAACATTTGTGTAAATTTTGAGAGCATGTTGTAATCAATAAAGTAAATAAAGAAATCACAATGTTTGTGGTTTTGTTATGTTTTACTTGAGTCATACAAAAAATAAGGAATAAAATAGCTTCCATAAATTTGATGTTAGAGGTTCATAGTCCAATTGGGACAGAAATCTTCAATTTCCAATTTATTTCAGTATCCCTGTTGGGACCACTATGTCAATGGCAAATCAAAAGGCTATGAATATTACAAATTCCCACGCGCAAACCTGAAACCTACGTATTCAATCATTATTCAAACCTATCATACCTTGAATCTAAATATTGCATGCATTTCTCACAAAGGCTGGAGCATGGATTCATAATATTGCGAAACGTCGTTGTGCAAAGCTTAAACATTACAAATCTGTTTTGTGAATCAAAATATTCGTACTAATTACGTTCACTTCATCGGCACAAATTCTTATTATTTGTTAGAAAACTCGTAAAGTATGTATTGCTTTGTCGTGAAAAATAAATGATTATTGTAGATAAAACGAGGCGTTGTTTATAAAATATGCGTTCCATTTGAAAACTAGCAAATGCTTACCTTGAAGAATGCATAATTTCTAGAAATATGCATTTTGCTGATTGTAGGATTTAACCTACCTTTACCCATTGTTTTATATTTTATGCCAGATGTGATTCTAAGAATAGAAATAGCTAAAGAGTGAACTAAGCGATTAGATTTGAATTGTTTTTTTAAATAATTTTACAACTGTTTTTTTTCTCTAATAATGTGTATAAAGCGAGAAGACTGTACAATCACTCAATATAATGATTGTCTTTTAATGGAGTTTTTTCAAAGGAATTCTTAAATTCATCCTAGAACATGTAACTAACATCGATTAGTATAATATATTAATGAACTTAAGTTATTAAAAGAAATCTTTCTTGGGTCTATGGAACTTTAGTTTCGTCTTTGACAGTTTTCTTAATATATTATGTGAGAAGAGAACTGTCACAATAGGAGGTCATCATCGGTCAGCATGATTATATGTTTAGATTTTCACGGCCAAAGGTATTATTCTGATTAATTTATGGGTCAATATGCCGGGTTGCTCTTCCTCCTTAATTGGCCAACGTTTCGGATAGCGTTAGATTGTCCATCATCGGGGCACATTTACCTTACATCTACAGAATTAATCACTATTAAAAAAATGGTTCTATGATAACTCAACACACCTTTAAAAAAATATGTCAGAGCTATGAAAAATGTAACCTGTAAACCTAACCTAACCTATTTTACCTAGTTTTTGTTTCATCACTTTTCATGACTTTATATCACTTTTTAAATGTGTACTGAATTTTCATTTTGATGAATTATCAGGTCACCAAAAAAATACACTTAAAACATTAATTTCCACTCCTGCAACATCATTACTGCCAATCACTGTTAGAATACGGTATTATCGGATGGGGCAGTGCAAATAAAAATATACTAAATCCACTAATTAAAACTCAAAAAGCCATAATGAAAATTATACTGAAAGTTCCTGTAAGAACTAGAACTGACGAAATCTTCACCAATCTTAACATCATGTCAATTAAACAACTATATTCTAAAACTATACTCAATTACATTCATAAGTACAAAACCCAAGAAATAACAACAAACACGTACAATAGAAACACTAGATCTCATGGTCAAAAACTTATCCAACAAATAACTACTAATTCAACTTTTGGGCAAAAAAGCTTCTTATATCATAGTATTAAACTCTACAGTAAAATACCACTCTCACTCAAAAACCTCAACATTATAACATTTAAATCTCAAATAAAAAGCTGGATACTTAATATAGTGAGATCTGAAATATAAAATATACTGATATCAAACACAGACTAAAACCGAATCAACTAAACTGAACTATACAAAAAAACACTACCTTACTTATTTTAAAATTATTAAAAAAAAAAAAAAATTATACTACATGATATGTGTTTATAATTAAATTCATATGTTACTTTATTGTAATATTAATTTCTTATAATTAAATTGTAATATGTAAAAGACATCCTCAGCACGGGAGATCCCAGTGAGGATATCATTATCTCTATATGTTACTAAGAAAAGAAGACAATAAATCATTATTTTATTATTATTATTATATTATTAAATGTGTGCGGTTATATTACTTAACAAATCGTGTGGAAATTTTTAGAGACATTACATTTTCGTGCAATATAAACAATATTATCTATTACTTACGATATATTAAATATTATTATTAAGCACGAAATGAAACAATACATTTAAGTTCGCGTTAAACTTACTTTTTAATTTCCTAGTTTGAGAAAAGTTTCAACTAGTAATGTTGATATTTATCTTAATATCGATATTACCTATAGTAATATTCAGAGATCTTTTTTACCTGCAACGTGTTTGGGACGCATTCGTTTTTCCACAAGGAAGAGTAGATATTACGTTTCATAATTTGATAACGATGCTCTCGCGTGTAAAGTGAAAAATGAAGAGGTAATTGGACAGATGAAGGTGTATTTTTCTTATTTCCTCACAGTTAAATAAGAAACCAAATACTAATGCGTTTCGGATAACATCTATTATTAGAAGAAAGAGAGTTTGTACCTATTCTCTGTCCTACGACAATTTAAAGTCTACGCATTATTTTACCCGCAACCGATATAATTTTCAGTTCAGGTTTTATTTCCTAATAAAACGTACCTTTCATTTTGAAAGCATGCTAATATGAAAGATCGGGAGTAGCAATGTAACTAATTTTCTAAATAAATGTTTGAAATCTATATCCAAAAAGCCATAATGAAGATTATACTGAAAGTTCTTATAAGAACTAGCGCTGATGAAATTTACAGTCTAAAAATCATGTCATTTAAAAATGTTTATTTTAAAGCAATACTCCTTTCTATTCGTAAATACAAAACACAAGAAATTAATATTAAAAAAACCAACACTTGTATTAGAAACACTAGATCTCAGGGTAAAAAACATATTCAACAAGTAACTATGAATACAATATTTGAACAAAAAGCTTCTTATACTATGCTACTAAACTCTAAAACAAAATCCCACTCTCATTCAAAAATCACAATTACATTATAAGATTTAAATCTCAAATAAAAGGATGGATACAATACATAAGGAGATCAGAAATAGAAAATATACTTACACCAAATACAGACTGAAACCGAAACCACTCAACTGCACTAAAATATATATCCATAATTCTTTCAGATAAAACATTGCATTATACGTTTATAATTACTTCATATTATTCGTTATGTAATTTCAATATGTAAGTGAAATAGATGCTCCAGTAAAGATATCATTACATCTATTTGTTCCAAGAAAGGGAAGATAATAAAACATTTATTAGTTATGTATGTCTCTAATTACCTAAACAATTCCCCCTTAATCTGTCTTCATTTCAACAGGAAAAATAAACGTAAAGCTTGAAGAAAAAATGTACCCAGAAGTTTCGAGGAAAAGTTATACATAGACACGTGTTATATCAGAAGTTTTTCCGTGTTAGGGTTGTGTTGAATAAAACATTAGGTAAGAAAAAGAACAAAATATTTAGGATACAAAAAAAATAACATTTCGTCCTTTTGTGAAGTTCTATTTAACAAGTCCCTCGAACATCATACTCGTACATCACCCCTCGAATGTAATACTGTATTGCTGTCATTTAAAAATGGAAAGATTTTAAAGTAAAAGAAGAAAACAAGGAAACATATGTACGCAATTTTAAATATTTAATATCTGTAAATTGTTTCATCATTGTAACCAATTGTATTGTTTGTAATATTGCTTTTAGTTTAAAAACCGTTTGGGGATATATGATTTACTAGTTTGCTGTTATGTAATACCAGCAGATAAACACAATTAATACGGGAAACACTAACACAGTAGCTTTTTGTCCAAATATTTTATAACTTTAGTTAATAGGTCATCTGGTGATAAGATTTGATGTAACTGTAGTTAATAAGCCATCTAGTCAGTCTAGTGAATTGGATTATTACGCTTCCATAGTTCAGTGTTGTTTGGTAGTTACGAGTTATAAATGTGGACAATGGATACAGGAAAGGCTTGTAATTAGCGCCACCGCTCAGAGCTCACGTGGGACGGGAGTGTTGAGTGAAGATGAGAAGCGACCATATCCACAAAACCCACAACCGTCCTCTGTTGCTATTCCTGTGGCTTCGTGGCTTGGCGACCCAACACATGATTGAAACAACAAATAACTATGGCCCATTGTGAAACTGAAAGGTCTCGGAAAATTGCTATGAAGACATTATGACTTTCTACGAGTCATTTAGTTCCCCTCGTGCTGTAAGTGTAATAATTAACTAGACGATTTTGAATAGAAATTAATTATAAAAGTGGAGACGCATTATGCTATACACTACATTGTTTGGTCTATTTCAGCGTGTCGCTCGCCATACACTACCAACCAATGTTGAAATAGGCCAAGCCACGAGAATGTACCGTGGTCTGTCACAGGCTTGATACTATGTGTGTGAAGCAGTAAAAACTGTTGAGCGGTGGACTGCGGCGTAATGAAATTTGCATTGCAATCTATTTCTATGTATAGAATTGACAACGCAGTTACTTTCAGCTGGCGATTTCATTTCCACTATCAGCTATGATATTAGACTTTTAAAATACAAAAAAAACACATAGCGCTGCGTCATGGCGTTTGTTCCTTGCTTGAGGAAAAAAACGTGATAAATTCTAAAGCCGGGAATAACTGCAGTAAACCAATAATCTCAAATCATATTACTATGCGTATAGCTTAACATCATTATATTTATTTTTACCGCCATTGCTAAAGCAATAAATATTTACCAATAATTGCATTTTTCCCACAAGCATTAAATAACTTATAAAAGTTATTGATACCGTTTCAGGATTTCAGGAATTCAATGATGTTTTGGAGAAAGCTGACAATATTGCGCATATTTGGCTGATCAATAAGTGATATTAATATTAAAAATTCACCAGTTTGTCTCCTTTCGTATAAACTGAAATAGTTCTACTAAACAGTTTTACTCGCTTTACAAAATCCAAAGAAGCAATCTGCAATACTTTGTTGAAGAAAGGAAATAATATCAAGATGTTTGCACTACATTTTATTTGTTTGCGTTCGTAATCCTAATCACGCCATGAGCCACATTTATATAAATACCACACAAGAGTCCCAATTCTCCTAACTGTCGGGCGCCAGTGGGACTATAAAATCTTTAATTGGGTATGTTTTGATGCTGAAGGGAGTATGAAGGGAATGAGAAGAGATAGAGGAAGGTTGGGAAGGATCTGGCTCTTCAAATATGGTTATCAAACATGGATAATGCCCTATTTAAAACATTATTTCAATTAATTACCATAAAATTGTGATATTTTTAGAAGATACATAAATCTAAAAAAATATATATAAATTTATTTAGCCCTCCTCACAGGAGATCCTGTGCTGACGCGAACTAGGTTTCTTTAGTCCTCCTCACAGAAGATCATGTGCTGACGCGAACTAGGTTTCTTTAGTCCTCCTCACAGAAGATCCTGTGCTGACGCGAACTAGGTTTCTTTAGTCCTCCTCACAGAAGATCCTGTGCTGACGCGAACTAGGTTTCTTTAGTCCTCCTCACAGAAGATCATGTGCTGACGCGAACTAGGTTTCTTTAGTCCTCCTCACAGAAGATCATGTGCTGACGCGAACTAGGTTTCTTTAGTCCTCCTCACAGAAGATCCTGTGCTGACGCGAACTAGGTTTCTTTATTCCTCCTCACAGAAGATCCTGTGCTGACGCGAACTAGGTTTCTTTAGTCCTCCTCACAGAAGATCATGTGCTGACGCGAAGTAGGTTTCTTTAGTCCTCCTCACAGAAGATCATGTGCTGACGCGAACTAGGTTTCTTTAGTCCTCCTCACAGAAGATCATGTGCTGACGCAAACTAGGTTTCTTTAGTCCTCCTCACAGAATATCATGTGCTGACGCGAACTAGGTTTCTTTAGTCCTCCTCACAGAAGATCCTGTGCTGACGCGAACTTGGTTTCTTTAGTCCTCCTCACAGAAGATCCTGTGCTGACGCGAACTAGTTTTCTTTAGTCCTCCTCACAGGAGATCCTGTGCTGATGCGAACTAGATTTTGGTTAGAGGGTGTTAATTACCATTGTAGTATTATATACATCGATCGATAGAGGAGTGCTTATCTATAATTATTTGTTTGTACGAGTATATTTATATACTTAACGGAACTAAAATGGTTTTTCATAATATATTGAAGACAAAATAAAACTAATAAATCTAAATGAAACATGAAAAAAATAAAAAGATAACTGAGTCGACTGGAAATCGAACCCTGGATCTCTGTCTTACCGGGATAACGTCTTTCACTACTCGACCATTGGGAGCTAATTATAATACGTAATTTTGTCGATCTCGATCATTAATAGAGATCTTGTATGTTAGCTTTACTAGTATTATCTTCTTCTTCAATGATATATTACATAATAAATAATAATAATAATAATAATAATAATAATAATAATATATTGCTTAGCAACGCTAGTTTAGGCATATACTTTGCATTTGCTCTCTGATTATTTTTTGTAATATCAGATAGAAAAGAATTAGCTTTGATCCCAAAAAATATAAATATTTAAAGAAGAGTATATCAGATAACGCATTAAATAAACTGCCAGTAAGCCATAGGATATTTAGGTAAATAAATAGGATTTAAAAAAAAAATATTTGAGGACCCCAGTAACCAAGGTAAACAACAGTATTTGACATTCATTTGAAAAAAATAAAAATATATTTTAATGGTATATTTTTATGTTGATAACGTTTTTCTGGAATATAATATATCATAGATTCGTAATGTTGAAAGGTAGTTGAATTGGAAATTATAGATTTGTTATGTCGAAAGGTAGTTTGATTAGAATATTTAATTTGGTCACATTGAAAATTATTTATTGATTTGGTTACTGGAATGTAGTAGTAAAGATACAATCATCTCCAAGTTGTTTTGCAAAATAACAACAATGTCATTTGCAACCAACGTAGATGAACAGGGGATTATTATGTCATCTGTACAGATGAACATGGATAGTCTAAGACCCCAAAAAACAAAAGCAGGTATTCCTAGACAGCGTATGAAATGGACGAACGATGTCAATATGTTCATTGTTCGTTCATATTTTTATGTAACCAAAGTAGAAACAGATATGTTGTTATACAGGAAAAAATTACATTTACTTTTCTCACAAAATTATCCGATTGCCCAAGTAAGCGAACAAAGATTAGCAGACCAAAAGCGAGCTATTTTCAAAAATAATTTAATTTCTGTAGTCACATTAGAACAGATTAAAAGAGAAGTAGCAGATAGATTGCAAAGGGGAAATAATTTAGAACAAATTAACACAAGTAATAATGTCATATCAGATGCATTGAATGTAGATAGTTTGGATAATATTCTAGTCGAAATGTCCAATGATATTACCGTAGATTCAAATAACTTAGCCGTTATTTATAATCTTAGAGAAATCAACATTGCAAATTTAAACTTTGTTGATGAAAATGTAGTAGAATTAGCTAACTTACTTCATAATAATATAAACAGATATATAGATGTAGAGCCAACAGTTAGACCAAAATTACCGAAATTGCATACGTCAAAGAAATTATCTAAATTAATTTTTGAATTAAATAACATAATTTTACCAAAAATCATATTTGACGAAATTAGTTTTTTAGATCTTCATACAATAGTATACGCTAGTGCGATTACTGTTTGTAATAAGTTAGGAATTAAATTATCATCCTCTGACGATAGATCATATAGTTATAGTAAACCAGAATGGCAGATCAGATTAGAAAATGATGTAGTCTTTTTAAGAAGTAACATAGCTAGAGTAATAGAATATAAAAATGGAAATAGAAGTAGGAAAATTTTGAGACATGTAGATGAAATTGGTAGAAAATTTGGTTATAACATTGATAGTCATAATAATGAAAATATAATCAATGATTTATTGGATTTATTAAAACAAAAATTAGGCGTAAAAGCTAGTAGATTAAAAAGATATAATTATACGTATAATAAAAAAAATAATAATAGATTATTCCAGAAAAATGAAAAAATATTTTATTCCAAACTTGACGATAAACAAAATATTATTTCGAATAATAATATTCCGTTGCCATCTGAATCAGATATGCGCGATTTTTGGACTAAAATTTGGAGTAAAGATATAAAACATAACGAGTCAACTCCATGGATAGAAAATGAAGAACTCAATTTTTCAGGTATTGAACAAATGAGTTTTTCTAATATATCGGTTGAATTGTTATCCAAAATTATTAAAAATACTCATAATTGGAAAGCCACGGGTTGCGATTGGATACATAATTTTTGGTACAAACGTCTGACTACTTTACATCCTCTTTTGGCAAAAAATCTTTCAAAATTTGTCAGTCAACCTCAAAATTTTCCAAATTTTCTAACTAAGGGCATTACTTATATGTTACCCAAAAGCGAAAATATTAATAATCCTTCTCAGTACAGACCCATTACATGTTTACCGACAATATACAAAATTTTAACCTCTTGTTTAACAGATTTAATATATACTCATTTAGATGAAAAAAATATTTTATCTGAACAACAAAAAGGTTGTCGCAGAAAACATATGGGATGTAAAGAACAATTAGTTATCGATTCTGTAATTTTAAAACAGATTCAAACTAGAAAACGTAATTTACATACTTGCTATATAGACTACCAAAAGGCTTTCGATAGTGTCCCGCACTCGTGGCTGATCAAAGTATTAAATATATACAAAATTAACCCCATTATTATTAGCTTTTTGGAAAATATTATGTCCTTTTGGAATACCAATTTACTTATCAATTTAAAAGGTAAGAAAATAGTAATACCGGGAATTTCAATTAAAAGAGGGATTTTTCAAGGAGACTCATTGAGTCCTCTTTGGTTTTGCTTAGCATTGAATCCTCTATCTAAAATGTTAATTAGAAGCAAGTTTGGAATAAAAGTTAAGGGTAATACAAGGGAGAGTAGTACAATTTCGCATTTATTATTTATGGATGATATAAAATTATTTTCGAATTCTGAACAAAATTTAGAGAAAATGATCGAGGTAGTTAAAAACTTTTCAGATGATATCAAAATGACTTTTGGTTTAGATAAATGTAGAACGATCCATATAGAGAAAGGCAAAATTGTAGATGGGGACGAGAGTATATTTAGAAATTTCCAAATTACTAGTATGAAAAGGGATGAGGTTTATAAGTATTTAGGATACCCACAATCAAATAGATTAGACCATACTAGTATTAAAAATGATATTAGGATTAAATTTCAAACTAGGATCAGGAAAATTTTAAAATGCAATCTATCTGCTAAAAATTTAGTAAAAGCAATAAATACTTGGGCAATACCTCTATTAACGTACTCATTTGGCATAATTAAATGGTCTAATACAGATTTAGATAACTTAGAAAGATTAGTTAGAACTACGCTAACAAAATTTAATTGCCATCATCCAAATTCAGCCATAGAAAGAGTTAATTTACCTAGAAATTTAGGAGGTAGAGGCATAGTCAAAATAACTTCTTTGAAACATAATCAGGTAGAAATGCTAAGAACTTTTTTCTATAGGAAAGCTCATAGCTCAGAAATGCACAAAATAATTTGCAAGGCAGATAGAAATATTACACCTTTAAATTTATACGATGAGAATGCCAACATTTTTATAAATCCCAACCAGGAACTATTAGATTCCTGGTCAAATAAAATTTTACACGCAAAACACTTCAATTATCTCAACCAAACGTATGTTGACAAATTTTCGTCAAACAAATGGTTGAGTATTGGAGAGTTGAGCGCAGAAATAGAAGGATTTATGCTTGCCATTCAGGATAGAGTCATTAATACTAAAAATTATAGAAAGCATATAATCAAAGATACAAATCAAATTGATGATTTGTGTAGAAAATGTTTGGCTTTTCCGGAAACTATAGAACATATTATATCGGGATGTTCTATATTAGCACCGTCCGAGTATACATTTAGGCACAATCAAGTTTTAAAAATAATTCACCAAAATTTGGTAATTAAACATAACTTGATTGACTGCCGTAATATAGTACCATATTATGAATACGAACCAAATTCATTTTTAGAAAACGAATTTTATAAAATATATTATGATAAAACTATACTAACAGACCGAACGATTAGTCATAATAGACCCGATATAGTTTTACATGACAAAATTAAAAAAATAACTTATATCATTGATGTCGCTATTCCAAATTCCTGTAACATTCAAAAATCTGTTAATGAAAAAATAAGAAAATACACAGATTTAGGAAACGAAATAAAAAGAATTTGGCATTCTCAGACTATAAAAATATTACCATTCGTTATTTCGGCTACTGGCATTATACCTAGCTCTCTCATTAAAAATTTAGGCGTATTAGATCTATCAAAAAATTTATATATAAAGATGCAAAAGTCGGTCATTTTGAATACATGTAGGATAACGAAAGATTTTTTAAATATTTATGTTGAGGGATCAGTAGGATTTATAGGCCCTGTTAGAAGTTCTACCGAGCCGAACCCTCTGATATGAAAATATCTGGAGTCGGTGAATTTTTTTTCCCATTTGATCTCTGGTGAGTTGACGTGTTGTTGTTCTTGTATTGTTTTGTATTTATTTTACTTATATAATGCACTTGCATAGTGTTGATTGACTAGCTGATCATTTGTGGAAAAGTGAGTGGAAGGGTTTAGTTTTTCCTATGGGGAAGATTTAACCCGGACAACAAAATCGGAAGCATAAAAAAAAAAAAAAATAATAATAATAGGCATAATAATAATAATAATCGGCTTAATAATTAGAAACTCATATCCGTTTCGTAACACAAAAACACTGACGTTATTATATAACACACTAGTCCTAAGTGTACTTGAATCAAACTCGATCATCTGGGCTCCACATGAATTAACATACACTTTACGCATTGAAAGAGTCCATAAAAAATTTTTAAGGTTTTTATTCTCGCGGCTCTATGGACGTTACCCTTGGCTTTACCCATCGATTTATATATTAGGCATGACCAATTACCACTCCCTAGAGACACGTAGAGGTATTGCTTTGCTTAAATATTTTTTCCAACTAATAAACGGTCACTTTTCTAATAATGAGATACTGGCCCAATTAATTTTTTTTGTACCAGAGTCTCACTCTCGAGGACGTCATCACAATCTTCTATATAGTAGAGCAAGCCGCACTAATTTATTAATGAACTCACCTGTGGGGAGAGCTACGTGCTTTTTGAATGCGGTAGATAAAAAATTAGATTTATTTTTTGTGTCCTATAGCGCATTTGCAAGATTTTTGGCATTGCATATACACTGCATAAATGGTACAATTATAACGTCTTAGGCTTTATTACCTGTAATTGTTATAAATAAATGTACAAATTATATATATATATATATATATATATATAAATAAATATAAATAAATATAAATATAAATATTGATGTGTATAACCCTAAAAAGTTATTTCATTTAAAAAATTACAAATAACTGTTTAAATCTACGGTATATACCACACGCAAGATGAATTTTTGAGCGCTCTGATATTTTTTCACACTTTTATTATTTTTAAATTCTTCTGATATTCTCAATGAAAATGGGGTTGTTAAATAAAACAAACAAAATTGCGTTCTTTCTTATATTGCTTACTAATGTTGTGATTCTTACAAACTTTAGTGCGCAGTTATTATACCATAATATTCTTACAGGTAAACTACTTTGAAACGTGTCTAGTGTGTACCCCGCGAGGCTATCTTTGCTATTTTAACTTGTTCCGCGAGCTATTTCATCGCTATCCCATTCGTTTCGCTAAATAACAGTTTTGCATTTAAGCTCACTTTGAATGCAAACGTATTCTTGGATGCATTACAAGTAGGTAATATATTATTTAACAAGCGTATTATGACATCACAAATGCATTCAGTTTCATTTGTATAAAACGGAAAGAACGTATTAATTATTGTCTATGGTTTTTTTTAAATGAATTTTCTATCCACGCCCTCGAACGTGATAATTACAGCACTACTAAATAAGTACCTAATTTATGTGAGTAGGTACTTACCTACCCTATTATTATTAAATAGGCATTATTTTTCTATGTGATCCTAGAGAACAAGGTTCGTAGAAAATATATACTTAAGTATACAAAAATTTTTCAAGAGAGATGATTCGATATCTAAAATAAGTACCTACCAATTTATTAACTTTTGTAGTCATTCTTTTTTTTAAACATTTTTTTTAAAATCTGAAAGTTATCTGTGAACTGGAACTTTCTTTTGATGCATTCGACCACCCTTTTAAATTTTGATTCTATCCCTTTACAAAACATACTGACATGGCTCGGTGGGTAGGCCGCTCGGCTAGAGTTGGATGGATTGTAGTTCGATTTTCGCAGCTGGTAACCAAATTTGTCCCTTTTTCAACAAAAGTTATCTTTAGTGATAAGCTTTGCACTGTAAACCTTAGGATTTATATATTGTAGCTTATTGTATTGAATAGTTCATTAAAAGTTTTCATCATAAACAATAGTTGATAATCATTGCACTGTCAATCATAAATCAAGTATCGTTATTACTTGGAGGCTGTTGAAAGCTCAAATGAAACCTCTCTATCTAATACGTGCATCATTTATTAGAAAGAAGGAGATGTAATAACGGAGCTATCAGTGGCGTGCATTTACATCGACCTTGAATTAAATCAATTACTCATTACTCGTTAGGTACTTGCGTAACATTGCATAACAACGTGTTTCTTATCTGAGATCTGCGAACTTTAGTTTCCGGCCATTCTTTTGCTGACCCAAATATCTCAATAAGACGAATTACCATATGAAAGCCCGCATTATATATGCGGTATATTTCACAGTCTCTGACTTCACCTAGTTAAGTGCCTAGCTACCCGTATTATCATCTCTCTGTTGAACCAACACTCATCTCATTTAGTGGACGATGGTGTTTCTGAATGAATTTGTACACAAGTTATGCAGAGATAAAGTGGCTTGCAGTCTATAGTAATGGATTTGTATATGATTGCGTTTATTTCACCCTCTATAACTTCACCCGTAGGTACCTAGCTACCCGTATTATCATGTCTCTGTTGATCCAACACTCATGCTATTAAGTGGACGATGGTGTTCCTGAATCACATTTGTAACACTTTGGAACTGAGTATGTTGTCCATATATAAAGTGGCTTGCAGTCTATATACAGAAATGGATTCTTATTTGATCGCGTGTATTTCACTCTCTCTGACTTTACTCGTAGGTACCTAGCTACCCGTATTATTATCTCTCTGTTGATCCAACACTCATCTCATTAAGTGGACGATGGTTTTCCTGAATGATATTTGTAACTCTTTGGAACTGCACAAGTTATGCAGAGATAAACTGGCTTGCAGTCTATAGTAATGGATTCCTATGTGAATGCATGAATTTCACTCTCTCTGACTCCACCCTTAGGTACCTAGCTACCCGTATTATCATCTCTCTGTCGATCCAACACTCATCTCATTAAGTGGACGATGGTGTTTCTGAATGACATTTGTAACTCTTTGGAACTACGAACGTTGTCCATAGATAAAGTGGCTTGCAGTCTACAAATAGAAATGGATTTCTATGTGATCAAGTATATTTCATAGCCTCTGACTCCACCCGTTGGTAGTTATCTAGCCATATTCACAATCTGACCGACGATAGTGTTCATGAATAATTTTTGCCACCCTTTGGAATTGCATAAGTTGTCCACAGACAAAAAGCCTTACAGTCTAGTAATGGATTCCTATTTTAAATGTGCAAATAGTTAAAGTGTGAAAATATAAAGTTCGACTAGAATAAATATCATTAAAAATGTATTAAAATGAATTAGCAAACAATGTATTTATACACCGAATAAAAGGGCAGAAAGAAGCGTCTTGTAGGCGTGTTTGTGTGCCAATTATTCCCTTCGTTTAAAATAATACACTTCTGCACTATATTAGGATGTGATATTTTGTTAAGTGTAGCAAACTACATAACACATGAAAACTGGCAAACGTTTGAAATTCAAATCTACTATCTACACGATTGACGCATTTATAGATGCTAAGAGAGCTTGCGGTAGGAAGTATTGGCACTTCATAATATATTATTACAATGCGGTTAGTGGGGAGTAGGTATATCTTTGATAAACGTAAGTATTAATATCTGATATGTTGCAAATCGTTATCAGAAAATCCATTAAAATATGTAGTTTTTTTTTACTTTTGATTAGGTTCTGTACCAATATAAATCTTGAAATTTTATTTTAATTAAGAATGTGAGTACCCACCTAGTGCTACGAAAACCAAATTTTAAATTTATAAATTGCAAAGATACGATAAATAAGCTTTGCTACCGTCGATATAATCAGCCGATGTCTACAAACCTAACGGTAAATACATTTTTCTGTCGATGTTCACCTTTTCTTTTCTAATTTTTATTCTCGGCGATCCACCTCGACGTGTAACATTCGGAATCGAATTTTACTAATTTAATTTGTTAAATCTTACCATATCCAAAATAATGTACGTTAGTAGGACATTTTCACATTTTTATTTTTTTTTTTATTTAGTAAAAGATTATACATGTATATACATTATTTAAGAAATGTTTTGACTGCCCAACTAGGAGGATTCCCGTTTTAGGACAGTCAAATTAGGATGAGTATTAACATTTTGATAAGTTGTTTGATAAGTATAGTATTAAAATAATAAATATTTGTACTTTTAACTGGTACCTAAGCCTACTAACATATTTTGTATAAATATGAATAACAAAAAGAAGAAATAGAATAAAATAAAATCTCCAATTAAACATAAGATTAACTGCTGCTTGGGTAGCATTCTAATTTAAAAGTACTAGGTAGGTACATATGTACACATAATGATAAAGATTAGAACATAAAGGTATCTTTTACATGGTTTATTTTTTGTTGGAGTTTTTGTTGTTTTTGGTTTGTGTTTGATTTCATTTTTTGTGTAGTAAAAGTTCACTCTCCTTTCTACCTAAATGATGAAACCAATTAGTGAACTGCAAAGCATCTTTCCTTTTTTGCTTGTAAAACTCAAAAAATGCTCGATTATCGGAACGGCCAAGATGTTTTATACTCAAACCCCCTTATTTATAAACGCAGTCTAAATATTTCGCGGCGCGCAAGGTAAGAACTATGTAAAACTGAACGGTTCCAGGCTAACTCAACACAGTGACTATTCAACACACCTTTAAAAAGTGGTATAAAGTCATTAAAAACGATGAAAAAAAAAATTAACCTAACCTACTTAACCCAGTTAATAAGTTTTTTGTTTCATCACTTTCCATGACTTTATATAACTTTTTAAAGATGTGATGAATTATCATTTTGATGATTTATCCGGTCACCAACTGAACTTATTACCATGATATTCATTTGATTAAACTGCCTTAAACTTGCGTGTAAGAATCTAATTAGTAACAGACGGAGTGTTTAATTATAGCATCTTATAATATGTTTAAACGATCAACTTTCCAAGCCAAAAACAAAAGATTTGTTTTGATTTTGCATTACCTCGCATTGTATCGCCTTACTATCTTATAATGAATATCTAAACATTTCTCGGCTACCTCAGAGAAGGTAACCGGGCAATTCGGGACAGTGGCATATCAAGACACTTAAACACACTCTTCAAAAGTGATAAAAAGTCATGAAAAGTGATGAAAAAGTAGGTTTCGTTAAGTTGGGTTAATAGAACAGAATTTTATTATTATTATTATTAGATGTTTAAAGTACCTATTCGATTATTCCTAGGGCCTAAACACCCTGTAAGGCTAATAATCACGAAATATCCGAGGGACTACTCCATCGAAGGCTATGTTCATTAGTCAATAAGTCACTAGTCAAGGACTCATTGGGCTTGATGCGGCCCTGCATATTACGTAGGTACTATAATAGTACCTATTCCTAACGGTATTGGAACACAAGATATTTTACCGCAAAGCGGTTCTTACTACTTTGTTATTTACCTTTGTACCTGCCTAGGAGTGTGGGGTGTTGCGTAAGGTGCGGAGGAAGCTAGCAAACACGAAAGCAAATAAACTGTGTATTCACATACAAAAGAATCGTTTATTCAATGTACATAATATATGAATATATTATTATTATGCAGTTTCTAGTGCTTATGTGTAAAACTGTTCCGAAGGCCTTCAATGAGTGGTGTCCGAAATACTTTGGTATATCTGTATAGTTTTAGACAGGAGCGGACTAAGAGAAGGGTACTGCCATCTGACGAAAAAAACGGAAGTCTTTTCCCCACTTTTCTTGATTAAAAAAAATAGAAGTCAGAAAATGATGAAAAAAAATTATCGGTATTCCGGTTTAGAACGGGATTGCAGGCCTTTAACAAATGAATTGAAAGTTTTCCTGATAATATATTTTCAGTTTACTTAAAGTTTATTAGGAAACCTGTTAATTCATTCGTTAAAGGCCCGCAATCCCATTTTAACGGGAATAGCAATAATTTGAAGAGATTTTTAATATTAGCAATACAAAATTTTCTTCGTGTTAATTGAACCAGGTCAGGAGTTTGCTGACACATCGCTGGTTGCTGGTTCACTGATGGAATAAGTTGCCATCTTAACATGCCTAACTTTTCTCTTTTTTCAATATAAATTGAAAGTTTGAAAACAGTTTTTCAATATAAATTGAAAGTTTTTTTTTTGTATTGGAATGAAATCAGACTTCAAAAAAGCACAAAGCCAATACGCAAAACAGTTTACTCTGCAAAGGAATGAAATATTATAATTACAAGGAAACTAAAAAGTCTGCTCCAATTGCTAGATTCAAGCTGGATTGTATGAGCCACATTAAGTTAGAGAAAATGTAATAAATAATTAAAATGTAATAATAATAAATTAGTTATTTTCAAATGCCATTTTACGCCTTATGTACATACAGTTACCGCGGCACTGCTAATTGCGTGAATAATTTGTTCCTCTTGTAGAATGAATACATTATTTGTGGCCGATATATGAACGACATGGCTTGAAGATGCAACTAAAAATATAGAATATAAGCTAATCATAGATTCTGTATCTTTTCTGGTAGCATACCAAGTTCATTCAAAGATGCAGAGACAAAATATTTACTGACTTATCTTCGTCTACCTTATTTCTCGTGTTATATTATTAGATATTTGGGCAATGTGAAATACGGTTCTCCTATTTTTGCAAATAGACCTAATGATTGTCATTTAATCGTCGTTACTTTTAATAAGAAAGAAGGACAAATAGCAATGAAGCTACCAGCCTTAATATTAGTAGAGTAACGTGTAGTTTTGTTACATTATTGGCAATAGTAGTGTGTCGCCCTTGAGCGGGACATTTGCTGCGGTAATATGGAAAATGGTCGTAAAACATGTTGTAACAATGGTGTTATCGCTCGAACTGTGCGACAACTGTGCAAATGTATTTCCTTTGATGTTTTAAATGCGTTTAAAATATTAAAAGTTTTAATAGTTGCTGCTAATAATGTAAATATACACCTTTCTTAGTTATCGTGAATGGCAAATTGCAATTCGATTTTTGTATTAAAAAAATAATGCTAATATCAATAATAAAAAAAAAACCAAAAAAAGTTTTTCTTTCATATTTTACCTCCACACAGCATCCCCAGAGATGCCTCCTGTGTGGAGTTAATATAAAAAATAAACAAGTCAATAATACTTTAATTCAATTTATAAAAAGCAGTTTATTTATGAACACGTTTTGGTGTTTGATTATTTTTACGTGCGACAGCTGTTTCGCCTTCTGAAGGCATTATGAAACTGAGTTTGAGTTTGATAAATAAACGGTTTTTCCATAAATTGAAGATAAATAATAAAAAATAAAAAATTGAAATGAGTTCTACAAATTAAACTTGATAACAAAAATTAACACTCATTAAAAAAAAACAACAACGTTACTTTCCCCACCATTATGTAACTAATAATCATAAAAATATTACTAACTATACTGACGATCTCCGTGGTCGAGGGGTAAGGCTCTCGTCGACTAGCAAGCCAGAGGTCGCGGGTTCAAATACCGGCGTGCGGATATAAATTTTATTTATTTGATGTGTGTTATTTCACAATTTAATCATTTAAAATAATATATACCATATTTGCGGAACGTTCCAAGGTGGAAAATACTCTCAGTATCGCCCTGGTATAAGACCACTATTCAGAATTAAAACGTTGCTTGAAATGGCTTTGGCCGTGTTTGCTGATCAGATCTGAATAGCCAGTTACTTTCCCACCTTCACCATCTCCTTCTCCTCTCCACTACCTTCAGTCTCACAACATATCCAATTGGCGATGCCTTTGTCTCACTGACTCCAGGCACTTCATTCAATTCACATAATAATAAATTGATTCTATTTAAAACTACTAAATTTTATTTCATAAAATTCATTTTAAAATTAAATGCACGTGCCTAATTGCGTTATATTCAAATTAATGAAGTGTTTGAATTACATTTAAAAATTAGTTTTATAGTATAAATACATATTATGATTATATTATTTGATTCGATATATTTTACAAAACTTGCCTACTGGAAAATGATTTAATTTTGTAAACTATTGATCAATTGCACATGATAATATGTATTACTTCATTTGTCTATGCTACCATAATTTCATAGTTCTTACCATAAATAATATTTACTCATCAAGAAATATGCTTATTTAAAAAGTCTGCTGATAAGTTTGCTGTTACCAATATCACCTGACTAAATTATACCCGAATGAATGTGTCTATATTACAATACTATTTTTAATCGAAAGCACGATGAATCAATTTCTGAAAACCATACTTCCTTATTGTTTCAGCTTGATTTTCACACATTTCATGAATTGGTAAAATTTCCGTTCCACTGAAAAAAATCCGAGTAAAATTTGAATGGAATCACTAGACAAATCAAATATTGTTTTAGTGTATATTCCCGAGTGTAAAATACTGTTACTACAAACAAACGGGCAAAAGTCTAAGTAATATTTATGTCAAAGTAAATAAATGTATTTTTATTCGTTTTTAATCTTCGTCACAAAGATCACTAACAATTTCTAGAAATATGCGATCTTTAATGTAGTCAGTAGCAACGGTACTTTGTATTGACACAGGCTTAAATAACCATTTCTAGGTATTCGTCAGCTTGCAATTGGATACGTAAAATATACCATAATGTGTTTATAGTACAGGTAGTATAATGATAATATGTGTGTGATATCCATAGACATCCAAATTAATAGACGAGTCAATCAGAGAAGGGGAATAAACCAACTTTCGAGGAGTGCGGGAAGCAGCATGTCCGTATCACTTTCGGTAATTTGCCTATTGATGAATCTGACAGTATAGTCAACTCGCATTGCAATATCACCATTCGGTCCTTGAAAATAAAATCTGCTTACGAATTACTACTTATTTTTATAATAACTTTATGAAAAATTATATTTTTTTATACTACAGGGTTTTCCAATAAGAGGCGTTATTTTGAATATTAATTAAGGAATTAATGATTTTTTATGGCCGGAATTGGATGGTATTGATCTGGACAACGTTTACTTTCAACAAGATGGCGCTCCGTGCCACACAAGCAACGAAGTTTATTTAGTTAGACACTTTTACATATATATGTTATAATTTAGCTACCTCGTTTATTGTTAGCATGACTACGCCAGGCGATTAGTTTAAGAATAAACATTCAAATCTTACGCAGAAAAGTCCCGCAATGGACAGCTCTGCAATTCTTTGCTTTTCTGCGCATGGTCTGGTTATTTCAATGTACACTCTTAGGTGGTCAATGTACGAATGATGTCAAAGTTTATTTAAAGCATTCTCAAACCCCCCCTGGTGCCAAAGACATGGTGACGTGGTTTACCTCCAGCTCGTCGAAATGATACCCAGATTTCATGTTCTATTTGAACATATATGGTGATCCCTTATTTGGTCAAATGTACTCAACGTCTTTCTGAGATCCTGATGCCTACCCTTTAACTAGATAAGTTAAGTAAATAGCAAATTATAACGTCCGTTTTGAAAACAGGTATTTTATTTTATTTACCTACTTGACTACTATTCCTGATTTCCAGAAACTTCTATTTTCCTAAGGATTTAACGTTAATAACGATCTACTTATTCTTACGAGTATATCTCTGGTATACAATGATAAAAAGGTTTTCAAAGCATCAACTTTTTCACCTACGCTTACTAACATTCCTAACCTACCTGCTTATATATGTGTTCCTTTACATGAATTTATCTACTACCGTTTCTGATTTCCTGTTAGATTTATATCCTCGCTACTCTTTTTGTAGCATGAACAAACTTAAATATCTAATAAACTTGGATTAAAAACACCCTAAAATTGTGAAATTTTATATACTTACTTACTTGAATGGTTTGCTTTACATTACTGTAAGATGTAATATGATTGTTATATCTCCCCCGTGTTGATATGTTGATAAAGCCAGCTCGGATAAGAGACAGAGTGTAATTATTATATTGTGTATTCAAGCAACTTAATGTGTACTAAAGAAAGTTAAACATTAACACAGTGTTTGGGTACAAAGGACCAGATATAATCACAACGTCCGACTTTACAAATATTGAAACTTATTCCCGTGTTGGTGAAGAAGCAAGTATCGTTTGCATATATTACTACCAATGAATACGTTATTTAACGCTTCAATGAAGTTGCATGATAAAGGAAATGTGCAAATAATAAACTGTTACATTGTTTCATGCTTATTATTTATTATGTAAGTAGGTTATTGTAATGCTTGTTTTACATAAGCTGTCAAAATAATACAAAGATGGAAAAGTTTTAACGGAATAACTTAGTGCCTACTATTTGCAGTTATATAATAACCAGTAACAATAATAACTTATCAAAAAAAACTGTTTCCACGTGAATTACTCTAAAAAATAACCTATATTACTTACTTTAATTACTTACATTTATATCACATCTATCAAACATATAGTGTAACTATTTTTAACTTTCCCACTGCAATGTACTTACTACAACACAAACTTACACGTTATACCTATCATATTATTAATGACTTATAAATAACTACAATAATTTACTATGCAATCCTCTTCCAAACACAAGCTAACGCTTCTATGGAAGAGTAGTATTCAAATCTCCTAATATGTAGAAACCCAACGTAAATAGGATTTTATATGCAATTTTTTTAATAAAAATAAATCTAATAAATCAAAACCAAAATTTCCTGTGAGATCACGCAATTTGTAGGTAGGTATATATGTACCCACCTACTTAACCAATAAAGACGACGATTCGAAGGTCAATCACATTTGAAGAAAAAATATTTACAAAACCTTTAAAACAGCCACCATCTTTAACCGGAACGTAACAAACAAATATACAGAAAGACGAAACGCAAAACGATCGAGTAGTCCGAGTTAAAACAGGACTTACGCTCAGTCAACTAGCGCAGACCCGTGAAAAATCACGGGATATTATAGTTGTAGAATTTGCAAAGCTGAAAGAATCCGTTAAAAAATGTTTGTCTCGAATTATCATAATATATGAATTTATCGCTTGTCTGAATCGTTACCACAATCAAATCCAATTTTGATCCTAGATCCTAGATCGAGAGTTTATTTAACCCGAGTTACTCATGAATACAGAGACACAAAGACACACCACCGAAATTGTTATTTTTAATTAGCTTGAATACATTATAAACTCTTTAAGCGCAACAAAAATCCGGCTCAATAATAATTGATTGGTGCGTGAAGACATATTTTTCGTAGCTGCATGAAGTTCACATTATGTACCTAGTACATTTTTCATGCATGGCTGTGGTTAGGTTAACCGCATCTTTTAAATTTAAAAAAAACCACCAGGGTCGCAACACTCAGCCTTATGTATTGTCTCGACTTCTCCAATAACGATATATATATTATGAAACTGATAGACGTGTGTAAGGAAAGTACACGGAGATAAGAGATGAACCAAACTATTCAGATCTAGTCACAGTCATCAGTTTTATACTTGTATGCAACTTCAATAGATTCCGGTAATATGGGTCACGTCAAAGTTAGATGAGTTACCACTTTAGTGATATTTAATGCTAATTGTCAAAACTCTCGAGTAAAAAGCACTACCCTTTACCATACAACATAAAAATGCTTTAAAATCGATAGTTATAGGTATGTTTAGTACAGGGTTTTCCAATAAGAGGTGTTATTTTGATATTCAAAGAAAAATGCCATTTTTAATATAAATGATCGAATGTTTATTTCATTATAAAGAGAAAGATATGCCGTTAAAAGTGAAAAATAACATTAGTCAAATGACCACCACGACGACGCCCACAGGACCATATCCTTTTCATGAAATTTTCCATAACCAAATCGCAAAGTGGCTGCCTTATGTCCTCGATAGCCTCACGAATTCCATATTTGAGGTCTTGAATAGACGCTGGGCTGTTGGCGTAGACCTTCTCTTTCACGTGGTCCCAAAGGAAGAAGTCGCAAGGTGTTAAATCACAAGATCTCGGTGGCCAATTGTGATCACCTCTTCGAGAGATAACACGGTCCGGAAACTTTTCCCGTAAAAGATCAATGGTTTTGTTGTTTGTGTGGCACGTAGCACCGTCTTGTTGAAATTAAACGTTGTCCAGATCAATACCATCCAATTCCGGCCATAAAAAATCATTAATCATCCCTCGATAGCTCTTTGAATATCAAAATAACACCTCTTATTGGAAAACCCTGTAGATTATATAGATAGAATAAAGAAGAAAACTAGCAGTGCCTTCCATATAAATTTTAAGGAAAGCAAATGTTCCATTTAAGGATGAAATTGTATTTAGTAAAAACATTCATAATTATGTAACCAGAAATGTTAATATGATTAGATTCCCGCATTTGAGAAAAACAGAATCATAGAATTGCTTAATGTATAAAGGATTAAAGATGGATGAGGAAATACCTGAAAGTCTTAAGAATGAATGTATTAAAAAAATGTTATGTTTACTGCAAAAATATAATTTTATAAATAACGAAATGTGAACTAACTCAGTGTCAAATGTTATATGTTATATGAACTAAAGCAGTATAATTTTTTAAATTGCCTAATAATCTCCCTTGGACATCGTTGATGGATTCCATCCCATTTGATTTTCGTAAACACAATTGTGTATTGGAAATTTAAGTCTCGATTATCAAAATATTTGGATAAGGAAACACGCCCACAAGGCATTTCTTGTGTTCTTTTTTTATTATATGATTCTATAGTTTACCATTACGAATTGCGTTATAAAACTTGCGACACATTAATCTAAGGATACGGCTGAACGCTTCGTCACCGCCCGCGCGCCACACACATCCGTCGATATTTTCCGTTTTCCATTTTCCATTTACCATTGTATTCTTCTGAGAAATACCCGGCTACCACCTACCATGTACTTGCTTACAGTAAAACAACATTACCTACTGCTTTTGAATAACGACATTGACTTTCCGGATTGCGTTGGAAACACAACATGCGACGCCAATAGCACGATGATTGAACATTGGTCGCTAATCCCGGCTCGTGAACAAATGGCTTCCATTCTTTACATTGAAAAACTTTTTACCGTTGGTTGTTTTTGCTTTGTTGTAATATCGCTATTGGGAAAATGAGGAAAGCATTGTGATTGTCTTTGTTTTTTGTTAGGCATTATAAATCTGCCATACCTATTCTGTTATTAGGTACTCGTATAAAAACATAATAATTTCATTTCGTAAATGTATCCTTCCAGTAGTGAATTACCTTTCCATCTTATCTATTAATGTGACATGCACCCAAGCAAGGTGGAAACAATGTAATAGTAAGTATAAGTAATATAATAAATGCGGGTAAACATTTACAGTCTTACTAAAAAAACGTGGTGTAAATATTACGCTGCGCATATGGTCAGAACAGTGAAAAACTTGAGTTATTACCATTGCGTTTGTTTAGTTATAACTATAACGGTCTTAAACCATGCTCATGCTTATTATACAGTTACTACGTGTGTATTGTGAAAGTGCGTATAAAAAATAAGAAGATTTTAAATTTGAACTAACGTTTTACTGCGAAATAATACAGTCGAAATTTAGGTATTAGGAACGACATAAAATAATTAATTTATCTGGTGATTTTTTTAGTATATTGTGCTGACCAGGGCCGGCCCTGTGCGAGTGCAATTGGAACAATCTGGAACAATCTGGATAGCCCATACGATGAAATCTTTTAGTTATCAAATGAATAATTATAAGTAATCTAGTCAATAATAATATATTACTTTTGTTAGAGAAACACGGTTTTTTTCAGTTAGTATTTAATCTTTTGATCTACGACCACAACTTATTGACCCAGATGGCTTCATACATAAAACCTTTCCAACCTTCTCTATATCAAATAGGAGTAAAGAAATATCTAGCCTCCCAACAATATACTACCCCGTTTATTGAAGCTTCATCTTGACGATGTAACAGAGCTTTTTGACTTTAGTCCCATATTTATGTGGGCATATACGGAGACAAAGCATGTTCATTATTTTTTTTACTACGTGCCTTGCAAATCTAAATCTGCATACTTGTTGTGTGTGAATTATTCAATATTATTCCAAGAAAATTTGTTCTTTTATTATTAAATATAATATTTTCAAATGCATTGTAACTATTTTCCAAGTAATCAGTCACCGAGAAATATTTCTAATGCTTCTAGAGTACCTCTATCTGTTTAGTCATGCATTTAATATCAATAAATCAGTCGTATATAAATCAGGAAAAAATAATAGAGTTAAAAAAATCAAAATGGTTTATAAATGTATGACTTCTTTTGTATCGTTTGTTTTCAAAAATGGCGAGATTTGGACAATCACATAAAAACGAAACAACTTCAAAATTATGTGATGAAATAAAAATATATTTTCATAACATAGATTTTCTTTTATAAACAATATTATGCAATCTTGCAATGTTTTGAATCCAAGAAATTTGTACATGATATAATAAATGGTAGTTTTATCACAGGGGGAAAGAAAGCTGTACGTGTATCTCATCGGACTGTAATCTCTGCTTGTTTTTACCTTTCCTCTGGGAAAAGATGCTTCGTTTCTTCAACAACAACTCGTAAACTTGTAGATCAAGTTCCCACCGATAATTATTATCGGCAAATTTGGGGATTGAGAAGAGATGTGCAAAAAAATTATGTAGTATATTATAATATACAGAGTGTCCGTGTGTACAAGAGCGAAACTGGTGAATCTACATCATATTTAGAAACGATTTTGTTGTATAACTGTTTTTGATTTGCGCTTTCGTTTTCGTGTAAATGGAGTCCGAAGTTTTTACTTCAAATTTTATAAAAATCGGCCGCTTCGATTTATCTGCTGTTAAATCTCTTTTGAATGCGAATTTAGTTGCCGATTTTTTTTAATGGTTAGTAAATATTATAATAAATAAGATCAAAAAAAAGTTTTTTTGGATTCCCTATACAATATGTAGCTTCACCAGTTTCCGGACACCGTGTATATTGTAAATCTAATAAACCCCATGCAATCCATGCAACAGCATCAACATATTGGCTTTTTGTGTTTCTCTTTATTCTGTTACAGGTTCAATAAAGTGGTTTTTAAAATTTTCTTAAAGGGCTAGCTTTTTTCTTAGTTTCACAATCGATCGCTTGCCTCCAAGTCATTGCATGGTTGATCTTCATTAATGTTACTTTATCAGCATCCCAGAAGAGCGTTAAAATATAAGAATAATTTATCAAATTACACGTTATTATTTCACCATCGACAAACTTTAACCATTTTCTTTTAAATCTTTTCAGAGAGGAAACTCTTCGTCGGAATGCTGAACAAGAAGCTCGGCGAGAACGAGGTGCGTTCTCTGTTCTCTGGCCATGGCTCCATCGAGGAGTGCACCGTGCTGCGGGATACCGCCGGACAGAGCAAGGGCTGCGCCTTCGTCACCTTCACGTCCAAGCAGGCCGCCTTCGCCGCCATCAAGGTACGCACTTTGGCACGGCCCCGACTCCGACTCATATCTATATAACACAGGGGCGTATTTAGGTCTAAGCAATCTAGGTAGCTGCCTAGGGCGGCTAATTTTTGGGAGCAGCATTTCGCTGTATTCTTAAAACAAGTGCTGTAGTGGGGATTCCTCACTACATTAACTACTAATCAGTGAGGAACCTATTTACTACCAAGATTGCCAAGATCCATTTGGTTTTGTTATGTTAATATCAGTCGAGACCCAAACATACACGACTATATTTTTTTACGTGATTGCCACACAAGAGTCAACTGCCCGGAGCCAGTGTAACTGTGGGATCTTCATGTTGGAAATGTTGTGAGGCTGAAGGAGGTAGGGATAAAAGAAGATTAGGGACTACCTGGCCAATCAGATATGTTCATTTAACATGGCTGAAGCCATTTCAAGTAAGGTTTGGATTCAGAGTCGTGATCTTTCACCGGAATGTACTTATTTTATTATTCTTCTATATAATATATTATATTGTATAATATATACTATACTGGACCGATTTCGCCGAAAATTTAAAAGTTTTTTCTTATAAGTTTGTCAGTATTAGTGTTTTGAAGGGTAAAAGAAGTCGGAGACGCCCGAGGAAGACTTAACCCATTATCTCTGGAGTAAAATACGAAGTCGAATAAAATACTTACATTGTAGTTTTTCGAACAGTAACAATGTGGTATACAGGACGACTTGCCTCACAACATTCCACAATTGGGTATGCCGTAGTCTCACTGGCTCCAGACAGTTTGGAGCAGTTAGGACTGTTGTGCGTATTTGTATTAAAAAAGATCAAATTATCAAAAAAAATTATTCTCGAAATTAATTAACAAAAAATTACTTTAATAAAGATTTTTTATTTTTATTTTTATGTTGACGAATAAATTCTCCGTAACGATTTTAAATGTGCCATTTTTTAACCGGCTAACGTTGGCAACAGCGTTCACGCGTTGGCGAATTGGTGCCAACGTGCACTAGGCCCTTTAAATGGTTATTGAAGTATTACATAGTCCCCCCTGGCTCTGGGTAATCTCTTGTCACCCTCGGGCATAATAAAAATGAGTATTTTCTGTAAAACCTTCATTTAATAATTAAGAACACATTATTGTCTTGTCTTCGTATTATCTCAGCAGCAGTCAGCTGCCGCCATGGCCATGGTGGTTGAGCCGAGAAGATAAGACGTTGACAGTTGACTTTATGAATCTTGCTTTTAAATTGGACATTCGATTTTCAACTTCTAAATCTTGACAAGATGATGCCTTTATTATTTTGTTTGTAAAGTAGACAGTAGACTTCTGAAAAGATTATTTTAAGACCTCGCATTTAGAATTTTTACCGATATATAAGTATTTAAAAAATATTTAATCTCTATTCAGATACCGAGTTGAAAAGGGAATTATATGAAATTCCCTCGACAGAAAAAAATAACAATTTTTGCTCAAAAAATTATAAAAAACTGATTTTGTTATTTAAGAGGAAGCTACAAGCCAAAAATGTGTATATTCTTGGTATACCTTATATTGTAGGTAATAGGCATTAAAATGGCTTGACAAAAGGAGTCTAGAAACGTTCGATTTCAAGCAAAAAAACAGTTTTTATTTATTTTGTAAATAATTTTATAAGAAAGCCAAAAAGTTAATCAAGTGGAACTGTCACAGATAATCTTAGCTATAATACTGTATTTTTTTAAGTTGTTTCCTGTATGCGTTCATACATTTCTATTGGAAAAGATTTTTTTTAGTAGTTTACATTTATATTTTGTATTGAGTTATTTTATTTGTATTCTACTCAATGGAAACCGTAGGAAAACCTTCAATTTATCTAAAGCATATTTTTTGGTATTCATAATGTACACCAATTCGTTATAAAGATTAATCAAAATAGTGATTTGGCATTAAGCTTCGCCTTAACATGCTTTAGGTATGATAAAATTCGCAGTGTTTTTTTTGTTGTTTGTTCTTCGGATCTACCGGATCTGCCCTGATGATGGACACTGCAACGCTGTCCGAAACGTCGGCTAAAGAAGGAGTTAGCGCAACACGGCATAACACCCCAAAAACAAACAACAAAAATGCTTTTGGCCGTGAGAATCTAAAAACTTACCTTCGCAGTGTTTCTTTAAATGCTACTTAACTCAGACGTGGACCAATTTGTGCTCTATTTTAAATAATTCTTGATTTGTTAAATATGTTCACAGCGGCTGCCTATACCTAGTAATCACAATTTATCCCTTTAAAACTATCTTCAGTAATCTTCTTCTTCTTCTTTTTGAACGCTTATAACTCAGCCTTAATTGATTGCGGTGAATACTCTCTGTGAAACGTCGCTTGAAATGGATTTAATTATGTTTATATATTTTTATAAGGTCGGCAGATGCATGTTTTATTCGTGTTGTAAGTGCAAGTTATTGCATATTTATGCTTAACTAGCGGACCCCGCAATGCTCCGCTTTTTCAAATGGCATCTCCAACTTCTCCCAACATTCACTACTGTATATTATATACTGTATATATGTATTGTTTATTCGATCCCATTCCATATAGCGTTATGTATTCCTCGGGCGTCCTCGACTTTTTCTACCACCCAAACCGCTATCTAAACACTCCCGGCACTAATAAGAAAAAACTTTGAAATTTTCAGCGATATCGGTAGACTACTTTTCGAGTTTTGATTAATTCTCGGGGGGCGCCTCTGGCGTCATGAAATTAGTGTTGTTTTGTTTTTATCCGGAGTTTTCAGGTCAACGCAAGCATTCCTAGCTCGACCCGTAAATTCCGCCATGAGCTATAGAGCTTTTAAATGTACGAAATTTTACCGTCAAATAATAAAATACTATATCAAGAAAAATAAATTAAATCTAAAATGAATGAAATTAAATCAACAAAAATGTTGACATACCTACTTACGAAATGTAGAGTTTTTATTTACAATTTAAAGCAATTATTTCTCAGATATTTGTACTTCTTCAGTAAAAATTTATTACTTTGGATTTAAGACCAAAATACTGATTTTAATTTAATCCCAAGGTCTAGTACTGATATGCACTGCTTTATTTATTTCTGTTTTAAATTATAAAATATAGACGATTAAAAAAAAGAATTCAAAATTTTAGAGGCAACTTTGGCAATTGTTTTGAGTTAAAGATAATTGTTTTTTAGAATAATTTTGCTCTATTTATTATACCAATATGATGAAATATAATATTAAAAAATTCAAGTGGTTATAAAAAACATTTTGAATTTGAATTGCATGAATTTAAATTAACAACCTTAGAATACAAATTTGTCGTACATAAATTTAAATTTATTCCCAAAAAATCCCTTTTTTACGATATTTTATTTTATTTTTCACAATACTCAAACTCGCAAATAATGCCAAAGTTGCCTCTAAAATCTTGTGAAATTGAATTATTTTATGGCCTATGTAATAATAATCACAATTGGATAATTTGTATAGCGCCTTTTTGTAAAAATACCGCGCAACCTTTCCTTTTAACTGTAATAAAATAAATTAAGACGCCATTTTGTTAACTCCGTACTTTCCAATAGTTACAATAATCATTATTATGAAAAAATGCAAATGTGGTGTTAAAAATCGGACGACACCGATTGGTTAATATTCATTATTAAAGTCTCTATAATAATACCTAATGGTGTTAAGATTTCAGGTCACTTCAGTAAAGAAAAACACACTCCAGCTTTAAATATTCGACGGAGTTTATTCACAATGGGACAACGTGCACTTTTTAATATCTACCCAGATAAAGGATGGCTCGGCCTCCCTGCTAGTTCTGAAAGAACTGCCGTATTCCGCGTACGAAATGACGAAATAACGCGTAGTCATTTTTAAGGAATCTCATTTTATTTAGAAAAAATATATCAAACTAACACAATAGCAAAGCAATGACAGAATTCTGTGTTTACAGGTAACTGAGAAACTGCTTTATCTTATAATCAGTGAAACATAAGTAAGAAGGAAGGTTCAGTCAAGTTTCAAACCTAATATCTACAGATTTACAACATAGAGTGCAATAGTAGTCACTTTTTAAGTATAATTGATTTTTTACCAAATGGTATGGTTAAGATAGAATGCTTTCTTGTAACTGCTTCCCTGCTGGTAAAATAAATCATGTAGATACGCTTGGGTGAAAAAAGAGCGCCCTGATTTCTGTGAATTGTAAAATAAAAAATAAATCAATCCCTGAAGGGCAAAGGGGGTTGATTCGAGTTCCGTTTCCAGAATAAGTACCTGGCTTTTCGGTCTTGGGGCCGTGCTGTCTGAATAAATACATACGTAAATAATGTCTTATTATATATACGCAGATTAAACCCGGAGACCGTATTAACAAACCTCGGAAACTTTTCTAGTCTCCTTAAATTGAAAACACCGCGTCGGTGGTTTTTATTCGATTGAATAATTCATTTTCCTGAGACTTATTTCACTTCGGCGATAATGCGAATTAAACATTAGTTATTTTTTGTTTGACTTTGAATAGAATATTAAGAAATATAACACTGTAAATTTGTGTGCATCCTTTTACTTTTCATGTACCAAATATTCACCGTGTTCCACCCTAATGCCGCGAAAATTTGGGGGATTTTATTTTATTTTGTTGTGTTTTACTCATCAAAACATTTATTTTACTCTAAAATTTGAAAAGCTATTGAAAAATAGCTCTACCATTACCTAGAACAAATCATCTACTCTCGAAGAACCAGCACGACTTTAGAAAGAACAGAAACAAACAACACGCTGTAATGACGGTAACAGACTTATTGTCTTATTATTAAGACTAACCTTGACTAAAGGAACAAAGTAATTTCAATATACCTTAAAGAAACTTGTTAAACTCGGCGTTACTGAAAACGAACTCAACTCACTGAAAATTTTATGTCGGAGAGAACTTATGAACAACTTAAAAAGTGAACCCCTTTCAATCAGTTGCGGAGTGCCCCAGGGTAGTGTTCTAGGTCCCCTAATGTTTCCTATCTACTTCAATGATTTTTGCGAACTAATTACAGAAGGCAACATTGAACAAGAAGGTGACATTCGATGATGATACCGTAATACTCTGTCAAGCTGACACATTACTCAGGACATTCCTAAAAGCTGAGAAAGGAATTGCTATCATCAAACAATGGCTGAATGAAAACAGACTTAGTTTTCATCACGTATGCAAAAGTTGCATAAATAAACGATAGAAATAGGTACACATTTAAAATATAGAATAATTGATTAACTATTTAAAATAAGATAATTTAACTACTTTATTACTTCGAATTGTGTAAATGACACGTAAATTCAAAGCAAATCCAATTTCTGGAGTTCATTGAACCGGAGTAATAGACAGAATCACAACCGGCATTAGTATTTTTAATATCATCAATGCATTTTCAAGACATGACGAACATGACTCGTTAAAAACTTTTAAACTTCAAATAACCTGGCATTACAATAAACTAGGTTAGGTTAGGTTAGGATAGCGCCATTAGTTTTACTGTCTGCTTATTGACATCTAAACTGCGGTTATAGGTACAACTTTACCATTTAAGACATGATTCCAGACTTCAGTTGGTCCGTGAAAAATCATGAAATGTAACTTTGACTTTCGAAGATGAGAACTAAGAAATTTTGTGTGTATAGAATAAAAAAAACATTAAAAATATAGAATAAAAATAATCGTCTTGAAAAATATTATATTAGTAGTAGGTAGGTACTTTATCGCTAATCTGAATTTGAAAGCAATATTTTATATGGTAAGTTTTTAGATTCTCACGGCCAAAAGCATTTTTGTTGTTTGTTTTTGGGGTGTTATGCCGTGTTGCGCTAACTCCTTCTTTAGCCGACGTTTCGGACAGCGTTGCAGTGTCCATCATCAGGGCAGATCCGGTAGAAACGTCGGCTAAAGAAGGAGTTAGCGCAACACGGCATAACACCCCAAAAACAAACAACAAAAATATTTTATATGTTTATAATTTTTCATCACATTGAAATTGTCGCATTCGCACCTACGTACGCACATCGCCCATGGAAATTTAATAACACTATCTGACTTGTACTGTTACGTTGCTCAACTTTTCTCTATTTTCTATAAATATAATAAGCATGTATTAAATATATCTATGTATATATATAGAAATTCACTAAATGATAGTGAAAACCCTATCAAAATCCACCGTGTAGTTAAGTGGAAGCTACAAGGCAAAAATGTGTATATTCTTGGTATACCTTATATCGTAGGTAATAGGCATTAAAATCGCTTGACAAACGGAGTCTAGAAACGTTCGATTTCAAGCAAAAACTGTTTTTTATTTTTTTTGTAAATAATTTTATAAGAAAGCAAAAAAGTAAATCAAGTGAAACTGTCACAGATAAACTTTGCTATAATATTGTTTTTTTTTAAGTTGTTTCCTTTATGCGTTCATAAATTTCTATTGAAAAAAATATTTTTTTAGTAGTTTGCATTTATATTTTTTATTGAGTTTTTTTTATTTGTATTCTACTCAAGCGAAGCGATAGAAAAACCTTCAATTTATCTAAAGCATATTTTTTGGTATTCATAATGTACACCAATTCGTTATAAAGATTAATCAAAATAGTGATTTGGCACTAAGCTTCGCCTTAAGAACTAAGTTAACTACTATTTAGATTCCTCTGCAAACTAAAGGCTAAATTTGTGAGTAGGTACTTACAAGATAAACAGAACAATGAGTAGGTTCCAACCGTTCATCACTTCATTATATTATAATATACTTGCCTGTCGGCTTTTATTATTTGTTTTAAGAAACGTCTAAAAAATACATTCGCACTGTGCCCCACTGTGCCCCCCCCGACGCGACGCGGGACGCAGAGAGGCCAAAGAGTAGGGAAGTGGGTGGGGTGGGTAGAAAGAAACGCGGGTTCCGACAACTCTCTGTTTATTTAGCATTTTACCATTTACCACATCTCATATTTCGCCAGGCGAACAAATCAATGTAAGCTGATTCCGACACATTCCATTTCACGGTTCAGTGAATGCAGACTAATGTGATGTCTTCAAAATTCCTTTGAACTCTTCCAATCTCGCCGCTTGGTGATTTATTGCGTGGAGTATTGAAAGAAATTATCATTTATTGTTTTATTTTTATTAAATTTGCTCGCTATTTAATTTACTAAGAATATGTTCAAATTATTAGTAATGCGGTTGGAAATCGGATTGCAAGTTCTTAACGAATGAATTGATAGGTTTCCTAATTAACTTTATTAAAATACGAACGTGTTATCACGATGTCGGAACATGTGTTCGTAAAAATCCTAATAATTCCGCATTTAGTCAAGTCAAGTAGATGCTTGAATACGTGTACCGATATGTTTGGAATTTACTACTTAATATTTTATCAGGGAACGGCCTGTAAACCCGTTTTTAACAGGATTACCAACAAGTTTAAGAGAATATGATACATACATACATCTCAATGAATCAGAATAAGGACACAACATAAAATATAACGGTCACAACTAGGTCTTTCCGGGACAGCGTCTTAACCACTCAAACATCTCATATAGCAAATGCAGAATTAACTATATCATCTAGCAACTAATTTTTCCGTATTTATTAGTATTATATTCATCTTCATCGATATATCACATTGATTGGTATAACCTTGAAAAAAGTGAAATAAAAAGTTCTTAATAAATTAGCAATATTCATTTTTCTCCGTGTGGGTACAAATATGTTCTAAGAAGAAACTTTATGAATTGCAATAATATACCTAACCATTGACAATATATTTTTTTTCAATTTAACTTTGATAATTGTTCAGTCTTTTATATCGGGAAGACAACGCGTAATGTCAATATTAGGTTAAAGGAACCCTTGGCGAAGCTTAATGCTAATTCACTATTTTGATTAATCTTTATAACGAATTGGTGTACATTATTAATACCAAAAAATATGTTTTAGATAAATTGAAGTATTTCCTATCATTTCGCTTCAGTAGAATACAAATTAATAAAATAATTTACTCAGTAAAAAATATAGATGTAAACTACTAAAAATTTTATTTTCAATATAAATGTATGAACGCGTCAAGGAAACGACTTTATACAGTATTATAGCTAAGATTATCTGCGACAGTTTCACTTGATTAACTTTTTTGCTTTCTTATAAAATTATTTACAAAATAAATTAAAACCAGTTTTGTGCTTGAAATCGAACGTTTCTAGACTCCGTTTGTCGAGCGATTTTAATGCCTATTACCTACAATATAAGGTATACCAAGAATATACACATTTTTGGGTTGTAGGTTCCTCTTAAATAATAACGGCTTTTCAGAATTCACCAATCGCCTGATTGATAAAGATCGCACTATCTATCATAGCACCGGTGCTAATACCCTTCAGAAAAATGGGCATGGTAAAAGAATAAATACTTTGAAAGTTTTGGAATTCAAAAAAGCCGTAAAAACCAAGAGCCATCAACTTAATAATCAATTAGATATATCTCTTAGCCCAATATTAGTTCTGTTTCTAATAAACACTTAAAATTTGCCATAATCATCGAGTCAGTTGATACTTTGACGCTTTCAATACATTATTATAACCCATTAGTCTACATAATTGTCTGTCGGTTTCTCCAATTACTTTGTATTAATGTTAATGTATTCTATTGCCTCTGTATTGTTTGTTATATGTTTATCCTGTTGTCTCCCTCTTTATGTACACACTATGTATTTCTTGTTTTGTATTTATTTGTATCCTGTGAATGCTTGAGCAAAGCTAAACCGGTCGGTAAATTAATTAATTTAAAACTTGTGGTTTAAAAGTTTAAATAAAAATCAGCGAGAGTTCTGATTAGAAGACGATTAATTTATAAATTGACAGCCCTTATTTAGTACCTAATAGCCAGTACGTTGTTCAGAGTCTCGAAATAATCTGTGAATGAGAAACTATTGTTTCTGTGTTCAAAGGGAAGAGGAAGATGAATAAAAAAAACTATTTTTAACTTAGGTAAGTATGGTACGCAAAGTGACACCTTTTACAAATCTAGTTATATTGTTTTCCTGCAAAGAAAATTTGATCTTCTATTGTTCTATTTATTTAATACATTATTACTACATATGGGTACTGCGTCTTACTCGCTAGAAAGTTCAATGTGAGAAGTCAAGCACAGTGTACAAAACAATTTTAGAGTAAAAATAAAAATAAATCGATCAACATCGAAGCACATTATCACATTCAAAATAAAAAAAGTCAATCAACATCGTATCACACTACTTCTAAGGAAGTTCTAAAAATCGGTCTAAAATAAATGGTGTTCCAGTGTCTACAAAAATGACGTGTGTGTTATTGTTTTTATCTATATCTCAAAGTCATATATTTTTTGAAGAAAATAAAATACTCTTCGTTTTTGTAAGTAAAATTTTAATTTTGAATTGGGTATCAGGGCAGTTTTTTTCCTCGTATTGGTAAGAAATGGTTTTAGGCAGTACGTTATTGTTGTGTACCTACCGACTATTTAGTATATTTACCTACAGACAGCGGCGTAGCTACCTAGGGGCTACGCGGGGCAGTGCCCCGGGGCCCTCAAGCTCAGGGGGCCCTCGAATCTTTACCAGGAATCTCGATCGAACTGAACTTTTGGAAATTTCTCCCATTTTCAAAATAAATATGACAGGTTGCAACTTGCAACCCCACTTTAATCATGACAACTCAAATGAGAGAAATTCAAAAGTTATGCCTAGGGAATTCCCCTAAATTCTTTCTGTAGGTTGGCAGTGTTGGGATAGTGATATGTGCGTCATTCCCCAACGACACTTGTAGCCTATTAAAATATGGATAAATAGAAGAAACCCAGTGGTGCATTTAAACGCAAACAACGCCAAGAAAGAGAAGATAGTAAACAAAAATTGCCCAAAATTGACAAGTTTTTTAATCAGCCTTCTGCAAGTACATCTGGCCAAAATATTTCTATTGATAGTGACTCAAATAATGTAACTGCAGTGTTGGTTGAGAAGCCTACTGAAGAAGATTCGACAATTATTACAGTTGGAGATACCTCCGCCGCCGATCATGTGAACGTGGATGATGTTTGCATGACACACATAAGAGCGGAGGGTTTGGAGGAACCACAGACCTCAAATCTTCTTATGACTTGGGAAACTTCACGAACAAAATATTAAGTGATAACGAAAAAAGTCAAATTCTTGATATGGGGCCTTTACAGCCTTCAGGACCTTTTCCAACAGACATCAACCAGAACAATAGGTGTTTTTCAAAATCGTACTACTTTTCGTGTTCTAAATATGGGCCAGTTAATCGTTTTTGGTTGTGTTATTCCAAAATACTAGACTCTGCCTATTGTCGACCCTGCTGGTTATTTGCTTCACAAAGGAATAATGTTTGGTGTACGGGAATTCGAGATTGGAAGCATTTATCAGAAAGAATTAAACAACACAGTTGTTCGAGTGGCCATTCGGAAGAATGTGCTGTGTATGAATATTGGAAAAAAATTGATACTAATACTATCGACAAGGAACTTGAAAATGAAATTCGCAAAGACGCATCATTTGTTCTTCAACGGTTGTGCGATATCATACTTACCCTAGCAAAGAGTTCTTTGGCTTTGAGAGGACATCAAGAAGACTTAAGTCAGGAAGGATACCACAGAAATTTTCTGTCCTTTGTAGAGCTTGTCGCCCGATATGACCACATTTTGCGACAAGTTTTGGATATGCCCAAAGATAATAACAATTATTTCTAAGTTTTTTTATCGTTTTATTTTGTTTATTAACTGTTTAACTTGACTTGACTTTTTTGAAATTGTGTTTTTTTATGTTATGAGCAACAATTCAAAATGAAATGATTGAGAGCTTGGGGACCAAACTCGAAACCCATCTACTAGAACAAAATAGAGCATCACCGTTTTTTGCCATCATAATGGATACGACACAGGACATATCAAAGGTAGATCAGCTAAGCATTGTTGTGAGGTATGCAGTAATAACCAGATCGGAAAATGGACAGCCAATTGATATAGAAGTAAAAGAAGTGTTTCTAGGCTATGATGGAGCCAGTGTGATGAGTGGTGTGTATAATGGTGTACAAAAACTTGTGTGGGCCAAGGCTATGATGGAGCCAGTGTGATGAGTGGTGTGTATAATGTGTGGGGCAAGGCTATGATGGAGCCAGTGTGATGAGTGGTGTGTATAATGTGTGGGGCAAGGCTATGATGGAGCCAGTGTGATGAGTGGTGTGTATAATGTAAACATATTAAGGATATCCAGCCTAACACAGAGTACGTACATTGTGCCACTCATTATTTAAATTTGGTGATAAATGATGCCGTTAGCAGTTGTGTGGAAATACAGATTTTTTTCGCAACGTTGCAAGATTTGTATAACTTTTTCGGAAACAGCATCAAACTTTGGGATATACTGTCAAAATTCACTGGCGAATCGGGCACCACTCTAAAATAACTAAATCCGACTAGATGGTCCAGTAGGGTCAATACGATATCTGCAATAAAACTTCGCTATTTTGATATTATCAAAGCATTATCAGAAATAGTTCTAAAGAGTCCTAATAAAGATGAGCGTAGTGAAGCAGAAAGTATTAAATCAAAAATGCTAAATTTCGAGTTAGTGTTGCTTTGCGAATTCATGCACAGTGTATTGAACGACATCGATTATGCATCCAAAACTTTACAAAAATGCGACATCAATTTGGGCGAGGCGAGTAAAGTTTTAGCAGAGACCAAAGCAAAGTTGCAAATTTATGGAAATGATTTCGAATTATTCAAGTGCAAAGCCAGTGAAACTGCAAGAAAATATGGTATTGATACACATTTTCAAGAAAAAAGGCAAATAAAAGTTTAAAAACATTTTGATGAATTAGCTGCTGATCACCGATTTCCAAACCGAGAAAAAATATTTTAAATTGAGATTTTCAATAATGTACTAGACACAGTAATATCTCAATTAGATACACGTGTTATTGGTATTAGTGCAGTCTGTCATATATTCGATTTTCTAACGCCAACATTTTTATTACATGTTGATGAAGCAACTTTATTACAAAACTGTGACGAATTCCAAAGAAAATATTCAGATATAATAGGCCCTAGTTTTTCACTTCAATTTATTAATATTTACCATCTAGTTTTACCTCAACTAACTCAAGCATGGACTGTTCACCAATTATGTAAGGAAATAATGAGCAAATATGGAGTGCTAGAATGCGACCTAACGGAAGTATTTACAGCAATGTTATTATTCTTGACAATTCCTGTCACTTCTGCAGCAGCTGAAAGGTCATTTAGCAAATAAAAAATAATAAATAAAATAAAAAAATAATATTTATGAAATAAGATGGGCCAAACTCGACTCCGACATTTATCGCTAATAGCAATTGAAAACAAAACCGCGTCAAGCCTGGATTTAAACGAAGTCATTGATACTTTTGCGAAAACTAAAGCTAGGAAAAAATTTTTGTTGTTTGTTTTTGGGGTGTTATGCCGTGTTGCGCTAACTCCTTCTTTAGCCGACGTTTCGGACAGCGTTGCAGTGTCCATCATCAGGGCAGATCCGGTAGATCCGAAGATGTGCATACATCTTCGCATACACACACATCTTCGGATCTACCGGATCTGCCCTGATGATGGACACTGCAACGCTGTCCGAAACGTCGGCTAAAGAAGGAGTTAGCGCAACACGGCATAACACCCCAAAAACAAACAACAAAAATGCTTTTGGCCGTGAGAATCTAAAAACTTACTAGGAAAAAATTGTAAATATAATTGTTATTTAGTCAGTTGGTAGGCCTGACCTTTATATAATAAACCCTTGAATCTTCTCTATTTCGTTTTATTAGCCAAACCTACACCAAGTATTTGTTTAATATTTTTATTACCTGCCCTGCAGTCTGCAGTGCACAAAAAAGAGCTTAAGTAGCTTAGCATTTTTAAAGTGTTTGTATATTTCATATTTTTATTTGATAAAACTTAATCAGTTTACATAGCAGTGGGGCCCCATTTTTTAATTTGCCCCACGGCCCTTGGTTACCTAGCTACGCCACTGCCTACAGAGCTTTTTATATAATCAGAGACTGTGTCAACTCCGTTGCAATTGCCATTTTGTAACGTAGATTGTCACCGCATATATTATTCTTACCATATTCCGGTGAAGAGACCATAGCTTGCAGCAATCATGGGTATTGAAATGAACACTCGGGATATCAATTGAGATATAATAGTATGTTGTATATTTAATTTAAGACATTAAATACAAGAGCAAGGACTCACATTTAGAAAACAAGGGTGGTTGGCTATTAGAAAGCACAAACGTAATATGAACTTGGCCATGACATTTACTTGTAAAATTATATTAACTAAACATCCTAAAATAAGACATCACCAATGAGTCTAGAAACTAGTCTAAACAAATTTATAAACATGGTGATATCTAAAAATCATGTGTCTATTTCATAAGGATTGTTAAAATGTCTCAAGTGCGTGAATAATCTCCCGACAATCAAGCAGCTCGCCCTCAGGTGTGTTCCCCACCAGCCTCGAAAACCAACTGCAAGCCGAACTGCCGAGCTGAACCATTACATTGGCTCCCATTACCTTGTGAAACGTGATCTGTTAGTGTATAATAAAGTGAACGCAGCACAGCTGATGAACGTAATAAATAAGTACCTCTGTCGTATCTTCCAGGCGCTCCACCACAGCCAGACGATGGAGGGCTGCTCCGCCCCGCTGGTTGTTAAGTTCGCCGATACGCAGAAAGAGAAGGACCAGAAGCGTCTGCAGCAGATGCACGCCAACCTGTGGAACCTGGCCGGAGTGGGCGGGGGCGGGCTGCTGGTGCCGGCCGCCTCGCCCACGCCGCCACACCAGCCCAACCCCTTCCTGCCCGCGCCTCCCCAGCACGCCGAAGCGCCCATCTCGCCGGCCACAGCCTCCCTTCAACTGCTGCAGCAACTGCAGGCCGTGGGACTGCACCAGCAGCTCTTGCAAGGTATTGCGCTTTACAACTCGCACCCGCAGCAATGTAAGTGTGACACGAAGACACGTGCTTTTACACTTTTATCATCAAACAATTAACTTACCAACAGCAAGCACCATTAAATCATACAGTCATGGCTGTGTCAGCAACAGCTTTTTCCATTACATGATGTATTTAGTTATTATTTGTTTTCATTGTTAGACACATCAGGGGGTCTAGCACAGTCAGTGCAATCAATAACTTGACAATATCGGATCAATAGGCATAACTACCGATGATTTTATATCGATTTCCCGAGCACGGTCAACAGTCAGTCCCTTTTATGTAGGGTAGGTACTGAAATTTTACCCACTTACATAAAAGAGTTACAAAAGTCCTTTCCTTTATTGGACCTATTTCCGTTGTAATGAAGGGACCTGATTATTAATTGGATGATTTGACCTAATTCATCAGCTCAAAAGATGGAAACTAGAATCAGCAACATTTTGCTTCGTGAAGATTCCCAACAATTTATGTTCTGTAATTATTCATTTGCCCTTCAATATGTTCATTCATTGCACAGAACATAAACAAAAGTGCCTACAGTCATTCTTTACAGACCATTGTGTAGATTTAATTGCTTTGTTTTCCGTGCGATAGCAACAATATTTATGGTTGTAGTAATTACTATTTATTATTGATTTCATGGCAGCAGGCAGTTTGAAAACAATTCCAATAGTTTTTCTAATAGTAATGCATTATTTCTTCAAACATAGCAAACATTTTGTGGCACCCATTTAAGCAACTAAAGCATAATAAACACTTAGTTTTATCCACTTTTATTATTTAGATACAACCAACATGTTCCATGAGCATTGCTACATGTTGTAAATACAAAAATTTAAAGATTTAAAAAATTGTTGTTCATTCGTTAGAACCACCTTTGGCCGCCTGCTAAGATAACTATGTCGTGTTGTAATTGAAGTTTGTTACTCATTAATAGACTACTGGACAATTTACATCTATCACATATTTTCATGTGGCCAACAAACTCAAAATGGCCAAAACTAAGAATAAAAGAATTGTGTAGTATTACTTAGGTACCTGTATAGAAATGTACAAAATCCCTATCGATTTTATACAATAATCCACAAATCATTCCATTTGTTTATTTCGTGTGTGAGTGAGATGAGAGCATCATTGGCAAATTTCCAAATTTTAACAAGTAACTATCAATAATATGGATCCTAAGCCAAAAAATTGTTAACCTGAGTTGAGGCGGTCACCGCAGAAATGGCTTGACTCACAAAATTGCTTATAATATTATTAATATTTTTAAACTATTTCTTGAACCACCTCCATATTCAAACTGAAAGCTTTCGATAAAATTAAGCTCAATGTTTTTTTGGCTCACATCACTTTTCCACTGACCGCCTCAATTAGAGTTAAGAATTATTAATCATTTGTATAGTAGTTATGTTACAATATATCCGTCTCAGAATGTAACGTTGTAGCATATTGTAAGATAATTCAATTTATGTATGCTTTTATTGGTATTTTTACAGGCTTGAGTGGGCAAACAGCTGATGCGGCCAGCCTACTGGCTCCCATGTCAATGCAAAATCTGGTAACGTTGGCAGCGATAGCTCAACCACAGATCAGCGCAGCTTCCCAAGCTCCCTCCCAGCTCACACCGCCTGCTACTTCATTATGTAAGTACCCTCATATCCCTAAAATCAATTAACTTTTATTAATTACACTTAAAAATTTGTAAGATTGACTTCAAACATGTTGTATTTCATTCACATGCCAATCGACGATCAGCACCATTTTGATATTTTAACAAGGTCCCCGCTAAATGACGGTTCTCTAGCCCGTCTCAGATTTTGAACAAATTCTCGTCAGCTGTCAAGCATAACATCATGACCGTTGTGATTGTCGACTGATCACAAGTTGTTGAAAAGATCAAATAGGCTGATAATCTGAATTTAACGAGGATCATTCAATTGTCGCAAATTCAAAATGGCGCTGATCGTTCAATTGATCGTCATCAAATGTGACAGAGTTTGAAACCCCTTAACCTTAATGAAACACTCCAAGTTTGTGTTCATCAATTAATGTATACAACACGCTAAACGGATTCGGTACAACCGTGCCTTCGTCAGGTTGTAATTAAACAATACATATTACAATCATTACTTCTTTTGACCTGACGAAGAAACGTGAAACTGGGTAGCATGTTTGTATAAACAATATTGTGTTGAACTAAAAGTTGGTGTTTCATTTTAATACAATAATTACGTTTGTATAAACAGAAAAGTATTTCAACATTGAAACTTTGAAATATAATGTTTGACTTCTGAGTCATTAAGCCTTTGTTGTAGAACTTAATCAACAAAGTTTGTTTCTCTTACCTTGTAGATGTTGTCATGAAGGTTTAATGTAATGATTATCATCAGTTCAAAATAATAATTATAGATGAATGACATTTTAATAGTCCAGTTAAATCACGTCATTGATTCATTTATGGATGGAACTAAGATATTAAATTACAAAAGAAACATGAAGTGACAATGATGATTGTGGACTTTCAAATAATTAGGTTGATGACGCAAGCAGTGTAATATTATATTCTTGGAAATGCAACTTTTTTTATGTCAGCAAGATAAATTTAACCTTTTTTACTACATTGTATTATTATTTAATCAATTCATTCAAACGAATTCATCGAATGCTTTATTAAATTAAAACCATCTGTCTTATCTAGGTCTTCTCGGGAAGACTAATCTCACAGGTAAATGAACCATTTTGTAGGAACGATTGCTATAAATATGCTTTATTTAATTATTTGACACACTAGTGTGGATTTATGTGAATTGCAGTAAGTTTAATCTTGTGCCAAAACTCTCTCAATAATAATTATGCACTATTTTGTCTCATAACCGACAAAAACGCTTTCAATATTCCATTTGCAATTTATTGGACGGAGTGTGACTAGTGTGGTTAATTATTTGTATTATTTAACTCAAATGTGATCACGTATTTGTAGGTTTAACATTACATATTGATTTCGTTTAAATCTGATTGATGTAATTAACATTTTTATTATAAAAAATATTTTTTATTTGTAACTTATGAACTTCCCGCTAATTTCTGTAAAATACTTAATATTGTAAAATATTTAACTTCTTATCGTGTTTCGAAGTACCTACTTATATAAGTACTTTCTTTTACTTATTTGGGTTGCATGTGAATATTATGTAGTAGATAGTCAATTAATTTTTGATTTTGTATTTTTGGCAAAATGCTTTGCTTTTCTAAATACCGTAACTTTTTTAATTCTTGACTTATTGCATACCTACTCAGATTGAAAATTAAGAAATATTTTTCTTATTAGTTAAGTAGGTATATAGAAATTTTAACGATAAATGAAAATAAAACAAACTATGGGTCTCTCATTTTTCCGCATTCTAATGCTGCGTATAGACATGTGGAAAAGCATGCGAGAAAAAAAAATTATTACTGGAAAGGAACGAGGCAACTGCAAGCGGCATTTTGCACCATTTGCGGTTGCTTCGCTCCTTTCCCATAAGTCGTGGTTCAGCTCGGCAGTTCGGTTCGCATGTTTATACCCTAAGATTTGGTTCATCGTTAAGATTCAAAAGTATGTAACAATGCCCGTATGGCCTATGCATATATTTTTGCTCTCCCACATAATGTTTTTTTTTTTCAGTCCCTTATAAGAGAGCTCCTACCAATTAATAACCATTAAAAAATATTAGTCAATGAGTAATAATAAATCAGGGTGTCCAAAGGTAAAGTGCTCAAACTTTGGGAGGTGATTCTACATGATAGAAGTAAAATAGATAAATAATTTTTTTCCCGAATACTTTTTTTTCTCATACAAAAATATTTTCCATAGAAGAAGATATTTTTTCCTCATAAATAATTCAACTTTTTTACTTGAAAACTACCTTAAAATGTTGGAATTATGAAAAAATTAATTATTCTTTTTAAATATGTCTATTTGCTTCTTGAATGAATGTATGAATGAAGAGGATTCTTGGAAGTGAAATCCTATTGAGCTGAAACTCGGCAAATAGACTCGCTGTCGATGACAATGAATTCTATCAACTTTTGGTGGCACTCACGCACACATGCATTTTTCATTGGATGACATTATAAAAATTTACAGCAGTATACAAAATTCAAGGTACCATCCAATTAGGATTTGACTTACATGTTAGCAGTGTTGACTCCAGACCCTGGGGAGAAAGATTCAATCCTCAGTCTAACCGTATATAGTCAAATATATTTTTTATATTTTATTACATACATCTAAATAGAAAAAGATGCACCTATTAAAGTTTAAAAAAACTTTGATTTTTACAGGTTGATTTGTGTATAATCACCTCCCGAAGTTAGTGCACTTTACCCCCGGATACCTTGTATTGTCATTGTGAAATAATTAATAATTTTCATACTGTTTTGGCTCAGAAAAAAGTTTAAAATTTGTACCTACAACCAGATTCTAATAATTATCAATTTGACAATGTAAGCAATTCTGAAATATTAATACTATTTCTCTTGTACCCTATTTACGGGTTTTCTTCGAACACTACAGAGATATTGAATTAAAGAAAAAATAAATTCATATAATTATAATAATAAATAATTTTTATAGCGCCGTTTTCGTGAGAAATCCCCTCAAGGGCGCTGTACAAATATAATTCTTAAATAGCTAATACTAGAACTACTGACTTAAAACTAGTGACTTACGACTAAGGCCTATAACTACTATCTTAATGACATACATAATGTGTGTCGTGCATTTCTATCATTTTCACAAATAATATGCAACTGTAATAATAAATTTGATGGATGTTTTCAGGGTCCACTGCGGACACTCTAAACTCGGCGTATGCTGCTCAGTTCGGAGCTGGCACCTTTGCAGCCTCTCCGCTCGGCACGGCCCTGGGTTCGGCTGCAGCTGCAGCTGCGGGGAAGCAGATTGAAGGTGATCTTTGAAACTAATCAAGATATTTCTTGCATTCATATTTCAACACCATTATGGCATCTATTCCCTCTCTAGTCAAACGTTCAGGGTATTTTTTTATGTGTGCCACATAGCCTTTCCGCTGCTCGTGGATCCAGTATTGAATTTACCGCTAAGCTTGTATGCCCCAATTACAACTTACAGGACCCAAAGATTTGTTGCTTGTAGTCCAAAGTACTTGTTAATCTAGGTAAATCCTTGAATATATTATGTGGCTATTTTTCTGTGGGGTTTGATTCCCTTCATCCTCTTATGTATACTTGTTGAGAGAAATTGGATGTTACATAATCGCCCCATTCCTGTTTGTTAGACAATGCAAGCAATAAGAAGCGCTTCCATTTTACTCTTCTGATAAGAATAATAACACCTGTTTATCTCATCTCAAGAGTGTGTTTGTTGTTTGTGATTCAAGCCAACGGTTTCTCAGGACCAGAGGGAGGCAACCTGTTCATCTACCACCTCCCGCAGGAGTTCAACGATTCGGACCTCGCTTCCACGTTTGTGCCATTCGGTAATGTGATTTCTGCCAAGGTGTTTATAGACAAACAGACCAATCTCTCCAAGTGCTTTGGCTTTGTGTCATATGACAATGCAGCGTCCGCTCAAGCTGCAATCCAAGCCATGAACGGCTTCCAAATAGGAACAAAGAGACTGAAAGTGCAACTGAAGCGATCCAAAGAAGCATCAAGGCCTTATTAGCATTGACTCATACCTAGTGATACAATTGTTGATGTGTTTTGTCTGTTGGGTGCTCGGCAACTGAGCATTGCTGGCACTGAACTTTTACCTGAACCATTTTTACCGTTTGTACACTTTTAATGACCACTGAATATCGAAATGTATTTATTTGGAAAGTGAATTCTATATTTTTCCAAAGACACTTAAATTTTGTTGCAACATTTTACTTTCCAAATTAATATATATTTATGGATTTCGTGCATAACTGCCACTTTTCTTTCAGTCTCCGTTACTTTCCCTTTATGTACCAGTGTTCTTTTTCAAACAGTAGAGATGATTTGTAGCTTTTTTACTTTATCCGCAAGATTTAATACGTTATTATTTAGTAATTTATGGAAAGACACGAGGACTGTGAACGGGCCAGTTTAAGTGATATGTCATGTGGTATGAGGATGTGGGCCCTCGGCAGTGTAGAGTGTGTACCAGAGTAGAGTACTAGCACTAGCACTAGCTAGACTAGCACTAGGTTGGTTGACCCATTAGTGATGATGTACTATGTGTTACGGCACTGCACTCTCCGAGGCCCAGCTGCTGTTTCATCTTTAGCCGTAGGTTAAGCCCTTCATACCAAAGCTTATAAAATGTGTGTTCTGAATGTATTACACTATTGAAGATTTTTATTGAAACATCAGTGGCACATTTGGTATTGGTCTGTGTTTCATGTAGATAATTAACCTATCCACATCCTATCAGAACAATTTTATACACACCCACTTTGTTATTGTAAATGTAAATACATGTCGAAAGTTAACCGCTGTTTTTATTTATTCAACCCCTATTTCTTCTTCCCCCAATCAAAAGAATAAAGTATTTAAATAATTTGCGGTTATTCAGTTGCCAAACAATCCTTTTTCCCCGGGCTTATTCAAAATGCAAAAAAACTGACTTACTTTTTTTTGTTTTCTGAATATATTTCTACACAATATTTTTGCAAAAGCTACTTTTTCCTATGGAAAAAAAAAAAAAAATTACTGTTTCTTGCAAACTCGTCTTATTCCATTCATTGTTACTCTATTAAAAAATGGCTTATTCCGTTTCAGCCGATAGAAACAGATCATTTGGTTATGTGACAAAATGGCCGCCTTGTTGATGTCAAAGTTGCTGTCAGTTGTGTTATATGGCATTTCAAAAGCAGCTTATTCCAAGACAGTTGATTGCAAAACATGATTATTCCAAGATTGTCTTGCGAAACAGACTTATTCCAAACATAAATTATAAAGCCTTTATTATTTTTCAATATTTGTTGATATTTTATGAATCAAATTGAATATTATTGTAATCTATACTACTACTACTAAAATATTATATACTAAAAAAACACAGATGTAAAATCACATTTGACACCTGTATCAGTTTTTCATGATTTCCCAACAAGAGTGGAATAAGTCAGTTTTGTAAAAATACTCCTCAAATAATATTAATAATAATTCACTGTAAAATTTTGTAAAAAAATAATAATGAATACCACCAGTTAAATATTTATGTTTTTTTATTCAATCCATTTGCAAAAGAATAATTTAAATGTCTACTTAGTATGCGGGGTAGTTCTCATATTACCACTCCAAGAAATCTACACAAAAAAATCTAAAAAATTCACTATTTTTGAATAAACTAAAAAAATAAATATAAATAATGTGTGATAATAACCATTCTTTCAAAAATATTGATTTGGAATATTTAAGGTATCGTGGATCGTGGCATTTGATCACGTGAGTCAGAGTTGTGCAGAAACACGCTGCAAGTGTTGCACAAAATATATTTTGAATCCAAGATATTATTAATAACGGGTTATTTCATGGAATTTGAACAATTCCTCAAATTTCAAAGTTGATTTGCAAGTTTTGTGAAGGTTTTATTCAAGTATTATTATTATATCATTACTGGGCAGTTGCTTCACAGAACTTGAAATTGAACAAATTGTTCAAATTCTGTGAAACAATCCGTTCTAAGTATTTTTGAAATTGAAGTTGATTAATAAAACAGACCACAGTACCCTAACCATCAGTCTAAACATTGATTGGAGGGGCATCCAACTCATTTTCCGTGGAATCATAAGAACCGTGGGATTCCGCGCTCGACGTACCCTCGTCATCATCGGCCATGGACTCGTCAATGTGTCCCCTGCCCTCCAGGATCAGAGAGGGAATGTTAATGAGACCATCTTCATCGGCCAAATGTAAGATATCACAGATGATGGGTGACTCGACCCCCAGAATGTATTCGCATGTCTTTGGTTCCAGTAGATACAAGGACACTTGAGCAGGACTGGAAGAATTCTCCAGACACTTCAGTTTGACTTCCGTTTGCCTCGGGTTGCCGGTTTTATCACATATGCTGCCGTGGGAATAGAAGTGAGAGATCTGTGTACGGTGCTGATCTGAAAGGGCAATGGACAAATAATGAAAATTTAAAAGTAGTGGAATTCATTTCAAAATCGACTGCTTGTCAATCTTACTTGTAGGTACAAATTAATAATTTTATGTAAAGGATGATATACTGGATTTAATTTAAAAATTAAATTAAATTTTAGTAAATCCAGCTGGGCCACCTTTATTTACAACTTAGAAAAAAATATTCATAAATTAAATTCATAAATTAAAATCAGAAGATTTGATTCTGCAGATTATATATTGCATAATGAAACAATG